>OX457087.1:39253865-40492816 GCA_949752835.1 Empis stercorea
AACAGAAACTTTCTGATTGAAAGACATATTCACATAAATCATGAATTCCGTTCGGAACGGAGAAATGTTCGATTTTAGCTCCGACGGAGATTTCCTAATTCTAAATTCCGTTCGGAATATTATTCATTTTCGAATCCGTTTCATTCGTATATTTGTATTTTATATTACGATCGAAATATCAAGTTCGTACAAAAAAATTCCGAAAAAAAACAGTTGCGGAAATTGAAAATAAAGTCAGCTTTTGATAAAAAAAAATTGGCTTAAAATGTTTCTTTTTAAATGTATAAAATTTTCTAAGTTTTCTTCATCAATAAGTTCCAACAAAAACCCAGCATTATTCATTTTAATCATTTTTCAATACACAAATTCAGAAATTAATACTTTTAAAATAATTTTTATCAAGTCTGTATGAAAAAAAATGAAAAATTTTTTTTTAAAAATATTTAATTTTTGAATTTGAAGTAAATCAGCTGATTTCGAAAATCCGAAAAATGGGTTTGCTATGGCAATATTTTTATACGATTCCGAGGTATTTCATAATTCCATATTTTTCTCCGTCGGAGTGGAAATCTCCGACGGAATATCTTCCGAACGGAATTCATGATTTATGTGATTGTCTTATCCTGCTAGCACACTGACACGATCGAGTATTACTATTGTTAAAATCTTGAAAACTACTTTATTTTCGAAAAATAGTGACTAAATTCCTTTGCAACATATATAGGTCTAGAAATTATTTCATTATTATTATTAATTACAATATCCACATTATTAACATTTCTATTTAAAATTTAGTTTACAACTTGCCATTCCTTTTTCGGACTTTTTTTAAAAAAAAAATCCCTTATGCTTTTCTGTCCATCAGTCTGTCCGATGTAAACAATAAAAAGCAGTTATTTCACATAAAGTAACAGTACACACAAGTTCATTATATATTTATTGAGAACCAGGTGTAATTGATATAATTTTAAAATTCGGCCGGTAGACGGCGCTATTCACATTTTGCCAAAACATCCTTTTCCGAATAAAAATGTAATTTTATATAGTAAATGTGCACCAAAAATTCTGTGGAAAATTGCCAAAACATGATATCTACAAAATTTAAATATTCAACAGAGCAAATTAAAAAATTTTGAGAAAGATTTTCAATAATCAAATATTTATAAAATACCAAGTATTGGAACTAGAATAGGTTTTTTTATGTTTTTGGTAATATTTTTGTCACATAATTAATTTTGTTTATTAATTATTGATTATTAAAAATTAATTTTACAATTTGTCAAAAATACACTTATCATGTTTTGGCAATTTTCCACAAAATTAAGTTTGACCACTCGTTGGAAAGGTATTTAAGAGTAGAATACGATGTCAGTAACGTATCTCAAATTTATAGCGCTAGAGGCTCTGCATACTAAAATATATCAAATGTGAATTTTTAAAATGTGATTTCCAATATTGACTATTAAGCCCCAAAAATTAGGTTTCATGTCGCATCTGAAAAGTAGTATACTTACTAGAAATATAAACTTACAGTTGTTATAATTTCAGTTTCTACTACTACTATAGGGCGTAACATATAATTATAATGTTTATTAAAAATGTTATTTAACTTGGTGAATCTTTACCAAAAATGAGGGCAAAGCAAGCATAGGAGAACTAATCTAAAATTAGTTCTCCTATGCTTTAGTTCTCCTATGCAGTATATAAACTTACAGTTGTTATAATTTCAGTTTCTACTACTACTATAGGGCGTAACATATAATTATAATGTTTATTAAAAATGTTATTTAACTTGGTGAATCTTTACCAAAAATGAGGGCAAAGCAAGCATAGGAGAACTAATCTAAAATAAAACATCAGACATTCTCAAAGTCTGATTTTTTGCCGCTAGAGGGCAGTAAAATACAAGTATATACTAATTTAATGTAGTAAATATGCACCAAAAAAATGTGAAGTGTGACCACTCTTTAGAAAGGTAATTAAAAGAAGAACACGATGCCAGTAACCGTATTTCACATTTCTACTGATAGAGGCGCTGAATACTAAAATATATAAAATATTAATTTTTAAAATTCGATTTCCGACACTTAATGGATTCTTCTGAGATTCATAGGTATTTTATTTCTTGAAATATTTATATCAAACTGAAAACTTATTAAACAGTGGTCAGTAATTTTAAGATCAAATATTTAGGTTCTACAGTTACAGTTAAGACAATTATTTCTGTGAAATCTTGAGTTCACAGAAAGAACTCGTATGAGTTGAGACAACATGAGTTTGACAAATGAGTTGAGACAACACGAGTTAATCCAAAAGAAGACAAAACAGATATGAAATTTTCAGTATCAGATGAACTAGATAAAGGGTTGATGTTAAAGTCACCTATAAGTACTAAATTTTTACACATATGTTGTTCTATATAGAATCAGAAAATTTCTCCAAAAAAAAACATTAACACTACATTTGTACAATCTATAAACACATATAAAACAATAACGTACACCAGAAATTTCACAATTTATACTAATTAAATTAGCACTATTTTACTATAAAAGTAAAAGTTTCGCATTCCAAATCATTTCTATACAATACGGCTACACCACCAGAAGAATATGAATAATTGCAATTAGCAACTAATGTATAATTTGGAATTTTATAATTCCAAGCTTCAAATACATAGATCCACATTTAGGAAATAAATGGAAAATCTGATAAGTGGTCTAAAGACGTTAGCTGTGCTTAAAATGAATCAAAAGCATTTCTCCTAGTTCTAATATTTTGGTAAATTATCAAGAAACTTGAGTTTAGTTCTATCGTTCTATGTTTGAATATTATAATTATCATTATCACAATTATTAAGAGGATCTAAATTTACGTTATTTCTATTAGACATTTACAAGATATTAAATTATACAAATCAAAATTAAATTTTATCAAGATCCGCAAAACTTTTAATTTTAAGAACCTATTCACCCTCCTTTATTCTAACTAGTATAGAAGAATTTGTTACTCAAACGTATTTACATTTGTTGTGTCTCTTCATTATTTTTGCCTTCTGCAATATACATACAGTAAGGTAATCATTTACAATCATTTAATCCGTCTGTTGTTGTTAATATTACCACATACATGTATTACAACTCAATTTAATAATTTTAAATTTTTTCCATTACCTTATGCTTAGCAGTCAAAGGTGTAAATGTAATGGTATATTCGTTTCGCAAAAAAAAGTTGCCTCATGGCTACTCAGTTAATTCTTTCAAGATTCTCCAATGGAACTGTAATGGTCTTAGAAACAAGTTAAATGAGATCACCAATTACATGTTTCGCGATCCAATACTCATTGCTGCCGTACGGGAGACCAAAATTCCCAACTGATACTCGTTGACATCCCTTGATGGTTATCACATCATTCGGTGCGACAAAACGACAAAGGCGAGGGACTAGCCTTCATTCTCCATCGAGATGTCGCCTTCCTTCAGACCAATTACGGCCTCCAAATACTCCTCCCTCGATCCTCATCTAGAGGCAATGAGTATTGTAGTTAAAGCTGGAGATTTCGAGCTAACGCTCACAAACGTTAACATTCCACCTCTAAACAGCTTTGGTACTTAATAATAACCGAGCCTCGAACACATTCTCAAGGGTGAAAATACAATTGTGATGGGCGACTTTAATGTCCACCACCAACTTTGGCTAATCGCAACTCTCGATGGCAACCGTGGAAACAGTTTTGTCGATCAAAGCGAGGACTCAGACAGCGGACATATTTGAACCACAACAAAGCCAATTGACCTGAGTTCGCGAACTTGGTAGACGACAAACTCGGCTTGTCGGAACCAACAAACTCAATATCTGGTAAGAAGGTCTTCTGGGACGTTGTCTTGAGTGCAGCCAAAAGATTTGTTCTTATGGGGGAAATAACAAAGTGATTCCGACGAACTCTCCGCCGGAAGTTGCAAGGCTTGCCGAACAACATAATCACCTTCGAGCTACGGACCCAAGCAACGCGAGTGGTACTCAACTAACACAGGACATCCACAAGTTGGTTGCCGCAAATCAACGACAACAAAAAGTGCGCCGCACACTTTTGCCGACAATTTGTCGAACACCCGCCGGCTCTGGATAAGGCTATCCGCCGGCCTTACGCAAAATAAAAGCGATAAAGCTTAATGGAAACATCAGTACTTTCACTGGCCTAGAAGTGCAGTAAGCCATAAGTAGAGTTGGGTTTCGGGTATTTCCCGGCGGGTATTTTCGAGAAATTTTAAGAAATTTTCTATCCCGAATCTCGAGAATTGAAATTTTTAACATTATTAGAAATCCCGAATCTCGAGAATTTTTCAAGATTTCTCGAGAAATCCAGTTTATTGTTTTTATCAAATATTAATTAAAAAAACGATTTTTTTTAAATTGAATGATAATTTTTTTACTAAATGAGTATAAATTGCATTATGTGATACAACACCGTGTGATGTTAGTTCTATATATCATAAATATAGGATTTGTATTTTCTTACTCGACAACGAACGGCACATTTTGTGTTTTGTGTAAAATCATTAGCTAATTTCATTTAATTTTGTGGTAAGCGGTGAGTTAAACAAAATTGATTTAAGAACACATTCAATGTAACATCATTAACTAATTAGCTAGAACAGTGTAATATCATTGGCTAATGTTGTGGAATAAAAACACCGCCCTCATAATAAATAATAACTAATTTTTTTTACGATAAAATATTTTGCATTACGCATTGCGCAAAAATATTATTGAATATTTTATTTAAACTATGTCACTAAGCTAACAAAGCTAAGTAAATAATGCTTAGTGCGCAATTTTGCCGACTATGCAATTTTGGGTATGAAAACAAACAATTAATAATAATTAATATTGAGTGCAATTACTCAATCATAAATTAATTATGTTATTATTGAATCAAAGTTCGTTTACATTTCTAATGTAAACAAAAAGCTAAGAAGTAAAAAAAGTGTGTATAAATAATGCGGGTTTTCTGGTAATTCGGAGAGTCGAAATTTATTCAGCTTGAGTTAAACAGCTTGGAGAACAGAAAGTTCTGTACGAAGCTAGTTAATAACTTATAAACTTGGAATAAATAAACAAATAGTCTTTTTTAAACCAATAAATCTGAAGTTTAATTGCCAAGCCATCCAGTGAATGTACCTCGTACAGGCCAATTCTGCTGCTGTCTCCTGTAGCAAAAACTGTAGAAGCTTGCCGAACACCAGCACGACTTTGGGAAACACCGCAGAACCAAAACAGCCTTAACTGAGGTTAAAACGGCAATTGCGGATGCACTGTTGTCGTGGAACTGAATTTTCCAAGTCTACTATCCCCGACTCCACTAAAAGATTCCTTTCAGTCTACACCAATGACAGTACAGCGTATGTAGAGTTCAGAAATTCATGCTCTAAGCATCGAAAGCTAGAGATGGGCGTCCTACAAGGAAAGGTCCTCTCGTCCATCCTCTTTAACCTTTACTTATCGATGATAATGCTACTCACAGCACCCCCGGCGTAAAACTGATCATTTTCACCGATGACTGCTCTATCGTCCCGACCGGCGCAGATATAAATGGAGACACAAAGAGGATAAACTTCTATCTGACAGAGCTAGCGCAATTTGTCAACACGAGGAAACTTCACCTCGCCTCTCAGAAATCATTTGCACCTCCTGGATCAAGGAAGTAAAACTTACTATTCTCGGAGTCACCTTCGTTAACCTCCTTACTTTCTCAAAGCATTCTAAGGCCATATGCAATAAAGTGAGCAGCAGAAATAGGGTCCTAAAAGCTTTAGCCGATACAACTTGGGCGAAAGATAAGGAAATCCTGCCCTTATCACGACGTATAAAGCCATCGACTTATCACGACGTATAAAGCCACGTGGAGCCAAATTCAAACTCCTTCATAAGGAAACTGCATTCAAACTCCTTCATACGGAAACTGTACACACCACCTCCAATCGACATAAGCGCGAAAACCCTGGCGCAACTCAGGTGGGGCTGGTGTCACATTCTTCAGAGTTACAAAGCTCGCATAATTCCTGGCACCGACGATATCTGCCCCGACTGCGACCAAGGTGCCCATGATACCAATCACCTTTTCAATTGCTCTGCAAAACCAACAGACCTTGTAGCCTCTGACCTCCCCACCTGACTCGATCTAACAAAATTACTAACTCCCAATTATAGTAAAAGTAGTATAAGTTGCTTTATTAATTCCTTTAGTAGTAAAATACCTTACGATAAGTTGTTTTAGTAGTAAGTATTGCGATTTAGAATTAAATAAGTCGTAGCAAGTGAGGAGAGTTTTTTTACTTTAATTTCACAAGGCGCTACAACATCATAATAAAAAACAAAAAAAATAGAGAAAAAAACGTGTCAAATGTCATTTTTAATACGATAGCGGACTAGTAAACAACAATAGATAAACCAAAAGTAATATAAAATAACGCGGTAATTATTTCTGTAATTAAAAATATTTAGCAAAATATTTAACAATAAAAACAAACAAAAAACAAAATAAAGAAACTGTGTAGGAAAAAAGTAGAATTTTTTCTGTTCGTTTGTAAAATGAAAAGAGTGCATTCGGAGATTTGAAGTCAGAACTGTAAAAATATTATAATTTTAAATTTCTTATTCAATTATTTTAATTTTTTTCGAGACACGAATACACCATAACATTTACTGTTTTCATATCTTTACAAGATTTTTATGTAACAATACTCAATATTATTAGAGATGGCTTGCTCTCCAACACCATCAGCAAACAATTTCACATTTTCTTTTATATTATTATTAACTGGCATAACATTGTGAAGAACTTCTAAATTCTTTTATAGAAAATAATTGTTTTATTAGTGAATGTTCGGAGTAGTTGTTTCTACTCCGAACATTCACTAATAAAACAATTATATAATCAAAATTAAGTAACTTGAATTTTGGGGGCAAAAAAGGGCAGGATTGTCAGTATCGTGTAGCGGTGCAAACGATTTTTCCTCAGTTCCCACTTTCACCTCCATGACACGGATACCAACAAGGAACAAGAGACTGACAAAGTACTATTTCCGATTATCCGCGGCTCGAATAATAAATGGTACTTATATATATTTTTCAAAACTTTTTTTAAAAAACAAAAAGTTATCAAGAAAAATAAAATTTTGTAAATCGCGATAACCAGGGCTCTATTGCTTATTAGTTATCAACTTATCAAAATTTATGATAAATTTCTGTTGCACCAAACGGATAAGTAATAAGAATTAAAATGAGTTATGATTATTGATAAGCGCTCAACTTATGAAATGTCTACTGTTGCACCAAATAGAAAATCGTAAGTTGATATGTACTTTTTGGAAAAGCGATAATTTGATAAATTTTGATCATTTTTTTGCTTTTCGTTGCACCAAAATTCTTACTGATCAATTTCCAATTCCAATACTGCTAAATTTATCAAAAGTTTTGTTAAGAAAAAATTCATTTATCAATTATTCTGAAAGTTTTATTTTCATAATAATTCGAGCTTTAGTCGTGGCTATACATATTACAAAAAAATGTTCCATTTTGAAAATTTATTGGAAACTGAAGAAGTGAATAAAAATCGTGTAGTAAATCCGCGTGTGAATTATTAATTAAATTCGGGTAATACTTTGGAACATTTTCGGCTAACACAAATGCAAATAGAATATGTGATAGAAAAAATTGGTGGAAATTTAGAATATTGTAGTGCAAGCATCACCCACTAAGTCCTAACAACGTTATATTGGTTTGGAAATGGTGCACAATACCATGGAATTGCAGCAATTCATGGTATTCATAAATCAACGGTGTGCAATTTATGGGATAACTGATACCGTAATTGATCTTATGATGAATAAAACTATTAGGTGGCCCGACAATTCTGAATATATTCCGTTTCTATTTTTTAATATTGGTGGTTTTCCTTTTCGGAATGGTATGTCGTGTTATGTATTTATTGTTGAAATAGAACAATAATAGATATTTTTGTTTTGATGTCTCGATTTATTCTCATTCTTTACTTATTTATTAAAGGTAGCTGGGTGCATAGATGGAACGATTATAAATATAGATGCATGAGGATAATTATGTAAATTGTCATGGTAAACATGCGCTGAATGCCATGATGGTGTGTGGGCCTGACCATAACTTTTATGCTGTATCTGCATATTGGCCAGGATGTGTTCATGATTCCAGAGTGCTACGAAATTCCCAGTTATTTGCTACTTTTCATGCATGCTTTCGTCAATTTCCTGGTGCAGTATTCTGGAGGATTGCGCATAGTAAAGATCACACGTCGAAATGAAATTTAATCGAGCGCACAAAAAAACGGGACCAATTATTGAAAATAGTTTCGGTATTATTTTAATGTATTTAAAAATGAATGTATACATCATATTACATTTCTTTTTATAGGGATTTTAAAAGAAAAATTTCCATGTTTAAATTACATGAGGTTGGAGCCAATATTTGCAGCAAAAGTTTGAATTAAAGTAAGGCAAAAAAATGATTACGTTGCTGTCATGAAAATGAAATGGATGATGACGATGATGAGGAAGATGATTGATCACTGAAAATAATAATATCAGTGAAAATTTGTCTGTTGTAGTTGTAGAAAATTTTATTAATTTTTTTATTTAATATTAACCCTTTGGCAGCACATTTATTTGAAATTTTTTTTGCATTTAGAGCACATTTAATTATTTAGAAACTCATATACGAAAACTATATATTTTCGTATTCAAATACGAAACTTATTCGTAATACGAAAAAATTTTAAAGAATAGAAGTATTTGTAAGAGCAGTAGATTTTATGCAAGAATTATGATATTGGGATAACTGGGATATAAGATAGTGGGATAACTTTAATTAAATATTGTCTCAGTTTCAATGACGTACCAGAACGTCATATGCGACTTTACCCAAGTCGCATATGACGTTCATGCATTAATTACGTTCATGAATTAATGACGTTCTGATACGTCTAATGCGGTCAAAGGGTTAATTATAATTAAAAATTACTAATTATAAAAATAGTTTTAATGTATAAATTAAATAATATTTTATTTTTTACAAAAATTTATAATTATTTTATTTTATTGTTAATTAAAATTAAAAATTATAAAATTATAGAAAATTTATATTGCCAAGAAAATAATGAATTGAAAATTATGAAGCTTTAAATGCTGGAAAAAATATTGCGGCTGATATTATAAATATACACAAAAAATATTTCAATATTCGGTAGAAGTAGTAAAGAAATAAACATAAATTTGCTGTAGTGGTCTTCACGACCTAAATATTTTTTCTTGATATTTTGATATTTTACGAAATAACGAGCTTTGATTGGTTGAAAAAAATATTAAAATATCACGATAGTGTCAAAAAAACTATCCAATATTTTGATATATATGTCAAAATACTACTGTCAGAAATTTTCTGTTTTGACATTTTAAATTTTTTTTTGTGTTGTATTGACGTGGATTATTGTTTATTAAAATTAATTGTATTATTGTGTATTAAAATTAAAAATGAGTAAAAGTGAATTAAAAGAAGATTTAATTAATGCTGCAGCTACTGAATTGTTATTGTTGGATAGTTCTGGTAGGTTTTTTTGTTGAATATACAGCTTGAAGTATACATAATTATATTTATAATTATTTTCAGAAGAGGAAGATGCTTTGGAAGTAATAGATGATTTGGATGAAAACTTAGCAGTGGTATCGTTTCTCCGATATAGCTTCCAATCATATGTCCCGAAAAATATATCGTGGTTTGAAAATATCTTACGATTTAAAGATTTAAAATAAAAAAAAAAATTTTTTTGATTTTGGATTTGATAAGCAAGCATGAAGTTTTTAATGGAAGTAATTGTGACAAACAATTTTCGCCATATTTCCAACTTGCTCTGGTATTGTACAGACTTGGATCCAGTGGTGAGGGTGCAAGTTTAGGGAAGGTTGCTGCTCTTTTTGGTATAGGCGATGGCGGTACAATTTAAAAAATTACAAACAGAGTATTTAAAGCAATTTTATCGCTGGAAAAAGTTTTTATAACATGGCCAACAAAAGAAAAGCGGAAAAATTTATTTGCAGAAACAATGCATGAATTGCCTCATTGCATAGGATATTTAGATGGATCCGAAATTTCCTTAGCTGAAGCACCGCAAAATTAGTCGCAAAAAGCAATATTCAATTAAAATTCAAGCAATTTGCGACAAAAATATTTAAACACGCCACATTTTTGTCGGATATCCACGAAGTGTTCACGATTCAATAATATATAACAACAGCTCCATAGGAAAAAATCCAAATAAATTTTAAGAATATATTGCTGCAGATTCAGCATACAAATTGAAAATTATCCAGAAAATGAAAACAACAATGAGTGTGATAAAATGGGAGAACTAAAAAGAAAACCTCTTTTAGATATTTTATTAGAATAGTAATTATTATTAAATATTAAAAAAAAATTACTTATTTTGAAATTAAAAAATTATTTGATAATAAAAAATTATATTTTTGAAAATAAAAAATTATTACATATATTTATTTATTTTTCCTTAAATTTAGCCAATTCTAATTTAAAATTATATTCCAGACGCATTTGTTCAATTTTTATTCTTTCTTCACTTTTAATTTTTTCGATATTTTCTCTGCCTTCTAATTATTTTAATTTTAACTGCCTATTAAAGTCTAGTTCTTCTTTTTTCATTTCCAGCTGTTTTAGAGCAATTTCTTTTTCAAAATAGAATTTTCCTTTTGAAATTGCTATTTTCTCTTTTTTGTATGAATATTCAAGCTCATTACGTGTTTCCTCTATTTTATTTTTGGCTTCCATAGCAATAATTCGTTTTTTGTGTATGTCGCTAATCACATCCCTTGAATTAACTTTCCTTTTTTTTGGTGGAAGAAGGATTAGTACTCAAATAACGAGTAAACCTTTGGACAGTTTCTTCATTTCCTATTTGTGTTGCTGAATTAGAAGGATTTTCATCCACAGAAGTAGAAGGACCTGCCAATTCAACAACATCAGGAGCAGGACTGTTAAGAATTTCCGCTCTTATTTCTTCCAAATCAAATTCCACCGGCGGGTCCAAATTGTCAACTACAAAGTTATCTTACAATTCAGTTATTTCCTCAAAGTTGAAACAATTTGCTGCACTTTGTGAGTCATAGACGAATGGAGGATTTATATTTGTAGTGCCATAAATATTCTCCAGCAAATCATAATAAGGACATATTTTTAGTATGTGATCTAAAAAGAAAGCCAACATAAAACTTTACAAAACATAGTTGTTAAAAAGTAAATATTTCAGTTACCTTTTACAGATCCTTTTTCTACACCTTGTCCAGTATTGTTTTCCCATTCGAATGCAGCGGAGAATTGTTTTCGCAGTAGTTTTACTTTGCATCTTAATTGAATATCAGTAGCATTTCTAATATTCAGCTCCTTTAATACATTTGTGTAAAATATTTTTGCTGTTGGTTTCTGAAAAATTATTGTTATTTGTTAGATATTTACTGTTGTAAAATATTTACAAAAATTTACAAAATATTTATAAAATTAAAAAAATGCTTACTTCCAACTCTAAATGAATGACAGCGACTAAATGTTCTAGAATTTTTATAGTCTCATCATTTGACCATTTTTTTGTGGACACTCTCTCCTTTTTTATATTCATCATAATATCAATTTTAACTTTAAACTTTTCTTCCTTAAACACGGTTATAGTCTTTTTAATTAACACCAATTTATTTAATTTATTTACTTTAAGTTATTACTTTTATTACATGCTTCTAGTCTTTTTTTAAAAAAAATTTTATAGGGCCAAGTTGATATTTTATATCACTTACATATGATTTTCCTACCAAAAAAATACCAATTTTATTTATTGTAATTTCTTAACACCAAATTTAATTTTTATACACACCATAATGTAAACAGAATTGTTTATATTATTTCAGTGCTACCAGATTACATAAATATGTAAAATAAATGTCAAAACATGAAATAATTAGTGCTGCCAGACATAAAATATAAAACAAATATAAAAATATCTCAGACACCAAAAACAGGTGTTCACATAATTTAAAAAAAAAATATCAAAATATCAAGAAAAAATATTTAGGTCGTGCGTCGTGAAGAGCACTTATATGTTTCATAATTATTGAATTCAATAATCTTTATAATTGAAGAGTCGTTATCTTCTTGCATACGTACCACTTTGCTATTATCATTGTCCCAATTCTTTTTCCAGCTTCATAATTTGCAATGAATTTTTTTTAGATTTCGGAATGAATTAATTTTTTTTTTAATGCATCTAAAGATTAATCATATATTCTGTTCTTGACCCCTTTTGTTGTAAGAGTTGCTGGTTTTCAGTTGGTATAGCTATTGTAACACCATCAGCTTCAAGAAATCTTAGCCCTTCCACAATAGCCGGATCCGTACCTATAATATCTAGGATTGCCAAATCAACAGCATCCAAAACAACCGCTTTTCCACCACCAGTGCCAGTTTTTTCGAATTGTCTCTTTTAGCCTTTAAAAAAAATATTAAAAAAAACAAATTTAATTAAGAATAAAATTACCAAAGTCCTGCTTTTCCATTAGCCGAAAATATGGGCACTAGCATAATTCCAATCTCGGTTAGCATTATGGCTAACCCGAGGGACGGTTCTTTTTGCAGGAATACATTCCAAGCGTCTATTATGTCCAATTTCTCCACGGCATTATTTTGAAATGAACCAAATAAAATATTCAAGAAATAATTACACCACCCAAATAAATATTTTACAAAACTTATAAAATACAACATAATAATGTAATATGTAATGAAATACCATAAATAAACTTACTTTTTTATTGTTAATTAACTCTAAAACAGCTAATTTTTTATTTTTTTGCTCCACACATTTTGCCATAACATATAATATTGAATAAAAAATTTAAAATTTTAATCTATTTGTTCAATTATTATTTTTTGGTTCTTTTGTTGGCTAAAAAACTATTGTTACGTGCAATAACAAATGCTATCATACAAAATTCTACTTACGAAAATCAATTTTTTTGTAGAAACGCTTAATCATAAAGTAATAATATATAGAGAAACTATTTCATATACAGTTGCTCACAAAAGTATCCGGCCACCCTACTTGGTTCAAAATATTTAATGTTTTTCACTTCATTTTCAATGAAGTATTTTTTTTAATATTGGCTATAAAAAGCCTTTACTAATGCACTTTATAATACTAGAAAAACATATTAGAAAAATGAATTAATTATCAGAAAAACTTACATAGCTGTCCGAACTCATAAAACAATTGACACTAAAGTCGGCCACTAAGTGTGTATGCATACGGGGGACTTCCCCAAAGTAAGTTTAGTTACCAAATAGTTTCCAAATAGTGCGTCATTCAAAATTAATAAATCGGAAATAAGATCCGGACTAGGTTTTTTTAATTCGGGCAGCAGTTTTGAAAGAGATAAATTTTTTTTTTTGAAAAATACATGTAAATATCATCCTAAGGAATATTTTAGGTCGCGCAACGATAATTATACAAATGGAAAGTAAAATAGAGTAATTTTGTTAAGCTAGTTAATATTTTTAATTTATATTGAGACTGCTAAAATAAAAAAAAAAGCCAGCCCTGTAAATCTGAAATCAGCTGTTATAATATTTGTCAAATAATAATTTGACACTTGTTCGAGCAAAAGGAAAGAGAACTACCAAAATCGTGGCTTCATAAGCAATTTTTTAATATATTAAAATTTTAATGTGTTAAAAAGAGACGGAACATTTATGCCCCTTCCATATATTTCTAATTCGTTGCAAAAAATATTATATGACTTTAAAATATTATAAAGTCATAAAAAATATATTAATTTGATATATTAAAGTTGCATTTACATTATCACACTTTACATAAGACATTCGTATGAAAAATCGTACGAAAAAACCGTATGAAAATGCATACCATCAGATTTTTCATAAAACATCGCATGAGACTAGGTATTTTTACGTTCATATTGTACGATTTTTTTATCAGACAAAAAATCGCATGAAATGTTTTATGAAAAATCTGATAATGTAAATGCAGTTTTAAGAAAATACAATTTTATTATACTTTTTATACTTAAAAAAATATTTTTTCAATGAGCTTTGAAAATAGAATATATGGCTTTTAAAATAAAGGTTCTAGCCTATGAAAAAGCTTGGGGTCTTACATTTCTATATTATTTTTTAAAATTTTGTGCAAAAAATTATATATGAAATAGTTTCTCTATATATTATTACTTTATGGCTTAATACTTATCATTATCAAACATATTATTATTTTATAATTGATAAGTGAGTGAAATTTAATTTCCTATATTAGAAGAAGATTTCTTTGAATTATCTCAAACTGGAATTTCTAATATTCCTGTCTTAAATAAAAATAATTATAATTTAATTTTTTTTAATACTTTTAATAATAATAAGCAACAAAGAACTAATGTTAACTATTATTCTGTAATAGAAATAAATATTATAATAATTCTGGATTTCTTAGAAATCAAAGACCAGATTATTCAAACTTTAATAACTCTCCAAACAATTTATTTAGTAATTCTCCAAATTATAGATTTAATCAAAATAATATCCCAGTGAACAGTGTAAGGTATATATAAGCCTTATACATGTTAGCTATCCATAACTATCGCACAGGCCATGTCCGCTTGTGTAAGAGCAGAAATGTAAGGGATGTGTAAGATTTCACATTGCCCCTACAATAGATAGCGTTTTTGTGGTGTATGTCATAATTTTTGTCGCTGTAAATTTAATAATTTTAAATAAAATACAAATTAATTCATATTCTTATTAATTTTTAGGATTATGTTTTTTATGAATACAGTAATTTAATCTTTATTCCTATTTTTTTGTTGGTAACTCTATTATGAGAGGCACAAATTTGATTCTGTATATTTATTTCGTAATCATGAAATAGTGGCAGTTTTGATTTCCATGCTTCTGCAAAATACAAAATAATAAAATATAATGTTAGTAAGTTTTATAAATCTTATTTTATAAAACTTACCACTTAATTTTGTTGTCTTTTTCTTTAACTGTTTTTAGATTAATGTCTTGACAGTTTTTGTCAAGATGATTTTTTAAAATATTTAATATTTCCTACCACCAGAATGCGCATTACAAGATTTTCACACAAAAAATATGATCCCTCAAGTGATAAACAACTGAAATAAGAATATAACTGATTAAAGATCCGTTATCATTTCCTTATTCATAAGAATACTATGCAAAATAGGAAACTCTTACACGTAAGGGTTCTGACATCGATGACAGAAAATTAAATGAAATGAAATGAAATGAAATGTTGACAACAAAGCCATCTACATGTCATATTATTAACTATTTATCCACTACAATTCAATTGTCGGGGATAAATAGGTACTGTAATTCTCATTTTATGGCCAACAAAGTATTGTTTTCAATGTAAAAAAAATTACTCTCTGTTGGCGCTATATCTACAAAAAAACAGCTAATAATAGACAAACTGAGCCAATGGATGTTTATATAAATACAATTGAACCAAAATTTTCGCTTTAAACCTCGAAGAACCCATTACCAATAGCTGAATTAACAATAAATAATAAAAAAATCAATAATTTAGTAGATACCGGAGCATCAATATCTTTAATACATAATAGCTTTTTTCCAAATATAAAACGCATCAATATAAAAACCAATTGAAATTTTTACCTTATTTGGGAAAAATTAAATTACCAATGAAATAATAACCGACGTACCAATAGAATTTAATCATGATGCTACAATGGTTTGGAAAATTTTGAAATTTAATAATAACAAGTTCGATGCTATATACTAGGTCAAAAAATTCTTAGAGCGGTAGGTGCAAAAATTGATCTAGAAAATAATACAATTGAAATTACGGGAAAAATTATAAATTTTTTAACTCGTGTCTTTATAGTGACGTAAACTATCTATATTCTTTAGATATCAGTAATAACAATATTTTTAATTATATAAAAACTGACCACCTTAACTAAGAAGAATATAAAAATTTAAAAAAAATTGTTCTTGAAAATAAAGACTTGTTCTATCAACAAGGTAAAAATTGACTAATGTTACTGATATTAAACATAAAATTATTACAAAAGATAGTCAACCAATATATTCCAAAATTTATAGATTCCCTAAAATTCATGAATGGGAAGTAGAAAAACAAGTTTCAGAAATGTTGAATCAGGGAATAATAAACTCTAGACCTCGCTAAAGGATTTCATCAAATCCTAGAGGATGAAATTGATAAATTACGTATTACGAGATTTTATTAATGTTATTTGCATTGTCTATATTGATGACAACATAAGAACGTATAGTAGCTATTTCAAAAATATTTCAAAGGCTATGTAAATTTAATTTAAAAATCCAACTAGATAAATGTTCAATTTTCGCAAAAGAATCTGACTATCTAGGTCACTTGTAACTAATAATGGAATTAAACCTAGTCCAAATAAAATTCAAGTTATAAAAACTCACAAACTTCCAAAAACATGCAAAGCAATAAAAATCTTTTTCGATATTGCAAAGCAATAAAAATATTTTAGGTATTACCGCAAATTCATTCAGGATTATGCTAAAGTAGAACAATCTCTTACTAATTCTCTTAAAAAATAATAAAATCGACATAAATAATAAGCCAAGGTATATTGAAACCTTTGAAAAACTTAAAGAAATAATTACATGGGATCCAATTTTAAAATATCCTAACTTTACCCATCCTAGCGAACAAACCCATCCTAGCGATAACACACCTGTGTTGTAAGATTTATTATCACATAGTCAATATGCAATAGGGGTTGTTTTATCGTAAAACGGACATCCAATATCCTTCGCAAGTAGAACACTTAATGAACATGAAATTAAATACAGTACTCTTGAAAAAGAACTCTTGGCAATTGTTTGGTCTACCAAATATTTCAGACCTTATTTATATCGAGTTAAATTTTCAATAGTACTGCATACAATTAAAAAATAATGAAATATTTATATTAGAAACTGAACATAATTGTAAAATTAATAGTGAGATGGCGATAATTCATTGCGGTGCCGAAAATTTGGGTAACCATTTTCCAATTGTGGATTATTTTGTTAATAAATATTTTAACAAATTCATCTTGTTAAACATAAATTACAAGAATTAATAGTAATATAAAAAAAATATAGATTAATATATATATCTGAAGAAAATCTTAGAGATTATAAATATTTAAATAATACATTACGACGTTTGATACAGAAGGGAATAACGGGAATTTATACTGAGTTAGAAGATTTCAATATGCTGTCTTACAAAATAAACTCATTATTAAGTTTGTTCAATGTACTAAAAATGCAAAGAATATTGAAATGAATTAGACTTGATAAAAGTAATTTTACAGAATTTTTCTAAAATAAAAAACTTATATTATTTTCCAAAATTAAAACATTATTTTTATATCCATTAATAATTGTGACATATGTAATCTAGCTAAGTATGTGTATGATAGGAATCCCACTCAATATAAATTTCAAACATCAGACACTCCATCAGAACATAATGAAATAGTTCACACTGATGTGTTTTATTTAAAAAAAGAAAAATTCTTAACTTTTATAGATAGATTTACTAAACATTTGTCAATATCAAAACTAAATGATAGAAATAGCGAACAACAGTTCATGCTTTAAGACTTAGAAATTCATTATTACTGTAAT
This sequence comes from Empis stercorea, assembly GCA_949752835.1. Lineage (NCBI taxonomy): Eukaryota > Metazoa > Arthropoda > Insecta > Diptera > Empididae > Empis > Empis stercorea. Next base: position 39,271,680 of record OX457087.1, read on the forward strand.
TGTTCCATGAGCTCTTTCTATATCAGAGTTACCTGTATAACTTCACGGAGAGGTAAAATGAACTTCAATATTTTCTGCATAAATCTTTTAAATTTAATCCATCAAACTCATTATCAAATATAAATTTTTTTGGTTTGCCAAATAATGAATTTCTAAGTCTTAAAGCATGAACTGTTGTTTTTACATATTAGAATATTTAACATAACTCAGTCGAATTTAGATACTGAAAGTTTGAAAGCAGTCGAAATATATAATAATACTGTTGGAGTGAAACCAATAGAGTTTCTCAAAGGTAAGGTTACAATTACAGAACATATTAGAATATATTGGCAAATGAGGATTTTGCTTACTAAGCCCGTGAATTTTGTTCCAGAGTTTATAAGCGGCAAATTCAGGGGTGATGTATTAAGAATTACTTGTTCGAACATTCAAACGGCTTCCTTCTTGAAAGAAGGGGATCTATAGGTACACAATGCAGTACAAGTTATCGAAAGAAGCCTCGAAAACAAAAGCATGACTTTAGGCATATTTAGTGACGTCGAGGGGGCTTTAAATAGCGTGAATATTGACTCTATTATCACAAATCTGATAAATAGACGAATAAATCCATGTATTATTAGATGGACTTCCTTTGTGCTGAATAATAAAACTGTAATTGCGGAATTCGGTGGCTCTTCACAAAAATGTTGTGCACGTAACGGTACACCACAAGGCGGTGTTCTATCACCACTACTGGTTACGAGCTTTTGCAGGACCTGATGAAAGCCGGTTTGTTTATCATCTGTTATGCACGAAGGTGGTCCAACTATGATCTGATCTTGCTATACTGATCACTGCTAGATTTGAGTCGAAATGCAGAATACGTTAAATATTGTATGAAGGTGGGCTACAAAAAAACGGACTCAAGATAAAAACCCGGAAGAAACTGAGACTTGCCTCTTTTCGGATAAACGTAGTAAAGCCAGCTTTATACTACAAAACAATCGGAACTAAAGTACTTACTCTATTGTAATGTAATTTTTAGTTGGAATACTTGGTAAGAAATTAAATTGGAAACATCACCTGGAAAGCAAAGCTGAGAAAGCAACTTGGGCTTTATGGGCTTACAGAAGTGCTATTAGTAAGAAATGGGATTTATCACCAAAGATTATACACTGGCCTTACACCTGTGTTGTAAGATTTATTATCACATAAGATTCTGTGGTTTGGTGGAAATACTTGGAAATCGGATCTAACTTAAAGATTCTGATGAAAATTCAACAGCGTTTAGGTATTACTGCTGCCTCCGCCAGTACACCTACTCGTGCTCTTGAAATTATCTCAGGTATACAGAGAATCGATCTCTATCAAAAGTTCAGTTAAATTTGAACAATAATTTGATAACCCCAGGTGCATCCACACCCCATGATACAATCATTCATGTGATATTTGACGAAGGTATATGTATAAAAATACCGTCTACGGGAGAATGGTTCACCCATTCCGAGAAGAAATATCGTCCTTTATACGAATGGCTCCAAAATGGAATCTAGTTGTGGTACGGGAATCTATTCCGAACATCTATATCTGAAGGTTAGTATCATTTTTGTGATTCGGTAATCTATATACCTTTTCAGTTTCAAAATGAGAATAATAAACCTCAATATGGGAATAGTAAACTTCAATTTGAGAATTTTTATTTTTATTTAAAAAAAATAATGTAATATTTTAGAAGCAATTCATTAATATTGCATATTTTCTAAATTAAGAGCAACAGGGAATTTTCTTTGGATGCTTGCGATGCAGTTGGCACATATAATTTGTGTAATTGTCTGCATACCTTCTTCCATAAGGATTTCTAAGGCTCTTAGTCTATATTGATGGTTAAAAAGTTTCTGGTATTAAGAATGCTTGACAACTTTTTTGAGAGTTCTTTTTTAACTTAAGCTTTCCCCACAGACCACACATTTTCAATGGGGTTAAACATTGCACTAAAGATTCCCAGTCTGCGTTGTTTTAGATTCTTTTTCTAAGTTTTTAATTTTTGTAGACATTTTTGTCGGCTTTCAATTTTACTATAAAATCAAAATTGTAATTATTCTCTAAAATTTAAAGAATTTATTGAAAACCATCGCTTGGATTACTATTCCCCCCGAATTACTCTAAACATACGAAACGGAAACGCGCTACAACGCAACATTTACAACGGCGTTACAATTACTCTCAAAGTTTTGTTGTTGCGTTAATGACATTAAACAGCGGATTTTTTTGGAATAAAAATTAATTTTTCTGTTGAATTATTTGCGAAGTGAAAATTTTTAAGTAAAAATTAATAAAAATTTATTAATTTTTCATCGAAAGATTACATGATATTTCCCAAAAAAAAAAGGAAATTTAGTGTTGAACACATTGGACGCGTTTTTTTTTTCAATTTTTCGAACTTTTTCGTTATGAATGTTTGCGTTGTTTTCAATTTTTCGAACTTTCTGCGTTATGAATATTTGCGTTTTGAATGTTTGCGTTGAGTTTAACTGCTGCCATATATTTTATATGGGATGAACTTTTTTTACTTTAACTAACATAATGTGATATATTATCGCTGTAGCGCGTTACGTATGTTGAGAGTAATTCGGGGGTTATTATTTTTAGATTTCAACATTTCTCATATTGAAGTTCACTATTCTCACATTGAAATTTACTATTCCAGTTTGAAACTGAACAAGTATAGATCTAAAGGTTAGTATCAGCTTAGATGATCTTTTATAGCTCATCTTTTATAGAAGAGCTATAAAAGCTGCTGCGCAATTAATAATAGAAAATAATCTAAGAAATAAGAATATAGTAATTTATTCGGATAGCAACTATTAAGCCGCTAGCAAGTAAATCTATCAACTCTAAGTTGTTGGTACTGAATTGTCGAACCCACTTAAGACAGGTAATCACAAAAAAAAAAAACGTGCTAATAATTTGGTCTCCGGTACATCGTATAGGTAATGAAGAAGCTGATGAGTTGGCCAGAAATGACACCAATCTCTCAACTTTTCAAATCGGTTACCAAGTTAGGTTGATTAAAAGGCGGTTAAAACTATGGTAGTTGAGTCAGATATTCTGTAGAGCAGCTGTTCCAAAAATCTTTTTGCATTTTTTGGATTACCTTCCATCTATTTAAATAATTAACATGTATCTCATTTCTATGATTTGATGATGGTGAACCAATAAGTGCTTGTGCAATTAAAAAATAAGAAGGCGGAGTTAATAATAATATTCAGATGCATCATTATTTAAAATATGTCTTGAATTTAAAATTGCTTCTATTTTATATAGAAGCGTTGACAAAGTATGATCTCCTATAACTCGTTTTAAATGGGGTTTTTCCGATTTCACTCCTGTCTCCCATATTCCTCCGAAGTGAGGAGCTGCCGGGGGAATAAAATGCCATTGATTTCCTATTGTAGCAAAATATTCAGCTAAATGTTGCTTATTTTTTATGGCATCTAATAAATTTTTATACAATATTTTTTTATCTCCTACAAAATTAGTTTTAACTTTATTTCTGTTATGAGTGGTTTCTTCTAACTTTTTATCTGGGTCTTCAGTGATATTTTGCAATATTGTTATACCTTGTGCAGTATTATGATTTGTATAAGTTTCAGTAGTTGCAATTTCTATTATGCCAGAATTGTCATCTATAGAAACATTTCTTGCCATATTAATATTTTTAGCCATACTAATTTCAATTTTTTCTTCATTTCTAATATCTAATCCATCTAATAAATCTTCAGCCAATACTTTTCGAAGTTCTTGTTCTGGTATATCCTTTAACACTTTTAATGCCGTTGATTCAAATAGTATATCCAAGGATATTTCCTTGTCGTTAATTGGAACTTCTTCTATATTCCCAAATTTTTCTATTTGTTCATTGAGATCTGAATATGAAAACATAGATGCTATTTCATTTTTTCCTTTTGTTTGTGTTATACTACCAGATAGTATCCAACCGAATTCCGTTTTTTGTGCTAAGACATTATTTTGTTTTTTTATTTCATTTAGCAATATTTGTCCATACAAATCTACTCCAATTATAATATCAACTGGTCTAGGCTTATTAAAATTAGGATCCGCTAAAGGATAATTTTGCCATTCATCCAAATTTATTTTAAATTCATTTTGTGGTAAAATATTTGTTAATGTTGGTAATATTAACGCTTCACAAGTTGTAGTGAATATTGAAGGATATCTTGCAGATAATTCAATAAAAACTGCTCCTTTAGTTGTGCCTGATTTTGATGTTCCTAATCCATTTACTTCGATTTTGCATTTTATTCGTCGCAGTCAACTTTTTTTCATTTCTAAAAGTTCTTTGCGAACCTGGATCAATTAGTGCCCTATATATTTCAAAATTTCCATTTATATTTTTTATTTTTATCAAGGTTGTTGCTAATAGTGTTTCTGAATTGGTCGACTTTTTTGGATTTTCTATAGTTTTTGTTGTATATGATGAAATTTTCTGGGATTCTTTTTTTTTTTTAAACTTGTATTATTTAAATGTAATAAAAAATGATAAAATTTATTACACGTCCAACATCTTTTTGTATTTGTGCATTTAATTGCATTTGAATGAGTAAGACAATTAATACACAAATTTTTATTCTTAACGAATTTCTTTCTTTCTTCTATGTTTAGATTTATAAACTTTTGACATTTATATATTAAATAATTATCTGCTGAACAATATCCACATTGCTTTGCATTATTTATTGTATTAAAATATGATTTTTGTTGCCATGGCTTCTTTTTTTCGCCTGCTGTATTCCATATAATTTTCGAATCTTCTAAAATTTCTAATGTTTGAAATCTTTTTTCAATAAATATTAATAATTCTTCAAATCCTTGAATCTCTCGAGGTACTTGAATTCCTGGCTCATATAGCCTTAGTAATTCTTTGTCCAATTTTTTTCTAATTATGTGATTTACTATTGGACCCCAACTATTTGTTTCAATTCCTAAATTACTTATAGCATGCATACATTCTTTACTTGTATCATGCAATTTCTTCAATTTATAACCAGATTCATATTGAAAACTTTCTTGGTTTATGAATATTTCCATTATTGTGGAAAATATTATTTTTTTATTATTATATCTATCATTTAAACTTTCCCAAGATGTATCATAATTGGCATTTGATATATTTAAATGTTAAATTAAATGCTTCGCCTTTTAAATTCGTTTTAAGGTATTGCATCTTTTCCGCTTTTGCTATTTGGGGATTTTCATGAATAACTCTTTTGTACATATCATGAAAAGCCGACCATGTATGATAATTTCCATCAAATTGCGGAATATTTATATTAGGAAGTTGAATTCTTTGTTGAACTTCTTCTTTCCTATTCGTATTTTTGATTCTTTGAAATCTCTTCTAATTGACGATGTAACATTGTTATTAATTCTTTCTTTACTAAAGATGTTTCTTGTAGTTTGCATTTCCAATAATCTTTTTCATTACTTTGTTGACCTGTCCATTCGACCAATATCATTTTATGCATATCTGTTATGCTTGTCCATATTTGTTTCGCTGTATCTAGTTGGTATTCTATTGTAAGTTTCGGTTCATCGAAATTTATATTTACTTCTTGTTTCAGCTCGTATAACATTTCAATTTCATTTTTTAGTATAGTTATACGTTTTTGCTGCTGGTCATCAATTTTCTGATCAACTTTAGTTTTTGCTATTGCTCCAGTTTCTTTTACTGGTGTATATTTTTGGCTTAAATTGAAATCTTTATTAGTTTCATCTTTTTTCTCATATTTTTCTAGACATTTCATCGATTCATTGTAAAAATTCTTAACTTGACTACAACATTCGTTCCTGTTGGAATCTATGAATGTTTGATTTTTTCTTATACCACTTGTTGTGATTTTTGTATATAACAGCTCAATTTGGCTGCCTATTTCATTCTGTTCTAGTAACAGTTTTTCCATTTTTTAATAATTTTTTTCAAAAAATTTTTCCAATAATTTTAAGCTTTGGTCACTGGTCTTCTTCCGTTTATATTCTTCTGATATTAATAATTTCTTGGAAATTTTACATTTTGAATCTATACATAATACATAGTCGTTCTTTTTTATATATACTTTTTTAAATTTAAATTTTTAATAGTCCTTTATTATTCTTCAATTTCAATTTCTTTTTTTTTATAAATAAACAGATAGTGAGACCTAAGCCTTTTCACTATGCCTCATGCAAACTGCAAGTAGAGGTATCTGTTTATGAATAAAAAGTAAAAATAACGACGATAAATAAATGTTATTATTATTATTATTTTTTGTCGAAGGACCAAATGTTTTGAGTTACTTCTTATACAATTGAATCTTTTAAGAACATTTAGATTACTGTGGGTCAGGTTTAAATATTCAGGAAAACAATGTATTATTAGAATGCTGTTCAATAACTGATTTATTTAATTTCAAACGAGGGTTTATATACCCTTCTAACTACAATATATATGTAAAACATATAATCTATTTTTGAATCTATACATAATACATATAAAGAATATTAAATAATATTTTCTATTTACATACATGAAAATATAAATAAAAAAGGTTTTTTAAAAAAACTTTCCCTTAAAGAAAAATTCAACTAAAAAGTAATAAACAAGCAAATAATACTACATCAATGTACTTTCCCGTTGAGTTTGAGCAACTATCAGCAATAGTAAGGGTAAATAGACCTCCTTATAACTGGCATTAAACTAAAAATATTTAAATACTCTGACAACTTGGGAATGATTTGTTTGAGCTCCTCATGGCCCACGATTTGGAATTCCACATGTGGCCGATGTCTTTTTGCATTATGGGCCCCACAAGACCCAGAGTACCTCTCGGAGTACTCAACAAGATGTTTTCTTCAAGACCTTTCAGTTGACACCTCACATAATTTTTTTACGATTTTCGGCCCCAGTTGGCCCATGTACTCTTCAAGACCTTTCATTTGATGACCCATATGATTTTTTATAATGGGCCCACATGCCCCACTGTGCCTGTAGGACTTTTCAACTAGATATAATCTTCAAGACCTTTATTTAATACCCTTTTGTATAATGGGCCTAACATGACCCAATTGGGGGTCCCGTATAACCGAATGTGCCCCACGAACTACCCTCATTGACATGTACTTTTCAAGACCTTTCATTTGATACCCCACATGATTTTTGTATGATGGGTCCCAAAATTGCCCCCGTTTTGGGCCCGACATGACCCACAGCGCCGCCGGACTACCGCTCAATGAGATGTACTCGTCAAGACCTTTCATTTGATATCCCACATGATTTTTTGTATTATAGGGCCCAACATTGCCCCCATTTTGAGCGCGACATGACCCACGGCGCCCCCGGACTACCGCTCAATGAGATGTGCTCGTCAAGACCTTTCATTTGATACCCCATATGATTTCTTGTATTATGGAGCCCAACATTGCCCCCGTTTTGGGCCCGACATGACCCACGGCGATCCCCGGACTACCATCCAATGAGATGTACTCGTCAAGACCTTTCATTTGATACCCCACATGGTTTTTTGGTACATTCAAAAATTAAACGGCCCTCCGCGCCCCCTTCCCCCTCATCAAAAAGGCCCCAAATTTATAGGGTACCAAGCCTTTGATGGCACGAGCTCAACTTCCGCTCAATTTGCGCTCAATCCGTCAAGCCGTTTAAGAGTTATGGCCAGGTGAGGAGATACCGACATATGTTATATATATATATATATATATATATATATATATATATATATATATATATATCTTTACAAGACAAATAATTTTGAATATTACATCTTATCTTTACTTTCTAATATTCTTTTGTAAATAATAATTTTACATAATACATTTTCAACATATAATTTTACATACATATATCAAAACAATAAAAAAAAACATGTTCAGGTTTGAACAGTAATTAAATAGGAATTACTAATTAAATTTTTTTTCATAATTTCTAACTTTCTATCAATCCAGATTTTTATAAATTTATTAATTTGATCGTAACACTAAATGACTGTAAATATGGTTTTTCTCTTACACCTGTTAAGGCTTGAGGAGCGCAATTTAGTGTTTTATAGAGGAATTGTTTTGCCTATTTTATACAAAACCAGTGAACATTTTCTTCCACGAAATTTTTATAACATATCAAGAATTATTAATTTCACGGATAGGTATTTTACTTTTTTAATTGGAGATGGCTCTGTGATGTGTAGATGGCTCTGTTGATGGCTCAATATTCCTTTTCATTTAATTTCATTTCATTTATTTTCAAATACATTGGACAAAAAAGCTTAGCCTATGTTTTTTTTTACATTAAAAAATGGCAATTTATTAAAGAAAAAAAGCAAGTCTTATATTTTTTAATGATATTTAATGATTTTTTTTTTTACCTTTATAAAACTCAAAGTTAATGTGATTTAAAAAAAAAATTATCAGCTGATAAATTCAATTGTGATTGAAATAAAAAAAATTGTCGCCTTATTTTCAGTGAATCGTTTTTTTGCAAAAATTTTGCAATACAATATACCCGTCTACAAAAAAACAGGGCTAATATCTTCGTATGAACATTTAGTTTACATTTTTTTTCTTTATATTTTTTGTTTTTCAGATAAATTGTATGAGAAAAGGTGGATTTTTAGATTTAGGTGTGCTTTTTTTTTATTTATTTAAAAAATTGGACAGACTTATAAAATTGAAAAAATAATTACAAATTTATATACTCAATTTTTATAGGTAAATGAAATTAAAAACAAAGGAGGTAAAACCTAAAAAAAAAATTCAGGAAGGATATTATTTAATTTTTTTTTAATGAAATATCAATATATGTATGTATATTATCCTGGATGAAATTATGAATGGCCATATTTTCATCTGGGATTTTCTCTGGCACCCTTGGATGGATTACGCTCATATTTGGTAAACACATTCATTATAGTGGTCTGGATGAAATGATGAATAGCCATATTTTCATCTGGGATTTTCTCTGGCACCCTTGGATGGATTACGCTCATATTTAAACACATTCATTATAGTGTTCTGTAGTTAATTACGCTAGTGTTTACCAAATGTGTTTACCAAATATGAGCGTAATCCATCCAAGGGTGCCAGAGAAAATCCCAGATGAAAATATGGCCATTCAGCATTTTAGCACAATAATATATAATTGAATGATATCCATATATCTATATATATGTATATATATTATATTTTAATTTTATTATATTATATAAATATATATGTAGATATAAGTATAACTATTTAGTATATAATATTACAATATCTGATCAGATAATATTATATACTATATACATATTATATTATATAAAATAATTGTAAATTCAATAAAGGGAAAGTAAAATGAATTCGTTACCCATAAATATCTGGTCAAGCTATAATAGATATATTACATTATATTATATTATCAACTCGTTTCCAAAAATCAAAATTTGTTGGATAATTTTATCATCACACATATCTAATAACAATAACATATACATTATATGGCAACGCCGCATTCCTATAAAAACATCAAATATACAAACGCATACACACAAAAAATATAAAAGCTCTTTTTCAGACAAAAACATTGGTATGACGTGACGTCATGATTCGGGCTTTTTTCTGACGCTCCTCGACCCTTAACCAGGTGTGAAAATTCACTATCAATTATTCAATTTGGTATATAATTTACTATTTTTGATATATTTGTTTTAAGTGTATTAATTAATAAATTAAAATCAATTGCCCCACTCGTATAATTAATCAAAATGCTTAATTGTTGCAAAAAAACGAATCTTTTGCATATTTTTAGGTACTATATAAATGGAATATTGAATATATATATCACATTATGTTAATTAAAGTAAAATTAGAGAAAACTTAAATGATAAATTTGTTGACATTTTCCTGGAATAATAATCCTGGAAGAAAAAAAATTTAATAAAATCGAACAGAGATGCACTTTACCTAGATTTATCATTTATTTTGACAGACCAAATAACAACAACTAAATATATATGTACAAATTTTACATTTAAAATAAAATAAATGTTTCAGATCGTCAAATATAGATGGCCCTAGATAGCCCAAAAATATTATTTATGTCTTTACTATATTTTAGTTAGCACATTTGTCAAAAAAATCCACTCAAGTGATAGATAGTACTATGTACTATATATTCTTTATTCTTACATTAATTTAATGGTTTTTCTCTTACACCTGTTAACCAGGTGTGAAAATTCACTATCAATTATTCAATTTGGTATATAATTTACTATTTTTGATATATTTGTTCAAATTTATTTTATTTAAGGATCGAAAAGTCCGAAAAAAATTTAGTTTCAAGGATATTTTTATAGCAATAAGAAGTACAGGAAATACATACGCAAAAAATTTAATGAAAATCAGGAATACATTACATATTATAATAAACTGTTATTGGCTTAAGATATACATATATATCTTAAGTATATATATACCTTAAATAATATTCCTATATAAATATATATAGGAATATTATTTAAGGTCGAATTTTTATTTTTATTTCCACAATTGCAATTCAAGTAAGAGTTCTAAATTGATAAATTTTATGTTTATCAGTGTTTTTCATGTCTTGCATTTCTTACTTATTCAAAAGAGTTAAGCATTGCATTATTTGTTTTTAAATTAATTAGCATAATTAAAGAATTTAATTCTTTTATACATATAACTTAATTATTGTTGTAAAATAATAAATTACAATCATAAAAATTCTTTCTCACCTTTTAGTTTAACTGATTTTCACTTTAACTTTTTCTTCTTTTAAAATGAAACTCCTTTTGTTCTTGTATAAAATTTAGTAATATTTATTTTCAATTTAAATTTTCTTATTTTAATATTAGGACTTCGTTTTTAATTCATCTATTCAAATTTTATTCAATTACACAGTTTTGCTATTTTTTACAACTAATAATTAACTTGTATTTTCTTTTTTTTATGATTTTTATAAACAACTCTATTTCGTTTTAGATTTAGTTTTTTATAAAATTTTGTCAATGAATTATGAATTAAATTTAACTTTTAAGCTAGATTCATTGATGCGGATAGAAAAAGTCGAACTCATTTGAGTCGAACTATTTTTTCTCTTGAACGTACATCGATGCGGATAAAAAGTGCCGCGCTAAATTTTTTTTATGTCATTAATTATTATTAATTAATTGTCACTAAAGTAATTTTTGATACTACAAAATCAAAAATAATTAATAAAATTAATAAACGACATTAACGAAAAAAATTTTCATTTGAATTTTCTGTCATTTCATTTTTCTGATTTGATGTTTTCAAAATAGTGCGGCACGAAAGTTGAAGATAAATCAACTTTTCGAGAGAGAGAAAAACTTGACGAAAAAAAAAAATTGAGAATTTCAAATTTTCATATAAAAAGTGTGCGCGGACATGAGCGCGACGCGAATCGGCCGCATCAATGAATCCAGCTTTAGAGCTCTCCCTAATAGAGGACGTACGGCGTACGGCGTCAGTCAAAGTGGTTTTGTTTTGCTGATAACTCCCGAAATAGTACTTAATACGCCCGTAAATATTGGAAAATCCAATTTTTACGGGCGTATTAAGTACTACAAACAGTTTTGATGTTTTATTTCGGAAGTTATCAGCAAAATAAAATCCCTTTGACAGACGCCGTACGCCGTACGTCGGCTATTAGGGAGATCTCTTAATGTTTTTTTTTTTTATTATTAGTTTTGCGACTAATAATCTTTTTCCGAATAATTACTAATTTTTAATTAAAATTTAATAAGTTTTTAAATTAAGTTACGATTTTCAAAAATAACTTTTTTCTTATCGAATTTACAATTTAAAATGAAAACATCAAATTTTTATCCCGGATCCACTGACTGACTAAAATAATTTTAAAATCAAAACTTTATCCGATCGACTGTACATTTTTCCAAATTTTCTTTCTATTTTATTTTGTTGGAGAGCTTTTTTGGTTTTCCAAAATCTTTCCAATAAGATTTTGGAAAACCAATCAGCTTCTCCAACAAAATATTTAAAATAAATTTACTTTAATTGGCTGATTGATTTTACGCGTTGTCAGCACAGAGAAATTATTATTTATTAAATTAAATTATTTCTCTGTGCACGAGCAACGCGTAATTCGAAACTTTTGTTTTTCAAATAATTAGTTTTAATAATTTATTTAATTTGAAGTTGATTGGAATTTTATAATTTCCGTTGTGAATTGAAGCACAGGGTGCCTCAATTCACATTGTTGTAATTTTTATTTATTACAATCATACGAAGTTCTATTATATTCTTTATTTTTTCTTCTAGTTTATTATCTCACCTTTTATTTAAAATGTTAATTAGTCTTCTATTATATACTTTATTTTTGAATAAAACTCTTTTTTTTTTTATATTTTACTAATTTTAACTTTTATTTCAATTTACTTATTAACTTTCATCATAATTTAATTAATACAATTTTTCTTTATATTAAAATTTGTTTTCTCTATTTATTTATTTAATTGGAATAACAATTGTAGTTTTAAGTTTTTATCTTTAACACTGCTTGTTAAATAATTATTTTAATTAAATGATTATAACAATTGAACTTAACTGTTATTTTTACTTTTTATGAATTAATAATTGAACTATTAAAATTTATCAATTTAAACGAATTAATTTTAATTTTAACGTTTTAAAATAAAACTATATTTTGGAACCGGGTCGACTGTTTGAAATTATATTTTACAATTTAAAATGGATTTACTTTAACCGACCGATTGAACATAATAATTCCGATTTTAAAATTCTAACTTAATTTTTTTTCGATCAACTCGCCATGATTTTAATTTTACTCTCTTTTTTATTTAATATTTAAAAATATTATCAATTACACCTAGTTCTGAATAAATCAATAAGGATAAAAAAATAGTAACAAACAAAGATAAATGGATATTAAGATTATGTAGTAAGTAGTAGTATAAAATTGAAGCGCAGTTGAATTTTCGAATACGCTGATTTTGCAGTCGAAGTTACTAAGTTAGCAAATTTAACAAATTCCACTTTTAAAATTTTAAAAAGTTAACGAAATTTGCATGAAGTATATTATAATGATTTGTATTGTATATGAGCTGTAGTACAATCGCCCAGCTTTAACATTCTTCTTAAGTTTCTTTAAGTCTAACTATAACTATCAAAAATTTAAAAACAAAATTAAATTAAAATAGTTTGGATCTACTCCCAACTACGCCTGGCAACTACAATTACCCCTATATATAGCTGGAAGTAGGAATAAATACACTCTAGGATTTCTACGCCCAGAAACCAAAAGGAACGCAACTATAAATATTTCTGAAATTTTATATAAAATAAATATTTTCTAATTACTTATACATTTTGTTTCAGACTTATTTGCGAATAATAAAATCAAGGACTTTCCTACCAAAAAATTAGGTTTTCTAACCTTACGGTGAATTCTATTCCCATGTAAAAATCCACATTTAAATATGCTCCATTAAATAAGAAAATTCTACCATTTTAATTCTTCTAATAAAAAATCGGAATTTTGTCTTGACAAAAAATATATATTTTTATTACACATGCAATGCTTTTATGCATCAATTTCTAGCAATATTTATGCATGACGCAGAATGTCAGAGCTGGCTGTGGCTGTCCTTTAAAAAAGTTTCAACATATGAAAATCAATAGAAATAAACACAATGCTGGCTGCCAACTTTGAAGAGAAAAAAAAGCCATCGCCGAGTTTCAACAATGTTGAAAAAATAACGCCAGCGCTAGAAAATGTGTATGGCACTACAGGCAATTATAAGTTTTGGGGGCAATTTATTGTTAAATATATATATGTATTATATATTACGACAAATTTTGCGCATAAAATTATTTTGACATATATTAATAAATTATTTTGACATATATAAACGCCAGCATTGTGTTTGGGTCTAGCTTTACCGTTAGAGAAAAAAAAGCTACAGTTACTTACTGCTACATCACTGGAATTGTAGTGTGCGCACAATAATATTAAAGTTGTTTTTGCAACTGGAAGAAAATCTTGGGGGCCTCGACTATAAATTATTTTTGTATTATTATTTCTTTCTCCTCATCTTATATATTTTATGTCCTCTACCTTAGGATATTCCTAGGCCAATTATATTCACCATAATTAATAATTTAATATAGCGAACACTAACAAAATTCGCACTGAAACTAACACAGTAAAAATCTTATTACAAAAAATCAAACGACAGGTGCAAGATTTCCCTAGCTTTTATCTATTAAATATTTATTAAGCTAAAACATGAAGTTTTACGATTTATATTTATAATATTATTCACTTTCAGTGTTAATAAAAATTTTAAAAACAAATAGTTAATGGTCCCTTTTACGCATAACTATAAGAAAAAGTTATGAATCAATTGCAAATGAGGAATTTAATAATCCCAGCAGAAGTGAATAAGTTCAAACTTTTGAAATGGAATCTTTTTGGATTGAAATTTTTAGGTATTTTTGTCACTTCAGATCAAAGTTTACCAGTGTTGCGTTTAATTTTTGGTCGCATTTTAATATTGATTTATATTTTCGGATACATTATTCAAGTAAAAATTATTATATTTAATTATTTTGAGTTAGTTTTTTAAATTTCTATTAATTAGTGTATACAATAATTATTTTCTTAAATTAGATTGCATCATTATTTATCGGAGAATGGACTGGAGTTCAACCACGATTGGTAACAATTGCTTGTGTCATGGTAATGTTTATAAGTGTATGTCAATTAGGGCATTTCCTTTTCAACCAAAAAAGTACGATATTTTATAAAATAATATTGATTTATAATTATTCATTATTTATTATTACAGAATTTTGCAAAATCATTATTTCGGTTAATGAAAATGTTAAAAAAATTTTATTATCTGCAGAGGAAGCTGAAAAAAAATGTCATCAAAATTATTTTGATTTTTTTGAAACTTACACAAAAGCAGTTCTTGGTATGGCAGTTGGTGCATATATATTTGCACAACTTGATATACTGTACCAAGTTTGGTGTGGCAATTTATCTTTAGTTGAGAATGTATATAAACGAAATTTTAATTTGCATTTATTTATAATATCAAATAAATATTAATATTTCAGATATTCAAATTAAAAGCAGCGCCATTTTGTTATATGGTTTTTCCTTTTGCCAATATCAGTTCAAATACATTTATTGCTTATATTATTCCACTTCTATTGTTATTTCCCACAGCTATCTATGTAGTGACATGGCGTACTTTTTTCGTTTGTTTATTAAGTTTGGGAGTTTTTCAATTGAAAGCATTCAATATGAAAGTGGAAAAGGTTCTGGTAATATAATATTATTTTTCTCTTAAATTGTTAAATAAATAGAATAAGTATAAAATTCGAATTATGTAAGTAAAAGTATAACTAATATAATAACAAATATTTGCATATTAACACTACATTATAATTTGTAGAATTTTTCTAAATTAGTAAACCAAATCGGTCTTTTTTATTCAAAGTATCATCTAAAACTATTTTCACAAATTCAATTTAGAAAATGCTGGAAATATGCATGTAGTATATTTTGGTATACTCTATATTATGTAGCAAACACGAGTATCAAAATTATTTTCTTTGCCTAGCTATTTACCTATTTAAATTAAATTTTTAATTGATAATTTTTATTTGTAAATTTATTCCTGACATTTTTCGCTATATCAAATTATATGAACAATATGAGTTATTAGTATTTAACATGTAGTATTTTTAGAAATTTACTAAAAGGGATTTTAGCGGTACAGTAGATAGTAAAACTTGTGGCATGGAGGACTATTTAAAACATTGTATAAAGGAGCAAATAGAAATTAAAATGTAAATATTACTTAATAAAACTATGAACTTACAAAATACTATTTTCTATTACTTATTTTAGTTATTTACGGGATCTTGAGGTACTGATATCCGGACATTCTTTTCTTGATATATTTGTATTTTCGAGTTTTCTATGTTTCATAATTTATCATTTGATTAAGGTAAAAGATTTATAAATTATTGACTTTATAAAAAGGTCATCAATATTTGATATTAGGTACCAACTGTTACCGTTGCTTCTATTGTTCTAATAATTGCTTCAAGTTTCTTCTTAGTTATTTTACTTTTATATAATGGCCTGGCAGATGAAATCACACAAAATGTAAGTATAGTAAGTTTCATAGGAATATCACATGATATAATTTACAATATCAAAATTGTTTTTAGGATAACTATACCACAACAGCGATTTATCTTAGTGGTATTAATTGGTATGAACAGCCTGTACATATAAAAAGAATTATCCTCACAATGATGAAAGGATCTCCATATCCATTCAAATTGAAAGCTTTTGCAATCGAGATGAAATATAATACATTTTTTAGAGTAAGTTCAATGTTTATTTAATTTAATAATATAGAGAGTATCCATTTGTTTTTTTTAGATTATTAAAGGAGCTTTTAGCTACTTAACACTTTTGCAGAGTTTAGATTCTTCTTATTAATTTGGAATTCTTTTACATACGAAAAAGAATCTGTTCCAAATTTCATAAATAAAACTAAATTCAATAATGAAAATATACTTGAGTCATTAATTTCTTAGATTTAATTACGATTATTTACATACATATATAGTAAATATTTTTCCAGGTCGAAAGTTGAAGTTAAAAGATTTAAATATAATTTTTTACTATTCTATACCTACTATACATAGTTTTACTATGTAATACTATAATAATAGTATACATATTTTATATTTCTTTTTTATTATACATACATATTAATAATTTAGTAGCAATTTATATAATTTATATATTAATAATTTAGTAGCAAAGGTTCAATATGCATAACTCTAAAAAAATTGATTTAAATTGTTGTTATATTATAATAAAGTTAATAATAAAAATATGAGCATAATTAAATAAGAAAATTGAAGAAGAAAATTATGTTCAATTGGAACTATTCATTTATTATTCTCTATCGTAAAAAACTTAATACTCTAGGCTAATTTACACATCATCCGCCGAAAAGCCGTGACGGTCGATTCTAGCCAATCAGAAAAGTCCGGCGCAACGGAATTCCAAATTATCTTTTCCGTCGCAGGGGCCATGCACACTTCTATGTAATTTGTTTTTATATGGAAAACTTACTTATATTACACGAACTGTCAAAACAAAAAGATTAGTGTGCGTGGCTGAAAATCGCTACAAGAGTCAATTGCTTTAAAACAACCGTCGCAGAATTTGTCGAGCGTCACGGTTTTTCGGCGGATGTGTAAATCCGCCTTCTATGTCTATAATAGAAGGAGAGAGACGGACAGACATAACGGACTAATCGAAGGAGACCTTAGTGACGTATACTGTAACGGACTAATCGAAGGAGAGAGACGGACAGACATAATAAAACTAATATACAAAAAACCAATTTGATTCAAAATATGCTACATAACAATAAAATCATAATCTTTTTCACACCAAAAATATTCAATTTACTTATTAATTTCAACCGTTAATTTAAAAAATACTTAATTTTATTATATTGCGACCAGGTTCAAATATTAAATATTAGCTTTTGACATATAATATACGTATTTAATTTAATTTAACGGCCGTTTGATTTTATTAATATTTAAAATATTAAATGTTGGGCTAATAGGCCAAATAAAACTATTATTCTTTCATCAACAAAAGTTTATTTACGACGTTTCGTCTAATTACTTAGGCATCTTCAAGGTAAAAACTGAGAAATATGGACAAAGTACATTAATAAAACTTAATAAAACTTATTAAAATTACAAAAACACAAAAATTACAAAAATGAAAATTATGTAGATTTTAAAAAGCGGAATACAAATATTATATGTACATATATATAAAAAATCAAAAAAATTTTACTTAAATGTATATTACTTACATAACTATACTTTAAGATTTCGAATAAATATAAAAAATAAAAAATTAGTAAAAATAAATAATACACAACATTTTTAAAAAACAAAACTAAAAATTTTAACGAAAAAAAAATATTTTTCTAAAAATTATTGTGATAAAATTAATCACAATTTGTCATAGTTTAATCTTAATCGTCACTTTTATTACTAATATTAATTATAAATTAAATTTTTCATAAACTGTTTAACAAAGAACAGTATACGTCACTAAGGTTGTCAATGTCGGTTTTCCTGTTCATCGTTCTCTTGGTGTTTTGTATATATAAAGTTTCTAATATTAGTCTTTTGTTCACATTCTTTTCTGTAGTTAAAATTTTTGTGTCGTCATAGTTTGGTGTATGGTTGCAATCTATCGAATGAAAAGCTAGGGCTGTCTTATTCTCGTTCTTACATTTTATGTCGGACTTATTTTCCAGAAGAGTCAAGAATCAAATTTTCCAGAAGAGTCAAGTTGGTTACTTTCCGTAGGAAAAAAGTTCGCTCTCCCGTATAAGAAAATTGACATTCCGATTTTTAATATTATTGCTGACAGTGAACATTGCATACAATTAATGCAAGATTCAGAATCACAAAAGGTTGCCAGGGCACAATTTTGTACACACTTGAGCAATTTTTATAAAAACTATAAACAGAACAATATAGCTAAATTTATTACAAAAATATATGATGATACTTTTAAATTTTTGACACATAACAAAGAAATTATTATAATGGCCGACAAGGGTGGGGCTACGGTAGCAATGTGCAAAAAGGATTATATTAGTAAAATGCAAGACTTGGTATTTGACAGAAACACATACCGATTGCTAAGAAAAGACCCTACTAGTAGTAATCAATCGAAAAATAACGACTTTATTAAATACTTATATAGCCAAAAATTAATTAACGATTGGGAGAAAAACAAATTAATGACTTATACCTCTGTGGCGCCAAAATTATACGGATTACCAAAAATTCATAAACAAGGTGTACCAATAAGACCTATAGTATCTGCGATTAATTCTCCCACTTATGGACTATCTAAATACTTAAATAAAATTTTGAATAACTTGACGATAGACTCTAAGTACAATATAAAAAATTCGTTTGAATTTAAAGATAAGATATCAGGACTGGAGATAAATGACAATGAAATGCTAGTATCATTTGACGTAACCTCATTATTTACTAATATTCCTATACAACATTGTTTAAAAATAATTGAGAATAATTGGAACAGAATTAGTGACTATACTAATATACCTAAGAAAAAGTTCTTAGAAATGTTGAATTTTTGTGTTACGGACAATAATTATTTTATTTTTAATAAGAATTTGCATAAGCAAATCTTTGGTACTCCGATGGGTAGTCCATTCTCGCCAATATTAGCTGACATTATTATGGAAGATTTACTTGACAACATCATACAAAAACTTGACGAAAAACCAAAACTTTTTGTAAAATATGTAGATGACTTATTTGCTATCATTCCGAGAAACAAATTAGACCACATAATGACAGCACTGAATAGTTACCACAATAAAATTCAATTTACTGTAGAAACAGAGTCAGACGGAACATTACCATACTTGGACATTAAAATTATTATTAAACATAAAAAATTGGTGACGGACTGGTATCAAAAGAACACTAGTATAGGTAAATTATTAAATTTTTATTCGGCACATCCGAAACACCAAATATACAACACTGCCCGCAATTTTATTTCTCGTGTTTTAGGACTAAGTGCACCAATTGTCCATGACAAAAACAAAATAATCATAACTAGTACGTTAAGACAAAATAATTTTCCTGACAATACAATAAAGAAATTGATTGGACAATATGTTAACCAAATTCGAAGGATTGACAGTTTAAATAACAATGACAATATAAATAAATGTAATTATATTAGTACAACATACTTACCTAAATTTTCCGACGATTTAAAGAAAAGTTTTTCAAAATTTAATAACCAAACCGAATTTGCTTTTAAGACAAACAACACGGTATCTAGACTTTTTTCGAAAATTAAAGATAGAACTGACAAAGAACTTAAAACAGACAT
Organism: Empis stercorea; assembly: GCA_949752835.1. Lineage (NCBI taxonomy): Eukaryota > Metazoa > Arthropoda > Insecta > Diptera > Empididae > Empis > Empis stercorea. The sequence continues at coordinate 39,291,745 of OX457087.1, forward strand.
TGTTTACAAAATTCCGTGTGCGGGCAATATACATGAATCTTGTAATCTATCATACGTCGGAACAACGAAACAATTTTTAAAGAATAGACTGTCCAGCCATAAGTCCGACATAAAATGTAAGAACGAGAATAAGACGGCCCTTGCTTTTCATTCGATAGATTGCAACCATACACCAAACTATGACGACACAAAAATTTTAACTACAGAAAAGAATGTGAACAAAAAACTAATATTAGAAACTTTATATATACAAAACACTAAGAGAACGATGAACAGGAAAACCGACATTGACGACCTTAGTGACGTATACTGTTCTTTGTTAAACAGTTTATGAAAAATTTAATTTATAATTAATATCAGTAATAAAAGTGCCGATTAAGATTAAACTATGACAAATTGTGATTAATTTTATCACAATAATTTTTAGAAAAATATTTTTTTTTAGTTAAAATTTTTAGTTTTGTTTTTTAAAAATGTTGTGTATTATTTATTTTTACTAATTTTTTATTTTTTATATTTATTCGAAATCTTAAAGTATAGTTATGTAAGTAATATACATTTAAGTAAACATTTTTTGATTTTTTATATACATATAATATTTGTGTTCCGCTTTTTAAAATCTACATAATTTTCATTTTTGTAATTTTTGTGTTTTTGTAATTTTAATAAGTTTTATTAATGTACTTTGTCCATATTTCTCAGTTTTTACCTTGAAGATGTCTAAGTAATTAGACGAAACATCGTAAATAAACTTTTGTTGATGAAAGAATAATAGTTTTATTTGGCCTATTAGCCCAACATTTAATATTTTAAATATAATATACGTAGTTTGATATTGGTAAACATTCCACTATACTTACGGCAACTTACCTGCAATATAATTTACTTAGTTGCCTTCAATATCTTTAACTTAATCTTTTTCTTCAACTTTAACGACTTTGTAAGGACCATGGTATTTTATTTAGGAAAGATGTTTTTAATTATTCCGGACTTGGTTGGTTGGTTAGTAGGAGTGGCGAGCCCCCCGACACCTGTCAGGAGACTCCAATTAGTACCACTAACACTCGTGAACCCGTTTTGGTACCACTAACACTCGTGAACCCTGGCTTTGATATGTGGCTAGGTAGGGTTTGTTAGAGCCAACCTGTGGCATTCAGGAAGTGAACCATATCAGTATGCCCTTTCGCGGCTAGGTCGTTAAGGCTGTTGAGGTGATGGTGACCCAGAGAGCGGTATCTGGCCCTGCCCAGCGCTGGGCATTTGCTTGCAAAGTGTGTTACCGTCTCTCTTTAATTTGGGTAAACAGCTATAGTTCTGTCTATGTCCTTACGTGACAGTTTTAAGAGTTCATCCGTTCTGCGCTTAGCGTATTACGGCCATGCTTCTTTGGTCGATTTACAAGTGGTTAGGTCTTTCCATCTTTTATTGGCTATTTTTTGGATATAAGGGAATATGTCCCGCTTTATGGTGCTGATTGGGGGACCACCTGTTCCGCAAGTGATGCTTCTAGGTTGGAGCCCCTTCGCGCTAGCTCGTCAGCCCGTTCGTTCGTACTGACTACCTATATATGCCAGCTCTTCTGAGCATGACCTAACTAGCTTAGTCTATATAGTAGCGGAGTTAAGAGCCAAGATAGCCGCCTGGCTATCTGTGACTATTACCACTTTATATTTGAGAGGTGTCATTCTTGACAAGCATACAGGCTTTCCAAATAGCTAGCATTTCCGCCTGGAAAACACTAGAACTGTTAGGTAGTCTAAAAGATAAATCTATTTTTAATGAGCCGGAGTATACACCCGCACCAACACCACAGTCCATCTTTGAACCATCAGTGAATAGTACCGTGTCTACCCCTCTAAATAGGCTAACTTCTTCCCATTCTCTACGTGTCGGTATTTTGACTTTAAATTTCTTGTCAAGCACCAACTTGGGGATATTGTAATCTGTGGACAAAGGTACCAGATCCTTAGCGAGACGGCCAAGGATGCAGCTGTGTCTATATGGTTTTTCGCGCCAGAACCCAATTTCTTTGAGTCTGACTGCACTACATGAGGATATATATTTAATGTGGAGGTCAGGCGGAAGAAGGCATAGAACTGCATCCAGAGTATCCCTCAGCGTTGATCTTAACGCCCCCGTGATGCAAATGCATGCACTTCTTTGTACTCTACCTAACATGGTACGAACATACGCCCTCTCCAGAGCCGGCCACCAGACTATTGAACCATAGGTAAGAATGGGCCGTACTCTGGCAGTGTACAATCATAAAACCATGCGAGGTTTTAATCCCCATTTCTTCCCGAGCATCTTTTTACAGGAATATAAGGCTGTGCGTGCATGCCTTTTTTACTCTCTCTTCTATGTTTAGGTTCCAATTCAATTTCGAGTCAAGAATTACACCCAGGTATTTGACCTTAGAGGACAAGTTTAGTGTTACACCGTCCAGCCTTGGACGGGTAAACACCGGGATTTTAGTTTTTGTAGTAAACAGCATTAGTTCCTTTTTACAGGGGTTAGCATTTAGGCCACAGCTTTTGGCCCACTTGCAAACCATGCATAGGGCACGCTCCATAATCTCACTGATTATGTGAAGAAACCTACCGGAGACTAATACTACTAAATCATCCGCATATGCTACGGCTATGATTCCTTCCCGTTGGAGTTTCCCTAAGATTTTGTTCATTACTAGTAGCCATAGCAGAGGTGACAACACACCTCCTTGTGGTCACCCAGCGCGGTTTCGGTGGACTTACCTTTGCAGTAGGCATGTTGGAATTTATATAATGGGCTTCTTTCAAGAATGTTCAACGTATTCAAGGTCAACGTATCAGACGACATCTCCGTTCATACCCCTTCCGCGGTCTTCAGGAATGAGGGATTCGAGGGCTCTTTTGATAAGACTTTGCTAAGTCTGGCAGAGTCTCTTGTGCTTTCGATAGATCCACAGCAGTCTTGCCAGGTTTTATTTTTGGCCCGTCGAATCGCTTTTTTATATTCTCTAAGACGGTCCTTGTAGAGTTGCCGCCATGAATTCTGCTGGTAGCAGACATTATATGCTTCCCTAGTCACTTTTCTTAGATGGGTTAGGTTCGAATCCCACCACACGGGGAAGGATTTTTTACTACGCTTAAAGGGACAAGAGGTGTTAATCCAGGGCTCTTGCACGATGGCGATGTCTAGGTCGCATAGGAAGAACATCAGGTTATCCGAGGCGCATTTAGAGTGCTTCAGATTAACCTGTATTACCTTCATCGCCATCAATTGTGTTTGGATTTAATGGTACTGTCTCTGTGACTAGAGACAGTTCTTCCAGCAGGTCGCTTGCTTCGTCTAAGTCTTTGACTTCTGGGCATCCTGCTGGGAATATCTTAAGTTTGGCATTCCTGATGCCAAACCTAAGCTTCCACTCTTTTCTCTCTAACGGCTGCATGCTGGCCTCATTCATCAGCAGGAGGAAGGACATACTGGTCTGCTATATGCCCACCTCCGACTCTTTCCCCAAGACTGCCAAGTTGTCCATCGGGACATCCGGATTGTGCAACCTTAAACATTTGAGCAGCTTCTCCCAATCTAACTCCATCCTAGGCAACCAAATGCGCGCCCTAGGTCTCCTGGGTATTTCATTAGCCGTGATTAACCCAATCTTGGCTTCTTCCCAAGTGTCACTAATCTTAGCAACACTCTTGCTAAGGAAGTCCATAGAGTACTGATCCTCGCACTTGATCACCCGGCAGCCCCTGACTACCTCGGATGAGTCAAAACCTGGAAGAGGCCTCCATAGTTCTCGAGAACACAATCCACCACAATCTCGGACAGCCTTGCTTCAATCTTGACCCATAAATCAGCTGTGACTTGCTGATTCGCGGCTAACGTGTTAACAACAGCAACACACAGGTGGTCCTTGGCGATATCACTATACCTCTTGGCAGCGGTTCTATCGCCGGTCTGGTACGCCTCTGTATTTGCGACCTTGACCTGAGGGAGCTCTAAGGACTTCTTGAGACCTCTCCCTTTTCACACCTGGCTTGGTTTCTTTTCTTTCTTTATCCGCGATAAGTGCCTCGTACTGCTGCACTATCAGAGAGTACCTGGCTTTATCCTCCGCATCCTCCTCATTGGGTTCCCCGTCAGCTTCGGTCCGAGCAATCTTGCCCAGTATGAACTTGGCCTTCAGGAACCGCCTCTTGAGAATGGACCCAGAGCTACGCACATTCTTGGCTTTTTGGGTACTATGCTTGGTACCAGAGATAATAGGTGGCTTTGGCGTGCTATGGCTGACACTGCCGCTACCACCAGGCGCAATTGGAGTACTTTGCCCGAAAAGAAATTTGTTACCGTCGGGTGCAAAATCACCCGAGTCACGGTTACCATTTTTCGCAAAATAAATAAGAAAATTCCCGAATACTGCACGAAGACATCATCACGTACAAATATTTTCATTCTAATATTTCAATGTTTTACGCGAAATTAACCGAAATCAAAATTTCGGCGAAATTATACGAAGACGTATTAATATTTGTTTGTATCGGACATTATAGGGTAATATAGTACCTTGTAATAACTGACGCCATTAGTTATATACAAAGTTCTTACAGTAACCAGAATTTCGCCAAATATTAAAACGGCGGTTTTTACATTTTCACGAATGAGTTACGAGGGTAGCCGAAAAGTTAGAAAACGAACAAGTGCTCATGCTCATTCGAAAATTAGATTTGTAGTGACTGGTTTAATTATTGTTTTTGTGCGCTGTAAAAAAAATATTTAAGAAATAAATTATATCAGTAAGTACAGTTTTAAGTAATTATGATTAATAGTGAAATATTAGAAAACTTAAAAAATGTTATTTGTGTAAAAATTTGTTAATATAATTAAAAATATCAATGTTATGCTAATGTATGAAATTCGTGTTGTATGTTAAAAAATTTCCAAGTGTTCTTTTTTATTCTACAATGGCCGCGCCGCTTACAAAGGAAAATCGGGAAAAAAAGTATTTTTATTGGATTTTTTTGAATAATTTAACTAAAATAATAAAAATTTTAATTTTTTTTCTTTATACAAATATCAAACACATTGAAAAATTGCAAGAAAGTTTTACTTAAATTTAAAGAAATTGTGGTGTTTTGTTACAGTTTATAATGCCCACATTTAACTTTTATGGGTAATATACCATAATTTCCATATATCACCGTACATTACCCATATAGAAAAGACACAGGCATTTAAAACCGTAAAAAAACAATTAATTTTTTTAGTTAACAAAATAAAATTCTCTTGCAATTTTTTAAATGTGTTTTATGCTTGTAAAGAAAAAAAAATTCTATTAATTTAAGTAATTTGTTTAGATTTTTAGATTTTCAATAATTTTTTCTTTTCTCGATTTTTTTTTGTAAGCGGTCATAGTGAAATAAAAAAGATCACTACTAACCTACAATCTAAATTTCATACTTTAACAAAAATTATTTTTAATTTGTTTGCAACGTATTAAACGAGGAAAAAAGAATATTTAACATTGTATTTATTAAAAACAAAAAATTATTGTTTGTTTATACACTTATTATTCAATCAATTGTGTTTTTTCGTAAGAAACAAATAGAATTTACATGCATAGAAATGGAATTTTAAAAATTAATTTAAATATTAAAACAATAAAAAAGATTTTTGTACTTTTTTGATACGTTTTACGCCTTTATGAGTAAATGGAAATGTGTGGTGTTTTTATAGTTTTTAATGCTCGCAGTTTACCCGTATGGGTAATAATGTACTACACATTATCCATATAGGTAAAATGTGGGCATTGAAAACAATAACAACCGGAAATCATTTTTTACGTATATTTTAATGAATTTGTCCGAAATTTTTCACTGCGATTTTAATGCGTGAAAAAAAAACAAAAAAAGAATACTTTTTATAAAAAAAAAAGCATAATTTTAGTTTAATTAGACTAATCTTCAATAATTTTTTTTAATAACGCAATTATTATGTTTTTATAGAATTGGATTTGTATACTATTTAAAACATCAGGCGGTAAAACTCGAAATAATAACGGTATGTAATTTTTTCTTTACATATTAAAAAAAAATTCTCCATATTTTATTAAAACAAACTATACAGAGATAAAAGAAGAAAATTTTATGATGCCAAAATATAAAAATCTTATGAATTTATCGAAACAATCACTTAAACGTAGATTGTATTGTTGTGATCAGTGCAGTTTTCCGAGTCATAATGTAGAAAACCACCAAAGACAAGAATATTGTGATTCAGAAAACCAAAACCAACCTCGTATAAGTCCTTCTAGCAGTTATGAACAAATTTATATTGGTAGCAATCATATTAATTATCATAATTTAGACATTGAACTTCCTTCTGATGAAAATAAGAATAATTAAATTAAATGAACTACTTTCGTTTTTACAAACCGATTTCCCGAATTTACCTCAAAGTACTAAAACTTTGCTAAGAACACCAAAATGTAGACAACTAACGGATTGTCCGCCAGGACAATATTGTTATCTAACTTTGAAAAGCGGATTAGTTTCATTACTTGAAATTCTACCTGATTTGCCTGAATTAATTACTTTGGATTTTAACGTAGACGGTGTACCAATAAGTAAAAGCAATCAAAATTGTTTTTGGCTAATTTTAGTTAGAATATGTAATTTTGAAAAGAAAAATATATTTATTGCTGGAGTTTATCATGGAAAAAATAAACCAGATGATTTTAATAAATTGTTAAGACCATTAGTAGATGAACTTAAAGATTTAACTATGAATGGAATAATTTATAATAATAAAAGTATAACAGTTATAACTAGAGCATTTGTATGCGATGCACCCGCCAGATCTGGTATCTTAGGAACAAAATCACACACAGCTTACTTTGGTTGCCTTAAGTGTTGTGAAGAAGGAGTCTACTTTCATAACCGTATGACTTATCCAGGATTTAATTCCAAACTTAGAACCAACGAATCATTTAGAAATAAAGATGATGAACATCATCACAAAAAATTATCAATACTTGAAGAGCTTGACATAGATTTGATTAAACAATTTCCTTTGGACTATTTGCATTTGATCTGCTTAGGAGTTGTTAAGAAATTATTAAAAATGTGGGTTTGTGGAGATCCATCTACTCTATTATCACACAGACATATAGTACAAATATCTGAAAAACTAAATATAATAATGTTGACTCAACCATCAGATTTCCAAAGAAGAATTAGACCTTTATCAGAATTGTCTTATTTTAAGGGTTCTGAGTTTCGAGTATTTATTTTATATTCTGGCCCATTTGTATTAAAAAATATATTATCACAGGAAAGATATAATCATTTCTTATTACTTCATGTAGCCGTACGCATCTTATGCCAAGATTTTTCTATTACCAAAACCGACGCTGCAGAATTAATGTTAAAGGAATTTTTCCAGGGAGTAGGACAAATATATGGTAAAGCGCATTTAACTTATAATATGCATTGTTTAATTCATTTAGCTGCAGACGTTAGACAATTTAAATCTCCTATAGATGAGTTCTCAGCATTTGCTTTCGAAAGTTTTATGACTGTGGTTAAGTCACTGCTAAGGAAACCAGGTCAACCTCTTGCACAAATATGTAACAGAATATGTGAAATTAATAACAATGTATATATTTGTAATTCTAAGAAAACTGATCCCATAAGCTATCCAGTATTAAAGAAAAAAGTGATAGAAAATAGTCGAACGATCTATAAGAAAATAATGTTCGACAATTTTTTCCTAGATAATACGAAAAAAAACCAATGGTTCTTAACAAAAAATCAAAAAAATTTTAAATTCAGGCATGTAGAAATCAGAAATGCAGATTTATATATATCTGGGAATCAAATGACGAATTTGCAGGATTTTTATAAGTTACCAATTGCTTCAAGTAAATTAAACATATATAAGTCTAATAATATGAATTTACAACAAAAACTTATAAAATTGGATTCAGTATTAAGTAAACTTTTTGCAATGTATGATAATGAAAACAACTATTATATTTTCTTTCCAATTCTGCATTGCTCATCAAAACTTTCAGGCATTTTTGGTATATATTATTTTCACGTATTTAAATGTATATTGTCTTTTTATTTCTTAAGCCTTTTTTTCTTTTTACTTATAGTTATTCACTGTTTCATCAAATAACAGCTTTAGTTACCATTTATTGCTTCTTAATTTTCAATTACTAAATGTATTTTATTTAAAATTGGTGTGCACGTATTTTATGTCATATTTTTATTGTTTTCAAGATTTCAATGTACTTCTTTTAAAATTATGCAATTACACATTTTAATACATTTTATGAATCATTTTTTTCCAGCTAAAAATGTTTTGTGTCATCGAGACTTCCAATAATGGGAAGAAAGAAGTATCTGTCGTTCTTTCGAAATGGATAAACAATAATACAGTATTTTGGCCTCCCAATTATAAACAAGCTCTCAGCAAAAAATTAGACATCAATTCTTCTTGGGTTTCATATCCCTGTAAAATACTCCGAAAAGATATTACATCACTTAAGAATGCTATTATTGCTGAAAAACATTTTGAGAAGTTTTCAAGTTCAGAAAGTGAAATTGAAACAGGAAAAAGATACAAAAGAACTACTTTTGAGATATCTGATTTCAATACTCTTTTGGATGAATCACCAGGAAAATTAAAGAGATGTAATGCGTTTTGCTTACCAGCCTTACAAGAAGTTGTACCTTCTGAAATGCAACATGGTAAAGATGATGCTGATAAAAGTCCCGAAGTAGACTTTGCAGAGAATATAACACCTGATTCTCCTATTAGTACACAAATAGATACTAATATAGTGGATATATTAGAAAAAGATCCAGAAAGTGAAAGTGAAAATATCAGTATGGAAATTAACCGCAAAACGATAAATTACAATAAATCTCCAAAAGCTTTATTTTACAAAAAAAAAAGTAAATAATTCTAAAAATACTTTAATAACATCGGTTAATGAAGCAACTATTGAAGATGATGATACTATTTCCAATACAAGCAGTTCGGCGGAACGTACAATGTCAAACACAACCATTCCTTGCTCATTTCCTGAAAACTATGCAAAAGATAAACTTTTAAACGAACTTGTTGATAAGCAAAACATAATGATGGAAGAAATTAAAAGCTTACACAGCAATCAAAAAAAAATTATGGAAATGCTCGAAAATCTCATTCATTACAACAAATCTCAAAATAAAAAAATTGAACTGGATCGAGATTTCATTTATCCAAAAATTCATATGACAACAATTGAGGAACTACAACAATTTAATCAAAATTTAAATGACAAGCATTTTTTAAACCAAATAGTAATAATTTTGCATTTGGAAAAATATATTTTTTTTATAACTTTCTTAATTTCTTACAGACGATCCGATTATTCAAATTTAAAATGGCTGGGTTAAATCAAACTCTAAAAAATGTATTCGAACATCTTTTCACGTATGAATTAATTCGTAAATATTCCTGGTCTGGACAATCTGGACTCTCTAGAGGTATAAAATTATTTTGAATTCAATATTTATTCCAATTACTAACTTTTGAAATTTTTTGATTTAGATATAACAAAGTTAATATTTTCTGAAAAAATCGGAATAATTACACTTGCAGAAAATGTTGTAAACTATTTAAACTTTGATATGCCAGTGACGATTGATACTGTAAAAAAGGCAATTAAAGAATTTTTAAAAAGATCATCGGTACAATATGCAAAAGAAAAAGAAAAGGGAAAATAAATAAATGCACGTATTTTATAATAATGTTTAATTTTAAATTTAAATTTTCTTTTGCTGAACAAATTTTTTTAACTTTAACATTTAATTTAAAAATTTTATTTTGAAAAAGAAAATATGAATTCTTGAACGTTTTTCTTAATTTTGTGAATTATTAAAATTTAGTATACATATATACATATATGCTTGAATTGGCAATTAAATATGATTAAACTAAATAAAAAATTTAAATAATGTTTTTTTATTTCCATAGATATATACATATATTGGTAATATATACACTACATATTGCAGTCAATTTGCCTCAGTTAGTTTTCGGTTATTTAGATAAGCAATTGGTTGGATTTGGATAAATAGAGTAATCCATAACCGAAAATTAACTGAGGTAAATTGACCGCGACATGTAGTATAAATTACCATTATAAGAACCAATATATACCCAACCTATAGGCAAGTAAATAACCGGGTATCTAGCCTGCATTATGGCTGGAAAAAATCCCTACAAAAATATCTTACAAATCACTGACCAACTTCCTAGAATTATAGCTTTATAATTAGTGTGCCAAATCACCGAATAAATTTCTGACTAATATCATATAAAATTTTCTATAAAAAACCTATATACTGTTCTACAAATCACCGACGGATGTCCTTATATTTTTACTTTATATCTTACAGTTGCAAATAACCTAACGAAGTTCGTACGAACTTCGTAAGGTTAAGCATTACTGCCTAAGGTGTTCCAATTTGTGATTATTTAACGGTTATTTTCTGAACCATCACTGACACGGTGATGGGTTATTCATCGGATATTTTATGGTTAAAAAATGCCAAATTTCTTTTCGGGTTGATTGGTACTTGGCTTATTGAATAAGATACTATGGCTGGTACCTTCGCTAATAATTGTCTCCTGGCTGGAGGATCATCTTCATCAGAAGATGAGCCGATTTGTTGTTGTTGTAGCTGTTGTTTTTGTTTTTTTAAATTGTTGTTCATATTTTGTTCCCACGAGTTTGTCCGGAAAAGGAGTCCATCCTGGCGTATTTAGAGTATTTAGGAGGGATAGAAGCAGGGTGGGGGAAAGCGACTGGTACCTATGTCTTGTCTACAGGAGAACGCATTGCCCGGACCGAACCCGCGTGATTGACCTGTCACGCATACTTGGAGGTCGTCGCTGCTCATTCCGGACTTAGTTATAACTTTTTAATCATGACGTAATTTTATTTTATTATTATATTTGCTATCATAATTACCATTTTGTGCTTTTTCTATTGTCAGAAGCCTATTGTCGAATAATGGTTTAGTCTGTAAGTATTTTTATTCGTTATTTCTGTCATATGTGATAAGGCATATTAACTTTCCTTTTTGATTTTAACTGTTATATTCAGAGCAAATTCAACTTTCGACAAAAGTTCCAAGTTCAAGTTGTATCTTCATCACATAATTGTTTTTCTTAACCGAACAAAGATATAGGCTTGAATAATATAAAAATAAAACTATAGGATAACTTGTACAAGTTATTCCAATTCCATCCACATAATTTAAATCCATCATATAAAATATTTCTTTAATATGCTAACAACAGTGAAATTAAAATAATTTGTAGAAGATGAGCTATATCTACGAATAAGAAATATATGGAAGGAGGATTAATGTTCCCTCTCTTTTTAACACATTAACATTTTAATTTATTGAAAAATTTGTTTATGAAGCCACGATTTCGATAGTTCACTTTCTTTTCACCACCGAACTGTCAAATTAATAATATGAAAAATATTATAACAGCTGATTTTAGATTTACAGGGCTGGCATATTTTTTTAATTTTAAGAGTCTCAATATAAATTAAATATATTAACTAGCTAAACAAAATTACTCTATTTTATTTTCCATTTGTATAATTATCGTTGAGCGAGCTAAAATATTCCTTAGGATGATCTTTACATGTATTTTTCAAAAAAAAAAAAAATTTATCTCCTTAAAAATTGCTGCCCGAATTAAAAAAAACCTAGTCCGGCTCTTATTTGTGATTTATTAATTTTGACAGTTCGGTGGTGAAAAGAAAGAGACTACTATATCCAGGCTGGCTTAAATTTTTATTACTTATTTATACTCCTTCCATATATTTCTAATTCGTTGAGCTATATACTTATATCATTTTGCTTTGTTTTAAAGACAACCATAAAATTAATTTAGCACATTTAAAGATTGAATTTAGTGCAACTTTGCTGCATACATAAGTCTCACGATTTTAAAATAAAATAAACTTTATATGATATGAGTATGTATATAATGCACAATATTGTAATTTAATTATCGTTTTTGATGAAACAAAAAATTATAAACTCGAATATCATTTCCGTTTTTTAAAATATTCTAATTAATGACAACAACAATGCAAATTTACTGGAATTGATATTTGAGTTATATATTGAGTTACAGATAAAATATATTTTCTTGATATATGTACATATGTATATACAGTTGCTCACAAAAGTATCCGGCCACCCTACTTGGTTCAAAATATTTAATGTTTTTCACTTCATTTTCAATTAAGTATTTTTTTTAATATTGGCTATAAAAAGCCTTTACTAATGCACTTTATAATACTAGAAAAACATATTAGAAAAATGAATTAATTATCAGAAAAACTTACATAGCTGTCCGAACTCATAAAACAATTGACACTAAAGTCGGCCACTAAGTGTGTATGCATACGGGGGACTTCCCCAAAGTAAGTTTAGTTACCAAATAGTTTCCAAAAAGTGCGTCATTCGAGAAAAATTGCATTTCCGAATTATGTACTTAATTGTTTGGTTGTCGATTTTTTCTGAAGTATATTTAATTTTGATATTTCTATGATTGGATTATAAATTACAAGAATAAATAATGTTAAAAAAAAATTAATTATTTGTTTTCTGATATTCAAAACTTAACGTCTAAGATTAATTCTACTGAATAAAAGAAGGATACTTTTGTGAGCAACTGTATATGTCCCATACTCCCCGCGATGAGTTCTACTGGCTCAAACAACTGTTTGGTCATCGATGTTGAAAGTGAACTCCGGATTTTGTTTATTGGAACATCTTCCAAGCGCTCGCATTGATAATTTCAATTCCAGTTTGATAATTTCTTCCAGATGAATTGTTGACTTATTAGGTGATGAGTAGTTTGGAGTTTCATATGTTTGATTTATACCTGCGTTTATATTTATTGCTGGTGCAAATAATAACCTCAGCTGTGTCGGATGCACATTGTGCGATGTTATTGTTAAACTATCATCCATGCAAAATATCCTATTTTTCGGATTGAACAGTTGGATCCATTCTCAGGCCTCTTTAAATCTGACAATATTGTATATTGCATGAATTGATTGATGATTCAAAAGCGCCATCTCACATTGACTAATCTTCGAATTTTTATTGTAAATTGGATGAGATTGTTTGCCTAGTAAATTATTTGACCCAAGTTTGAAACATGCTGCTGCTTCTACCTCGCTCATATGGTGTAATTATCTCTGTGTAAGCTACTTATTAAGTAAGAAGAAGCTTTAATGGTCATATAAAAATTACCGACTTTTACTGGTATTGGGATAATGCGGAATATTTCAAACTGAATGTTCGATGACAACGGCAGTTGTATTCTGAATACAATGTGTCCCACTCACATCTCATTGGTATGCAGCAAATTATAAATTTCAATTCCAGATGCTCCAAAAAATGTAAGTTTCAGATCTGGTGACAAGTTGTCCTTAAAAGTGAACAATGACTTTATCAGTTCTTTAGGTGTAAGCAGTAATGGATTTAATTTTTCCATGATTAGAATGTGCTACCACGTCTAAGATACTATTTTGAATTCTTTTAAAATTGGTCATAATTAATAAAGTTTGAACAGCCAATGATGAAAATATGTGTTGAATTTCTTATTGTTCTACATGCTTGTTAACTTCATCTACTTTACGTTGGATTTCAGCATGATGTTTATTGCAAATTCCGAATTGGTCATTAATTTGTCCTTGCGTTTTCTTGATAATCTTGGCAGTTGTTTCTAGGATGAAAGTGTGGTTTGCTAATAGTTTGGATAAGGCTTGTTCACATCTGCCCACTGCTCGGATAGTCTCGGCCATTTTGTCTGCTTATTCCACGTTTGACTTGCATTTCTTATTGGGTAACCAAATTTTTATTTCTATTTATTAGGATTTATTAATTTATAAATCCCAATTTTTTTCTTTTCCGATAATAGAAAAAAACAAACTCAATAAAAATGCACGTTACAATTGTTTATTCATTTAATTTTCTTCTTAAAACACCATTTTTTTTATAATAACACGATATAGCATTTTCAAGTCAAAATAGTCTTTTTAAATTTCAAATTAGTCTTTTTAAAAAATCATATTAGTCTCATACACATACACACACAAAACACTAATTTAATTTTGTAAAATGAATAATTTGATTTTACTTGAAAAGACTAATTTGAAATTTAAAAAGACTATTTTGACTCGAAAATGCTATACATATACACAATACAGCACATATATTTAAATTATTGGACAAATCTTAACAACTTTTGTTAAAAGAATTTTACTACGGTTTTAATTTACTTGACCGAACACTCATATAAATCATATTTACTATAGCTATATGTAATAATTGTGAACTGAAATCATTGAAGAATAAGAAGGCACTATTTAGTATTAACAATAAAAAAAAAATTAAACCGTTCATATAAAAAAATTCTTTAAACATGCTTTACTAAACCTGAAGTCTATAACGTGATTAGTACCCCTGGGTGGAATCCACCCAGAACAGCTAAATTTTAATAATCATAGCCTATTGTACAAAGTGCTTTTAAGTGAGTTCCACAAATATTTTTTGACGCAAAAATTCAAGTTCTATGTCTAAGTTTTCAGCTTCATCTATATTTTCCACCTGACCATTTTCTTCACTCATAAGGATTCTAATTTTTATTAAATCTGTATTAAAGTACTATCCCACATCTGATTTTGTAAGGTTGCCTCAAAATTTTAACATTTAATTTTTAAAAAATAAAACCGCTATAATTTTGATAACAATAAAATAATTATTTATTACTAATTTAATCTCAACAGCAAAAATGATTAATTTTTACTTAACAATTTTGCTTCTTATATTATTAATATATGTATTGCTTCTTATATTATTAATATATGTATGATGCTTTGTGGCGCGGTTTGAATTTCGAAATTAAAATAATCTATTACAAAACAAAAATAGAAACGTAGTTAAAGTAAGGATAAAAATTTATGTATATGGTATCCTTTTTTGAATAATTTCCCTGTAACCCCCCTTCGTGGAGCGTTGAAAATGCTCCTACAAAGCACACCTAAATATAGTCGGATCTTTACATTGTTTCACAGGATAGAGTATAGATGCCATGGAAATAACATGACAAAAATTTGGAGCCCTGGGTCCTCAGCCCCCTATTTTTTGGTAATATTAAAAGTAAATTTGAAATGGCTATAAAACCATTAATTTTTTTTTTATTGTTACTTCGAACATAAGCACTAATTCGATTACTAATTCGATTATTTATTTATTAAAACTTGGTTATAATTTCTAGTTGTACAACATTGGGAGTTTTACAAAAATTATGACTTATTTAAATCTTCGTTTTCATTATATCCTAGGTGGATCCAAAAGGGGATGTGTAGTACTAATTCGATTATTTATTTATTAAAACTTGGTTATAATTTCTAGTTGTACAACATTGGGAGTTTTACAAAAATTATGACTTATTTAAATCTTCGTTTTCATTATATCCTAGGTGGATCCAAAAGGGGATATGTAGTACTGGATCCACCCAACTTGGGTGGATCCAGTACTACATATACTACATTGGATCCACCCAACTTGGTGGCTTTTTTTAATCAAATCGAACATTTATATTATAAATGCACCTAGTATTTAACAAATTGGCAATTTTTCTTTTATAAAACATTAATTTTTAAAAGAATATTTATATCGAGAATATATAATATAGTATAATTTAATAAATCTCTATATAATTTACCAATATAAATAAATATTATAATTAATAATTAATATATAAAAACTTCGAGTATAAGAGAATTTAATTTATTTTTTTTTTTTTTAAGGGGTAAACTTATTGTATTGGAAACAATAAAAATTAAATTCACTACGGAAATTTTTCGTATCATCACCTGATTTATTTTCAGATTCATTTTTCATGTCTAATAAAATTATTTATGCCGATAAATTGCAGGACTGTTATATAACAATAAAATATTATTTCTACTCACAATAATATATGTATAACAGGTGTGAAAGTTCCCTGAAACAGCCGTAGCACTACATGAATATGTTGACACATTTGTTATAAACATATATAATCATAAATATTATTCAATTCAATATTATAAAAAAAAAATCAGAATAAATTTTAAAGTTTTTAGTTTCGCGGAAATCTTTGGTAATTTAATATCTGTGACAGTTGTGTTATATAAAAATGATGAATCGAATGAAAATGAAAAATTTAATAATTGATTCAGAAGTTAATAATTTTAAGCTCTTGCAATGGAGTCTTTTTGGATTAAAATTTTTGGGAATTTTCGCCACGTCAGACCAAAGTTTACCAATTATTCGTTTAATTTGTGGTCGAATTTTAATATTTTTGTATACCCTAGGACATATAATACAAGTAAGATTTTTTATTCATGTCTCAAAAAGTGTCACAGTTGTAGAATGTATTTCCTTAAATTAGATTTCATCATTATTTTTCGGAGAATGGACTGGTGTCAAAGCACGAGTTGTAACAATTGCATGCATTATGGTAATGTTTATAAGTGTATGTCAATTATGGCATTTCTTGTGCAACCAGAAAAGTTAAACAAATTTTTAAAAACTGCATTATATTTAAAATTAATCATTTGTTATTCCAGAATATAGTAAAATTATAACTTTGGTTAATGAAAATGTTCAAAAATATTTAATATCCTCAGAAGATACTGAAAAACAAATGTATATAGATTATTTTAACTTTTTTGCTACTTACATCAAATCAGTTCTCACTTTAGCAGTTGGTGCATATATATTCGCACAACTCGATGTAGTTTATCAATTATATTCTGGTAATTTATCTTCAGTAGAGAATGTAATTGATTTTTTGAATAACATTTATACGCAATAAAATAAAATAATTACATTTTCAGATATATAAATTAAAAGCAGCGCCATTTTGTTATATGGTTTATCCTTTTGCTAATATAACTTCAAATATTTTTGTTGCTTATATTATTCCTGTATTATTACTATTCCCAACATCTCTTTTCGTTTGCAGTTGGCGTACTTTTTATGTTTGTTTATTAAGTTTGGGAGTTTTTCAATTAAAAGCTTTCAATCTGAAAATCGAAAATGCTTTGGTAATTTTATTTAAAACTTTTGTATTTTAAAGTATTTTCTATTACCAAAAGTATATTATTATAATATAGCTAATATAATTTTCAGAAATTTATAAAGTTTGATAAACTTGAAGGTATTGTTACAATCGATTGTAAAATTGATGGCACCAAAAATTACGTAAAACATTGTGTTAAGGAACAGAAACAAATTAAACTGTAAATAATACTTATTTATCTATCGCATTAATTTTTTTTTAATTTCATTTTCCAGTTACTTGCAAGACCTTGAGTCCCTAATATCAGGACATTCCTTTCTTGATATTTTCGTATTTTCCACTTACCTTTGCTTTATATTATATCATCTACTCGCGGTAACTTTTAATTTATCAAAGTAATTATATCAATAATTAACTTTAATTATATGTATATAGCTAACTCTTAATGTAGCTTCTGTTGTTCTAATAATTTCATCAATATGTTTCTTGATAATCTTATTATTGTATAATGGTCTGGCCGCTGAGATAACACTACATGTAAGAATTTATGTTTAAAGCTTAACTAAAATTGAAAATATTAATAATAATGTTATTTTTTAAGGATAATTACACAACAACGGCAATTTATCTGAGTGATATTAATTGGTACGAACAGCCTTTAGTTGTAAAAAAGATGATCCTAATAATAATGAAAGGATCACTACATCCATTCAAATTAAAAGCATTTACAATTGAATTGAAATATGAAACATTTTTACGCGTAAGTTTTATTAATCTTATAAATAGTGGATTGAATTCAAAGTGAATACGAGTGTTATACAATTTTTAATCTTATAGATCCTTAAAGGTTCCTTTAGCTATCTAACAGTTTTGCGCAGCTTTTATTCATGCACATAAATTAGCAATGAACAACAATCTTACCAATATATAATATTATAATATGCATACTTTTCATCATTTGCTATTTTCATTTTAGAGACTTCTATATATCGCTGTTAATTATAATTGTGATATTGGGTCACATTGGGTTTTATATAAATTTATTTAAAATATAAAAACATTTACTACAATAAAATATTGATTATCAATTACATCAGAAATAAGTTATATTTGCTTTTTATATAAAAAACCACTTCTATAGTACGGAAGCGAAATATAGAAAACTATATACAAAATCCTTGTTACAGGCTTTTCAAAGATTTTAAATATTAAAAATATAAAATATACCTACTGTTTTTTTAATTATGTATTCTTATTATAAGGATAACGCTTTTCTGTCCGTCCATCCAATGTAAACAATAAGAAGCAGTTATTTATTGTAAATATCCACATAAATTTATGATAGATACCATCATATCTTTTGGAAATTTTGAAATATTGAGAACCAAAAAATTCTTCCGGTGGCGGCAATTCGCTTCTTACCAAAACATGCTTTTCTGTTTAAAACTGTAATTTCATATAGTAAATGTACATAAAAAATAAAATGTGACATTTCAAAAAGAAAGGTATTTGAGAGTACAATACGACCATTAAACATATTAAAATTTCTGCCACTAGAGACGATGAATTGCAATATATTATAATTTTAATATTTATATACCTAATTTCGAACAGAAAATAAAACCTTGCTTTTCCACTTTATTATGGAAAGTTTGTAAACAGGACAATATAATTACGGGTACAATAATATTAATTTATGACGCTAGAGAGCGTATAAAAATGTGTTTCAAAAATTAAGTTTAACCTTTGTATATAGAAATGTTTAACTTATTGAATATTCACCAAAAATTCAAGAAAACCACGTATTGCAAAGCAAAGTATTGAATAGAATAAAACCACATCGTAAAATATCAAGAGTCATGTTGAATGTTCACCGAAATTGATGATAAATCTTATGTAGGAAGGATAACCCCTCAGTTACTCACGCGTTGCTGCGTTCAAATGTCATTGTAAAAAACATATGTTGTATTTTTAGCACATTGCCAACCAAATTGGAAGAAATGTGTATATTAGTTTCACTCTGTCTGTCCGTCTATCCGTTTACACAAACTTCTACATCTATTAAGATTGAGCATTAAAATTTTGACCATATATAGATAGTAATAAAATAATTGGTCCAGTGGAACACATTTTTCTTCTATCTCTTTTCTCCTCTGAGTTATTCCCCCTCCAAGTTCAAAAATTACCCATATTGAGCATCTAATAACTTTTAAACCAATAAAACTTTTTGAGGTCTGTAAAAACTATACGATAGGAAAATCTTTTATATTTTTTGTGAAATTAATAATTTTTTTTAAATTTAATTCTTTGTTGTATAAAAATACCGTTATCTTTATACAACTTTTTTAAGTTTTTTTAAACACCATGTATTTCCAAAACGGCTTATTACGGAAGGCTGAAATTTATGTACCAAAGCGATATCCTAAAAATAACTAGAGTCTCGCAGAAATTGTATCCGTATCTCACCTCCCCTTTCAGTTGTGACCCATCGAAAAACAAAAAAATTACACTTTTAAATTTTTAATACCATATCATATTATGCTCAATTAAAAGCAAAATTAGAGAAAACTTAAATGATAAGTTTATATATATTTTCCTGGAATAATAACGTTGAAACGAAAAAACTTAATAAAATCGTACAGGGACATATTTTTTACCTATATTTACCATTTCTTTTTTATGTATAGTAATATTACTAAGAAATACTATTAAAAAAAGCACGTTATTATGAAATAACTGTACATTAGTTCAACTGCTGCACATTTTTTACATCTGTAACTCACGTTTATCATCAACTTTAGTCAACATTTAAAATGTAAAATATTTGTTTAAGTACATTGTCTCAAAATAGTCCCTACCGATAAATAATGACTCCAATATGGAAACTATCTTTGAATTGTAATCTTATTACCTTACCAATGTGCTCTTCCTTGCGTTTTGTGATACATATACTACATTGACATATTATGTAAAATATTGGCTTGAACATTTTTTTATGCCAAATATAGTGCCAGTACATATATCAGTAAATAGTGCAGTTTATAAGAGGAATTTTAAATTTCTTTCTACTACGTTTGGTTGTTAATAATCCGAGGTTTATATCGTAAATGTAATATGTACATATTTTTCGGTGCGTGTTAAATTCGTAAAAGTGTATACGGACGGAAAGATATATGCGACCCGAAAAACGTTAAAATAAAAGATTTTTTTAAAGGCAATGCAACTACAGAGCAAAGAATAATTATATAGCTTAAGTATAACGTATAAGTTATATGGTTGACAATACATTTTTGCATAGCATAGCATATCATATAGCATATAATTGAGTGCAATTGAAGTAAAAATTATTCCCATACAATTACATAGATAATATGTTTTAAGTAAATTTCAATTGATTAATATTGGCATTGATTTAATGGAAGGGTGTCTTCTTCTTGTAATATTTATAAACATTATAGTGTTTCATAAATTTCAAGTACAAAAAAAAATATTTTGTATAAATTGACAACAGGTGAGAAAGTTCTCTAACTACATATTAAATCTATTATATATAATTGAAAGACAATTTATAACACTTACATATGTATATAACAAATTTAATACATATATTTAATATTAAAAATATTCAAAGGTTGCTCTGTATATTTCTTTTAAAAATTATTTTAGTATCCTTAAAATTATAAAAGAGTAAAGATCTGGTGATTACAAGTTAATCATGGATCGTTTTAAAATAAAATATTTAATAATCCCAAAAAATATTAACGATTTCAATTTATTAAAATGGAATTTATTTGGTTTAAAATTTTTGGGAATTTTTGTAACTGAGGATCAAAATTATCCAATTTATCGTTTAATTTTTGGTCGAATCTTTATTTGGATCTATACAATTGCGCACATCATACAAGTATGGAATTATACATTTTTATTTTGTTAATAGCCCTGTTTTTTTTAGACGGGTATATTGTATTGCAAATTTTTACATTGAAAAAAACAACAATTTGTTGGCAAAAAAATTAGAATTACAGCAGTTATTTATATATTGCAAATGAATTGTAATTGATAAATAGTTAATAATATGACATGTAGATGGCTCTGTTGTCAATATTCCATTTCATTTCATTTATTTCAAATACATTGGACAAAAAAGGCATAGCCTATGTTTTTTTTTTTTCATTAAAAAATGGCAATTTATTACAGAAAAAAAGCAAGTTTTGAATTTTTTAATTACATTTAATGATTTTTTTTTACGTTTATAAAACTCAAAGTTAATGTAATTTAAAAAAAAATTATCAGCTGATATATTCAACTGTGATTGAAATAAAAAAAAAATTGTCGCTTCCTATGTTCAGTGACTCGTTTTTTTGCAAAAATTTTGCAATACAATATACCCGTCTACAAAAAAACAGGGCTAATATGTGTTTATTTTTAAATGCTTATAAAGACATTTATACAAACAAAAAAATTAGGTAGCAGCATTATTTACTGGAGAATGGAATGGGATACAACCACGTGTGGTAGCAATAGCTTCAGTTATGGCAATGTTTATAAGTGTTTTTCAATTTTTACATTTTCTATTCAATCAAAACAGTTAAGTACATTGTCTTATATTTAATTTTTGATATTAATTAAATTTTTTGTTTGTGTAGATTTTAATAATATTATAATTACTGGTTATAAAAATGTTAAAAAGTATACAACTTCAGCAACAGCAAAAGAATTGATAGTTCATCGAAATTATTTACATTTTATGGAAATTTATACAAAACTAATTCTTGGTACAACAGTATTTGCATATATTGTCTCACAACTGGATGTCGCTTATCGAATTTGGACTGGTTATGTATTTTCAGCTGATAATGTAAAGCTTTTATTATATATTATAATTGTGAAATTTCTTTGAATATGAATTAATTTTTGCAGATTTTCAAATTAAAAGCAGCACCATTTTGTTACATGGTTTATCCATTTCCTAATTTAACTTCAAATATATATATTGGTTATATTCTACCTCTTATATTATTTCTACCAGCTGCAATATTAATAGTTACATGGCGTAGTTTGGTTATCTGTTTATTAAGTTTGGGAGTTTTTCAATTGAAAGCGTATAATTTGAAAGTAGAGTATTCGTTGGTAATTTTCATATATACTAAAATCTTATAAATTAGGTATATTAAGAAATCTTTAATAATTGCAATATAATAAACTCACTGTAACATCATTAAAACCGTTAAAATTAATACGTTAACTTGTAAATATATAATCATTACCGTTTCGAAAGCGTGGTAAGTGGTAAGGGTGTAATTCAGTGATAAATTAAGAACTGTAAAATAAATAATTATAGTTAAAACCATAATAAAAAAAAATTCAAAAATGCCAATCTGTACCAAATATAGCATTAATTGTGTGTGCTAATTATAATTATAACTACTAGTAGCACAGTTTTACAACATACGAGTAGAAGTAGTACTATGCTATTTGTACAAATAGTATAGTACCAAATTAGTTGTACGTGTTTACTATGTACGTGTTTATAATTCTTGATTGGGATCTAACTTGGGATTATTTAATATTTTTGAACCATGAAGAAAACCTGTTTAGAATATTCTCCTTCTCCGTTTTAAACATAAATTAAATTCACTTTAAAAATTTACAGAAGTTTATTAAATTGAATGGACTTAATCATACTGAGATAGTGGATAAGAAATCTTGCGGTACAGAAAATTATTTAATACATTGTTATAACGAACAAATGGAAATTAAATTGTAAAGTATAAAATGAAATTGTGAATTTCTTAATTATATTTTCCTTTATACATTTCATAGTTATTTGAAAGAACTCGAGTCACTAATATCAGCACATCATTTTTTAGATATTTTATTTTTTTCCACTTTTATTTGCTGTATAATTTATCAAATTCTTGAGGTAAAAATCTGGTTTTTTATGTATTTGAAATTTATTTCACCTTAAATTAATTTTTATATTTTTAGGATCCCACTATAACATTAAATTTTTTACTTTTTATTATTTATGTTAGTTTTTTTCTCGCAATTTTACTGCTGTACAATGGCTTGGCTGATGAAATAACACAACATGTGAGAAAATCCCATAAAATTTAAAAAATATTTATCAAAAAAATTAAAATTCTAGGATAATTATACAACAACTGCAATTTATCTCAGTAATATTAATTGGTATGAACAGCCTTTACATATTAAAAAGATTATCCTTACAATAATGAAAGGATCCTTGCATCCATTCAAATTAAAAGCTGTTGCAATTGAAATGCAATATGATACATTTTTAACAGTATTGATTTTAAGTAATTTGAAAATAATTTAAAAAAAATGATTTTTTTTTGTTAGATTCTTCAAGGTGCTTTTAGTTATCTCACGCTTTTGCGGCAAATAGATTCTTCTTCATAAATGGAAACATAATCTTCTTTACAATATATTTATATTTATATATAAACAACTAATGTGTAAAATATCTTAGAAATTGTAAATCTTCTTTATGTATTTAATTAAATAATTATTAGAGACCCACAATTTATAAAATGTCCATTTTGCAAGTAGCAGAAAATACCTATTAGATTTTGTTTTTGAGATAAAATTGTAAATTTTTGTGTGTACACAAATCAAATTTAAAATCTAAATTAAACATAAAATATAGTTAAAACTTTGTACGCTTTTTATTGAACAATTAATTACATAATTAGTATATTAGTTTATTTGTAGTCTCTCTTGCGAGAGTCATATCAGAAGTTGTAATGGTTATTAAACTTGGTGTGGGAAAATAGACAAAAAAAAAATCTCAACTTTCCAGAAATTTTATATATATATTTTGTTTGCTTGTTTTCCTTTTTCCCATGTTTTAGCAAGGATATGACGGCACGCCTAGCTTTAGCCGCAGCTTAGCTCGTCGGAGGGGGGGTTCTTTGCCGTGCAATTGTCAAAAAAAAAATAAAAAAACTAAAAAAAATTAAAATAAACTACATTTTATTACCCCGTAAATAAAAGAAAATCATCTTCTCGTAGATTACCTCCGGAACTCAACAAAGCTATTGGAAAAGCTGGTGTTTTCCCAATAATGCCCACCCAACCTTTGTGGTTCATATTTGTCTCCAAATATATTTCCATGAACCACCCTCTTTGTTCAGCCAAAAAATTATCTAAAAAAATGTTCACATATTGGGAGTGTGCATTAGGGAAATTTACTTTTCTTATTCAAAATAAAACATCAGATAATTTCCTTTCAAATATTTATACCGATCCATTTTTATTTTATTACGTTCTTTCTTCAATTTTGCACCTCTCAATCCATTAACAAATTAACAAATTACTATTTAATTGATGATAAAAAGGATTGAATTTAATTTTTCATCAAAAAAAAATTTACGTTAAAAAATTAAGATTTAAAATTTACTATTGTTAGTTGGGTCGTTAAAAATAAATTAATTTGAAAAAATAAAAAAAATTAGTATATAATTTTTGTTTTATAAATATCTGTTTGGCTGCGTTATTTGATGATGGTTTCTCTGCACGTCCCCTTTTTAGCACATTTCCAACCAAATTGGAAGAAATGTGTATATTAGTTTCACTCTGTCTGTCCGTCTGTCCGTCTGTCCGTCTGTCTGTCCGTCCGTCCGTTTACACAAACTACTACATCTATTAAGATAGAGTATTAAAATTTTTACCATAGATAGACAGTAATAAAATAATAGGTCCAGTAGAACAAAATTTTCTTCTATCTCTTTTCCCCTCTGAGTTATTCCCCCTCTAAGTTTAAAAATTGCCCATATTGAACATCTAATAACTTTTAAACCAATAAAAATTTTTGAGGTCTGTAAAAGCAATAAGATAGGAAAATCTTTTATCTTAATTGTGAAATTAACAAATTTTTTAAAATTTAATTCTTTGATGTATAAAAATACCGTTATCTTCATACAACTTTTTTTAGTTTTTTTAACACCCGGTATTTCCCAAACTGCTCATTATGGAAGGCTGAAATTTATGTACCAAAGAGATATCTAAAAAATAACTAGAGTCTCTGAAGAAATTGTATCCGTATCTCCCCACCCCTTTCCGTTGTGGCCCTTCAAAAATCAAAAAATTACATTTTTAATTTACTTGTATAATTATAACCGCGCAATATTTTTAAAAACAAATAATGAGAAAACTTTCGAGAATCATATTTCTTTAAAGTGCATTAATTAATAAATTATAATCATTTGCCTCACACTTATAATTAATCAAAATGCATAATCATATAAAATTTTTCAAAAAACGAATATTTTGCATATTTTTAGGAGCTATATAAATGGAATATTTGATATTATTTCATATCACATTATATTCAATCAAAAGCAAAATTACAGAAAACTTAAATGATAAGTTTATATATATTTTGCTAGACTAATAACCTTGGAAGGAAAAAAAATTAATAAAATCGAACATTGACACATTTTTTACTTATATTTACTATATCATTTGTTATCTTTCCTATGTATTATATAGTACATTGAAAATACTACTAAAAATAGGAATTCCCATTGTTTTAGAATAGCTCATAGTTCTACATGAGGCGATTTGCAGGAAATGTGCTTTTGACAAACGCGGGGTTTGTTTAACGTATTTTTTTTGTTGTTGTTGTTGTGGATGTACTCAGGAACATAAATACTCAGGAACATAAAAAATTTTAACTATCTGGAACTGAAGAATTTATTTTGGTGGTGACTGTACCAGAATACAAAAGTTCACTAAAATTATAACAAAAAAATCACACCACCAAAAAAAAATCACACAATAGGCCAAAGTTTACCACTCGAATTTATATTTATATTTTCCACGGTTTTTCCGATATTTTTTTAATATATATTTGTATATTTTCCACGATTTTTCCGATACAGTTTTTACACTTCAATTTCAACCTTTTACACTTCAAATTCAACTTTTTACAAATCAAATTCAACTTTTGTAAATCAAATTCAACTTTTGCAAATCAAATTCAACTTTTTGTAAATCAAATTCAACTTTTTCTAAATCAAATTCAACCTTTTTAAAAATTATTTTAAAAATTACTTTTTTTATAAAACAGCAATTTTAATATATTAAAATTGCTTAATTAAAATTAAGCAATTTTAACAAATATTAAAAATAAATACTAATTTTAATACTAATTTTAATAGTATTTAATTACAATTTTAATTTTTTTTAAAATTACTTTTTTATAAAACAGCAATTTTAATATATACGGTATATACATATACAGTTTTTACACTCCAAATTCAACGTTTTACAAATCAAATTCAACTTTTGTAAATCAAATTCAACCTTTTGCAAATCAAATTCAACTTTTTGTAAATCAAATTCAACTTTTTCTAAATCAAATTCAACTTTTTGTAAATCAAATTCAACTTTTTCTAAATCAAATTCAACCTTTTTAAAAATTATTTTAAAAATTAATTTTTTATAAAACAGCAATTTTAATAAATATAAATAAAGGTTATTAGTCAATAGAGAAGAGTGGAACATGGCAGGCCGGCACGATTGGATGCCTCCAGTCGTCACAGAAGAAGAGAGGCGTCTCGGAGCCCACCCAACCATAGACGTAGCAGGGCGGACTCTAGGAGTCCCCCGTCAAGAAGGAGATAAAAGATGTCCTGGAAGTGCATCCAGGCAAACCTGCAGCACGCCAAAGCTGCATCAGCAACACTCAGCTGCAGGTTTGTAAAAGAAGACGCTAACATAGCGCTCATCCAGGAACCCTGGCTTGCAAACGGTAAGATCTGTGGGCTAGGAGTGTCCGGAGGTAAGTTACTTTACGACAATACAAACTCGAGACCAAGAGCTTGTATTTTATTTAATAAAGAAACTAATTACGTTCCAATTACAGAATTCTGTCAACAGGACGTAGTAGCGGCAATAACTGAACCAAAAGGCGAGTTGGAGAACATCATAGTATGTTCTGCATACTTTGCTGCGGATCAACAATGCCCACCACCCGAATTAATAGGACTGCTACTTTTTGCAAAAAAGAAGAAAATGCAGCTATTGGTTGGATGTGACGCCAATGCTCATCATACAAATTGGGGTAGCACGGACATTAATATTAGGGGTGAGTCATTACTTGATTTTATTACTAGTTATAATCTCTCGGTAGCAAATTCGGGTAATGAACCAACATTCGTTAATAGAATAAGAAATGAGGTGCTAGACCTAACAATAACAACCCCTTTCTTAGCGAATAAGATAAGTAAGTGGCACGTCTCAGATGAGCCATCTTGTTCGGACCACAAACACATTAGGTTCGATATAGTAGGAGTAGGCCCCTTATCGATCACGTACCGCCCCAAAAAGAAAACTAACTGGTCGTCATTTAAAGCCGACGTAGGTAGTAAAATAGAGGCGATCCCGGACAAAATTAAAGATATTGAGGACCTAGAAGATGCTGCTATGATGATGAAAACGGCGATCATAGGAGCCTTTGAAGAAAACTGCACTATGCGCACAAAGCGCAGCAATAGACAGGTAAATTGGTGGAATAACAATCTCTCCGATCTTAGAACTAAGGTTAGGAGACTGTTCAATAAGGCGAAAAATAAGAGCCCACAAGAATGGGAAATTTACACGACGGCTCTCACGGAATACAATCGGGAGATTAGAAAAGCAAAAAAAGCCTCGTTTCAGACGTTTTGCGAACAAATAGACGAACTTCCTGTAGCAGCACGTATCCACAAGGTGTTAGCAAATGAAAAGCCAGGCGCCATAGGACTCCTCAAAGGGGAAAATGGTCGCTATGCCGAATCAAAAGCGGAAACTCTAAAAATACTTTTAGATTCACACTTCCCTGGAGCTGCAACACTAGAAAATGACAATAATGCTACCAGCATTTCCCAAAGAAAACCTCATAAAGAAGACTGGAAACTGGCAGCTAAGATCATCAGCCCAGAACGGGTCAAATGGGCAATCAACACTTTCAAACCCTTCAAATCAGCAGGACCAGATGAAATATTCCCGGCCCTCTTACAAGAAGGAGGAGAAAAACTAATACTAATACTAACAAGGCTTTTTAAAGCTAGCTTAGTGTTTGGTCACATACCAAAAGCATGGACACAGGTAAAAGTGGTATTCATACCTAAAGCAAACAAAAGGCTGAACGGCGACCCAAAAAATCTACGACCCATCAGCCTATCATCATTTGTATTGAAAACGCTAGAGAAAGTGATTGAGAGATACCTAAGAGACAAAATTCTGGCAAATAATCCCCTTCACAAAAATCAATACGCATACCAATCAGGTAAATCCACAGAGATGGCTCTTCTAAATCTAACGGAAAAGATTGAAAAATCACTAATGGCTAAGGAGACAGCTATAGTAGCCTTCATGGATATTGAAGGGGCTTTCAACAACACTTCTCATAGGTCAATGATAGAGGCATTGAGAAGTAGGGGAGTAAGCAACGCAATATGTAAATGGACAGAATCCATGTTAAAGAGCAGGATAATAGAACTCTCTCTGGGTGAAGAGAAGATGAAAGCAACAACCAATCGGGGATGTCCGCAAGGTGGCGTTCTATCGCCCCTTCTCTGGTCACTAGTAGTAGATAAACTACTAGATAAGCTGCAAAGAGCAGGCTTCGATTGTCAAGGATATGCAGATGATCTCGCAATAATCATCAGAGGCAAATTCATAAATATTCAATGTGATCTTCTACAGACCGCATGTAGAATAGTCCAAAAATGGTGTGAAAAGGAGGAGCTAAAAGTCAACCCTAATAAAACCATAATTGTCCCATTCAGTAATAAACACAATGTGGCCCAAATGAGGAAACCAATGCTGTTTGGGAAAGAAATAGAGTTTTCTGAAGAAGCAAAATTCCTAGGAGTGACACTGGACCGTAAGCTAAAATGGAACGTTCACCTAGAGAAAACTCTAAAAAAAAGCGCAACTTTCACTGTGGACCTGCAGAAGGATCTGTGGAAAAACATGGGGGCTGCAACCAAAAATAGCCAACTGGATGTACCTGTCAATTGTACGGCCAGTTGTAACCTATGCTGCGGTGGTTTGGTGGCGGAAAGTATCCCAACTAAACATCAGGAAGAAACTCGAAAAATTACAAAGAGTAGCCTGCCTGAACATCACTGGAGCTATGCAGACAACACCAACGGTAGCGATGGAAGTACTGCTCAACTTGGCCCCTCTACATCTAGCAATTGAAGAGGAAGCCAAATTCGGAGCGCTGAGAATACAAGGATCTAGCAATACGGACACTCAGAAATTGAAAAATCACCCTGCAATCATCCAAGCAACAGGCAACATTCCGTATATAAACATGCCGAAGGATGATTGTAATATTATTTACGATTTCTACAAACCATTCAAGGTAATGTTTCCGGACAGGAACAACTGGGAAGCCACACGACCCTCGGAAACGGAGCTAGAATGGTATACAGACGGATCAAAAACAGAAGAAGGAGTTGGATCCGGTGTCTACGGTAAGAGGCCAAGGTGTAAAATATCAAAAAGCCTAGGTACCCTCGCAACAGTCTTCCAGGCAGAAGTTCATGCAATTCAATTATGCGCGGAAGAAAACATACGCAGAAGATACAAGAACAAGACGATAACAATCTTCTCGGACAGTCAAGCGGCTCTCAAAGCCCTGAACTCTAATCAGCTGAAATCGAAGCTAATAGGCGAATGTTTAAACACGCTAAAAGCTCTGGCAGCTAATAATAGGTTAATTCTGTCATGGATCCCGGCGCATGTTGGATTTGACGGAAACGAAGAGGCGGACCTATTAGCGAAAGAAGGCGCGAGTACACCACTCTTTGGTCCAGAACCGTTTTGTGGCGTACCACGATGCCTAACTATACTACAAATTAAAACTAACACTTTTCTTTCTTTTTCAGATAGTTGGAGGAACAATGAAGGGCCTAGACACTCGAAGCTCTTCATACAGGGTCCATCGAAAAAGAAAGCAGCAGAGCTACTAATGTGCAGTAGAAGAAGAACCAGAACTCTGGTGGGCTTCCTAACTGGACACTGTGGACTCAGGAAACATCTGCACACATTAGGTCTAAGTCAAGAACGATTGTGCAGATTCTGTGAATATGAGGACGAAACAGCGGAGCATATACTGTGCGAATGTGAAGCCCTACTATATAAGAGGCTAATACATTTTGGCAGTTATACCATCTCCCCATCGGAATCATGGAATATCTCTTTGACAAGACTGTACAACTTCATTGTCAGTACTGGTCTATCAAACGAGTAAGAAGAAAAGGGTAGTTACAATAAGCCAACGGCTGCAGTAACCAGGCAGAACTCTGCCGACCCGAGCCTAAACCTAACCTATTAGTCAATAATAAATTCAAAAATAATATATAAAACTATAGCATATTCGCCTATAAGACTTCTCCTGCCGCAGATCCTACCAATTCCACGCATTTGAGATGTGTAATTGAACAAGCTACTGCAACATTATTGTATCAATTACTATACACGTATGTATATGCAATTGCCAAGAACTGCACCAGGAGAAGCCTTATAGGCGAATATCCTAGCTTTATATATTAATTTTGAATTTATTTTCGACTAATAACCTTTATTTATGTCGGAGCAACTGGGAGGTGCTCGGCGGTACCTCAAAAAGTATATATATATAAAGACAATAGTTTAGGTTTTCAGAGAAACTCCAGAATTTATTTAAAAATGCTTCCTTTTATACTTATTTTTGTTTCATGATACACAGTAGTCTTCTAGTATCAGAATGATGTATCAAAGATAGATTAGCAATTGGTGCCAATCAAAAGATCCATCACTTCCCTAAACCTGTAAAAATACCTTTTGGCGGGATTGCACGACAATTTATATTTATTAAAATTGGTGTTTTATAAAAAATTAACAGTTTAAAATTATTTTTAAAAAAGGTTGAATTCGATTTACAAAAAGTTGAATTTGATTTGCAAAAGGTTGAATTTGATTTACAAAAAGTTGAATTTGATTTGCAAAAGGTTGAATTTGATTTACAAAAGTTGAATTTGATTTGTAAAAAGTTGAATTTGAAGTGTAAAAGGTTGAAATTGAAGTGTAAAAACTGTATATTTTTTCTTACTGCTGACTCACAATGAGGAACGCTGCGCAAGACAAAGGAACGCAAATCAAAGTTAAAATGTTAAAATATATGAAAACAATACTTCTGTTCACAATGAAGAAAAATTAAAAGTTGAACAACTTCCAACTTTTACGATAATCAACGCGAGTAAATGACAGATTTATAAAAAAAATTACTAATTCGTCACCTCAGTTCTTGTGTTCTATAGACCATTTTTTGACAAAATGAGTTAAATATGCAGTTTTACTAATTTTACTACGATCTTTCAATTGGCGTAAACCGTTTTGTTTTATCACAAATCGTTTCCAAGATATTCGTGAAAAGTTATGTTCAAAAGTTATTTATAATTTACCGAGCTACCGAGCTAAAATAAAATAAAATAAATAAGTAAAGTTTACTATTAATATCCAATTCGACATCGATCACTAGTTTTTTTTAAAAAAAATATAAATTACAACTTATAAATATTTTTGTTACCACTTTTATATGTATAAAAAAAATAAATGAAATATTCATAAAAAATAATTACAATTGATGAAATGTTGCATAAAGTATAAAAACTTTTATGCTAAATCATAAATTTCAATTTTTAAACATTTTTATTTTTGGACATAGAACACTTAAGAACTGCGGTGACGATTGGTATGTTAAATATACCAATTCTATTAGTATTTTTAATACTATTAATATATGTTGTGCCGTTTTTTATTTTATTATTTTTTTTAATGGACAAATGGACAAGTGACTGAAATAAATGAAAATCAAATGTCATTTAACGCTGGAAATACCAACACATTGTGAATTAAAAAATTATTATAACGTCGCTTTGCTTTGCGCTGGCTTCGATTTGCGTTGAAGAAATTACATTGTGAATCAGCTATTAATATGAAAAAATACACCTATTTATTAAAAAATATTTTGATAAATATATTTTTTCGCTTTGCTTTGCGCTGGCTTCGATTTGCGTTGAAGAAATTACATTGTGAATCAGCTATTAATATGAAAAAATACACCTATTTATTAAAAAATATTTTGATAAATATATTTTTTTTTTTCACATATTTCAACTCGGATAATATATAAAAATATTGAACAGATTAATTTCAGTTGTTATTTTACTTAAAAAAATTATCAACTTAGTTTTAAGAATTATAAATTCTATTGTTTTGCCAAGGAATAATGTCAACTTCAGAGAAGTACTTTTTTAAATTATTTCTAATATTAGTTGGTGATGCTGCGGCATTATTAGAACCTGCTCTACCAATTCGTTGCCGTGCTGAGTCACTGGCGTCTTGTTCCTGTCGCCATCTTCCTTCAACTATTTCTCCTCTTTTATTTTCACAATCAGTATAAGTTGGTGGAGAATACATTGGACTTTTTTTTATATAGTTGTGCAAAACAACACCAGCTTTTACGATTTTAACTACATTTTCTCTTTTGGCATGTAGGCCTCCTGAAAATTAATACAAAAGCATTTTATATTATTCGTCTAGCTTTTGATAGACGATAATTATATGCAATCTCTGGATTTGGTAATCCAGCTGTAGAATTTCTTCCCGGAAATGGTCGCATTAAATGTTTTGATAGGGGGAAAACTATAACGTGCGCAGTCAAAATGTTTGTTGTTGGTATGTTTTTATCTTTTGGAATATTTAAAAAAATACTGCCATTTAACAAAGCTTTTCCGAAATCAGTATTTTTAAATATTCCACTATCATTAAATCTGCCAGATGCTTCAATATCAACAACTAGAAAGTTGTAATCAGCATCACAAAGAGCCATTAATACCGCGTGTTTGTAATTGAAACAAGTACTAGCACTATTATGAAAAGCCTAAAAGAAAAATTATTTTAAACTATAATTTTTTTTAAATGAAAAAATGTACCTGAACTACACAGTGTTTTCCATCAAGTGCTCCAATACATTTAGGGAAATTCCACTTATTATGAAAACCACTTTCAACACTTTTCCACTTTCTGTTAGAGTATCAAAAGCATATTTAAACATTTTGATTCATATAGCATCACAAGTTTCGGCTATAATGTTGCTAGTTGAAGCTTCCGATACTCTATAGTTGTATGACAATGATTTCATCATATCACCACTAGACAAGAATCGGTAAAAAAAGTAACAATTGTTAATATTTTTAATTTTTCTTTTTTTACCTCAAAGTCAATGAAAGTCGTGCACCACCGGAAATAACTTCTCTGTTATTATACTTATCAATACAAGGTTTAACTATTTCTAATATCTCATCGAATATATCCTCTGCCATTCTACGATAATTGAAAAATTTTTGGGTTTCAAAAAGGCGCATTTCTGAAACCAAATTATCATAGTGTCCCTGCTTATTCCTATTTAAAAATATTGAGTTCACCCAACATCTTATGACCTTGGTGTTATTATTAATATAGGCCCATATTAACAACAACTTCAAATTTTTTCTTCTTCTAATAATTTGCTGCCTTGTTAACATAATTTTTATTTTTTCGTACAATTTTTATTAATTATTAATTTATATATATCACAGTTTTTATATGAACTTTACGAAGTTTTTTACAATATACGTATAAGAACTGTCAAAAAAAAATAAATTATTGTGTGTATGGCTGAAAATCGCCACAAGAGTAAATTGATTTATAAAAGCCGTCGCAGAATTTGTCGACCGTCATGGGTTTTCGGCGGATGTGTAAATCAGCCTTGAGTGTCTACCAAAAAGATATTTGTAATTTATTGAAGACCACGATAAGTCAGTGCTTTTCTAACCAGCCACTCAACAAAATCATTATAAATTCTGAAAATAATATTAATGTAGTACCCAAATAGATTTTGGGCGCATATGAAATACAAGTTAAAGCAAACTAATGGTAAAATAACAGTCCTAAAAAATTTCGAAGGAAATGGTGCCAAATTGGTAAAACCATAACCGAAAGTGATGTACAAACTGTTTTTAAAAAGTCTTACATATTAAATCGTAACTTTTAAATTATTAAAGCCAAAGTCGTGAAAGTAGACTCGTTTAATAGGTAATTGGTTTACCTTTATTTTACTTTCCCTTTTATGAATTCACACTTCCAGTATATATATATATATATACTCGTATATATATATGTCGGTATGTCGGTATCTCCTCACCTGGCCATAACCTTTCATTTGATACCCCACATGATTTATATTATTACAAACGGCTTGACCGATTGAGCTCAAATTTGGAAGTTGAGCTCGTGCTATCAAAAACTTGGTACCCTATAAATTAGGACCTTTTTGATGAGAGGGCGCGGAGGGCCGTTTAATTTTTGAATGTACCAAAAAACCATGTGGGGTCTTGACGAGTACATCTCATTGAGCGGTAGTCCGGGGACGCCGTGGGTCTTGTCGGGCCCAAAACGGGGGCAATTTTAGGCGCCATAATACAAGAAATCATGTGGAGTATCAAATGAAAGGTCTTGACGAGTACATCTCATTGAGCGGTAGTGCGAGGGCGCCGTGGGTCTTGTCGGGCTCAAAATGGGGGCAATGTTGGGCCCTATAATACGAAAAATCATGCGGGTATCAAATGAAAGGTCTTGATGAGTACATCTCATTGAGCGGTAGTCCGGCGGCGCTGTGGGTCATGCCGGGCCCAAAACGGGTGCAATGTTGGGGCCCATCATACAAAAATCATGTGGGTATTAAATGAAAGGTCTTGAAGAGTACATCTCAATGGGGGTAGTCGGGGGGTGCCGTGGGTCTTGTCGGGCTCAAAACGGGGGCAATTTTGGGCGCCATAATACAAGAAATCATGTGGAGTATCAAATGAAGGTCTTGACGAGTACATCTTATTGAGTGGTAGTGGGGGGGGCGCCGTGGGTCTTGTCGGGTTTAAAATGGGGGCAATGTTGGGCCCTATAATACAAAAAATCATGTGGGGTATCAAATGAAAGGTCTTGACGAGTACATCTCATTGAGCGGTAGTCCGGCGGCGCTGTGGGTCATGTCGGGCCCAAAACGGGGGCAATGTTGGGGCCCATCATACAAAAATCATTTGGGATACCAAATGAAAGGTCTTCAACCGTACATCTCAATGGGTAGTAACCCGGAGGGCGCCGTGAATCATCTCGGGCCCAAAACGCGAGCAATGCGGTGCCCCATAATACAAAAAATCATGTGGGGAATCAAATAAAAGGTCTTGAAGAGTACATGTCAATGAGGGTAGTCCGTGGGGCACATTCGGTTATACGGGACCCCCAATTGGGTCATGTTGGTCCCATTATACAAAAGGGTATCAAATAAAGGTCTTGAAGAATATATCTAGTTGAAAAGTCCTACAGGCACAGTGGGGCATGTGGGCTTCAAAAGTTGGGCGTGGGCCCTTTATAAAAAAATCATGTGGGTCATATTTTGGGGTAGTTCATGGGTCAACTGGGGCCAAAAATCGTAAAAAAATCATGTGAGGTGTCAACTGAAAGGTGAGAGGTATCAAATAAAAGGTATTGAAGAATACATCTCGTTGCGCAGTCCGTGCGGCTTCGTAATTTATATTAGGGCCCAAAACCTGTGTCATGTGGGGGCCATCATAAAAAATCAGGCGGGGCATCAAATTAAAGGTCTTGAAGAGTAGTCGGAGCAGTACCCCGGCTCATGTGGAGCCAATTATACAAAAACACATCGGCCACATGTGGAATTCCAAATCGTGGGCCATGCGGAGCTCAAACACATCATTCCCAAGTTGTCAAAGTATTTAAATATTTTTAGTCGTGCAAATGAATAAATATTTGACCGACTGAAAAGTGTAAAATAAAAAATATAAATAAAAAAGGTTTTTTAAAAATACTTTCCCTTAAAGAAAAATTTAACTAAAAAGTAATAAACAAGCACATAATACCACATCAATGTACTTTCCCGTTGAGTTTGAGCAACTATCAGCAATAGTAAGGGAAAGTAGACCTTATCAGAATTAATGCCATTTATAAGGAGGTCTGCTTACCCTTACTATTGCTGATAGTTGCTCAAACTCAACGGGAAAGTACATTGATGTGGTATATATTTGATGTGGTATATAACTGATGTGGTATATAACACTATATTTTAAAATTTGGTTAGATTTAATTTAATTTAATTTGAAAAAAGTTGAATTAAAATTGAAAATTTATTAATTCAATTTAGAAAAGATAAAAATACATATTTCTAAACATGGTTAATTCCTTTTAAAAAACTTCTAATTTATTCTTAAATGTATTCCATGCATTTTTAAATCGATATTACCAAAAATAAGAGCAAATCCTCAAGAGATATTACCAGCAGATTCTCAAGCAAATCCTCAAGAGATATTACCAGCAGATAGGTCTAAACGTTTAGAGTTTACAACTGGTTGCTGGAAAGAAATAGGAATATCGATGATCCCACATTTATACCAAAAATTTTATGGACAGATGAGTCTCAATTCAAGAGAGATGGCATTACAAACTTCCATAATTTGCACACATGGTACCCTGAATTTACTATGAGGCATCAAAACTAAAATAGAAAATAAAAAGCAATTAACTTAGATGTAGGAACATAAATGGAAATAACGGTAAATCTAAAATAAAGGTAAAAATTACCTATTAAACGAGCCTACTTTCAGGACTCTGGCTTTAATATTTTAATAGTTATGATTTAATATGTGTTTTTTTTTATTAATTTTTGTTTTTTATTTATTGTTCATTATTACATTATTAAGTTTTAACAAAATTATAAAATAAAACTATAACATTTTCATTATCTTGTTTATCTCAACGATTCTGACGAATTCTCTAAGATATTTCTTTTATCTGATTTTACTATTAGTTTTTAACAATTTTAATATATTTTTACTTAATTCCATATAATTTTATTTTTTTTTTTATATAATATAAAACTTAAGGCTAGTGTAAATTAAAACTTAAACTAACTTATTGTACAGAGATTTAATATGTGTATATACCCACTTTTCTGCAAGACTTCTTAAAAAGACCCCGTAGATCAGCGGGCGTTTAAAATAGGGCTGCCACCCATGCAATTTTTTTCTTAAAATAAATCAAGGAATCATTCCTTAATGGGATAGCATCCCAAACCCAAACACCTTGTATAAAAATTTTTCAACTTTTGAACTTATGCTTCCAAAGTTCAGAGAACTATAGTATACATTATTATAGTATACTCCACCGATGGAAAGCTTGGGTATATTCAGATAGAACCAGATATTATTGATACAATTTTAAAATTTGTCCGGGTGGCGGCACTATTCGCATTTTGCCAAAAAATATCTTTCTCTAAAAAAAATTATAATTTAATTTAGAAAAGGTGCACCAAAAATGAAACTTGAAATTTAGAATTAAATTTTTAGTTTTAAGTTTTTAGTTTTAGCTATGGGTTTTAGTTATACCATCAAAAGATTTTGTAACTTAATATTTTATATTTTAAATCAATATTTTTTCACAAGAAAAATTCATAAATATCTGAGTTGTAAAGATATAAAAGTATTTGATCGCTCAAAAATAATCATTAAAAACAAAATGTAATAATAATAATAAAATAATTGCAATAAATAAATAATAAATAAAATGAAATATACCCACTAGTTGAAAAGGTAGAATACGTTGCTAGTAACCATTTTTCAAATTATAACCGCTAGAGGCGCTGTTATGCCAAAATATCAAAAATGTTAATTTTTTAAAATCAGAAGTGAAGCCCAAAAAATGGTAGACCTAATTTCCTAATAGACCTAATTTCAAAGCTATAGTAAATAGTAGAATATGTGGAAAGGAGAAGAAATTAAATTCTCATAATACTATAGTAATTAAGAAAAAACCCCAATTATTATGAAACTTCTGTTAATAGTTATATAACAAAACCCTCATGGTGAACATTCATTAATATTAAATCCTCAATAATAAGATAAATCCTCAATAACAACTTTTTTTTATGTCTTTTAACACCCTGAATTTCCCAAACAGGCTTATTATGGAAGGCTGAAATTTGTACACCAAAGTGATATTTAAAAATTCTCTAAAAGAAATTGTATCCGTATCTCCCGTCCCCTTTTCGTTGTGACGCTTCGAAAATCAAAAAATCACATTTTTAATTTACTTGTAAAATTATAACTGCACAATATTTTTAAAAACAAATATTGAGAAAAGTTTCGAAAATCATATTTGTTTTAAGTGCATTAATTAATAAATTATATTAATTTGCCTCACTCTAATAATTAATCAAAATGCTTAATCTTGTAACATTTTACAAAAAAACGAATATTTTGCATATTTTTCACATTACACAATTACATTATGTTCAATTGAAAGCAAAATTAGCGAAAACCTAAATGATAAATTTATATATATTTTCCTGGAATAATAACCTGGGAAGGAAAACAAATAATAAAAATTGAATAGGGGCACATTTTTTACCTATATTTGTCATTTCATATATTTTCAAACCAATTCTTTAAATGTGAATTTCTTTTGGTTTAGAAAGCTCATAGTTCAACATGAGGCGATTTTGAGGAAATGTTTTTTTGACAAACCCAGGGTTTGTTTTTCATATTTTTTTTAATAAATTACTCAGATTTTATAAAAATGCAATTTTTTTTCAATATTTTAACGGATTAACATTTATATTTTGGATCATATAATTATAAATATATGGCGCGGTGCAAATTTGCAAATTTTTTTTTTTTTGAGATTTTGACTTTTCTTGAAGTTTCAAGGAATCATAATCAGCAAAAAAAATCGTGTCCGCCGTATGCAAGGTAAAAGTAGACGTTTTTCAACGCTTTAATAGTACAATGACTCGTCCGATTTCTACAAAAATTGAATTTCTACAAAAAAGATAAAGTAAGGATGGAAATTTATGAATATGGTATACTTTTTCAATAATTTCCCTGCAACCCACCTTCGTGGAGCGTTGAAAATGCACATTTTCGTGCACGTCAAAAAACAAAACATAGTCGGATCTTTTAATTTTTTCACAGATACATATAAAGACGCCATACAAAGAAGATTAGGAAAATTTGTTTTGAAATAAAGTTTGACCACTTGTTTCTCCCGCTAGAGTAGCCGAATTTCTCCCACTAGAGGCGTCGAATACTAAAAAATGTTAAATGTTAATATTCAAAAAGGTTTTTCCAACTGTTAATAAGCGCCAAAAAATTGGTTTAATGTCGCATCTGACATTAGTATAAAATCATAGTTATAATTTTAATTTCTGCGGCAAGACGGTGCAATATTTACTCCAAATATGCATTTACAGTAGTTCGGCTGCGCGGCGTTTTTTAAAAGGGTGAGGAAGCTTATTTATGAAAAAAGCTAGACACCTCTTTAGCGTGGAAATGGATTGAAAAACTGACGAAATTAGATTCTTAAACATACTTTTTTACACATAATGCATAAAAATCAGCCTTATACCTAAACCCCCTTCATTTTATCGTTGAAAGAATTTTTATGGGACTATTAAAATTGAATTTTTGGAATTTAAAATGGTCGTAAGATTAAATAGGACCTCTTATCTTGTAAATTAGGTACAATAGATTGGTGTCTTTCGAAATCATTCAAAATTGTTACCCCTTTCCCTTTTAAGATTGGTCAGAGGGTATATATATGAAACAAGCTGCAATACCTCCGCGGAGAA
This sequence comes from Empis stercorea, assembly GCA_949752835.1. Classification (NCBI taxonomy): domain Eukaryota; kingdom Metazoa; phylum Arthropoda; class Insecta; order Diptera; family Empididae; genus Empis; species Empis stercorea. Next base: position 39,331,637 of record OX457087.1, read on the forward strand.
CTGGATTGAAAAAATGAGAAATCTTTTCTTTAAAATACTATTTCACACCTTGTGCGAAAAAATTATTTCCCTACTTGGAACCCCGCTAACCTACGTCACTTATAAATATTACATTTCAAAATTCATTATATAGTTTATGAAAATTTAATTTTTGGAATTTAAAATCACTATAAAATAAGCAATATTTTATATATTACTTGCAACTTTAGGTGCAATAGATTAGTGGTTATTCAATTCACCCAAAGTTTTAAAAGGCTGCTTTTTTTAGGTGGAGGAGGGGGTATATTTAAGAAACAAGCTTCATACCTTCCGCATACATTAAAAAAATGAAAAAATAGTTTTTAATAATAAAAATGTACACCTGGTACGAAAAAACCATTATCATCCCGTCAACTTTATGTTAATAAATATTAGTTTCTTAATAATACTTTTCTACACCTTGTATACAAAAATAAGACCCATATCTTCAACCCTCTTCATTTTACAGAGGCGGAAATCTCGAAAAATTACATTTCGAGTATTATTATATATGTATATATTACAAATAAGAGCATTTATTTATTAAAACTTGGTTATAATTTCAAATTGTACAACATAGGGAGATTTGTAAACATAACTTTTATGTAAATTTTCGTTTTCATTAAATCCTAGGTGGATCAAAAGGGGATGCCAAGCATTCTTCCAACTTGGCAGTTTTTTTTATTTTATTTTGATCCTCATAATGTTACCTACATACAAACTGGCATACAACCTGTTTACGTGATTCCTACCGTTTACCTGATATTGATATATGTAAGTTTTCCAAAAAGTCATTTTAGGTACTAAAATAAAAACTAAATTGCGTTTTTATAAACTAATTTTATTTTTAACCCTCTAGTGCGCAAGAAAATATATTTCAACCATACTCTTTTTAAATTGTGCAAAAGTATATACGGAACAACGTTTGTTCTAGAAATATGCGGGTTTTTTGCCTCTAAAGGACACAATCAGCAAAAAATCCTTTGACGCATTTTTGCATCAATACGTGTTTAGTGGAACATTATAATTTTTTTTAGTGGATAATTACACAAATTCTGAATTTATATAAATAATTTACCATTAAATTTCAACTTACCATTACTTAACATTAAATTTGAAAGTCCCAGAAAAAATCGCTGCACAAATTTCACATATCCAGTTACAATCTCACACTACAAAAATCAAATAAAAACTGACAAAACAAATAAGTCCGTAATTTTTTTTTCCTATTATGATTTTGTTTTCAGAAGTGAATCAAATAGGAAAAAACTTAAAATAAATTTTTGCTTAAAAACTATTTAACATTTATTGCTTTGATTCATATTTGCATCTTAACGCACTAGAGGGTTAAATGTAATTTAAATTTTGCTAAAAGTGACCTCCTCCCAAAAATTATATTCTACCGAAAATTATCTTTCCCAGAATTCGGAAATTTTTCTTATTAATTATTTAATCATTGTATCTTGAAATAGTTGGGTTTTTTTATTACTAGAGTTTTTAATGGCAAATTTGCTGACTTTTCTTTGTATTCATTGATAAAATTTCAGTCTTATATTTAAATTTACCTATAAAAAATTACATAAAAAATATTTTTTTACTTTCGTTTATTTGTAAATTTTCTACCTAATTTTACATAGAAAGATAAAAAAGAAACTCATTTCCATTTTTTTATTGGACATATTCCTTAGCTTAGTTTTTTTTAATCATTGATACTATTTCAGAGTTCCTAAGTTCAGAGACATTATACAAAGAACATAACAAAAATTTAGAGCCCTGGGTCCCCGCCCCATTATTTTATTGTAATATTAAAGATAAATTTTTGAAAATTGATATGCCTATGAAACCAGTAAGGTTTTACGTAAAACATTATTACTTCTAAAATAGGTACAACAGGTAAGTGCCTTTCCATTCCATATTAAAAAAAATACCCCCCACCTTTTTTAAGTGGATGAAGGGCTTATATATGAAACAAGTTGTAACCCCTCAGCAGGGAAATTTATTAAAGAAGTGAGAAATGAGTTTCTTAAATATACTATTTTACACCTTCTCCATAAAAATTAGCCCCATACCTCTACCCCCCCTTCACTTTAAAGTGAAAGACTTTTAAAAGGGCTATTAAAATTGTGTTTTTTGTATTAAAAATGGTCATAAGATATGTCGCATTTAAGATAGGGCCTTGTATCTTGTAAGTTAGGTATAATAGATTAGTACCTTTCGCAATCATTCAAAATTTTCACCCCTTTCTCCTTTCACATAGCTGAGGAAGTATATTTATAAAACAAGAGGCAACACCTCCTCGGGGGACTGGATTAAAAAACTAAGAAATTAGTTTTTTTTTAAATACTATTTTGCACCTCTCGCGAAAAATTTGTTTCCGTACCTGCAACCCCCTCTATTCTTCATATCTAAGAAATGTTATATTACAAAATTTATTACAGAATTTATGAAAATTTAATTTTTGGAACTTAAAATGACTATAAAATAAGACACAGTTTATATATTAACTTGAAACTTATAAATTGGGTTCACTAGGTTCGTGGTAATCCAAATCACTCCAAATTTTATCCTTCTGCTCTTTTTGGGTAGAGGAGGGGTATATTTAGGAAACTTGCTCCATGCCTTCCTCGGGGCGCTAATTTAAAAAAATTGAAAAATACTGTTTTAACAATGAAATTTTACACCTTATATGAAAAAATCAGCCCCATACCCTCTACCCTCTTTATGTTAGTTGTATTTGAATTTCGATATTTTCAAAGTTAAATTTTTAAAATTCAAAATGGCTATAAAATGGTCCAGATTTTATGTACGACTTTCTAACTTCTATGCCAGGTACCATAATTTCAAACCTTGCGAAATCACTTAAAATTATAAACCACCATCTCATTAAAGTAGTGGAGGGGGTGTATTAATGAAATAAGCAATATCCCCTATGCGCGAGACTATATCAAAAAAATGAAAAATTAGTTTCTTAATAACACTATTCTACACCTTGTGCATAAAAACGAGACCTGTACCTTCAACCCTCTTCATTTTACGGTTGTAAAAATTTCGACATGTTAAAAATAAATATTATATTGCATATACATATACAATTTCGAGTATTTATTTATTGAAACTTGGTAATAATTTAAAATTGTACAACATTAATAGTTTTGAAAAAATTATAACTTTTAATTTTATATATGTATTATGTTGTTCGTGAAATTCAAATTTTTCGCAAATATAACATCATGTTTCATATAAGAACATAAAATATATTTACTTTTAAATTGTGAAAAAACATAGTTTTATAAAATATTATAACTTTTACTTAATTCTTTGTTTTTATTAAATACTAGGTTTATCTAAAAGGGGATATGAAGCACTCTTCCAACTTGGCAGCTTTTTTAATTATATTTTTTACATCATTTTACCTAGAAAAATAAAAAACCAAACTAATTACCAATAATTTCTTTTATTATATTTGAAATATTTCTTTTTACCAACGTTATTTGAGGATGTTCCTCAAATTATCTTGATATTCCAAGTTTACTCCTTTACTCCTTGTCTTTTTTTTAAATTGTGATGTTCTTGTGAAATTGAAAACACTTCAAAAATAGTAAGTATATTTTTTTAATGAGTTTCGGTATAAGATACATTATAACATAATAATATAATTGTAATGTAATAATATAATTGGACAATTAAGTAATTCAGAATTGCCAGCCTATAATTTTTAGTGTTTTTCGTTACTATATGGTAGCACTGAAAAATTTTTAATCTGAAAAATCTGAAACCTGTTTTTTATTGCACAAGGCAGATTAGTCTGATTTCAGATTAAAAAAATCTCAGCGATCTATAGATTTAAATAAAACACACAGCTATAATAACAGAAATATAATTTCAATTTAATGTTATGGCTTGTAAATTTTTCCATTTCGAGCACTGCTGTAGTTGTGGTGATGTAAAGTCAAATAATGATTGTTTATTTACTTTGTAATTTGACCAGTCGTCTTTGAAATGTTTTAGTGTCAATTTCAAGTTTAATTACTTCAATTATTTCTTAAAATGGCAGAATATACGAATGAAGAGTATGCAGAAATTCACTACTTTTATGGATTGGCTAACAGCGATGCTGTTCATGTGGGAACAGCGTATTCTGTTAGATATCCTGCGCGGCGAATTCCTGATGCTAGAGTATTTACAAATATTTACTGAAGATTACGAGAGACAGGCAGAACAACATATAATCGTACTCAAGGTCGTTCAACACCACATCGGTCTGTTGAATTCGAAGAACTTATAATTAACACAGTAAGAGCAAATCCTCAGGAGATATTACCAGCAGATAGGTCTAAACGTTTAGAGTTTACAACCAGTTGGAAAGAAATAGGAATATCGATGATCCCACATTTATACCAAAAATTTTATGGAGAGATGAGTCTCAATTCAAGAGAGATGGCATAACAAACTTCCATAATTTGCACACATGGTACCCTGAATTTACTATGAGGCATCAAAACTAAAATAGAAAATAAAAAGCAATTAACTTAGATGTAGGAACATAAATGGAAATAACGGTAAATCTAAAATAAAGGTAAAAATTACCTATAAAACGAGCCTACTTTCAGGACTCTGGCTTTAATATTTTAATAGTTATAATTTAATATGTGTGTTTTTTATTAATTTTTGTTTTTTATTTATTGTTCATTATTACATTATTAAGTTTTAACAAAATTATAAAATAAAACTATAACATTTTCATTATCTTGTTTATCTCAACGATTCTGACGAATTCTCTAAGATATTTCTTTTATCTGATTTTACTATTAGTTTTTAACAATTTTAATATATTTTTACTTAATTCCATATAATTTATATATTTTTTTTATATAATATAAAACTTAAGGCTAGTGTAAATTAAAACTTAAACTAACTTATTGTACAGAGATTTAATATGTGTATATACCCACTTTTCTGCAAGACTTCTTAAAAAGACCCCGTAGATCAGCAGGCGTTTAAAATAGGGCTGCCACCCATGCAATTTTTTTCTTAAAATAAATCAAGGAATCATTCCTTAATGGGATAGCATCCCAAACCCAAACACCTTGTATAAAAATTTTTTAACTTTTGAACTTATGCTTCCAAAGTTCAGAGAACTATAGTATACATTATTATAGTATACTACACCGATGGAAAGCTTGGGTATATTCAGATAGAACCAGATATTATTGATACAATTTTAAAATTTGGCCGGGTGGCGGCACTATTCGCATTTTGCCAAAAAATATCTTTTTCTAAAAAAACTTATAATTTAATTTAGAAAAGGTGCACCAAAAATGAAACTTGAAATTTAGAATTAAATTTTTAATTTTAAGTTTTTAGTTTTAGCTATGGGTTTTAGTTATACCATCAAAAGATTTTGTAACTTAATATTTTATATTTTAAATCAATATTTTTTCACAAGAAAAATTCATAAATATCTGAGTTGTAAAGATATAAAAGTATTTGATCGCTCAAAAATAATCATTAAAAACAAAATGTAATAATAATAATAAAATAATTGCAATAAATAAATAATAAATAAAATGAAATATACCCACTAGTTGAAAAGGTAGAATACGTTGCTAGTAACCATTTTTCAAATTATAACCGCTAGAGGCGCTATTATGCCAAAATATCAAAAATGTTAATTTTTTAAAATCAGAAGTGAAGCCCAAAAAATGGTAGACCTAATTTCCTAATAGACCTAATTTCAAAGCTATAGTAAATAGTAGAATATGTGGAAAGGAGAAGAAATTAAATTCTCATAATACTAGTAATTAAGAAAAAACCCCAATTATTATGAAACTTCTGTTAATAGTTATATAACAAAACCCTCATGATGAACATTCATTAATATTAAATCCTCAATAATAAGATAATAAAAGTTCAAAATAATAAGAACAATCAAAAAATTCTATTCGTATATTATATTTGAAATTGTTTATGATCCCACTTTTGCCCTGGAATATTGTAATCACATAATTGCTGTTTTTTTGTTTTCAATTATTTTTTAGATCAAATTTAAAATAAAGATATTTTTTACACATTATTCAAAGCAGTTATATAATTGGAACATTAATTTTATGAGTGGGAATTATATTATAATTTGTGTTGGATTACTTTATCCTATAAATGTCGGTACATTTGATAACAGGTGTGAAATTTCTCTGTTGAGATAACTTTATACATTCTCATTTCAATAGATTTAATATTTAACTAGTTTTTTTATTAATTTTTATAACTGAGAAGGAGTAAATCATTTTATATGTAAATCCTACTATATGTACATACTTATATAAATGTTCGGCATAATAAATTTCATAAAATAAAAACTTACAATTTGGTTTTCAAGTATTTCGAAATATTGACAAAGCTATGTAAATGTGACCCTAAAGTTAAGATTTATTACTTTTGTAATTTATCGTATACTATACAATAGTTTCATTACTTTATAACGACCTTGTTGATGAAATAATTCGCCATGTTAGTTGTTTTTCTTAATTCTTAAACGTTTCATGATATTGTGTTATAATAATAGAATTGAAATAAATTAATATTTAAGAATCCAAAATAGGTTATTTTTTATTATAGGATTATTATATTGACTTCTGGTATAGTAGAGTAAGTACTAATAATCTTCAATTTGTTATATTTTTTATGACCTTATTACTGTTCTATCAAACAAATTTCGGCTACTAATCAAACCTTCGCAAAGATAATTAAGTATGATTACTATTTAGAGAAATAAAAATTACAGAGATAACTATTTAGAGAAATAAAAATTACAGAGATAAGAAAAGCTGAGATGAGACAGCGTTAGTTGTTAAGAAAAATATAGTCATTTGTTTTACGGAATTTAGTCTCTTGAGTCTCGTATTTTCCCATAATTGAACATTCTCAGAACCAGAAATATTTTCTCGTAATTCTAGGATTATGTTTTTAACGATACGTTAATGATAATATAGTACTTACCACGTTATTGCTACACATTAAAAAAGTTTTAAAATTTTCAGGTGACATTTTTCCTTGTTACATTTGGTCATTCAGCAGAACCGTTCCTGGTCCTAGGTTCTGCTGAACCGTACCTGGTTATCTAGTTCAACTATCTAGTCAACCGCGCCTGTTCTTAGTCATTACATAGTTATTTTTAATCATTACATAGAACAGATGTTAGGTATAGGTACTGTAGTGTGCAGGAGCTGATGTTAGGTCCTGTTTAGATACTTCTCATTAATTTTCAGCTCACAGATTCCTACGCTTAAGAATTCTTTTGAAAGTATATATATATACATTAATTTTCAGAATTTAATTGTCAAAATTTTGTGGTACAATTTGCTAACAGTTGCGAGATTTCTCAGTACCCTCTTTGTATATTCTTAATTTTCATTGATACATTTATAATAATTTCTAAATATTAAATTTATAGCTTTCATAAATTTGGTATTTGAAACCGTTTTTTATGTTAATGGGCTACATGATTAATATATAGTTTTATGAGAGAATGAAATCGTTTTAGTATTAGTATAGAAAAGACTTTAAAAGTGTTGAGAATCAAAATAAGTAAGACAAAATATATTTTTCTGATATTAAAAAAGATAAGCAGTGCAAATTAAAGAAGCTATAATGCCGTCAGAAGTGAACGAATTCAATTTATTAAGATGGAATTTATTTGGGTTGAAATTTTTAGGAATTTTTATGACCTCTGATCAACATCTTAAAATTATACGTTTAATTTGTTGTCGAATTTTTATAGTCATTTATGTAATGGCGCATATACAAGTAAGCGATTTGTCTAGTGAATTGCACAATTTTTCTATAAAAGTTTTTTGGAACATTTGTAGATTATATGTTTATTTATTGGAGCCTGGGATCGGGATGGTGTAAAATCACGAGTGGTTGCACTTGCTTCTAACTATGGTTATGTTTATCAGTGTATTTCATTGTTGTCATTATCTAATCACCCAAGTAAGTTAAGAGCTTTAACAAATTACGCAATTTAATAATATTAAAGTAATAATGTTAGCTCATAAAAATGTTAAAAACTATTTCAAATCAGCATCAGAAACTGAAATTGAAGAATATAAAAAATTCTTCAAGTTTTTTGAAATATTTACAAAACTAATTCAAGCTGCACCAGCTGTAGCATACTTTTGTATACAAATTGACATCGTATATCGTGTTTGGACTGGAGATTTATTTTCAGCTGGTAATGTAATTTAACTATGTATTTGAAATTTATTTAGACTGGTATGAAATTGATTTATTTTTCAGATATTCAAATTAAAAGAGGCACCTTTTTGTTATTTTGTATATCCTTTTCGGAATTTAACATCAAATATATTTATTGCTTTCATTGCTCCTGCTGTAATATTTTTTCCAGCAATTATATTAGTAGTTGCTTGGAGAAGTTTCTTTATTTGTTTATTAAGCTTGGGTGTTTTTCAATTAAAAGCATTTAACATAAAAGTGAAAAACTCTTTGGTAATTCTATATTTCATAAATTTTTATGAAAATACTTACTATAGTGCGTTGGTTATCTTTGTAGAAATTTAAATAGAAATTTAATGTGACGATGTCAAATCAGTGAATTGTAATAATTGTAATATCGAAAAATATTTACAATATTTTGTTAAGGAACATCTGGAAATTAAATAGTGAAGCAAAATTGAATTATTGGAATATTATAATTGTAGCACAGCATATTTTCTTATAGTACACATACTATTACATTTTCATATTATTTATTATTTAAAGCGTACGCGCATACTAACATTTATTTTAAAGTAACGTAATATTGAATTGTTTCTTTTTCTTTCAGTACTACAAATGTAGTTTATGTAAATATTAAAAGCCGCTTAGTGTGGTTAGCTATAAAAGCTTTAATGTTGTTTGTAAAAGCTTTTTAACTTTCCTTTTAAGAAGATTTCTAAAATAATTTTAATTGGACTTAAGCATTCGCCTGATGAACAATAAATTTGGTCTCTAGTGATACTTAAGTAAACAATTATAGTTGTCAATGAATAAAATTTATTTTTTTATGTTTAACCAAGAAATATTATTACAATAAAAATTTATATTAACTAAACCGTCGTAATTTTTATTTTATTAATATACTTCTACATTGGCGCCCAACATAGCGACACGAATTTTTCTACTTTAGAAAAAGGGTTTCATTGGATTAATTAAATTGAAGAAAAAAAAGAATTTTTTTTGTTTGCTTGAGAACATTTTATTTTTTTTAATACAAAACATTTAAATATTTTGCTTCACTGTGGAGTTGAGAAGTGGATTGATCACGCGACAATTTGTTAAAATGGCTCAATTCACTGATGAACAATTTAGAGAATTATTACAAGCATTGGGAAATCGGCCAGTTATTGGATCATTTGCAGGTTGCACTGCTAGATTTAAAGGCGATCGTGACCCAATAAAATTAGAAGAATTCATTACAACGATTAGTGTTTATAAAGACATAAAAAATATTTAAGATGTAGATGCTCTTAAAGGTATTCCGCTTTTGCTTGAAGATTATGCAGCTACCTGGTGGGAGGGTGTTAAATTAGAAGCAGCAACATTTGAAGATGCTATACAATTATTTCAAGCAGCTTTTGCACCAGTTAGACCGTCATGGAGAGTATATTTAGATATATTTGAAAAGAAACAAAATCGTGATGAACCAACCGATAAATTTATATGCAAGAAACGTGTACTTTTTACAGAACTTTCTGATAATTTACCTGAAGCTACTCAACTTAGTATGATATATGGATTACTGCATTTACGAATTAGGGAAAGAATTAGTAGAGATAAAGTTGCAACATTTCAGGAATTATTAAAAGAAGCAAGAAATGTAGAGTTACATTTAACTGAGAGTGAACCACAAAAAAAACAATTTTCAATCAATGACGCACCAAAGGATGATTTTAAGAAAAGATGTTCTTACTGTCGTAAATTTGGTAATCTTGTAGAAAATTGTAATAAAAAATCAAAAATTGACAAAGAAAAATCTGAGGCAATTGACACCACTGCTGCAATTAAAATAGGTACAGAAGGTAAAACAACTGTAAGTTGTTATGGGTGTGGTGCACCAGGATTTTACCGATCAAATTGTCCGTCATGTAAACATAAATTAAATAGTCCTAATTCAGTTCAATTCAATGCAATTTCTTCATCAATTGGTAGCGATGTTCCGATGGTAAATATTCAAATTCTGGGTATGAACGGTACAGCATATTTTGATACAGCTGCAAGAACCAGTGTTGCAAGTTCTAGTCTCTTCAAATGTTTAATTAAGCTTGGATGCCATTTTCAAAAGATGGAAGCAAATGTTACACTTGCTGATGGTAATTGTCAACAGAAAATGGTTAATTCTACAACTGTTGAAGTCAAGATCGGAAATCGTATAAAGTCAATTCGTTTCATCCATTTACCCGATGCAAAGGATAATAGAACATTGATAGGTATCGATTTCTTGAAGCAAGCTGGAATTGTATTGAATTTGGCACAACAAACATGGTATTTTGTAGATGCTGCTAAGAAAATATTTGAATTTGAAAAAACATCATCTATAGTTATGAATGCAACTGACGTTATTCAAGCATCACAAAAAAAAGTTCAAGCATTAGGTATCGATGATTTAGAAAATGTATCACCAAATAACGAGCCATTAAAATAATTATCTTCTTTCATAAAATGAAAGTAATTGGAAAAAATATAATAACGATTATTCACCACATTCAATTCAAAATATTTTTCGTGACGCACTACCACCTGATGAAAGTACACCAGAGAGGAAGACGCGAAAACCCAATTCATCAGAATATGATTTTCAAGAAAATTATTTTGATTTATTTTCTATAGAAGTCAATTTAAGAGATGATGAAGGTACCGCTATAAATGATGCACAAAAAACTCAACTCAATTCTTTGCTGTTAACTTTTGAAGATGTTTTTGGCCAAATTATAGATCCGACTCCATACGCAATGCATAAAATTGACACTGGAACACATGAACCAATTGCTACAACACCTTATCGATTATCTCCGCTTAAAACTAGACAACTAAAAGAAGAGCTACAAAAATTATTAAAATTGGATATAATCGAAGAATGTGAAAGTGCTTGGGCTGCTCCAGTTGTAATTGTGCCAAAGAAGGATGAAGGTGTGAGGCTGTGCATCGACTATAGGCAATTAAACTCGATCACTACTCCAGATAGGTACCCGCTACCAAGAATTGACGATTTGTTACATACAGCAAAAAGTACCAAATACATGTCCACAATTGATTTGCAATCAGGTTATCACCAAATTTCTGTTGATAAAAATGATCAGGATAAAACCGCTTTTGTCACACCATTTGGAATGTATCGGTGCAAAAGAATGCCATTCGGACTTAGAAACGCACCTGGAACATTCCAACGGTTAATTGACAGATTCAGATCTACAATTAGTGGTACAATTGGTATTTTAGCATATATTGATGATATTATTATTTGTTCTAAAAGCTTTGAAGACCATCTAGTGGATTTAGAAAAAATATTTCTGCAATTAAGAAAATTTTTGCTTAAAGCAAAACGAAATAAATGCAAATTCTGCTGTGAAAATGTTAAATTTCTTGGCCATATTCTGTCTAGTGATAGGTCTGTCTAGGTATCCACGTATATCCAGAGAAAACAGCTGCTATAGAAAACAGGCCTGAACCGAAAAACTCAAAGCAAGTGCTGTCATTTCTGCAAACAGCATCTTGGTATAGAAGGTTTATACCTAATTATGCTGACATATCTAAACCTTTAAGCAATCTTTTAAAGAAAAACTCAACTTGGACGTGCAATAAAGAACATGCTGCTTCTTTTGCAAAATTAAAACAATTACTGACAAAAAGTCCTGTTTTACAACAAGCAAATGATGGTCAACCTTTTATATTAAAAACAGATGCAAGCAGCTATGCTATTGGCGCGGTTCTGCTCCAGGGGGAGGGAGAACACGAACATCCTATTGAGTATGCCAGTCGACTTTTAACTTCACCTGAAAGAAACTACTCTACCACTGAACGTGAAGCACTAGCCATTGTCTGGGCTATTAATAAATTTAGGGGATACATTGAAGGTTCGGAAATTAAGCTATTAACCGATCATCAGCCATTAAAATGGTTAATGTCACTAAAATCGCCAACTGGTAGACTCGCTAGATGGGCTTTGCAAAAACAGCCGTACAATATTAATATTGGTTATATACAAGGAAAAACAAATTCCGTAGCAGATACTTTATCTAGACCACCATGTCCAGCAGAAACAAATCATAATGAAACTGATTGCGGAATATGTAATGTTCAAGTTGATTTTCCAAAAAAAAATGCCCGAAAAAGTACGTGAAGAGCAAATGCAAGGTGATGAAATTCAAACCATAATAGAGTCCTTTGAAAAAAATGATGAAAATGTGCAGAGATGGACTACAAGAGGATATTTATTAAATGATGGTGTTTTGAATCGCTATTCATCACAATCAGACTCTGAAGAAGGTCAACTGGTTATACCTAAAAATGAACGTGAAAGTATTCTTCAATTTTATCACAACGACTCAGTGTCAGGACATTACGGTATTGATCGAACTATTGCAAGAATTGTAAACCGCTACTATTGGCCTGGAATGCGAACTGAAATTAGTAAATATATAAAAAATTGTATAGATTGCCAACGGTATAAATCAACAAATATGAAGCCAGCTGGATTAATGCAAACAGTTGCTAGTAACAAACGTTTTGAAGTTATAGCAATTGATTTATTTGGGCCACTTCCAATGACTAAAGAAGGGTATCAATGGATATTTATTGTTGAGGATATTGCTAGTCGCTTAATATTCTGTTTAAATATTCATCCAGATTATACACCAAAGTATCACCCAGAAGCAAATCCGGTAGAAAGAAAAAATCGTGATTTAAAAACTCAATTATCTATTTTAGTTAACAATGAACATTCATCATGGGTAGACTATCATCCTGCGATCAGATTTGCTATGAATACTGCAAAATGTCAGAGTACTGGCTATTCTGCATCATACTTAACTTTTGGAAGGGAATTACGAACAGTTTATGATATTCAACATGATCTTAGAGCCGTTTTACAAGCTGAAAACTTTATTCCACAAATAACGCTATATCTTCAAAAATTAGCCAGTGTTATGGAAGATGTTAAAGAAACTTCAGAACATATGCAAGATATGAACAAGAAATACGTAGACAAGGGTAGAAAATGTCAACCAGCTTACGAAATTGGAAGTCAAGTTCTGGTGACTACGCACGTTTTAAGTAAAGCATCTAAGGGTATAACATCCAAATTTGTGCCAAAAAAGGATGGTCCATATGTCATTATAAAGAAAAAAGGTTCAGCCACATATATAAATGCTGACAAAAACGATTTGGATACTCCACTTGGATCAGATCATTCGACGGATTTAACACCATATGTGGGATCGAATATTAATTTACCTGATCCAGTTAAACCAATTCGAAAAAGAGGACGACCACCCAAGAAACATCATTAGTAATGGTTCTGCCGCATCGTCGGTTCGACAGTTATGCGTCAGAGGGGGAGGATGTAGCACAGCATATTTTCTTATAGTACACATACTATTACATTTTCATATTATTTATTATTTAATGCGTACGCGCATACTAACATTTATTTTAAAGTAACGTAATATTGAATTGTTTCTTTTTCTTTCAGTACTACAAATGTAGTTTATGTAAATATTAAAAGCCGCTTAGTGTGGTTAGCTATAAAAGCTTTAATGTTGTTTGTAAAAGCTTTTTAACTTTCCTTTTAAGAAGCTTTCTAAAATAATTTTAATTGGACTTAAGCATTCGCCTGATGAACAATAAATTTGGTCTCTAGTGATACTTAAGTAAACAATTATAGTTGTCAATGAATAAAATTTATTTTTTTATGTTTAACCAAGAAATATTATTACAATAAAAATTTATATTAACTAAACCGTCGTAATTTTTATTTTATTAATATACTTCTACATAATTATATATAATTTAAACATTTCAGTTATGTCAAACAACTGGAATCAATAATATCAACTCATTCCTTTCTTGATATCTTGATATTTTCTATTTTTCTTTTATTGTTTACCAATTGCTAGAGGTAAATTAATTCCTTAATTTCTTTTCTACCTTAAAAAAATATTTTTCAACTAGGATCCAACAATAAGTTTAAATTTTATGATTTTTATTATTTAAATAGTCTTTTTTTGTCCATTCTATTATTTTACAATGGTCTTGCAGATGAAATAACTCAACATATGAGTAGTAATAAATATATACATTCCAGGCTTTTGTCATAATTTTAATAATTAACAATAATATATACAAGGACAACTATACAACAACAGCATAATATCTCAGTAATATAAATTGGTATGAGCAACCATTGCATATTAAAAAGATTATTCTGACCATAATAAAGGGAACGAGGGACCATTTAAATTGAAGGCTTTTGCAATTGAAATGAAATATGACACATTTTTAAGTTTGAGCTCATTAGAAATTACGAAATAAATACATATACTGAATTTGACTATTTTTTTCAGATTCTACAAGGTGCTATCAGTTATTTAACACTTTTGCGGCAACTAGATTCATCCTAATAAATTATTTACATAAATTATTTACATAATAATTTACATTGTGATATTATATAAAAAAGATGACAATGTTTGTTATTGCATTTTGTTTAAAATATAAATATGTATCGAAGCTTCAATTATCTTTTTTTTCATTTTATAATAATCAGTAAAGGCTGGTGCACAGTGTTTGCGATTGATCATTGATGAAAGCTGGTAGCAGGTCTAAGCTACATAGCATCTATCAGGCATTAAAAAAATGTTCAATTGGAGAATAAACTAGGTATTTTTCAAATAAACTATGTATTTTTATCTGTGATGCAGTTGCACACAAAATATACTTACTAACTACAATTATTATCAATATTATTCTAATAAGAATGAAAATTTAAAACATATTATTCAAAATACTTTATTGAATATTATAAAAAAACAGCATTTAATCTATTTGATTTTTAATGACGCGTATAATGTTCTATACCATAAATCAAGAATAATATGGAATTTGTGAACTATGTTTTGGGCAAGATTTCATGAATTCTCTAGTATTGTGACAGTTGTTATCATCATTTCTGAAATTATCATCTGGACAATTGATAAAAAATTGAGCTTTAATGCACATCATTAGATAACCAGCCCATGGTCGACATTTTACCGAATTACTGAAGCTAGTTTTGTATCCTATATGAGGCATTAACGGTATCATTGGCATCATAGGTATTAATGGAATTTCTTTAATTTTTTGACGCATAAGAGCAACTTTTTGGCAATTTAATAAAAAAAAGTTTATTAATTGCGTATTTAATATTGTTTTTAATATTTCTTACCATTTTTGCTACATGTTTCAAAAGCACCTGTTACAATTGGTAAATATTCGTCATTTAATTGCATTATATCAGTCAAATATGTGTTAACATTGTCCATGTTAACTGTTTTATTTTCAATAATTCCAGTTTCATTAATGACACATTCCATAAAACACTGAAATTAATTATTGCTAGTATATTAGATTAGGCAATATAAAATTTGATCACAAACTGAAAATTTATGAAATTGTAGGTCTACTAGTTGGTACATTTGATTTTTAGAATGTTTGCAATGATGTCGTCCATGGCGTCTATGATGATGTTTATGACCAGAATCATGTCTGTGACCACCTTTATTGTGTATCTCTTGAACATCATATTCTGAATTGCTATTATCCAAAGAATTGGATTCACTAGACGGTGAATCTTGGTAATTATAATATTCTTTCTCATAATGACGCCTGTTTGGCATGATATGATGTTCATTACTACATTTATCAATATCTGATGATAATTTTTCATCAGAATCACCCTCGTCATTTAAATCGAATGGATTTAATCTTATATTTTGTTTAGTATCACGTTTAAGTCGATTTGGTACATTCATAATTGAATTTGGAAGATGATTCTGTTTATATTGTATATGATGTTGCTTTGCCTGATCATCTTTCATCATATTTTCAAATAAATTTTGCTCTGATGTTATATGGCCCGTATTTATACGACATTTTTCAATTATTTGATTTGTAATCAATTTTGGATCTAAACAACATTCTTTGGGATTCTAATGAAAAAGATATTGTATATAAATATAATTTTATTAAAATAAAGCTTAAAAGTTACAGCAAGTTGTTGCTTTTCTTTGCAAATTGGATCTTCGGCAATAACTCCCTATAATTGAACAATTAGCTATTATTGTTCAGACAAAATATTTTTTGGAGAAATTTCATTATTAACTTACAGAGAATATTAAAATAACACAAAATACTATTAAATCTTTCATTATTTAAACGTTGAATTGTTACTGATTATTTGTTAGACACTAAATTGTTATTTATAGCTGATTTATTTATTATTTAATAAATAATTTAATTTTATGTAATTAACTTCGGTTATTTACAATTTTTTTGAAAAATTAAAATTTAAATTATTGAAAATTTAAATATAGATAATATAAAAAAAGTTATTTACATTACTTAAAATAAGCTTTCAAATTAAACTATTTTATTAAAAAAAATCATTGATATTAGTTTACCATGTATACACATATATGTATGTATAGCTGTTCGGTCTTAATGTAAAATACTGACTTGATGAATCTTGAATACTGAAAACAATAATCTTGGATAGCTTTGGATATTTAGTGCTAAAAATTTCATTACATATTAAAATTATCACTTTTTTTAAATTATAAAAATGCCGCGCAGCCAAACTACTGATCTATAGATTTATAATTATGGGCTTTTTTTTATTCAACTTAGCCGCAGAAATTAAAAACTGTAATTTTATACTACTACTTACTGCCTTTCATATGCGACATTAAACCTATTTGTTGGCAATTGGAACAATTGGAAAATCGCAATTGGAAAAAACATTTTGATATGAACAATATTAAAATTTTACATTTTGTAGTATTCAGCGCCGCTAGCGGGAGAAATTGGATGTACAGTTACCGACATCGTCTTCTAATCTAACTATGCTCGTACCTTTCCAACGAGTTGTCACACTTAATAATTTTTGGTGCACATTTAGTATATTAAACTTAAAATTTTTATTTGTAATTTACTGCTCTCTAGTGGCAAAAAAAAGATTTTGAGATTGTCTGATTTATTTAATTTAGATTAGCTTTCCTGCGCCTTCATTTTTGGTAAAGATTCACCAAGTTAAATAATATTTAAAAAAAAAATATAATTATATGTTTCACCCTCTAGTGGCACAAATTAAAGTTATAAGAACTGTGTTTTTATGAATACTACTTACTATATTTCAGATCCAACATTAAATCTAATTTTTGGGGCTTATTTTGACTATTGTATTGGAAATCACTTTTAAAAATTAAGATTTTATATATTTTAATTTTCAGCGCCTTTACGGTAGAAATTTGTAATACGGTTATACTGGCATTGTATTCTAGTCTTAAATACCTTTCCAACGTAATTATTATCAATTACATCTGGTTCTTAATAAATCATCATATACTTGAGTGTACATTAACTATATGTGAAATATCTGATTTTTATTGTTTACATCGGAGGACAGACGGACAAAAGCGTTAACATAAGGGATTTTTTTTTTAAAAAAAGTCGGAAAATATACGAATAAAATAGACTGACATACTGACAATAATTATGTATTCATAAAGTGTTTAAATTCAATTTGAAAAACAAAAATTATAAACATGAAATTTTCGAATTGATTATTTAACAGAGGTTGCAAAACTTTAAAGAAATCAAACAATTTTTAGGCAAGTAAAAGAATTTATCAAAAATATCACAAGAACTTTTTTAAAAAATGTATTCCAATTGTATACAACTAATATCATGTAATAATAAAATGTGGCATTGTGATTAAATGCTTTCTTGTGTTCACGTATAATAAATGGTAAAGGTGTTGATGGTAACTGGTGTAGACTGATTTGATTACCAATTAAGCAAATAATAATATTTTATTTAATAAAACTACGCATATATAGACTTAATTATATCCAATTTAATAAACAAAAGTTTCAACTAAAAACATTTGATTTTTTATTAACAAAAATAAATTATTAAATGAAAGTAAATAGGTATATGTAATTTTAAATTGGCAAAATTGTGTTTGTTATAATTTATAATCATAAATTTATTACATAATTTTTGTTTATATACACATTTTTTTCACTTTTTTTCTAAAATATACATATATGTACAAGCACAAGAATACTATAAGCAAAGCCGTATATAATATATACGGCTTTGCTATAAGTTCTATATATATGAAAATACCTTATACTTAGTTGCAAATTTTTTGGTTACAAGTTGATCAAAATTGAGCTTATCGAATGCGAATCTTCGAAAAGAAGATAATCAATGATTAATTCATCGAATTACTAATTAACCAAAATACAAATATAATTCGTTAAGCAAAATTAAAATATTAATTAATTAGCACAATTTTTGAATTTTTCAAGGCAAATTTAGGTAAAAAATTAAAATAAAAGGAACGGAATACGGGTATCTTGATTTTTATTTAGTTTTAAAATTTATTTAGCGTAGCTATAATAATAAATAATCAATAGCACAAAATATAACATTAATATTTTTGGTGAAATATGTATTACAAGAACTAATACATATTTTATATCTCTATGGAAATTTAAAGATAATTTATTTAAAGTAATTTACAGAGTTGTGAACATTTAAATAATTTATATGTTTTCCATGAACTAGTAATTCAATGAACTAACTTGCGGGGAAACAATATTTTAACATTATATTTATTGATATAATGTATCTGTTAATTAAAAAAAATATGTAATATTATTTTTACAGATAAAAATATTTGAATTAGCACTAATGAAGTAATTAATATTATTTAATTGATATATGAATGAATATTAAAAGCGAAGAACTTTTAAACAATTTCCATAATATTTCTTTGTATCTGAACATACTTATATTATATATTCATTTATTTTTGTTAGCAGAGACACAGAAAATTGTTAGTAAAATTGCCACAGGATGTCATTACAGTCGATCTGAAGATATTGTAGTAATAATACATTTTAAGTTATAAAGTAGGAATTATAAATGTAGCACATGACATACATATCATTTATACATAGTAAACAATTAAATTACATAATTATTACTATTAGTTAAATTTAATCAATTTCTAGACAAATCATTCAATTAATCCCTCCTCTAAAGCAGAACTTTTGAAATTTCTTGATTATTTAATATAGAAAGTAAAGTATTTCAACTTTAACGAGTATTTGAACAATTTTATTGAACTCAAAAATTTATTGAACTCACAGACAAATCAATAAATTATTACTATCAAAATAAGAGATTTTGTCGGAATTTTTGTTGTTGATACCTTCCCTTGGTGTAATATTGTAGATTATGTTTTCCGAAATTAATCCTCTATATGGATTCATGAACATTAAAATAATCTGATGACAATGCATACAGTTTTTAAATCTTAGTTAAGTATATTTATAGTCAGCAAAATAATATTCCTTCATTTATAAAATATTACATACATATATACATAAGATTTTCAACCTATTTACAGATTTTTTTTTTTTTGGTGGTAAAATATTTATGCGTTGACAATAAATTAATAAAATTTAAGCATATTTTATGAAGTATTTCAAAAGCACTTATAAAATAACCATAAAAAAGATAAGTCAGTATATACTATACATAGTAAAAATATCTTATTCTCTTTGTTACAAAATTTGTAATAAAATTTCATTAACATTAATTTTTTTTTGTTATTGTAAAATAAATATTAAGTATTAAAGAAATAAATTTCAAGCACAATTTAATTTAATTGGGAAAAAATCCTAAATTAGAAGTCGCAATAAATAATTTACAGTAAAACAAAATTAATTAATTATAAAACACTGATAAAAAGATATTTAAATTAATTTAAACAAAATATATATAAAAATTTAATTAGGCTACTCCCTATATGTCATATATACGTATTGTCACTCTTTAACAGGGCCACCTGAAGAGGTTATTTGGCATTGTCTTGAAATTACAATCCAACTCAAAACAAACCTAAATTTCCATACAAAATTTTACCAGCGACAAAAATTTTGCTTACAATTTTTTTTACTTGTAATGTATTAGTATCCACCTCAAAAAAATAATTGGGAATTTAGCTGTTGATTTTCTGATATACAGATGGCGTAGCTATAATAAACGTCAAGTTTTTACTGCAAATTTAAATATGCTACTAGCTACTATTAAAAAGTGGGTATAAATTTATTTTCCGCCGTTATGTTAACGGATTTCACATTTTTCTGTGTGAATACGTCCCATATGCAATTTTTTCTAAAAAAAAATACGTTTAATAATTAGTATACCTAATAAAATTGCCTTTTCTAGAATTTAATGTATTTAATATAATAGCTGATTGGGAGGTAGATGGCGGTAATTCCGTTGACATAACCGAGTAAAAAAAGTTTTTATACCCTACCTATCCTATAAAAATTTGCAGTAAAATTTTGACATATCCTATAGCAACGCCATCTGTTTGTCAGATAAAGAACAACTAAATGCTCAATTTTTTTTTGAAGGGCGTACTAAGAGCAAACCACAAAAAAAAATTTAAGCAAAATTTTTGCCGCTGATAAAATTTTGTATGATTTTGTATGGAAAATCGCGCTTTTCTTAAGTGCGTACTATACTAACAGCATACTTAAGTGGAGAAATCAATTATAACTAAAAATCATGTCTTACTACGCATATACGTGATTAAATAAACAATTGAAACTTAAAAAGCATTTTCCTCACATTTTATACTTTTGGATATTGTACACTTAAGTATTCAGACAGCCATTTAAAATAATTTCAAAAAATAATTTACTTTATTTAAATTCAATTTTCAAATCGCCGCCATCTACAGCTCAAACTTAATTTAAAATTTGTCCGATATTTTACTATCATTTTTACCAGCGGTAGGGATACTAGCAGAATACTTAGCTTAATACTTGTCGAATCTTAAAATTAATTGTTTATTTCAAATCAAAAATCAAATTTTGTGCACGCAATATATTAGCAGATCCTGCAAATTCTTTAAATATTTCAAATGTAATTGAACTGTTGAAACTGTTTCCTATTCTGATTTTAACAATTATTATACACATAGACATAATGTGCAATTGCCAGGCCATCAGCTGCTACAGGAGAACCTTTATAACGAATATGCTATATATGTACTTTTGTAATACTTATTAAATACTTATTAAATAAAATAAATCAAAAAGATATTTATTTTGAATTTGTTAACAATAAATATCCTTTCGTTACAGTGTTGTAAAACGGAATTATTTTTCATAACGTTTCGTATTTTGTTTGAAAATTCTGTAACGTTATAAGCATCGTTAAAATAACGATAAAAAAGGAATTCGTTACGTTATTACGTTATCCTATATACAGGTTATATCTGAAGAATATCAATTAATTTGTTGTAAAACGTTATAATTAAAGTTTAATACAAAATTAAACTTTTGAAAACAAAAATCTAATTTTATTTATATAATTTATTATATAGTTATGGTAATTATGGAGTTTTAGAAATTATATTTTTATTCTTCACAACTATAATATTAAATTTTAGCCTTAATTTTAATTGTTTTAATTTTTAAATCTATTAGGAAAATTTTGAATAAAAACCTATTTGAATATTAATTAATAATACTAAAAATTAAACTTTAAAATAATTTTTTTTTAATTTTAAATTGGTTACAAATTTCGGGTACAAGAACTGTATATAAATATAAAATTTATGTTTCCTCAATTGGCAACAAAACTTGCGTTTGCATAACCGACGATTTAAGTTTAATTAGGCTAATCAAATTGAAGATTTATCTTGATATAGCTATATATTATTGCATTATTCTTCATTATGCTGAAGAAATTATTTAAATTAAAAAAGATCAAAATAAAAATAAAATTTATTCGAAAAATAAATTAAAAAAGATCAAAATAAAAATAAAATTAATTTGAAAAATTTATGAAGTGCAAAATTGATATATGCATTGGTATATGAAATAAAGTTAGTTTTTATGAAAATTTTGTTTACATACATATATATATACATATATTTTCTATATATACGAATAAAATTGTAAGAAAACTAAAATAATTCCATTTTTTTCATAAAATTAAGAGGCATAATGTGGTTTTTCATATATACATACTTACAAAAATATAAACAACAAATTTTAATTAAAACGAATAATATCCTTTTCGTAATATTAAAAACCTTGTATACTATATAAACAATATAATTATAGACGTTATAATAAATTGAAATAAAATTGTTTAAAGACTTTGATTTGTTTTCTTTTTGGAACTTTTGAGGTTGATCCCAGAAAATTGAACCAAACAAAAAAAAAGGTTTGTTTTCTCTCTAACATTTTTAAAAATCCTTTTCACATATCATGATGGAAAATTCTGTTCAAAAACTGTTAATATCTAAAAACCATATAATAAATTTAAGAAACGCAATACATAATAATATAAACTCATATAAAATATATGTATAATGTTTAAAAACATAGTGTAAAAGGTTAAATTCACATAATTATAATTTTATGGTTCCTTTGGGAATTCTTGAGGTTATTAGCTAAACTTTTGTGCTGAGGATAAAAGTTTTCCATAAGAATGAAAATATTTGGAATATTAAAGGATATCTAATATTTTACTTGGGTATATTTACATATATACTATATACATACGTACATATACAGTATGATAAACAAAGTATAAAAAAATAGGTCAATTATATAGTTTTTCAGTAACTGTAGTCTATTTTTTTTAGACTTTTATGAAATGATAAAATAATCGTTAAAATTGTTGTAAATAGAGTAATAGATGGGTAATAGTAATAGCTACATATACGTATAATTTAAGTTTATTTTAGAAATATTGTAAAGTGCTTAAATTTTTTTAATATTTTTTTATTATTATGTTTTTTTGTCGTTTTTATGAATTAAAAGTAAAAATTAAGCTCTACTAACGAGTGTGTCTCTTAAAATTAATTTGTATGTTTTTTTAGAGTTTTATGTTTTTTTAGAATTTTATTTATGTTTGTCATACTAAACACAACTTAATGTCAACTATAAATAAAAAAAAATTAGAGAAATGCAATAAAATTTTTGGTTTAATTACAAAATTTAATTGTCAATAAAAATGGAATTAAAACAATGATAT
The DNA here is from genome assembly GCA_949752835.1 of Empis stercorea. Classification (NCBI taxonomy): domain Eukaryota; kingdom Metazoa; phylum Arthropoda; class Insecta; order Diptera; family Empididae; genus Empis; species Empis stercorea. Next base: position 39,355,040 of record OX457087.1, read on the forward strand.
TATACAAAAAGATGCAATATGGTTCCCATGAGAGTTATTAAATTTTTCTACATATATTCTCTTTCAAATCCAGAATATTATATTGCCATTTTGATTTTGATTACTAGATTTTTATGTGGTATGGTAATACATATAATTAATATTAGCAATTTCTAATAAATTTCAAAAATTACTATAAAAATTTCGTTTAAAATCAAAATTTTTAAATGTTGAAAATACTTTATAAAATTTTATTATTGAAATTTAGAAATAAATTTTTAAATGGATAAACATTTTATATTATACAATAAAAATAATTGGAAGGAGTTACAAATTTCATAATAATATTATGAAAAATATCTGTTCAAAGTTATAAAAAAAATTCAAATAACTTACGCATTAATAATTTATTCATTTTCTTTTACGAAAAATATTTTGATTAAAACTTATGCCTTTATAAAATTTATATATGAGTAGATTCCAAATAGTTATTTGAAAACAAAAATCTATATTATTATTAGCAAATTATAATAGTATAAAGAAGAAAATTATACACAAAATATATTCTATCTAGGGAACAGTTTACATTTATGAAGATAATTTTGATTATTGTATGTTACTAATTTTTGTGCATCACCGATTTTAAATAATTATGAAGTACATATTGTAATACAGTATTACATAGAACTTAATTCATTTCCAGGTTTAATTTCAATTGAATTTGAAACGAACAAAAAATTATATGCAAGTTCACAGAGTTTAATTAGAATTATAATCTAAGACTTAGATTCTATATTTTACTTTAAAATATTAAAAAAAAAGGTTATCAATATTTAATTTAACTCTCGATAATTGCATTTTATTGGTTTTATTTATGAGCAATACGATTTATAACAAGTTCTTCGAAGTTTTAATTATACATATTTCGTTTCAATTTAAAAAAAATGCCGCGCATCCGAACTACTGATCAGTAGTTTTATAATTATGGCCTTTTTTTAAATTATCTACTGTAACTGCATATTTTGAGCATATGTAACAACTGTGATTTTATACTACTACTTAGTACCTTTCAGATGCGACATTAAACCTAATTTTTGGGGCTTATTGACTATTGGAAATCACATTTTAAAAAGTAACATTTTATATATTTTAGTATTCAGCGCCTCTAGCGGTACAAATTTGAAATACGGTTAGTGACATCGTATTCTACTCTTAAATACCTTTCCAACAAGTGGTCAAACTTAATTTTTGGTGCACATTTACTATATAAAATTATATTTTTATTCGGAAAAAGGTGTTATGGCAAAATGCGAAAAGCGCCGCCTACCGGCCGAATTTTAAAATTCAATCAATTACATCTGGTTCTCAATAAATCACGCTTTCCATCGGTGGATGGTACATAAACTTGTGTGTACAGTAACTATGTGCAATAACTGGTTTTTATTGTTTACATCGGGCAGACAGACGGACAGACGGACGGACAGAAAAGCGTTAACATAAGGGATTTTTTTTTTAAAAAGCCCTAAAAAACTACAAAATTGGAAAACTGCTTCATATGCCGTTTATGATCCAAGACCTAACCTTAACCTAATTCTCGCAATATATATAAATACTCGTAAAATGTTCTATATTTGTTATGTTTATTGTACGCTGATTGTGTGAATCGATTAAGTGTGATTCAAATAATTATTTCGTATGAAAGTTTGCTAAGATAATTTTTGCGTGCTCAAAAAATAAAGTAATTTCTTCTATTCCTGAAGGGAATTTTAAAGGGAATTTACGATAAATTATTGTAAAAATGCCGCAAAGGTTAACTTTTGTGCAGTATTTTTATAATCACATGTTTTTTTGTTCATTATTACTACATACATATAAGTTATATTTCTTTATATGATTTATTATAAACTTCGGTGGAACTCAACATTATGTTTATTGATAGATATATGTACCTTACATTTTTAGCACATTTCCAACCAATTGGGTAAAAATGTGTATATTAGTTTCACTCTGTCTGTCCGTCTGACCGTTTACACAAACTTGTACATCTGTTGTGAATTGAAGCACCCAGTACTTCAATTCACAACCAAAAAACAGCTAACTAAATTATTTTGAAATAATATAAAATTATTAATTAAATTTGCAAAATAATTAAAAATTAAATTAGAACAAAATTTTGAAGAGTTGATTGGCTAACCAAAAGCTAAAAGCTCTTCAACCAAATAAAATAGCTGTTTTTTGGTAGCCAAAATTAAGTCTACTTTGGGGTGTCAAGTAGACACCAATTAAATTAATTAAAAAGTTTACTCGGAAGTGTCAAAAGACACCAACTAATTAAAGTAAAAAAAAAGTCTAATTTGGGTTTCAATTAGATATTATCAATTGTAATAATAAAAAGTATAGTAAAAATAACTGTTTTAATTAAAGTTTAAAGAATTTATTGAATAAGTTGAAAGTAATTCAAACCACTTAAAATTGTATAATTGGTTTTAAATAAATAAATAAAAATCTAAAGTAATTAATAAAATAAATTTATAAAACTAACTATAAAAAAATTTAAAATTAATAAATAATAAAATACTAATATTAAACTATAAACTAATAAATAATTAAATATTTAAATAATTACTATATATTAATAAATAAAAAAGTTAAACTTGAGATAAAGAATAGTGTTTTAATTGGAAAATAGTAAGGAAAAATAATTATAAAAGGTAACTTTTATAACACATCTATAAAGATAGAGTATGAAAATTTTGACCATAAATAGATAGTAATAAAATAATGGGTAGTTCTAGTAGAACAAAATTTTCTTCTATCTCTTTTTCCCTCTGAGTTATTCCCCTCCAAGTTCAAAAATTGCCAATATTGAACTTGAACATCTATTAACTTTTAAACCAATAAAAATTGTTGAGGTCTGGAAAAGCTAAAAGATAATAAAATCTTTTATGATTTTCGTGAAATTAACGAATTATATAAAATTTAATGTATTGTTATATAAAAATACCGTACAACTTTTAGTTTTTTTCTATAGTTTTTTTTTCATACAACTTTTTTTAGTTTTTTTAACACCCTGTATTTCCAAAACGGCTTATTATGGATGGCTGAAATTTATGTACCAAAGAGAAATCCAAGAAGTCCTTACAGTTTTCTGTTGTGGCCCATGGAAAAAAACTTTCGAATATCATATTTCTTTGAAGTGAATTAATTAATAAATTAAAATAATTTGCCTCACTCTTATAATAAATAAAAATGCTTAATCATGTACATTTTTGCAAAAAACGAATATTTTACATATTTTTAGGTGGTATATAAATGGAATATTGGATATTATATCATATCACATTATGTTCAATTAAAAGTAAAATTAGAGAAAACTTAAACGATAAGTTTAACTTATATATTTACCTGGAATAATAAAGTTGGAAAAAAAATTAATAAAATCGAATAGGTACGCATTTTTTAATTTCATACTATTTTCAAACAAATACTATATTTCCTTTGGTGCGATTTTGAGGAAATGTGCTTTTGACAAACCCGGAGTTTGTTTTTCACATTTTCCGATGGTAATTTTAGTTTTGTTTTAATTTAGCGCTTGTCGATACCAGAGTATACTATATCTATCATTAATTTCGGGGCAATTTACTATTCGAAATTAAATTTAAAGCTAAAAACTAACAAATTTTAGAAATCAAGAATTATATGGCATCGATTTTAGGGCTTTGTTTAATTTAAAAAAAAAACACCTTGAAAGAATAGCATATAAAACAATATACATAAATCTCCATCCTTAGTTTACCTCTTTCCCAATTTTTGCTTCAACGAATGCGTGTTAGTATTAAAAGTGTATTCGGGTTTACAGCTATGTAAAAACAAAATTTCCTTGACAGTACAAAGCTTCATGTAATAAAGCTATGAAGCTAAAATTGCATTCTAATGTTTTTAACATTTTTGAATTTCTCGTTAAAAAGTTTTTGAAAAGATTTAAAAATTCAATCTACTACTTAAAAAGTTTTCATAATCAACTTTCCCTACAATTGTTTGGCTGATAGAGTATATTTTTGAACAATGAATAAATGTATAATTTTGAATAAAATTATATGTATTACCTCTTTAAATTGTAAATATAAACTGCGGATACATTTTTAATTTATTTATGTATATCCTAAATGTGCATACATAAATATTTCTTCGAAATCTTATAAATAATTAAATTTATTTATATTGAAATAAAAAAAGTTTTTTATTTTATATTAAATTTTTCAAAAAATTTAAATGAATTCCCTATGATTTATGCTATAATATTTAATATTAGTGTTAAATTTCCTTCTGTTATAAACTGATTACAAAATTTTATATGAAAATTCTTAAATTTAAATTAGTTAAAAAACAACATATTTATTTTAAAAAATTAATCTTCTTATGTTTCTAATTAGTTTATGTATTAGCATTATATGCTCAAACAAAAAATTCAGATGTCAGATTATATGTCACTGTGAAAGAGATATCAGAAATATTTTATACTCTTATCACACCATATTAAAAGAATATAACGAAAGTTAAAATGTACAAACCCTCTTCAATGTCATTGAAAGTTTTCTATTATCTATCTAGAAAATTTCTTTTATCAATTTCATTTATATTATATTTGTAGAATTTTTTTTTTGAAACCCTCATGTAATTAAGACTTTATTCAAAGTTCCACTATAATTTAAAATTTGATTTAAATTTAAAGTTTATCGTTTATGATTTTAAAGTATATGTATAAAAAGAGGAAGTCGAATTTATTTACATGAAAATTATAAATTTTTCTACACTATAACTTAAATACTTTAAATATTAAAAATTTTGAAATAGATATTTAAACTAATTTAAACGTAAAATCTAATTTTAGAATTGGAAAAATATTTGAAGAAATTAAATATTTTTAAGTTTAAATCCAAAGAATATTACCAAAGCCGTATATATATTATATACGGCTTTGATATTACTCTTATTACTCTTATTACTCCTACATATATATGTATTTTTACATATATATGTAGGTAAAGAAACATTATACAAATTATATGTAAAACCAGAAATTATGCTACAAAATTAAAATTTAATTACATATTAAGTACATTTTGTGGAAACAAATTTCAGTAAAGTTTTTTTTTTCTATTCATACAATTTATGTATTTTTTTAAATATTGGGTCATTATTCATTAAAATAATGATATGTATATATTTGTAAAAAAATTAAAAATACGCGATCCATACATCCATAGTACTTATAAAACAGACATTTTTTAAAGAAGTTTTAAGAAAATTGTTGTATTGTATGGTAATAATAAATAATAGCAAAGTTTCTGTTTTCAAAAAAGTTTCATTTTATTTAATCACGGCGTAAACTTAGGGAACTATCCTTAAAGTCTTTACACTGTTTAGTTTACGTGTGTGGGAAATGAGAGGTATTTAAAGAAGACTTTTGCTATAATTAAAGCAATTGTTATCTATCATACTAGGCATAATATCTCTACCAATAAACATTTCTTAGTGTTTTAGCAGTATCTATGCCATTCCAAATCTATGCCATTCCCACTGGAACACATAACCTATTGTCAATACGGATAAGCTATTTTGTTATTTTTAAAAGTCTCACGTTATATGTATATATTTTAGATATTTCTAAAATTTGTCATTTCATTAAAATGTAATTTATTTTCCTAATTAACTAAATATGTTTTAAGAGTTTTCTTAATATTTAAATATTTGCTTAAAAAATTATGTATTACTTATAAAAATTTAAGATATGTATATGTTTTTTGTATATTTCAAAATTATGATCATAACTGATATAATAATCCGTATTTTAGGTAGATTTAATACCTGATCATTAAAAGTAATAATATGAGAAAAAAAATCATTAAATATTTAAGACCTTTATGGATTAAAACATTAAGAACATCAAAATGTTAATGTTTGTATAAGTAATAATATTTCTTTCCATTATTATGATATGACAAAAAATAAAGAATCTTTAACATATAATCTAAACATTAACATAAATGAATACGCATAAGGACGTATACATAGCCTTGTATCATTATCATACATTATCATATCAATACATAAAAAAAATAAATGAAAAAGCTAAAAGCAAATAAAATTGCATAAAAACCGGGGAATAAATTAGTTTTTCCTTTTTTTTGTTGAAGATAAAGAAATTTGTATACGATTATGTAAAGCATAATGAATCTTTAATGTGTTATATATTATTATGTGTAATACATAATATTAGGATTAATAAAAATGATGTAATTTTGAAGAAGTGGTTTACGGATTATATTGAAATTATTTTCTTTGAAATATATTTTTTATATAATAATAATGTGATGTAATGAATATTTTAAGAAACATAAATGAAAATTGATTTTTGTTGTTGTTGAAAAATTAACATAAAAGTATAATGGATGGACTCACTCGTAGCTATTAAAAGCGTCTAATCTCAAAGGTTGAAACACTTAGGCGCGACGCAGAATGTGAGCGCCGGCTGTACCTGTGATTGCAGCTTTTTTTCTCAAACGTAAAAGCTGTACTGACGTTGATATTAATAATCCGTAATAATAATAAACACACTGCTGGCGTTGAAACATTTAATAATTTATGTCAAAATAATTTTATGCGCAAAATTTGTCGTAATATAATACATTATTTGTATATATGTAATAACAATAAATTGCCCCCAAAACTTATAATTGCCATCAGTAGTCCTATATAAATTTTATAGCGCTGGCGTTCTTTTTTCAGCGTTGTTGAAACTCGGCGGTGGCTTTTTTTTCTCTAGAATTTATTTCAATTGATTTTCATACGTTGAAACTTTTTTAAAGTCACCGTTACAGCCAGTGCTCCATTCTTAGTAGCACCTTACTGCAAAAAAATCGAAATATCAATTAGAAATTCAAGAACTTCTAGGATTTAGAAGAAAGTTAGAATTTTTAAAGAACTAAATACGAATAAATTGTTGACTAATATTTTTTCTAGACTAAATTTTAATGTTTTTTTCTAGACTAAATTTTAAAGGAGGACCACACGAAGACCAATTTTCAATGAAGAAACGCAGATTATATTGCCCAAATATTGAGTATGTACGTACATATACATATATATAATTATGTTTATAAAAATTTAACATTTATTATTTTAAAAATTTAACATTTATTATATTATTTTTCTCAGAGAGGTTAGGCTAGCGATATAGGGATGGATCATGGATGGTCGATAGAGAGATTATAAACAAACAATTGCAATTCAATACTATACACGTAATACTTCAATACTACCCGTACGACACGATCGTAGATAAAAATTTAAGAATTTTTCGCAGCTTAACAAGGTCATGGATGCGCTTAATACACTGAAAATGCAAATAATAATTTTGTTTTTTGCTTTACACTTAAACGATTTTTAATTTTCACTTAATATTCATAAATAATATGTGTATGAATAAAAGTATAGCATATACATAGGTATAGCAATGAATATATTATTAAATTTTAAAAGGATTTAATGATTAAAAGGACCCTAAAACTGAAAACTAAATACAAACTATAGGTCGTTATAAGAACCATAATGAAAAATCATTTAATTAAATCCAACACCGCTTATATACAATTTTTTTAATGGTATCGATAATATATTTCAATTATTTTTATGATATTTTAAAATATAGAATATTTTGAAAAAAAAAATATTAAAAAAATTAATTTCATTGCTAATATTATTCAATTCCAATTAAATACTTACGTCAGAATTAATATTACATATAATAAAAATTTGCTAATAAGTTTAATTAATTTTATTAACAAATTATATAAATATTATTTTTTCAAAAAAAAAAGAATAACCATGATTTTGATTTATTACGATATACCACCAATTAAATTATATTATGTACATATTTAAAATTATTTAATAAATTACATAATTATGATATATGTATGTCGTTAAAATTTTAAAAAACTTACAAGCTGATTAAATGTTTTAATGGCAATGATTTTAAAACTTAAATACTGGTATACATTATTAAACTGGATACAAAAATAGGTTTGATAGCCATAAATGTAATATTTCTGGTGTCATTATTACTGAAATATTATTTCAGATTTGTATACCTATGAAATATGATAATTTTAGACTTTAGAATTTTGTTCTCGAGCTAAATTATTTTCTTCTGGATTATTGATACTTTTTATTTTAATATCATAACAAAATTCTGAAAAACAGAAATAACACATCAATTTTGAGAATATGTACTAATTATTTTGGCAAATTATAGTTAAATTTCGCGGACACCTACTGCAATTGCAGTGGAGTGATCAGGTGATCTTTCGTTTCAGCTATAGCTGAATCACGTGATGTTTTTTGTGTCCATCAACGTGTTAATATTTGGAAAATTAATTATGAAATTACTCTGTTATCACAACAATTTAATTCTGTTAAAACTTTGTATTAATTTGTTTATATATACATTTATTTAATTAATTTCTATTTACTTTTTATGACAAATTTTTAATTTTTTTAATATATTAAAACAATTAAATTCAATGAATTAATAAAATTAGTGTACAGAGTGTACCGTAAATTTGTTTTCGTAAAATTATTTGATTATTATGTTTATATACCAAAATTCATGTATTATATTAGCTGCGTTTTTTTATTCCTACTCTACTCTATAAGAGTAGAGTATCTCTGTATGGTTAGTGTTGTACCTTACTCTTCTACATAATTATCAAGAACAACATATAGAGTAAAAGAAAATTAATGGGAAGTTATTAAATTTTTATATGGTAACTATAAATTTGAAAAGTAAGCTACTTCATTGAATAATGAAAATTTGATTTTTGGTTCAATTAATCATATTAAATCATATTTTCCCTTTGCTCTATACATCGTTTTTTTTATTCATTTTATGTAGAGTAGAGCAGCGAAGAATAAAAAAACGCATCTATTACATATGTATATAAAAAGTCAAATTTTATACCAGGCAGATGTTTTGGCAAAAACACCTAAGTCCCTGAATCTGAAATTTTCATACAGAGGGACTTAGGTGTTTTTGCCAAAACATCCGCCTGGTATAAAAATTAAGGGGTTTTGCCCCTCAGCAAGAGATATATATCTATTTACTTTTTCTGGTTAATTTTATGACAAAGCTTAAGCTCCCTTTTCGAGATCTGGCATAAACTTATTTTTAAAGTGAAATGAATATGTTGTTCTTGAATGATATACTTATTACTCTATGTTAGTACAGTACCTCTTGATAACCAATTTACCCTGCAAGAAATCACCAGTTCATTTTTTTTTTTCAATTCTCACACTAACTCATTTCGTTTTAAGACTGTATGCGTTCAAAAAAAAAGGAACTGGGTGAATTACTTACTTAACTAGGGAAAAAAATTCACCAGTTAGTGTCAGAAACGTGATTTAAATTAGAAACGTCAAAATTTATTAAGTAGTCAGACTCTGAACGGTGAAGAGCATTAGTGAAAGTTCAAATTAATTAAAACTTTGAATTAATATTTAATTTAATTAAAGTGAAAAAAAATTTTTGGAAAAAATATTAATTATAAAACGTTCAGATAAGTGTATTACATATTAATTAATATAATTATTTTCTATTTTTGGCTGTACTTCCGAATAAGGGGCCCGAGCTTTTAAGATGGCGTCATTACATAACGGTACTTTATGACATCAGGACTCCGAATAATGATGTCATTTTACCCGCAAACGCCATCTAGTGGCCGAAAAATACATTACAAACTTTTAAAAAAATGCATATTTTTGCTATTTTCTCCTTAACGGTAAATTGTAGGATAAACTTAAACAAAAAGTTGTTATCCTAAACAACTTTTACTGTAAATTTATTTTTACGGAATTTACTGTAGAATTAACAAACTTTCTTACAATTAAGGAATTTTTTCGTAAAATTATCTTTACGGGGATTTACTGTAAATTTAATGTTAAATTGTTAATGGGAAGAGATCTCCGTAAATTTTTTTATTTGTTAGCTTTACGGATTTTATTGTAAAATTTCCTTTAACGGAGTTTGCTGTAGAGTTTACTGTAGATATCCAACAATATTTCCTGATTTATTACTTTAATAGTGTTATTGGAACTATAAAAAACTGTAAAATAAAAAAAAATTTACAAAAAAAAATTATTTACATTTTTAATTTAATTATTTATTTTTATCATTATTGTGATACAAATTATTAATTTTTTTTGCATGGATCCACCTTGGCAAATAATAAATGGTTGTACTTTCATTTCTCCATATATTTATTTAATCTTGGCATTTAATTCATAATAGTTCTTTTATGGAGTAAATGAATTAAATGCCAAGATTAAATAAATATGAATATTATTAAATGCCATAAACCATACTATTTTGGGTACACCAGCGATTTCGAACACATGCGTTGGCTTAATGATAACATGTGCTAAATGTAACAGGTATGCATTTTTGCAATCTGAAAAAGATACAAAATAATTAATTGATTAAAAAAATTAAATAAATGATATAAATTAATATATAAAAACATTAACTAAAGATCTACAATCCAAAATTGTGGTTCAACTATCCACTAAATCATTTAACATTTCTAAAATGTTTAATAAAATATAAATTTAATTTTTGAATTGTAATCTTAATTAATCGTTAAAAACAATAATAATATATTTATTAAATGAAGCTTCTCTTGACAAATATTCTTTCAGCAATCTATTTTGATTTTAGTGCAATTTCGCTTCCAAAAATTTGAATGATATTCTCAAACATTTCCCACTGAGCACAAAAAAAGTTTCCACTTTTTGGAAATACATACTTGAAATCATAATCAATGATTTTTCTACACAAAAAGAATAATAAATTATTATTAAAATTAACTTAACTTTCAATGCTTTAATTTTACCAAAATGCGTGCCTCTGGTAACTTAAAACTAGGTCACTCGTTTAAAATATTATTAACAATTTCATCGTTACTATATTTTTTAAAATCCTGACGGCGATAGCTTATGGTACACTTCCAATAATCCATAATTTCGTCGAATGGTTACAAATGATTTTTTTAACATTTATATTTTTCAGCATCTGGCTCTAAAATAAACAACAAATAATTAATAAATATAATCAATAAGACAGTGAGCTAAATCAAACTTTTGAAAAAATATACCAATTTGATCTTCACGAAAACGGCTGCAATATTCAATGTCACTATTACTACTATTAATGATTTTGGGTACATCTGGTTTTTCACCCCAATCACCATTATATAGTTTGCAAAATAATCTTCCTCGTTGCTTCTTTCCTGTTTGATTTTCATGCCAAGAGTCCTATATAAAATATTTTGCTTGTTGAAAAAGCTAGTTAAAATAATATTATTATTATACCTTGATTTCTTGCTTTCATTTCAAATAATCAATTATAGATTTGGCCAGATTTTTCTGAAAACAACCATTGGTTTCATGCACGATTTTCAGAGTGTTATATTAATTTTTGACGATTTTTTAGTTAAATTTGTGTTTTTTATCTCACCTAATAATTTTACTTTTAATACCGGATTAAAAATTCCCCAATTCTCAACTAATTTCAGCAAATCTATATATTAGTTTTATTGTATTTATCACTTTTATTTTTAAAATATATTTTTTTAACACTTTTCATTATATCAATGTTTTCAGCATCACGATCACGACCAAACTAATTATGAAAAAAAAATACATATATCTATTTACAAGATCACTTTACGGAGAGTTTTTGTAAATTTTACGAAAAATTTATTAAAAACATGAGAATTTAACAGACTATAACAGAAATATCCGTAAAACTAACAGAAATATCCGTAATTAACAGAAATATCCGTAAAACTATCAAAATTGTAATAATTTGTAATAAACGAAAAACTCCGTAGTTATGAAGGTACATTTCTTTGAAATCTATGAATAGAACGTCTTAGTTTAATGTTTATTGTAAATATTTAAGAAAGTTTTAAGAAATAATTCCGTAAAAATCAATAAAAATTTCTCAATATTTACAGATGTATCCCTAAAGTTATTTTTAGAAACAGGACTGAATTAGGGAATATTATAAAAATATTTTAGCAAACATTTTTTTTTAAAATAAAATAAAATAATAAACATATGTAAAGTTATTTAATTATATTATTTGAATTTATTTTACATATGTTCAAAAAGTTGCACAAAAAACCATTATTTTTTAGTTTCAGATATTATCAATGAATTATTGTTCTAATATTATAAAATCGTTAATCCTAATAATAAAGAGTATTTTCAAAAACTAGCTTCGTTTTAAGGTACTTTTTATTTTTAATTAGGAACCATGTAAATATTTTATAATTCCTTTACTATTTTTGGATATGTTTTTAACATTTTATTAAAAAATTAAAGATTTTCAATATTTTCCAGGTAGATAATTTGGGCAATTACATGTGTCATAATCATAACATATTATACTTACTAAGAGTATAATTTTTTTATTTTAAGAGATACAATACGATTTTTATTTGAACAATTTCAATCATAAATGGCAATAACTCAATATAATATTAAGTTTTGCAAAAAAAATGTTCCAATAAAAATCGTATTGTTTCTCTTAAGATAAAATATTTTTACCAATATTTTGGACACTACCGTATAAAAATTTAAATTGTAAAAAATTTAAACAAAATTTGATGATTTTAAAAAACACACATCCTGAAACATATCAAAAATATTATATTATGTTACATTACTGTGAGATTGAAATTCTGTATTTAATAATATAAAAAGAAATTTTAAAAATTTTAGGAAGTGGCATTTTAAGATTATATTGTATAACACCATGTAATCACATTATATAAAAGACCCCTAAACAACAATTTAAAAAGAAATATAAAGAAATATTATAATAACTTTCCAATTCCTATTTATATTTCACAATTTAGAAAAATTATTTAAATAAAAATGTAAGAATATAAACAATCTAAACATTGTCTTATTTTTGTTTAAACATTTTTGCAATTTATAGTATGTATTTGAGTCAGTTCTGTAACAGTTCTTTTTTTAAAAAAAAGACAAAAGAAAAGAAAATAAGGGAAAGCGGGCCAAGATTCATCAACTTTAGCCGTAGTCTGTTAAAAGATATTGCTAGTTATTTTATGAAAACATCCGTATTACATTAAAAAACATCACCTTTTAATGGTAAATCCGTAAAATTTACCAATTTTATTTCACAGATTTTTCAACGGATAAAATTCGTTACCTAAATAAGGAGGTTTTTTTTTTAGTGTAGTATAAACATTCTTCTTCCACATTCATACATTTTTTACAATCTATCAGGTTTAGAAGTGGAAATATAAGTGATTACATATCTTACATATGTTAGTTTTTTTAAATTGCTTTAAACTGATAATAATTGTATGGATTTCGCATTGTTAAATATAGTGATTAATTCAGGCCACATTGAATGTGTCCCGTCCCGTTCACGTAATAACTCTCAAAATCGAGCTTTAGAATGAAAATACTTTTAGCAAAGCAAACAGCACCAATAATTATATTTGTCAGTAATTTTCCAAATTATTAATGCATATCGATATAATCCTCCAATACAATAATCGTAAGTAAATTTAATTATTTACGCAGGTTATTGCTAATCCATATATAGCTGCATATCTGGGCTACAAATATCAAATCTACTATTCATTTATTAATTTTATTTACCATTGACATCAAAAGCAAATGATAAATAAAATTTATAATTGAATAATTATTAATTATAATTACTACAATATAGAGTTGTGTTTCCTTAAAACAAATTCTACAAGAAATTATAACTTAATAAGGCGGTTTTTAATAGTAATTTTGTTCTTGAGCTAAAAATGTGGTATTATTTTACTTTTTCCTTAATCATATTATAGTATGATTTCATTTTCGGAAAATGAAAAGTCCCACATTGAAGTCACATGCTGTAATTGCGTGTGGCCTTATATCTGGGCTCTATTATCAACTAATGACTATACAACTTCATCATTTCACAATACTCCAACTTCGTCATTTCAGGCGCGATTAGCAGATTCACTAAGTTTATATGATACTTATGAAAGTGTTAAGCTTAATTTCGATTTGCTCCCCTTATACTAATATTATACATTTCGACTTTCTATATTTCAGTTTCATTTAGAATTTCTGCATTTCAATTATAATTTAAAAGAAAAAGCAGGTATAAAATATCAAATAAAAATTCATAGAAAAGCAATTTTTGAATTTCTTTATTTTTTGGTCTTAAGCATATTATGTAAAGTAAATATAATGGAAAAGCGTAGAAATAACATATAAAATTTCAAAAACTGAAATTCTCCGAGTTTTTCTTAACAAAATCTATAAAATTAATTTGGAAATGTGTCAAAGTCAATTATGTATAAAAATTGTGTATATTTACCCATTTTAATGATTATACGTATACCACAGATTTTTTTTACTTAGAAATTTTCTTTTTTGCTGAAAGTTGCCATTAAAACACAATAAAAAACAAAGAAAATTTTAAAAAGAATAATTTTTTCCGTATGTTGTAAAATTGAACTTTATTTCAAGCATATCTCATGAATGTCACTCATTATTTCAGTATTATACCGAAAAAATGATTATTACATTGTGGGTGGGGGTTTATGTTTTCTACTTTACATATGACTCCCATATTCGTTACAGAAGAAAATGTTTCTGACTTTATTATACAAAAAAAGTTAACTTAAAATATTTTTATATTACATATTATATAATTATATATTTTTTTGTACATTAATAATTTAGAGAAAAGTAATATATTTACAGAGTGATTTTTAGTAAACAATGAATCGCATTATATTATTACACCAAATTATTTTCAATAATTTTAAGTTAAAGTATAATATTCTCAAATTAAATCCTACATATATCTAATATTATAATATACATACATATTCCAGAATCTGTAATAGAATATAAACAATAAACTAGTAATTCAACTGATATGTCAAAACTAATGTAAATTATAGTGTAGCGGTGTTATAGTGTATCCACTACACTAGTGTCTTACTAGAAATTGTCTTTGTCTTACTAGAAATTTGAATAATCTCAATTATTATTGTCAATTTTGTCAAAAATTCTTAAAGTTGTTATGAAAATTTACTTCATCAAAAATTCTTAAATTTATAAAAAATTTGAATTATAGTGTTGGTTTTTAATAAGCATGAAAATTAATTTAAAAATAAAAAAAATAAATTCATAATATGGAAATTGAAATATAAATTGTCCACAAAATTACTGAAAAGAAAATTATGATAAATGGAAAATATACTTCAATAATCATTAAAGAGCAATTAATAATCTAGTAAATTCTATACTTAAACTGTTTCTGTAAATGATATATTCATTTATATGTTATAATTATAAACTCATATGCAATAAAACTATATAAAAATTAAATGATATAAATTTGTATTACTAATATTAAAAAATGTATTGGTCGATATCCTTTGCATGGCAAAAAGTTTAAACATACTCTTGTATTATTATCTTATAAATTTTATATAATATAAATTTAAACTTTTTAGTTTCACCTTTAAAATGAATATAAAGTTCAATAAAAACAAAACTAAATTACATATAGCAGGTAAAGTCATTATGTATACAGTACTTATTTAGCAAAAGCATTCATCACGCAATTATACTCTATGTCTATATATTTAATATTATAAATACTGCAAATAAATTATTAAAATAGCATGGAAAGTTAATATGAGTTTTTAGGATTTTATAGGATGTAGTAAAAAAAATATTTTAATCATATTTTATTAGGTTTACTTAATTCAGATTTTTTTTTTTTATTATACATACATAATATTTAAAAATAATTTAATGAAATTATTTTCTTTATTGGAACAAATATATTTCCATTTAACATTGAATTTTTCAACTTAAATGATATTGTCAATTGTTGTCTTGTCTAGTACATCGATTAAGGCATAGTTGTGCTTCGATAATACATATATAGTGATTAGTAGATTTGGAAGTCTGAAAGTATTATACAATGAATAATACATTGATTTGACAAGAATGACAAGAGTCTGTCTTGCTCACATATTTTGTATTTGAATTGAAATATGAAAGCACAGCAGCAACGAGCGAAAATATCCAAAGATCTGGAAACTCAACATTATATTCGTAATCTAAATATTGAAATTCGTAGTCGTAATGTCAATTTCATGGAATAAAATACTTTAATATTTTTTTTTGTAAATCTTTGAAATGCTATATCGCTCTACACCCTATTATAAGTAATATGTAATTTAAAACAACAAATATGTATTATAGGTAATACATATTTAAGAAATTGAACTCTACTCTCATAAATAATTTAATAATTAATTTAATACATATAAAAGATAAATAATAATTAAAGAAATATAGTAAATTAAATTTCATCCGACAAACAATTTCAAATATTTAGTGCAAAACATAACCAATTATTATCTAAAACCGCGAGTGGCGGTTAAATACCACAATCAGGAGGACCTCTGGTTATGGTTTAGTATTGCAGTATTATGCTGTTAATGGAAAAATATTTACAGCAAATTATCCGAATGAATGGAAAAATATTTACAGCAAATTATTAAATATTGTGTGCTATTGGACACAACATTTGTTTACGTAAAATTGGTTTCAATTTTCTTATGCATGGCAATTAATATTATTGTATCAATCCTCAATTATTATAGCAAAAGAAAACTGTTTTACTGATCATTTGAGTTTCGTAAAGAATTGGAATTATTATTTGCCGGACTTAGAAAGTAATTTGACTTATGCAAATGCAAATAATGAAAATAATAATGTTATTATTTGCATAAGTCAAATTAGTAATACATACATAATAACATTAAATTGAAAATTATATTTGGAATTAAATTTGCCGTTTTTCAATCATTTTATATTCAAGCTCATATATTTTATTTTAAGCTACTTTATAATCAATTTGAATTTATAGAATTTTTCAGAACTTTTCCACGGCTATTTCACAGGAGAGATTGTAGAGCTTTGGAGGTCGCGTTAAAATTTCATTTCACTCGACCACAATTACTAAGCTTTGTTTATAAAATATTAGAATTTAGTTTAGTTTCATTTAAATTACTTTATTTTTTTTTAATAATTCTTTTAAATTTAATATTTTAGTAATTGAATAAAGCAAGTAAATTTAAATATGATTTAAAATTATGTATTTCAATTTAATATAACTTCATTTCGGAAATAAGAATTTTATGTAAATAAAAAAACAATTTTAAAATACATTTAAGTTGAATTATAGTTGAAAATATTTAATATCAAAGTTTATTGATATTATAATTAAATTATGATTATCTTAATTTTTGCACAAAATACAACTTCAGCGAATTATAATCATAAGAAGTCTAAGTTTAAAATTTAAATTTACAGGAACATTGAAACTGAAAGTGAAATCGTTGAAAAGTATTTTTTTCATTGAAAAAACATAAATTCTGGTATTGTTTTCAGTAAAACTTTATTATGTAATTTTTCACAAATATTTTAGTATTGTTTTGTTGTCTAAATCTAAAAACTTTTATAATATTTCAATCATAAAATTCATATATAGTTATACTTTTCCATATTCTGATTCACGAATACTAGAGCCTTTTTTGGGGCGTATACTCCTTGATTTATTGGGCTGTACAATTTGCATAAGTTATTAAATAGAATAGATTTACGATTTATGTCCTTTGCCTGGTAGAGATTAAGAAAATGTCTTCCTTTTTCGATTTTAATTGTCGTTTTCTAGATTTGGAGAAAAACAAAACTTTTTTAAATAAAATTTAATTCGTATACATATCTCGACTTACCAGTCTAGATAAAATTATACAACTACATACATATATGTATATTAATTAGCTCAGACAATTGGGCTTTCGTGCAAAAACACCTCCAATAATTTCACGAAATTTATGTACGTAAAAATATTTTAATTTTTTTTTTACATTTTCAAAAAAACTGAATAATTTTTAGAATAATATTTAATTAAATAAAATATTCTTAAAAACTTACATTTTTACAGGTCAAGCATCGTTTTTAATTGACATTTTACAAATGAACACTTTAAGATTTTATTTTATTGTATGTACTTACAAAATGAGTACTTGAATTTGTAATTTTAAAATATACTCGTAACGTAATAATCAATTATAGGAAAAAGCTCGTATAGAATAAATTTAATTCCAATTAAGACCATGTAGTTTTTCTTAATACTTGGGTCAACAGTTTGTTTAGATAAAACGCAGAATGCAGAATATAAAATTCATAATAAAATTTTATATTTCACTTTGATTTGATTTTTATTTATGATTATTTAAAAATAGCTCTTTAGTTAAAATAAGCTTAAACACAGGATCCTACATATTATAGTAAAAGGAGACTATTTTTATAGAATGTCCATATACCAGTTTGAAAGTTAATTAAATTAAATAAAATAACTTTCAAAAAAAATTTACTTAACAATAATTTTTTTTAATTCTGAAAGTTTTTAGTGTAATTTGAAAATAGATCATGTAAAATAAACCAAGAATAAGCATCAATTGACAAATTAATTTTTTCATCTTCTTTTGTTGACTTTTTGCTACATAGAGTCATTGACTAACATTATATAGACTTATAAAGTAGAACAAAAAAAATTACCAATTTCTGATTTGGCTTTCCTAATCTGATGAAAAAAATCAACGTTCAACGTGCGTTTTTTGTTATATATTTTCGTTAGAAAGGAAAGGAAATATTATGAATGACTAATATGAGAGCATGCGTGAGAGGATAATTTTTTATTGAAAAAACCTTTTTTGTTTGTTTCCTCATATATGTGATTGTATTGTATATATTTATGAATAGTTTTGTTGGTATTCGTGTATTTGAAAAGTTTCTAATTCATACATAAATTCCAATTTTCAATTTTTAGCAAAAAGAAAAATACTTTCTTCTATATGGTAAGAATAGTACAGGCGTTTGGTTTTTTTTGGTAATATCGATAAAAAAAATGCATGAAATAATTCCGGGTGCTTTATAGTTTTTTAATTTACGTACGCAGTCGCGGACCTCTTGTAGCGATGGGGGCGGTATAATTTTACCATCGTCTACGATATTGACGCTTAGATCGTCGTTGTTTGCATCAGGGTTTAACAGATTTTCGAAATACGGTTTCCAGTTGTCCAGGATGGCTGATGGTTCTGCTACTATTTCTCCCTGCTCGTTTTTGCATAAATCGGTCCGGGGTTTGAATCCACTACTGATTTCTTTTACATTTTGATACGCTTTTCTGATGTTCTTTTCTTGCAAACTTTGTTTGATGTTTTGTAGTTGAATGTGGAGGCTTTCTCTTTTCTTTGTTCTGGCTAGTTTATCTGCTCGTCGTCTTTTCGTGCGAAATTTATCTTTCTTTGTTCGTGTTGGTCTAGCGATATACTCTTTGTGGCTGTTATTTCGTTCTTCTATGCGCGATTTTGCACTCTCCGTCAAACCAATCGTTCCTTCTTGATCTGGCAGCTCGACCTATAATTTCTTCAGCGGCTTGCTTAAAACCGTTTTTTAAATTATCCCAATGGTTGTTAACATCATATTGTGCATTTCTTGACTGTAGATTCCTAGCAATCGTTTCTTGATACCTTTGGATTATTTGCCGTTCTTGAAGTCTGCACAGATTGAATTTGTTTTCCGATGCAATTCTTGATACACGATTAGCTGTTATTCTCGTTCTATATCTAATTTTAACCAAGTAGTGATCTGAGCCGCAGCTTGCCCCTCTCATGGTTCTCACATATAGAATGTTGGTGGCGCCCCTTTTTCTATAAGCACAGGATCAATTTGGTTATGTACCGCGCCGTTTGGTGACGTCCTTGTCCTTTTGTGTATGTCTTTTCGAGGGAAAATAGTTGAACTTACCACCATACCTTTGCTTGCCGCCAAATCTATCACTCTTCGACCATTATTGTTTGAAATATTATGTCATTTTTCTATGTCCCAAAATCATTATGTCCGAAAATCATTTTTACGTCATTTGACGGAATTTTATTGATCACTCGCAATAGTTTTTGGTAGAATTCATCTTTTTGCTCTTCCTCTTTCTCTTCTGTTGGAGCGTGTACACATGCTCTCATATTAGTCATTCATAATATTTCCTTTGCTAATCTAACGGAAATATATAACAAAAAACGCACGTTGAACGTTGATTTTTTTCATTAGATTAGGAAAGCCAAATCAGAAATTGGAAATTTTTTTGTTCTACTTTATAAGTCTATATGTTATTATTAGTCAATGATACAGTATTGACAATATTGACAAACTAATAAATTAAAAAAAATGCCGCGCAGCTGAACTACTGATTGTTTTATTATTATAGGCTTCTTTTAAATTCAATTATTGTAAATGCATATTTTGAGTATATTACACCGTCTAACCGCAGAAATTGACATTATATTACAACTGTGATCTTATACTACTTACCTTTCACATGCGACATTACACCTATTTTTTCCTTATTTGCAATTGGAAAACCCATTTTTAAATTAACATTTTACATATTTCAGCGCCTCTACCGGTAGAAATTTGAAATACGGTTACTGGCATCATATTCTACTCTTAAATACCTTTTCAACTAGTGGTCAAACTACCTTACCCCTAATTTTCAAGTTTTTCGATAAGATAAATAAGATAATAAATATTATCTGTCAATGACATTAAATATTAAGATAATATTATCTGTCAATGACGTTGATCATGTCAACAAAAAAGCCAATCTATTAGTTTTACACTTATGAATATCTAGAAATATTTCATCTCCTGCGGACTCCCTTCCACTTCAGGACGACCTAAACAGATTTTCCATCAGGTGCAGAAAAATGTCCTAGAGCTTAATGTTAGTAAATGCCAAACGATTACAAATTCTCGGCAACATGTGCAAACTATCCCCCAGAGATTACTACATCAACAATGAATGAGTTTGACAAGTGAACTCAATTCGAGACCTTGGTGTTATCTGTGTTATGGAACTAAGTTTTCGTCCACACATCGATAACATTATAAGTAGGGGTAATTCTACTCTAGGTTTTGTCAAATGTAGGTCTAAGGAATACTCAAATCCGTACGTCATCAAATCTCTCTATATGATTTTCGTGACCCTTTTTCTGAAATTTTTAGCTCAAATTCGCCTTTTTTCAGATCTCTATTTTTGGAAAAAGACGAATTTGATCTGAAAAAGTCGAATTTGAACTGAAAAAAGACGAACTTGATCCGAAAATGCTATATATAATACATATACATAATTCACGTAAAGAAAATACTCCCAAAATGGCAAAATCTTCCAATAATTTTTTTGAAATACTACTCTCAAAAATATTGAAACGACACAGCACTGCTGATGAACCCAGTAGGCTACCTAATAATTGTTTTATTTAAGTTAAATATTAATTATATTTTGACTTTAATTTTAGTTTTGTAATGCAGCCCACAAATGGTCGAACTTGGTACTACAACTTAGTTTCGAACCATCAAAATGGTACGAAGAATTTGAAAGTTGTATCGTGTGTGGGGCAGTTGTAATCAAAATGAACGATTTCGGCATGGCAAAAAATGCTCAAAATGAACTATTTCAGCATGGCAAAAAATGCTCAAAATTATCGATTTCGGAATGGAAACAATGCTCAAAATGAACAAAGGGTGTTCAAAATTGAGGTATCATTTTAATTTTAATAAAAAAAGACTTTTTTTTTAAATATTAAATATATTTTTATTTTAATTTATTACTCCCAATCTTTTACCAAAATTCTGAATCACGTTGTTCAATAAACTGTTGTCAATGGTTGAAATCTGCTCGATAATGTTGTTTTTAAGCTTTTGAATTGTTGTGGGATTATTGCTGTACACTTTTGATTTCACAAAAAAAAAATCCAACGGTGTCAAATCGCACGATCTTGGTGGCCAATTCAGTCCTCCTCTACGAGAAATAATGCGATCTTCGAACTTTTCCTTCAAAAGATCCATTGTTTCTCTTGCTGTGTGGCAAATGGCACCGTCCTGTTGAAACCACATATTCTCTACGTCCAAATCATCAATTTCCCGCCACAAAAAGCTTCGGATCATCTCCCTGTAGCGATTTCCATTGACCGAAATCGCATTTCCATTTGCGTTTTCAAAAAAATATGGTCCGATGATTACTCCTGACCACAAACCACACCAAACCGTAACTTTTTGTGGATGTAATGGTTGCTCTAAGATAACCCTTGGATTCTCTTCACCCCAAATGCGGCAATTCTGTTTATTGACGTAGCCATTGAGCTAGAAATTAGCTTCGTCGGTGAAGATTATTTTGTTAAAAAAATTCTCATTTTCTTCTTGTTTTTCGATTGCCCAAGAAACGAATTGCCGACGTAATGCATGGTCAGTTGGTTTTAATTCTTGCATCAGCTGGATCTTATAAGCCTGTAAATGTAGATCACGATGCGTTGAATAATGTGGATGGTTTGATGTTTAATTGCTGCGAACGATGACGAAAGGAAGTTTTTGGATCTTCTTCAACACTTCTGCTCACAGCTGCTACATTCTCGGTTGAACGGCCACTACGTTGATAAATGTTGCTTCTGTTATCAAGAACAGATCCAGTTTCTAGAAATTTATTGATGGCACGATTTGTTGGAGCATTTTGTTCTAAATTTTCTAATTAGATCTTGAAAACTTTTACCATTTTCAAAAAATGTTTTAATAACAAAAACACGTTGTTCCTTCGTGTAACCATATTAATTCATATTAACTAACAGGAATGTATTTAGAATATACCTGAAGAAACCTCGTATAAAAATTCCAGGTAGAAAAAAAATGGCTTGTAGTTGTACAACAAAAATGACGTTTATTGAATTTTGATGTTAAAAACATATGGTATTTGTGACATCTTATTAAAAAAGTCAATCTCAAATTTATTTATTTTAAAAACTTTATACAACAAATATCATATGTTATTTTGACAAACGTCAAAATAAAAAAACAATTTATGGTTTTACAAATGGTTATAGAATAAATTGTAATGTCTGTGGAGTGGTTCGCGCACTAGTACGCGTACTTGTTGTAGTACCAAGTTCGACCATTTGTGGGCTGCATAATATGTACTTGTAAATTTTTTATGTTTTTAAAATAAATTTTAATAATTTTATTTTTTATTTGTAATGTTTATAGTACATGCATAGTATTGACGTAATAATTTAATAAATTATGAAGAGCCTTATTTTTAATTATAATGTATTGCTCTTAGATAATAGAATATAAGGATGCGCCGCATTAGTAATTTTCACTATAAAATTAATTTTATATAGAAATACTTTTTTTGCTTTTTTTTTTTCATAATAATGAAAACGGTATAATTAATTTCAACTTCAATAAATTCATATAAAAATAAATTAATTTGTTATATGAAACATAATAATACGCATTTATCTCTCCACAATAAAGGTTGATATTGATTTTTCTTTATTAAAAACATTAATTCTCTTGTTATAATAATTAAAAATTAATAAATTTTAATTTTGTGTACATTTTGTAAACAAACTAGTACCTTATTATTTTATAACAGTACAATTTATTTTAGAATTAGAATTAGAATTAGAATAGATAAGGGGTCGAAAAGGCACTGATGCCACTCAGCACTGCGACCTAAAAGATCTATTGTGCAAAACCCTACTATAATTAGTGTCAGTCGATTCCAAGACTTTTGTAAAACCTTAGAATTTTCCTGATTGGTGAGTCTTTAATATCCTGAGGGTTCAGGAAACCCCTTTCTAGATATGTTATCCTCTTCCGCGCAATCGCTACGCAGGAGCAGAGAATATGCTCCGCAGTTTCTGGCTCCGTAGAGCAGAATCGGCATATTTAATCAGTTGATTTACCGATTTTATGTAGGTGATATCTGAGTGGGCAGTGGCCTGTGAGTAGGCCAGTTACAACACGAAGTTCGCCTTTTTTAAGTGTGAGTACCTCAAGAGCTCTCTTTTTCGAAAAATCTATAAATAGCTTAGCTTGTCGCATGCCAGGAGAGTTTCTCCAAGTTATAGATTTCAAGTTAGTTTCCCATACCCGTATTTCTTCCATAAGGTGGCTTTTAGAAGTCCCACAGAAGGGTTCTGGTCCTATAAATGGGCGGCTGGTGCCGTTTCTCGCAAGTTCATCGGTCATTTCATTGTCGGCAACTCCCTCATGCCCTGGTACCCACATCAGAGTTACTCTGTTGAGGTTGGCCAGCTGCTTGAGTGAGGATAGACACTCCCATACAAGTTTGGATTCTATAGTATAGGAATCCAAGGCTTTGAGGGCAGCTTGACTATCTGACATAATTATAATATTCGCACTAGGAATGCGTCTATTGATACATTCTTTCACACACAGTTCAATAGCGTGTGTCTCCGCTTGGAAGATAGTAGGCGATTTACCTATTGATTTGGAGAGGCGTAGGCGGGGTCCGAAAACCCCAACACCTACCCCGTTGTTAGTTTTTGAACCGTCGTATACCAAACCATCGAATTCCTATCAAGGGAGGGCCAGCCTTGGCTTCATACGGTGCGGTCTGTTAAGACCACTTTGAAGGGTTTATCGAAGTTTAGACGTTTTTCCATGAAATCTGACATTTCCGTAGTAATATATAACTTTTGGAAATCCGAAAGGATTGCAAGGTGTCCAGTAAGGTCACCTGGTTTAAATGTAGTTGTTCTGGATAGCCTTAGCGCCCCTAGGAGCGCCTCCTTCTTTACCTGCAGGTGCAGCGGGAGCAAATTTAGTAAGGCTTCCAGTGAAGTAGTGGGACAGGTTCTCATTGCACCTGTAATACCCAGGCACGCAAGCCGTTGCACTTTTTGCAACCGAGTCTGCGTTTCCCTTTGATTGGTTTAGGCCACCACACCAGGGCAGCATACGTAACAATGGGTCTTACGATTGCTGTATATGACCAGTGTGCTATTTGTGGTTTTATCCCCCATGATTTACCTAGAAGACGGTTGCAAGCCCAAACTGCCCTAGTGGCTTTTTCAACCGTCTTATTGACATATGGGTTCCATGTGAGATTCTTATCTAGCAATACTCCCAGATATTTTACCTCATCCACGAACCCAATGTGAATACCATTTATTAAGGGAGTTTTTAAATTAAGCTTCCTTCTTTTAGTAAATGGTATTATGTACGTTTTGCGCGGATTAACACTAAGACCCTCGTTCAGGCACCATTGTAGCACTGTGTTTAGGGCACTATGCATTAATTCCGAGATAATTGTGTCATGTTTATGATGATTACAAGATCATCAGCATAACCTTGAACGCCAAAGCCAAGGTCGGATAGTTTATGAAGTAGGTCGTCAATTACTAGTGACCATAGAAGTGGTGACAATACCCCACCCTGCGGACAGCCCTTATTGGCCTTTACTGTGATTGATTCACTACCCATGTTAGCCGTGATAAAACGACATTCCAGCATGGCACGTATCCAGCCAGACGTCGGGACCTCAAACCCTTTTTCGATGTGCCGCGCATTGTATGGAGTCAAAAGAGGTGTTATCAAAGGCCCCTTCAATGTCTAGAAAGGCACAGAGGGCCACCTCTTTGGAATTAATAGAGCTTTCCACTTTGCTAATAAGCATGTGGAGGGCTGTAACCGTGGATTTTCCAGCTTGATAAGCAAACTGGTACTTGTGTAGTGGTGCTACTTTAAGAGCTATTTCTCTTATGTGCAGGTCTATTAATTTTTCCATTGTTTTGAGAATGAAGGACCTAAGACTAATGGGACGAAAAGACTTAGGCTGGGCACATGATCGCCCGCCAATCTTTGGGATAAAGATCACATTAACCACCCTCCAAGCTGATGGTATATATTGGAAGCTATAGCTAGCCCTGAATAGTTTGACTAGTACTGGTAGAACTTCTTCAAGCCCTTTCTGTAAGAGGGCAGGGTATATACCATCTGCGCCATGCGATTTTTATGGTTTAAATGAGCCAATGGCCCATCTAATTCTGTTGGGAGTAAACAGCCTGCCCGACAGACTTTTTATTCTATTCGACGGTCTAATGTAGGCACCACTATTGCGTGCATCTACAGGGTCGTCGGATAACGGAGTATTTAAGCAGTCAGGAAAGTGAGTTGCCAGAAGCACCTCTAGGGTTTCCTTTGCATTGCTGGTATAGCTGCCATCCGGTTTTTCCAGTAGACCGATACCGTTTGAATGATCCCTCGAGAGCACTTTTTGTAGCTGCGGTCGGTATCTTATTTACCCCTTCACAGAAGTCTTTCCAGCTCTTTCTTTTGGATTTCCTAAGTTCCTTGTTGTAGCTCGTAAGAGCTAGATGATATTCATCCCATTCGTTGGTGCGTTTGGCCTTATTAACCCTTTCAAGACGACTTTATAATTTTGATATTTTAAAACTGGTTTTGGGTGTTACTTGAAAATTATAGGTAAGAGAGGCTCTGTAAATTGGAAAAAAAAAATTAGGACCTTGGTATTTAGAATGGGGGTCCTGGTACTATTTGTCCCATCAGTACTTTTGTGCTGGTACATAATTAAACCAATAGACATTTTGGTATGAAAAACAAACAAATTCAATTTATTAAAAAAAATTAAAAATTCATTATACAAAACAATATGTAATTAAATGGATTTAAAAGAAAAACAATGTACATATTACTGTATATCTACGTATGGTAAGGTGTAAAGCATCCCTTGCAAAGTGGTACATTACACATACGGCAGATGGTTTTAGTCCTTTTATCCAGTTTTTTTTTTGAACAATTCACACACCTTCTTCGTATTTCACCTTCAATAGGAAGATGATCTCCGACGTTGATGAAGCTTGAGCTCTTCAAAGATCTACGTCCAAAATTCCTGGATCTAGCACGTGTAATGGTGTTTTTCTTACCATCTGCTACAAGGTCCTCGGCTAATGGAACAATAAATTCGAGGAAAGGTTTTTTAGCTCTATTGACGTCGTTTGAAATAATATAAGAGTTTACAACAGCCGTCATTAAAAGTTTGAAAAAAACCTTTTTCCACCATTTTGTCGACTTTCGATCTAATTCATACAGTGTGGACATTTGATCCGCGCGATCTACTCCGCCCATAAATTGAGTGTAAAATATTATGCTTTCTGGGCACGAAAAATCTTGTTTTGCACCACTTTTTAGTTTTCTGGGTATTGTACCCAATTTACCAGTATGACAATTGCTTAGTACGATCACGTCTTTGGTATCTTTCCATTTATAGCAAACAGTAGAGTTCTGATTAACCAAAACAATAGATTCTCCACGTGACAATTTTTCATTTGATTTGGGCACTGATTTTCGATTTTGCATACAAGTTCCAACTGCGGCAAATTTTAAGGAATCCAGAAGCTTTACAGAAGTAAAGAAACGATCAAAACACAAGCTTACTTCTGAACTTCTTATTGTTTCAACCAATTTTTGTACAACCCTTTCGCCAAGGGTTCCTTCAGTAAGATTATTTTCTTCCCTACCACAATAAATATTCATGTCGTAAGTATAACCAGTTATTGCATCGCATCTTTGCCATATTTTGATCCCTCTTTTTACAGGTTTACATGGCATAAACTGCTTTAGGCTCGAACGACCCTTAAACTTAGTCATCGACTCGTCAACAGATTGTCTAGGACTTTCTGTTCGATATTTTGGAAAGGTTTGCTTCAAACAAGATACTATTTCTTCAATGTAATAAAGTTTGGATGCATCTTGCGGCTTCTCTGGTTCATTGAAATAAAGTTTCGACATAATCAGTTTGAACCTATCCCGTGAAATTGCAGATTGAATAGTACGATTTCCTAAAGAATTGTGTTGACTCCAATAACAATTAATATTTGGCAATCTATTGTAAGCCATGACTAGGGAGCATCCAATTACAATTTTTATTTCTGCAGCATCAGTTTTTGGAATCGGTTTACGGCGAGTAGATTGAGCTTCGAGCATTTCTAACCTCTTATTTGTACACTGCGCTATATATATCCATAAACTGGGTGGAAATAACTTCATGAAAACATCGAATTCGCTACTTTTTCTCTCAATTCCAGCAGAAACACATTTCCTCATTGGTGGTATTTGTATTCGAGGTTGAAAATCATTGTTAACAGTTGACCAAATGATATTTTCATTTTGCACATTTTCTTGTTCATTTACCTGTATTTCTTCATTTATCTGCATTTCTTCATCTAAGTCTACACCAGCTTCAGATTCGGTGTCTGATGAATCTACTTCAGTTTGATATGAACTTGACACAACATAATCTTCATCTTCATCACTAGTATGGAAAGGATCTTCTTCACTTTCATCGCTGTCTTCATCCACCATCATCAATGCTTCTTCTATCTCTTTATCACTAAATTTATTGCGTCTTGCCATAATACTTCTGTAAAAATATTCGTATTAGTAATAGTCTGTTGGTGCATATTAACACCATTTATAAGAGCCTATTGGGATTATATGTCCCACAACAGTAAAAATACCGCTAGGAATCAAAATACTCACCTTTTATAATTTCTTGTTTTAGTAAAACTAGTAAAATCACCTTTTTGTCACTTTATTTTATGTTCACAACCTACATTCACAATTTAATAATACTATTTTTCTAAAACACTTGTTGTTGATCCGACCCTTGTGACTTATAAGAGTGTAATAATACTTAACAGAGAAAATATTGGGAGTGGAAAATGCCGAAAAATATAGAAAATAGAACATAAAGTCTGGAAATCGTATATTCCATGTATTTTTGGTAGAGAATTACACCAACAGAATTTTTCAAACATTTTCTGGTTTATTTTTATACCAGCAGGCTCGAAAGGGTTAAAGAGCTTTCGCACACTATTTCGAAGCTTACCTAACTCTTTGTTCCACCAAGGCACATCCCTATTTGTGACCTTCTGTTTCATAGGACAGTTATTTTCATAAGCTTTTATTAGAATATGTTGTAGCTCGTTAGCTACTAATTCTAAGTCAGAAATGGACTCTATGTTATTGTTTAGGGAGCCTAACTCAGACGCAATTTGCTCTTTGAAGGAGCACCAATCTGTTAATTTAGGGACCCTATTGTTGAAAGTCTGTAGACATGTACCCTCTAGCCTGTATCTTATATGGCAGTGGTCAGACATAGAAGCTTCATTGGATACATGCCAATTTAACAGAGAAGGTGTTATTAATGGACTGGCTAAGGTTAAGTCATGGACCTCTCGCCGAATCGCATTGATAAAGGTTGGCTTATTACCCTTGTTAGTAATATCTACATTGTTAGCAATTAAATATTCTAAAAGACACTCACCCCTTTTGTTGACATCCGAGCTACCCCATACTGTGTGGTGTGCATTGGCGTCACAGCTGATGATGAAGTTTTTGTGTTTGAGTTTGCAGTATTTGATGAGTTGCTTGACCTCTTCAGGAGGTGCATCATCGATATCACCAGGAAAGTAAGCTGAGGCCCGGATGACCTCTTGCTTACCTCCTTCAGGCGGCACCTCTACTAACACTGCAACCAAATCCCTTGAGATGTGTTCTGAAATGGGAAGAAATTTTATTCTTTTATTGAGCAGCATAGCTGCTCTTGGTTTTTCATGTGTGTTATCAAAAATCAACTTACATGTTTGGGTAGGAAGACCCTTAATTTAACCATTTAGTGTCCAAGGCTCCTGGATGAGCGCTATGTCAATTTTACTTTGGATAAATCTTTCGTAAAGCACGGTCAATATGACTGCTATTCATTTACCTCTTGGCTTTTGTATTCTCCCCTCTCCTAGACCTGGGTTCCGTGTGACCCTTTTTGGAATAGCCATGGCTGCTCCTAGCGGGTTTCTCAGACCCGTGCTTGGTTGTGGTTTTGGAGATGGGGACCTTCGCTCTAGGAGATCGGCTACTACTGTCCTTGGAAGTGCTAGGCTTCGGAGAAGAGTCTATAGCGGGTGAAGCTATGGCGCTTCCAGCCAGAACAATGTTCTCTTTGGGCTCAGCACTACCAGGAACAGCAGTAGCTCCATCTGGTGTCAAGGCACTCCTAAGCCTTAATTGAATCAAGCCAAACCTGAAGTTTAGCTTGAAGTTCAAATTCTTCAGCTGCTCGGCCGACTGGTGAGCGATGGAGACGGTGAGTTGTACCACGGTGTTATGTACCTCAGCACAATTCAGCACAAGCCATCCTGGTCTGAAAGTTGTCAGCACAATTCAACACAAGCCATCCTGGTCTGAAAGTTGAGCCAAGGAACTTCGGCTTGGTAGCCGCATCCTTTTGCTCAACAATCTTGTCCATGATGGCTTCCTGAACGGCACTCATCTCTTCCGTAGTCAGGAGGGTGTGAGGGTAGTCCTTGGATAAGATTCCCAATCTAATGCCTTCGACTACTTCCTTGTAACTCAACTTTTCCTTTGGAGGAACGGTAATGCTACCTCTATCCGAACCAAGAGTGGTGGTTGGTTTGTTAGTGGATGTTGAGCTGGTGGTACTAGTGGAAGGAACTTTTCTCCTTTTCTCTGGTGCATCAGGAGTTGACCCATCAGATCTACTCCTTTTGGTGGTAGATTTTGCTTTTAAAGATTCGGAGGCCAATTTTCGTGCCTCTGCTAACTAATAGCCATGGGCTAACAGCCACTTGAGACGTTTGCGTCCAGCACAACTTAGCTTGACCCGCTCACTGTCAAGAAGTTGGAGCTTACTAGTACGCTTCTGTAATTTTGCCACTTCTCCTTGTGAAAGGGGAGGCATTTCTTCCTCATCCGAAAGTGGAGTAATATAGCCATCTGAAGCTGGAGAACTAGTATCCTCTGCTGTTTCAGATGAACTAGGCTCAATTGCCTTTGTTGGTGTTTTTGATGCACTTGGAGCAGCATCCATCTCTTGATTTTTTATTTTCTATTGGTCCCTAAGAATCCCACGAGTAGCTAGGGAAAAGAGGTCACCTGTGCCAGAGCCCCGCATTACCACAGGAAGCCTAGAATAAAACCAGAGGTCGGCAGGTATTTGGAGTCCGCTTACTAGCGACTAACCACCCCGTTAGCCATGCATCCATCGGCGTAAGCTGTTCCACCAATATTGGATTGGGATATCTAGTACTTCATTGGCAGATACGTCATAAGACAGAGGTATCCTAGCGAGAATTACACGATTGAGCTGGTTCGCGGCCCTGATTCATGAAAACTAACCTCATATAGAATGAGATTTCCTAGTTATTTGTGAAAATAAGTAGAGAATAACATTCACAGACACTGTTAGTTTTACGCTAGTACAGGACTCACTGCGGACGAGAAAAATCCTCAGATTTTTGCACCGCAGCTACCACTTGTGGACGCGCCCGATAGGGAAGCTCACCCCACGGGACAATTTATTTTACTATTTTGCTTCATATATTGTAAATATATGAAGCTTTGTGGTGCGGTCTAAATTTCGAAAAAATTTTTTTCGAGATTTTGATTTTTCTGGACGTTTTAGATGTCAGGGAATCAGAATCAGCAAAAAAAAAATCCGTGTCCGGCGTACGCCGTACGCCGCCGTACGGCGTACGCAAAGTAAAAATACACTTTTTTAAACGCTTAGAAATAGTATAAGCACTCGTGCGATTTGTACAAAAATTGCAACATATATAAAGTAAGGATGGAAATTTATGTATATGGTATCCTTTTTTGAATAATTTCCCTGCAACTCCCCCTAGCGGAGCGTTAAAAATGCACAATTTTGTGCACTTCAAAAAAATACCCCTAAATATAGTCGGATCTTTACATTGTTTTACAGGTATATGTATAGACGCCATATAATGAAGATTGTAAAAATTTGGAGACCTAGGTCCTCGCCCCTCTATTTTATAGTAATATTAAAACAAAAATTTTGAAATTTGAAATGGCTATAAAACCGGTTCGATTTCATATAAAACATTGTTACTTCTAACATAGATGCAGCAGGTAAGTGCCTTTCGATTTCATATAAAAAATTACCCCCCACCTTCTTTAAGTGGGTGAGGGGGCTTATGTATGAAAAAAGCTATACCCCTTCAGCGGGGAAATGAATTGAAAAAATAAGAAATTATGTTCTTAAATATACTATCTTAAAACTTGTGCAAAAAATTTATTTCCCTACCTGCAACCCCCTCTAAGCTACATCACTTAGAAATGTTACATTTCATAATTTATTATATAGTTTATGAAAATTGAATATTTGGAACTTAAAATGCTATAAAATAAGCCGCATTTCAGATAGGGAATTATATCTTGTAAGTTAGGTATAATAGGTTGGTGTCTTTCGAAATCATTCAAAATTTTCATCCGTTTCCATTTTCATATGGGTGAGGGGGTATATCTATTAAACAGACTGCAACACTTCGGAGGGGGACTGTATTGAAAAAATGAGAAATCATTATCTTAAAAATACACACCTACACCTTGTATACAAAATTGAGACACGGACTTGCAACCCTCTTTATTTTACAGGGGCAAAAATTTCGAAATTTATAGAATAAAAACATATATGTATATATTACATTTCGAGTACTTATTTATAAAAACTTGATTGTAATTTTAAATTGTACAACTTTGGGAGTTTTATAAAAATCATAATTTTTATTTAAATCTTCGTTTTCATTAAATCCTAGGTGGATCAAAAGGGTATATGAAGCACTCTTCCAACTTGGCAGCTTTTTTGTTGTTAGAACAACTGTTTAATTTTTTTTTTTTTTTTTTCAAATTTATATGAAAAATAATTTTGTGTTTGAAAAAAAAATTGAAATTTATTATTTAAAAATTGGTTTTTAAAGAGAAATTAAGAGTGATAATTAAAAATTACTAAATTAATAAAGAAGTGGAATTATTAATCTTAAATTAAATATCAAGCGTAGTGTTAAATTATGTGAATACAAAGCAAATCTTCATTCTACTGGAATATCTTTTTATAGGTGATTTATGATTATAGAAATATATAAATTTAATTGGTAAAAAAAAACCGTATTAACTATTTCTTGAAACATAAGTTAAAGTTTATTTTAGAAAAGTTAATAATTTAAAAAAAAATATATTTTATATTTTTATTGTGATGAAATTTTTAACCAATCAGAATTATGCTGGGGCAGTTTTCAGTGACATGCGTTTTTCGTTTATGAGGGAGTGTGTTATAAATTATGAGCATAATTTTTATATAATTTTATTGTTTATTTTAACATTTCCAAAAAGAAAATAGCTAAATTATGCGTGGGAAAATAAAAAAAAATAATGATTTAAGTGAATTTAATTATTTAAGTGAATTTAATTATTTAAGTGAATAAATAAGATTTAAGGTAAAGGCTATAAAAAAATGTAGCAAAATTAAACAAATATTAGTATATAATCGTCATCTAGTAATATTATTAAATAAACTATTTATCTTATCATGATCCAAAGAAAACAATCAAAACTTAACATGATTTAAAAAAGATGATTCCAGTCTTTCACACGTGCATCCATCCGGTAATTTATTAAATACACCAGGCGCAATAATAGTAAAGAAATGACAAAAATGAGCTTTATTAATTTTTGGTACATTCTAATATTAACTCGTAAATTATAGTGATCTTCCATTCGAATACTATTATAACCCCATTTAAAAAATGTTTTTAAAACATTAAATAAATACAGGTGCCTTA
Source organism: Empis stercorea (assembly GCA_949752835.1). Classification (NCBI taxonomy): domain Eukaryota; kingdom Metazoa; phylum Arthropoda; class Insecta; order Diptera; family Empididae; genus Empis; species Empis stercorea. The sequence goes on from OX457087.1 coordinate 39,388,747, forward strand.
ATGGTAGCAGCCTGAGATTCAGATATTGCATATAACAACTGCAGTACAGACTTAGGTGATTACAACTTTATTTAGATATTTCTTCAAATATGAGAAGGTACTCCAATATTTAATACTTTATCAGTACCGATATAATTTTTGATCTCTGTTTACGATGATTTAGATACGATTTAAACCAATCGCGCATAAAATTAAATCCAGCATTTGTAATTTATTAAGAAGAATACTATGATCAACCATATCACACTTTCGTAATGTCAATAAAAAGTGAAGCTGGAATTTCTGCATCATTTATTGAATTAGCAATATCATTGCAAAATTTTAATAAAGCATACTCGGTTGACTTACCACTTCTAAAACGAAACTGTAACCTGCTAAGAAATTTTGTTTTATCTAGAAAGGAAAGCATTTTGACCTTCAAAACTTTTTCAAAAATCTTCGAAAAAACAGATAAAAGTGAAATAGGCCTATAATTATTTAAAACTGAAGTATCACCCTTTTTATGAAGTGAAATACCAATTCCTGTCTTCCGAGATTCAGGAAAAATACCTGTTTCAATACTGAGATTGCATATGAAACACCAAAACATCAATAATTTGAAAAGAAATATTTTTGAGAATATTATTATAAATTAATATGATCAAAAGACGTTGCATACGAAGACTTTAAAGAGATAATTATTTTATGAATTTCCATTTGACAAAATTTATTAAAAAAAAATATGAATAAAAAAAAGTTTTTTAAAAATACTTTCCCTTAAAGAAATATTCAACTAAAAAGTAATAAACAAGCAAATAATACCACATCAATGTACTTTCCCGTTAAGTTTGAGCAACTGTCAGCAATAGTAAGGGTAAGCAGACTTCCTTATTAATGGCATTAATTCTGATAAGGTCTACTTTCCCTTACTATTACTGACAGTTGCTCAAACTCAACGGGAAAGTTTATTATGTTATAATTCAATAAATACATCTTGTTGAGTACTCCGAGAGGTACTCTGGGTCTTGTGGGGCCCATAATGCAAAAATACATGAGAGGTATCAAATAAAAGATATTGAAGAATACATCTCGTTGCGCAGTCCGTGGGGCTTCGTAATTCATATTAGTTTATTAAGTAACGATCGAAAAATCGCATCTAGGGTTATCACTTTAAAGTGGTAATATATTTAAAAGTTCAGAACATATTCTGATTATAAGTAAATGGTACCCCGCATCAAATCTACGAGTTCCTTTATGTTAATAAATATTAAGTTTGTTTTTTTTTCAAGCTATAAAAGGTTTTTTATTAATATTTATAATGAAAATGAATTTAAAAATTATTATTTTTTTCCTATGAAAGGTTTTTTTTTATTTCATATACAAAATAAATTTTTAAATTTAAATATTGTTTTAATGTAATTTTGATCAAAATAAGTATTTATAATTATATAACAATTTATAAACTATCACGTATACTATAACGAATTTCTTGGGCGACTCTTCTTGGTGTCGATGTGTTGTTTGTATGCATCACTGATTCCAGTGGATAACTTTCTGTATTAGTATTAGTAACTCCAGTGGCGGACCGTGATCAAAAATTCTGGGTGGGCTAAAGGAAAAAGTTTTGTTATGAAAAGCAAAGATTTGAGGTTACTAAATATACAACCTTTTGAATTTTTCGTTTTAGTGAGTTAATCACATTGGCATCTAAGCTAATCATTAGTGAGTTAATCACATTGGCATCTAAATGCTTTTCATTTTCTTTACAATAAAAAAAATCATTATGCATATGCACACAAGAAAAATAAATCACATATTATACACGAAAAAAATTGGACACATGCAAAAAAATCGAGCGAAATAAACGAAAATCAAGGCACACTCCGTACATACTTGAATAGTTATATTTGTATGCAATTGTCTTAAGTTTTATCAAGTTAGAAGAAAATTATTCTTACTTTCTGAAATTTATGATCCCCTGCTATTAAATTTGAAATTTTTGTTCGAATATGTGCTATAATTAAATAATTTTTGTGGAAATTTAAGTTGAGCTATAAAATTATTGCTGTGGGCAGCGATTTTCTAGCCCATGATGATATATTTCTTCTTTTTTTTAAAGAAATATATTTATTACAAAATAAATATTTCATGCAAATTTTTAGTAATAAGAATTATTCGTTCTAGGGGCTGCGATTTTCTTGCCCACGATGATATATTTCTCTTTTTTTTTAATGAAAAATATTTATATAACGAAATAAATATTTCATGCAAATTTTCAGTATAGGAATATTTCTTCTATGGAGAGAGATTTTCTATCCCATGATATATTTTTATTCGTATACCTACTTAATATATATTTTTTAATAGAAAAGTAATTTCATATAAGAGAAGGAAATAAATAACTAAACTCAACTCTATAGTGTTCATTATAAAATATGCGCGCCTGGTATTTTGGTTTAAATAATTTAAAAATTGGTATAAAAATTATTATTTTCTTCTTATGTACAGAAATTTGCTTCCTCATATAATGGAAATTTGCTAATAATTTTCTTCCATAGAAATAATTAAATTGTGAAAATCATATAGCAATTACAAATATTTCGCATTTCTATGAGGAACACGTGGTCTTCGTGGACTAGTTTAAATTAGCCCAGCCTGATCCATACAAAATTCAACACATACGAAAAATTGTTTTATATAAAATTAGTATAATAAGGTGGGCAAATTTCAATTAGCCCCTGAACCTGAAGTAAAGAGAAAAGAGTAGTTATAGTTTTATAATGAAAAAGTTATGTAGAGTTAGTATAATATATTTGTATTTCAGCGTTCATATTCATATTTAGATTTAGATTATATTTTTATATACATACATATTATATTTCGCAGCGGTGGTGTACGAATTTTGATGGAAAAAATTATATACACGTATATTATATGACATAAAAAAAGTAGAAATTTAGAGAAAAAATTTGAATTTTTTTTGCTCATTTTTATAATATATTTTAAATGAATATTTTGTAGAATTATCCTGTAAATTCAGGTTGGGCTTAGCCCGCCCTGCCCAATATGACGAGCCGCCGCTGAGTAACTCGTAATTCACAGCAATTTCGTTAATTTTTTAAATATTAACATTTAATAATATAATAAATGTTAATATACGTTCCAATATCGGACAATTTGCAATGTAGTTTTGAAGTACATTGCTCCTATGCTACATTTCTTCTTTGAAGCATTGAAGCAAACTACATCTATGTCGTTTTTTGAAACAGAGCAAACCAAAACATCCCAAAAACAATTTTTTTTAAATTGGCGAAATAAAACTCAGTAATTAAATAATGAAACCACCAGTTGTTAAAAAATATACTTAAATTTAATATTTGTTTTTTAACTGATTATTAATTATAATACGATATGATTAATAATTTTATTAAGATTACGTGCAACACTTTATGTATATTTTTAAGATCATGGTTAAGTTTAAATCCAATGGATGATGCAGAAGCTGTATCATACAACAACTCTTCCGTTAAATTACCAAAGAAATCTATATCATATGTGTCAGTAAATGTATCGGAAATATCTGTAATAATTTCCATTGTACCAGCATCAGATTTTCTCAAAAATGTTGGACTATCAAGTAATACTTGACATTTATATTCACCAGAATGTTTCAGCTTACTATATAAGAATTTTTTTGTGCTCTAGGCTGACTATACTAAGAATACAAAATTTAAAAAGTAAAATTAAACAAAATACAAAACGAGAAAAGAAAAGCTATTTATACATCATCTCAATAGCATGATAATATTTGTTTTTTACTGATTATTAATTATAATACGATATGATTAATAATTTTATTAAGATTACGTGCAACACTTTATGTATATTTTTAAGATCTATGGTTAAGTTTAAATCCAATGGATGATGCAGAATCTGTATCATACAACAACTCTTCCGTTGAATTACCAAAGAAATCTATATCATATGTGTCAGTAAATGTATCGGAAATATCTGTAGTAATTTCCATTGTACCAGCGTCAGATTTTCTCAAAAATGTTGGACTATCAAGTAATACTTGACATTTATATTCACCAGAATGTTTCAGCTTACTATATAAGAATTTTTTTGTGCTCTAGGCTGACTATACTAAATACAAAATTTAAAAAGTAAAATTAAACAAAATACAAAACGAGAAAAGAAAAGCTATTATTATACATGATCTCAATAGCATGATAATTTTTGTTTTTTACTGATTATTAATTATAATACGATATGATTAATAATTTTATTAAGATTACGTGCAACACTTTATGTATATTTTTAAGATCTATGGTTAAGCTTAGTTACATTACTATAAACATAAAATGGTGGAAGCTGTTGAATATTATTTTGATTGTTAAAAAATGGTTCGCTTGAATTTTGATGAACTATTGCTAATGGTGACAAATAATATGAACTACTGATTTCTTTAGTTATATTTTCATTGTATATTTCTTCAACTAGGTGATTTTGATGTATTTCTAATTTATTAATATATTTATTTTGCAGTTGTAGAGAGTACTTAATTAAAGGTTCTATTTTAGCTTTTCCATATAAATAATTATTTGAATATTTTCTGTTCGTCGATTCTTAATGTAAACTTGTACATAATCTCAATATTTTTCTTTCAAATACCTGAAGTTGGTTAGCTACTGTTGGTGATATTGTGAACCATATTGGGAATGCGTAATTTAATGCCGGTCTAATTAGTTGTTTGTACATCAGCAATTTAGTTTTGGGAGCAAGATTTTTGTGTATAAGTAAGTTCTTTAAGTATCTTGTAGATAATTTAGCTTTTTCTAAGGCTTTTTTACCATGAGCATTAAATTTAAAGAGATTATTAAAGTGCACTCCTAGATATTTTATTTTATTTTTACACTGGATATTTTTATTCTGAATATTAAGAGTAATCTGCCACTAGCATTACGGATTGAAATCATTTCTGACTTATCAGAATTGATTTCTATACCCCATTTTTTATAAAAGCTGCAAATTTCATTAACATGTTTTTGTACATTATTATTGGCAAGTTCTGGGTTTCTTGCGTGAGCGTAAACCGTTGTATCATCAGCATAAAGGATAGCAGTGGACAGATTTTGTCTACGTAAATTTTCATAAGTATGCGGATAATCATATGTAATGTTGTAAAGTTTTGGTCCAGATATAGAGCCTTGGGGTACGCCAGATTTAACCGAAATATCTTTAGAATTTAAATTATCAAATTGAATAAAAAGATATCGATCTTGTAAAAAACTATTAATCAATCTAATTATTTCAGCTGGAAAATTCAGTTTTATAAGCTTATAAATTAGTGCTTTGCACCATACTCTGTCGAAAGCTTTTTAACGTCTAATAAACAGGCTACTGTGCAAAATTTTTGTTCAAGATTATTAGAAATGTCGTTGCGTAATTTAAATAGTGCATCTGTGGTTAAATGTCCAGATTTAAAGCCAAACTGGTGATCCGGTATTATTGAATTATCTTCACAGAATTGGTCTATTTTTTGAACAAATATTCTTTCCAACATTAGATATCATTGAAATTGGCCTATAATTTGATACTTCGTAAGATTTCTTGTTTTTTAAAATCGGAATTAGTTTTGCCAATTACCATCGAGTTGGGAAGTAAGTTAATTAAGCAATTATTGAAGATAATAACTAAATATTTTAAAACATTATCGGGAAATTTTCTAATAAGAAAATTCGATATGTCATCTGGTCCACTTGATTTTTTGTTGTTCAAAGATTTGATTATGGTTTTTATATAATCAATATTAATGAAATTGTTATCTGTACTATTGTTTGGTGTGATCGAGCTATTAGTATCACTAAAATTTGTTATAATGACTCCCTGATTGTTATTATTAAAATTATCGCCTATAGTATGTACTTCATTGTTTAGTGTGATGTCATAAACAGGGTTTTTTTCATCATAAAGATCACTATAAAAGTTTTCGAAAGTTTTGTAGTTTTCTTGTGTGTTTATTTTAGTACCATTTATTGTTATTATATTGTCAGTGTTGTATTTTCGACCAGTAATTTTACTAATTTCTTACAAAGTTGTTGGTGATGGCTTAATTTTCTTCAATCTATCGCAAAATTGTTCATTTGTACATATTTTTTCTGTGATAATAGTACGTAGACACGGCATTCTGGATGATAAATTTTTATATTCTGATGTAACTCTGTTGCCATATCGATGAAATATTCTTTTTAACTCGGTGCACCAGCGTTTTTTTTCTTTAATTAATTTTTTAATTTGATTTGGTAATTTTTTATATTTAAAATTTCTATTGTTAATTATTTCACTATTTCGATTAAGACATTCTTGAATTAAATTTTCAAATAATCTTATATGTTCATCAATTTCGATTTTTGTCAGATTTACATTAATAGGAGGAGCATTTATCTCGAAAGTATCTTCTAAATTAGCTTTTAAGGCCAACCAATCAGTTTTTTCAAAAGATCTGAAAGATACTGGTTCTAAAATTTCAATTTTGAAGTGCAAAAATTTAATCACTAATTTAATTATAAAATGGTCTGAAAAAGAGCTGTGTGTAGTACATGTTACATTGTTGTCTAAGAAGTTTATTAAGTTATCTGACAGTATAAATAAATCTAGTATTGACGCATTTGCTGGATAGGTTGGAGAATTCGGTGTAACTACTAATAAATCTGTATCTATTAAATTATTATTAAACCATTTATATAACACCTCTCCATTTCTGTTATTAGAGAATCTCCGTAATTTATATGACGTGAATTCATATCTCCTCCTATAATCGTAGTCATAATTTTTAGATAAGATATTTAGTTTCTCTATAGATTTTTTAAATATGTTTGCATCACAATTTGAAGGAATATAAATAGATGCGAGTAGAATAGTTTTTTTATTAATAAATTTATCTGCACAGTTCATATACGCTAATGTAATCGGAATTTCAAAATCAGTACTATCAATATGTTGAATTTGATAATTTTCGCGGTAAATTATGACTGTGCCGGGTTTATTATCATTTTTTATATATTTGTTATTATTAATTTGAAGTTTATCTTTTTTTGTAAGTCTTGTTTCAGATATAAATGCAATATCAGGTGAGTGGCTATCTAATATCTCTTGTAGAAATGCTCGTCTACTGAGTGCTCTTATAGAGCAACCGTTAAGTGTAATAATAGAAAGAGATTTATTTATTCGATCCATTATTGCTAGTTATTTTTAAAACAAAATCTATATATGCAATTTGCTTATCTATACCTTTTCAACTTCAAATTGGAAATAAGCAATATCAAATTGGAAATAAGCAATATCAAATTGGAAATAAGCAATGTCAAATTGGAAATAAGCAATGTCAAATTGGAAATAATCATTTTCAAATTGGAAATAATCATTTTCAAATTGGAAATAAACTTTAAAAATTGGAAATAAACTTTAAAAATTGGAAATAATCATTTAAGTTACAAAAACACACGGGGTACAACAATATTTATGATCAAAACTTTATTAATATAATAAATTAAAAAAGGATATCAATCAAATTTAAAACATCCGGTATGAATTTTTGAACATATGCAACATATTTAGCACAATTTGCAACAGATAAATTTGGTACATTCCGTTGTATAATATTTTCAATCCTTTGTAGGCGAAATTCAGTTTGGGTCAAATTTGTTCTATTTTCACCTTCTAAAATCTGTGGCATTTCAGTTGCTAGATCTCGTTTTATAGAAGCCTTAAGAGCTGACCAAGCAAGTTCTATTGGGTTTAACATTGGACTGTACGGGCCTAATCTTAATAACCGATGATTTATAAATTCACTTTCAAGAAACACATGTTCAATAGATGTATGACACGGTGCATTGTCAATTACCATTACGACTGGTGATTGATATTTGGTTAGAGCATTTCTCAGACAATTGCGTATGAACTCCTTAGCTTGCGGGGTTTTAAATGCTCCTCTTCTTACTTCGTGATGAATAAGCCCCACATTACCTATGCATCCAATAATATGAATATTGGCGCCACGACAGCCTGCTGCAATATAACTACAACGGCTTCCTTTTATCGATCTTCCCTTTGTCCTTGATACGAAAAGATTAAAGTTCGTTTCATCCATATAAATGATTGGTCTATTTTCAGATTGATATGCAATCAGTTGTTCAACATATTGACGTCTTTTTCTCTTATTAATTTCATTATTTGCATTTTCAGGTTCCCTTCGAATATCCTTGAGTGTAAAAAGCATACCATCTAAATGTTTGCGCACACATTCCACGGAGACATCAATCTGATAAGCCTGAATAAGTTTCTCTTTCAATTGCTTTAAAGTAATTCTTGTATTTTGTTCAACGCATTGCTCCATAAAATTACGATGTTCGTTTGTGATTTTACTTCTTCTATTCCCACCTCGTTGCTTTTCAGCCACGTTCTGTCCATTAACCCATCTATACGAAGTTGTCGTTTTCACTCCTAATGTTTTTGCGAGCGCTCTCCAATCCCCACCATTGTTATACAAAGCACAAATTTGTTTTTTAATATTATCAGCTTCCCTTTTCTTAATATACGGCATTTTAAGCGCAATAATATTATTATTAGATATCGGCAATAGAAAACTTTTATCTTTTTGGCGAAAATACAACAAATGAAAAACTTTACACATTGTTTTATGGTGCCCGGCTTGCTATACCTTTTCATTTTAAAATGTTTAATGTTTATTTCCAATTTTTAAAGTTTATTTCCAATTTGAAAATGATTATTTCCAATTTGAAAATGATTATTTCCAATTTGATATTGCTTATTTCCAATTTGTTATAGCTTATTTCCAATTTGAAGTTGAAAAGGGTTGTGAATTTAATCCATTAATACTTGGTAAAAACATGTGTATTTCTTTAATTAATTGTGGTAAACTCATACCAAATAAGTTATTATACATGTCAAAGAAATCATTTAGAACTTGATTTGGTCTCTGTTCTCTTTCCAAAGAGTAATTATTTTTTAAAACATTTGCATATGAATGAGAGTTAATTGCATTCTGTTGTTTGAAGTTATTATTGGCTACACTGTGAACGTAGTTTTGTTTTTCTTCTTTTTTTTTTGCTGCAATTACTCGATGTTTTCTTGCCGCCATAAAATCTTTATAATAAGTACAACCTCTCCAATTGGCTGGATGCTCTGCATTTCACACATCTATAATTTCTAGTGCAGTTGGCGGCAGCATGTCCAAAATCTTGACATCGCATGCATTGTATTGGGATTGATGTAAACAATCGTGTCCACGTAATTCTTGGATACAACATAAATTTAATATTTATCAGTTTATTTGAATCTTGGTTTGGTTCTAATTGCACTAAAAAAAGACCTAGATTTTTGTTGGATTTTCTTGAATTAATTGTAGAAAATTCGGAAATTTTCTTTATGTTGATTTCAGGGCAAATCTGCTGTAGCTCAGATAAGATATCTTCTTTTTGAAAGTTAGGATGAATGCCTTTTAATACCCAGTTTTCTCCTTTAAGCTCCGGGGGAGTAAAAGGGTGTCCTTGAATATTATTATTTCTTAAATATTCCAATAATTCTTTATTAACTGAAGGATTTGTTACGAAAATTTTTGTTATTTTACTTGTATAATTATTAAAAATTTTAAATTTATTTATGTCTTTTTCTGTTTCTAAGAATTGAATTATACATTTTATATTATTGTCTTTTATAATTATTGGTGGACAGAAATTAGTTTTGGTATATGTCTCTTGATTTATATTTACAGATGATTTATTATTATTATTTGTTAATATAGTTGAATTTTGATCATTTTTGTTAACTAATTGTGTTGAATTTTTTGTTGTTTGGTCATCAGATTGGTCCAAAATTTGATATCTATTTTGTTCGATTGAAGGAGAAGATTGGCGACGTCTTTTAGGGGCGCTAACTACCTCATTTGTCTTATTAACATTTTTTCTAGGTGGTATAATTGTCCACGTATTACCATCATTATCTTTCCTACAAGAATTATTATAATTTACATTAGAAAGTTGTTTTTCAACAATTTCGGTTTCCATTGCATTTTGCTCCAGTTGGTCAGCTAAAATATTTTCATTTTTTGAGTTACCTGGTTTATTCAGCTTTTTAAGTATAATTTTATTGTCTTTCGTTCTGCGATTCTGCAATTTCATATTGGCTGTTTACACTATTAATATTTTTTTTGTGCTATTACCACGGCTCCGAGCGGCCGAAGTATCTACACCCTTTTGTGATATTAAACTACATAATATTCACAAAATCAAAGTAGATTATGCAAAACAAAATTTTAAGTTGAATATTAATTGCACTAATTATTAAATTATAAAATTATAAAATTACACAACTTGTATTGATTGTTTAAATTTTTATTATTGTTTTACTTTTAATTGTTTTAACACAATTGTTTAAATGTTCAATATAATTGATTTATTAATTGTTTTAATAACTAACTAATTAAACTTGAAAAGATCACACCATACGTCTGTACTTGGCAACAGTTCGTTATAAACTCTCAATATTTGTTTTTAAAAATATTGTGCAGTTATAATTTTACAAGTAAATTAAAAATGTAATTTTTACGGATAACAATTCTTTTTACGGATAACAGATACGGATAACAATTCTTTAGAGACTCTAGCTATTTTTTGGATATCTCTTTGGTACATAAATTTCAGCTTTCCATAATAAACCGTTTGGAAAATACAGGGTGTTAGAAAAATTAAAAAATGTTGTATTAAGATAACGGTATTTTTATACAACAATAAATTAAATTTTGTATAATTTATTATTATACAAAACTCCATCTTACTAGATATTATATTACTATCTATCTATGGTCAAAATTTTGATACTCTATCTTAATAGATGTAGAAGTTTGTGTAAACGGACGGTCGGACAATCAGAGTGAAACTAATATACACATTTCTACCAAATTGGTTGGAAATGTGCTAAAAAAAACTTTCTTTGTTATTTGTTATATATAATTGTTATTTAATTATTTAATAAAATCGAATTTAAAACTGTATAATGCAATTAGTTATAAAATAGTAGACCACTAGTTAATAGAAATTAACTAGTATATAAACATTCTTCTTCCACATTCATACATTCTTTACAATCTATCAGGTTTAGAAGTGGAAATATAAGTGATTACATATCTTACATATGTTATTTTTTTAGATTGCTTTAAACTGATAATTATTGTATGGATTTCGCATTGTTAAATAAAGTGAATTAATAATAAAGCCACATTGAATGTGTCCCGTCCCGTTCACGTAATAACTCTCAAAATCGAGCTTTAGAATGAAAATACTTTTAGCAAAGCAAACAGCACCAATAATTATATTTGTCAGTAATTTTCCAAATTATTAATGCATATCGATATAATCCTCCAATACAATAATCGTAAGTAAATTTAATTATTTACGCGGGTTATTGCTAATCCATATATAGCTGCATATCTGGGCTACAAATATCAAATCTACTATTCATTTATTAATTTTATTTACCATTGACATCAAAAGCAAATGATAAATAAAATTTATAATTGAATAATTATTAATTATAATTACTACAATATAGAGTTGTGTTTCCTTAAAACAAATTCTACAAGAAATTATAACTTAATAAGGCGGTTTTTAATAGTAATTTTGTTCTTGAGCTAAAAATGTGGTATTATTTTACTTTTTCCTTAATCATATTATAGTATGATTTCATTTTCGGAAAATGAAAAGTCCCACATTGAAGTCACATGCTGTAATTGCGTGTGGCCTTATATCTGGGCTCTATTATCAACTAATGACTATACAACTTCATCATTTCACAATACTTCAACTTCGTCATTTCAGGCGCGATTAGCAGATTCACTGAGTTTATATGATACTTATGAAAGTGTTAAACTTAATTTCGATTTGCTCCCCTTATACTAATATTATACATTTCGACTTTCTATATTTCAGTTTCATTTAGAATTTCTGCATTTCAATTATAATTTAAAAGAAAAAGCGGGTATAAAATATCAAATAAAAATTCATAGAAAAGCAATTTTTGAATTTCTTTATTTTTTGGTCTTAAGCATATTATGTAAAGTAAATATAATGGAAAAGCGTAGAAATAACATATAAAATTTCAAAAACTGAAATTCTCCGAGTTTTTCTTAACAAAATCTATAAAATTAATTTGGAAATGTGTCAAAGTCAATTATGTATAAAAATTGTGTATATTTACCCATTTTAATGATTATACGTATACCACAGATTTTTTTTACTTAGAAATTTTCTTTTTTGCTGAAAGTTGCCATTAAAACACAATAAAAAACAAAGAAAATTTTAAAAAGAATAATTTTTTCCGTATGTTGTAAAATTGAACTTTATTTCAAGCATATCTCATGAATGTCACTCATTATTTCAGTATTATACCGAAAAAATGATTATTACATTGTGGGTGGGGGTTTATGTTTTCTACTTTACATATGACTCCCATATTCGTTACAGAAGAAAATGTTTCTGACTTTATTATACACAAAAAGTTAACTTAAAATATTTTTATATTACATATTATATAATTATATATTTTTTTGTACATTAATAATTTAGAGAAAAGTAATATATTTACAGAGTGATTTTTAGTAAACAATGAATAACATTATATTATTACACCAAATTATTTTCAATAATTTTAAGTTAAAGTATAATATTCTCAAATTAAATCCTACATATATCTAATATTATAATATACATACATATTCCAGAATCTGTAATAGAATATAAACAATAAACTAGTAATTCAACTGATATGTCAAAACTAATGTAAATTATAGTGTAGCGGTGTTATAGTGTAGTGGATCCTTGTCTTACTAGAAATTTGAATAATCTCAATTATTATTGTCAATTTTGTCAAAAATTCTTAAAGTTGTTATGAAAATTTACTTCATCAAAAATTCTTAAATTTATAAAAAATTTTATGTGAGCAGAATTATAGTGTTGGTTTTTAATAAGCATGAAAATTAATTTAAAAATAAAAAAAATAAATTCATAATATGGAAATTGAAATATAAATTGTCCACAAAATTACTGAAAAGAAAATTATGATAAATGGAAAATCAATGATAATTGGTAAAATAAAAATGAGCTTTGATCCTTAATAAATTTATATTAATTAATATCCTTAATTTTTCTGAACTAATTGAAAAAGAATGTATGTATATTGAAAAAAATTATATTGAATTTGTATAGTTATGAATATGAATATAATATATGTGCATAAAAAGAAAATATACTTCAATAATCATTAAAGAGAAATTAATAATCCAGTAAATTCTATACTTAAACTGTTTCTGTAAATGATATATTCATTTATATGTTATAATTATAAACTCATATGCAATAAAACTATATAAAAATTATATGATATAAATTTGTATTACTAATATTAAAAAATGTATTGGTCGATATCCTTTGCATGGCAAAAAGTTTAAACAAGAGTATATCATCCAATTTATTATCTTATAAATTTTATATAATATAAATTTAAACTTTTTAGTTTCACTTTTAAAATGAATATAAAGTTCATTAAAAAGAAAACTAAATTACATATAGCAGGTAAAGTCATTATGTATACAGTACTTATTTAGCAAAAGCATTAATAACGCAATTATACTCTATGTCTATATATTTAATATTATAAATACTGCAAATAAATTATTAAAATAGCATGGAAAGTTAATATGAGTTTTTAGGATTTTATAGGATGTAGTAAAAAAAATATTTTAATCATATTTTATTAGGTTTACTTAATTCAGATTTTTTTTTTTATTATACATACATAATATTTAAAAATAATTTAATGAAATTATTTTCTTTATTGGAACAAATATATTTCCATTTAACATTGAATTTTTCAACTTAAATGATGTTGTCAATTGTTGTCTTGTCTAGTACATCGATTAAGGCATAGTTGTGCTTCGATAATACATATATAGTGATTAGTAGATTTGGAAGTCTTAAAGTATTATACAATGAATAACCATTGATTTGACAAGAATGACAAGAGTCTGTCTTGCTCACATATTTTGTATTTGAATTGAAATATGAAAGCACAGCAGCAACGAGCGAAAATATCCAAAGATCTGGAAACTCAACATTATATTCGTAATCTAAATATTGAAATTCGTAGTCGTAATGTCAATTTCATGGAATAAAATACTTTAATATTTTTTTTTGTAAATCTTTGAAATGCTATATCGCTCTACACCCTATTATAAGTAATATGTAATTTAAAACAACAAATATGTATTATAGGTAATACATATTTAAGAAATTGAACTCTACTCTCATAAATAATTTAATAATTAATTTAATACATATAAAAGATAAATAATAATTAAAGAAATATAGTAAATTAAATTTCATCCGACAAACAATTTCAAATATTTAGTGCAAAACATAACCAATTATTATCTAAAACCGCGAGTGGCGGTTAAATACCACAATCAGGAGGACCTCTGGTTATGGTTTAGTATTGCAGTATTATGCTGTTAATGGAAAAATATTTACAGCAAATTATCCGAATGAATGGAAAAATATTTACAGCAAATTATTAAATATTGTGTGCTATTGGACACAACATTTGTTTACGTAAAATTGGTTTCAATTTTCTTATGCATGGCAATTAATATTATTGTATCAATCCTCAATTATTATAGCAAAAGAAAACTGTTTTACTGATCATTTGAGTTTCGTAAAGAATTGGAATTATTATTTGCCGGACTTAGAAAGTATGACTTATGCAAATGCAAATAATGAAAATAATAATGTTATTATTTGCATAAGTCAAATTAGTAATACATACATAATAACATTAAATTGAAGATTATATTTGGAATTAAATTTGCCGTTTTTCAATCATTTTATATTCAAGCTCATATATTTTATTTTAAGCTACTTTAATATATGTATTTCTTACATTTTTTTTACTTTTACTTCTATAATAATTTTTTTTTGTTAAAATGGAAAATCAATAAGAGCCGGAGGATTATAATCAATTTGAATTTATAGAATTTTTCAGAACTTTTTAACGGCTATTTCACAGGAGAATTTGTAGAGCTTTGGAGGTCGCGTTAAAATTTCATTTCACTCGACCACAATTACTAAGCTTTGTTTATAAAATATTAGAATTTATTTTAGTTTCATTTAAATTACTTTATTTTTTTTAATAATTCTTTTAAATTTAATATTTTAGTAATTGAATAAAGCAAGTAAATTTAAATATGATTTAAAATTATGTATTTCAATTTATAATATAACTTCATTTCGGAAATAAGAATTTTATTTAAATAAAAAAACAATTTTAAAATACATTTAAGTTGAATTATAGTTGAAAATATTTAATATCAAAGTTTATTGATATTATAATTAAATTATGATTATCTTAATTTTTGCACAAAATACAACTTCAGCGAATTATAATCATAAGAAGTCTAAGTTTAAAATTTAAATTTACAGGAACATTGAAACTGAAAGTGAAATCGTTGAAAAGTATTTTTTTCATTGAAAAAACATAAATTCTGGTATTGTTTTCAGTAAAACTTTATTATGTAGTTTTTCACAAATATTTTAGTATTGTTTTGTTGTCTAAATCTAAAAACTTTTATAATATTTCAATCATAAAATTCATATATAGTTATACTTTTCCATATTCTGATTCACGAATACTAGAGCCTTTTTTGGGGCGTATACTCCTTGATTTATTGGGCTGTACAATTTGCATAAGTTATTAAATAGAATAGATTTACGATTTATGTCCTTTGCCTGGTAGAGATTAAGAAAATGTCTTTCTTTTTCGATTTTAATTGTCGTTTTCTATACCTTTTCAACTTCAAATTGGAAATAAACTTTAAAAATTGGAAATAATCATTAAAAATTCAAAAATGAAAAGGTATAGCAAGCCGGGCACGATAAAACAAGGTGTAAAGTTTTTCATTTGTTGTATTTTCGCCAAAAAGATAAAAGTTTTCTATTGTCGATATATAAAAATAATATTTTTGCGCTTAAAATGCCGTATATTAAGAAAACGGAAGCTGATAATATTAAAAAACAAATTTGTGCTTTGTATAAAAATGGTGGGGATTGGAGAGCGCTCGCAAAAACATTAGGAGTGAAAACGACAACTTCTTATAGATGGGTTAATGGACAGAACGTGGCTGAAAAGCAACGAGGTGCACACTTAAAAAAATATTACCATATGTAATGCAACAGGTTATGTATATAGATCCAGTGCCAATTTATATCAAAATATAATATATTGCTTGCATTGAATGATTTAATATTATTTGAAATATATTTTTAAGCAATTTACATTAATGTTTCAAATGGTTAAAGCATTAAAATTTAATGCATCAAGAAGTAAAAAAATAAATTTGTCTGCATTGAAATCTAACACACCTAAAAATCAAAATCAAACGTTTATTGTATTAAAAAGTGATACATCCAGAAATAAAGAGTAACATTTTCCTAGATTAAAATACGATCCATTGAAGTATTAAAATTTGATGCATCAAGAAGTAAATAAACAAATTCGATTGCATTAAAATCTAATACACCTAAAAATCAAAATCAAATGTTTATGGTATTAAAATGTGATACATCCAGGCACAAACTAATAAACTCTTTACAGACGATTATATTAGAATAACATTTTTGTCATCATTTTCTGGCTCCTTGAAGAGAAAAAAATGATATATTCTGGAAAAATGTAGAATAAAAAGTAAAGAGAAGCACGAATTTCTCTACTTTTTATTCTAGATTTTTCAGAATTATCTCAATTTTTCTCTTTATAGAGCCAGAAAATTATGACAAAAATGTTATTCTAATATAATCGTCTGTAAAGAGTTAATTAGTTTGTGCCTGGATGTATCACATTTTAATACCATAAACATTTGATTTTGATTTTAAAATCATATAAAATCACATTTGTTACATTAAAATAAGATGCAGTTAAAATTAAAATGCCCAAGTTTACTGCATTAAAATTTGATGAACCTTAAAATAAAATCACTGTATGTAAATCTGCAAAAAAAAAATGCAAAAATATAATAAAACTAAATTATATATATATATATATATATATATATATATATATATATATATCATACAGGTTTTGCACTCCAAATTCAACCTTTTGCAAACCAAATTCAACTTTTTGCAAATCAAATTCAACTTTTTGCAAATCAAATTCAACTTTTTGGAAATCAAATTCAACCTTTTGCAAATCAAATTCAACCTTTTGCAAAAAACCGAATTAAATGGTTCTATGAAGATTATAAATAATCTTAATTTCAATTAACATCAAATAAATTCAAATTATAAAAATAAATTAATAATTAGAATTTTTTATTTTCTTTGAAATAAATAAATTAATTAATAATTAAGTATAAATAAATCATGATTACAGTGATTCTCCGCCAGCGGCTAATGGCAACTGCATATACATATGTGTATAATAATTATTGCAATTTTCGGGGGTAATAGTTGCCACAGCTTCTTCAATAACTTCTACTAAATTATGAGAATTTACACACTCAGCTAATAAATTACGCACATAAAATTTGATTTTAGAAAAAACTTCTTCAATGGGATTCATCATTGGTGAATATGGTGGCAGAAATACAAGAGTATGTCTTGTCCGCGCCACAAGCTCACGAATTTCCAGACTTTTGTGGAGCCGAACATTGTCTAAAATTAACCACGCTTCTACAATCATGTTCTTCTTTTTAAACTACGAAGGAAATCACAAAAAATATTCGAGTTCACATTAGATCGTGCAATTATATCATGGAATATTATTCCTTGAGTATTTATCGCTGCAATCAGGGATATATTCCGTTCTCTAATAGTTACCCGGGCCGGTGTATTAACTGTAGAACGTGCTTTTGTTCTGCGAAGATGGAAATTAAATCCAGATTCATCAATAAATATTATTTTGCTTACTTGGATTATAAATTATCTAATTATTAATTGTTTAACTTAAGATAAAAATTAATTTTTCGAATGTTTTTATAAAAGGTTGAATTTGATTTGCAAAAGGTTGAATTTGATTTGCAAAAAGTTGAATTTGGTTTGCAAAAGGTTGAATTTGGAGTGCAAAACCTGTATATCAGCTTAATATGTAGTTTTTACTGATTTTATTATAATATATACTTTTAGACAAATTCAATATTCTTTTTTTAATTATCTCAAAATATTCACTACTTGTATTACTTTCAAATTTAATTTAACTTGTTCCGTATCGCATCTGGTGTAACCTTTGCAAAATGTATCCTCTGTTTTCTTCTCGATTAGAGCAAATCCTAAAATACAAAAAAGAACAATATGAAATACATGAGTTGCCTTGAATAAACAAAAACTATAAATTTGCCACTCCAAAATTATAGCTGTCTAATTGAGGGAAAATTTTAATTATTACATATATTTATTTCTTATTTAATGCAAGTTTGCTTTACATGAATTACTGTACTTTACGTTATAATTCATGTAAAGTAAACTTGCATTAAATAAGAAAAAAATAAATGCGTTTCAATAAATGGACTTTATATATAATATATATATTTTTTTTCTTATTTAATGCAAGTTTACTTTATATGAATTGTAACGTAAATTACAATAACTTGCCTTATTACTTATTTATGCTTCATGTAATTAATCGATAATGTTTTAAAGTTCAAATATTTGATCAAATAATTGAAAAAAAACTATTTTAATATTTAAAAAGAACCACCATCATACTTAGAATAAAAAATCTTCGTAATTCCATGAATCTTTCACATTAAAATTTTAACATATTTATTTGCACTTTTTATTTGCACTTTCACATACATTTCACTTATTTTTATAAAAAAATATTCTTTTATTATTATTTATTATAAAAATTTAATTAAAACACTTATTTTTGTTTTATAAATTTTTAAATTATGTAAAGTAACACTTACACAAAAGACAAAAGACAAAACTAATTAATTTTTCGAACATATTTAATTGCGTGCGCACTTTACAAAACAAGAAACTGGAATGCAAATTAACGTAGAATAGAATATAATAGAGAAAATAGAAGTAAATTTGTGTTTGTATTGTTCTATTTTTTCTCTATAAACTCTCTGTTGCTGACAAATTTATACGCGTCTACGAAAAAACACGGCTACATTGTTTTACCACATAAATAAATTTGAACGTACAATATATTGTAGATCATAATTAATTTTACTTGTTATAAAACGGAATACTAAGTACATTATATTATAATAATAATAGAATATGCAATTAAATCTAAAGCAGAAGCATTGCAATAAATATTTAATGCAAGTACTATTATGAATTTTAATTTTACCTAACATCACATAACCAATAATGTAAGACTTACATTAAAAAATCGTTCAATTTTTTAAGTGTGTGGGAATAGAAGAAGTAAAATCACAAACGAACACCGTAATTTTATGGAGCAATGCGTT
This sequence comes from Empis stercorea, assembly GCA_949752835.1. NCBI lineage: Eukaryota > Metazoa > Arthropoda > Insecta > Diptera > Empididae > Empis > Empis stercorea. The sequence continues at coordinate 39,408,275 of OX457087.1, forward strand.
GAACAAAATACAAGAATTACTTTAAAGCAATTGAAAGAAAAATTTATTCAGGCTTATCAGATTGATGTCTCCGTGGAATGTATGCGCAAACATTTAGATGGTATGCTTTTTACACTGATATCAATCACCAGTCGTAATGGTAATTGATAATGCACCGTGTCATACATCTATTGAAGATGTGTTTCTTGAATGTGAATTTATCAATCATCGGTTATTAAGATTAGGCCCGTACAGTCCAATGTTAAATCCAATAGAACTTGCTTGGTCAGCTCTTAAGGCTTCTATTAAACGAGATTTAGCAACCGAATTTCGCTTACAAAGAATTGAAAATATTATACAACGGAATGTACCAAATATATCTGTTGCAAATTGTGCTAAATTTGTTGCATTTGTTCAAAAATTCATACCAGATATTTTAAATTTGATTGATATGATTTTTTAATTTATTATATTATATTGATAAATTTTTGATCATAATTATTGTTGTACAACGTGTGTTTTTTTAGCTTAAATGATTATTTCCAATTTTTAAAGTTTATTTCGAATAATTTTCGAATTTTTAAAGTTTATTTCCAATTTTTAAAGTTTATTTCCAATTTGAAAATGATGATTTCCAATTTGATATTGCTTATTTCCAATTTGACATTGCTTATTTCCAATTTGATATTGCTTATTTCCAATTTGATATTACTTATTTCCAATTTGAAGTTGAAAAGGTATAGATTTGGAGAAAAACAAAACTTTTTTAAATAAAATTTAATTCGTATACATATCTCGACTTACCAGTCTAGATAAAATTATACAACTACATACATATATGTATATTAATTAGCTCAGACAATTCGGCTTTCGTACGAGGTCAAGCATCGTTTTTAATTGACATTTCACAAATGAACACTTTAAGATTTCATTGTATGTACTTACAAAATGAGTACTTGAATTTGCAATTTTAATATATACTCGTAACGTAATAACCAATTATAGGAAAAAGCTCGTATAGAATAAATTTAATTCCAATTAAGACCATGTAGTTTTTCTTAATACTTGGGTCAACAGTTTGTTATTTAGATAAAACGCAGAATGCAGAATATTCAATTTAATTTCATTTCTATTTATGATTATTTAAAAATAGCTCTTTAGTTAAAATAAGCTTAAACCCAGGATCCTACATATTATAGTAAAATGAGACTATTTTTATAGAATGTTATATACCAGTTTTAAAGTAAATTAAATAAAATAAAATATATTTTTAAAAAAAATTTACTTAACAATAATTTTTTTTAATTCTGAAAGTTTGTAGTGTAATTTGAAAAGAGATCATGTAAAATGTCATCAATTGAGAAATTAATTTGTTTATCTTCTTTTGTTGACTTTTTTCTAGATACAGTCAAGATCTTGACAAACTAAATATTGACAAACTAATAAATTTAAAAAAATGCCGCGCAGCTGAACTACTGATTGTTTTATTATTATGGGCTTCTTTTAAATTCAATTACTGTAAATGCATATTTTGAGTATATGTTACGTCTAACCGCAGAAATTGACATTATATTACAACTGTGATCTTATACTACTTACCTTTCACATGCGACATTACACCTATTTTTCCCCTTATTTGCAATTGGAAAACCCATTTTTAAATTAACATTTTACATATTTTAGTATTCAGCGCCTCTACCGGTAGAAATTTGAAATACGGTTACTGGCATCGTATTGGTATTCTACTCTTAATACCTTTTCAACTAGTGGTCAAACTACCTTACCTCTAATTTTCAAGTTTTTCGATAAGATAAATAAGATAATAAATATTATCTGTCAATGACATTAAATATTAAGATAAATATTATCTGTCAATGACGTTGATCATGTCATCAAAAAAGCCAATCTATTAGTTTTACACTTATGAATATCTAGAAATATTTCATCTCCTGCGGACTCCCTTCCACTTCAGGTATGGTCACCCTGCGCAAGTCAGGTATGATAAATTAAAGCAGCCCAGCGCAGATTCCCAGGGTTTGCTCTAAGATTACTGGGTTGGGACGATATTTAAAAGTTACCGCCTCTGTGCTGTCGCATTACTGCTATCGGAGTATTTATACTACCTTTGAAATTTTAATATACCCATACTACCCAATCATCTAAAATACTCCGCTAATTTTCGGAACACAACAATGTTGAATAAAATTTCATTTTTAAAATAATCTTTTTTTGGAGATTGTGAAGCCATACCTTTTTTTGGAGATTGTGAAGCCAGAGTTATTATATTGCTTTTCAAGCGATCAAACGATTTAGGATTTAGGAGCATATTGTGTAAACATGCATAAATATAGCGAAGCGGTAATGCTGCATATACATTATCTACTTTAGAATTTTCGGGTCAAATTCGGCTTTTCAATTCAAATTTTCCTAATTCGCCTTTTTCAGATCAAATTTGTCTTTTTTCAGTTTAAATTCGCCTATTTTGTTTTTTTCAGATAAAATTGATCCTTTTTCAGAACAATTCATCATTTTTCAGTTCAAATCCGCATTTTTGAGCTCAAATTCGCCTTTTTTCAGATCTCCCCTAAATTTTTGAAAAAAGACGAATTTGATCTGAAAAAAGTCGAATTTGAACTGAAAAAAGACGAATTTGATCCGAAAATGCAATATAATACATATACATAATTCATATAAAGAAAATACTCCCCAAAATGGCAAAATACTTTCCGAATTTTTTGGAAATACTACTCTCAAAAATATTGAAACGACACAGTACTGCTTATGAACACCGCCTAAAACTAATTAATTAAATGTAAGCTGTAATGTTTGCATATGAATTAGTGAATGGTAATACTGACTGCCCTGCCTTACTTGGGAAAATCGGTCTGAATATTAACATCATCTGCAATCTGAGATATATTCTGCTATTTCACCTTAGTTCCTCACCGTACCGATTATGGACAGAATTAAACAATGACTAGAACTCTACGTGTCTCAAACCCATATTCAGATTATTTTGATTTTAATCGCAGTAAGTCATCTTTCAGACATACTATAATACCAAAATAATTAAATTGGAAATATGTATTAAAAATTAACAATAATTGTTTACAAGCTTTCTGCCTCCAACATATTCTAACCAGGATAAGGTAATATAGATATATTATCTGGTGTAAGTTAAAATCATTGCATATTGTATTTATTTGATAAATTAAAATTTTATATTTAAATCTAGGAATTAAATTTTGAATTTTTCTGAAATATTTTTTTTTGTAATTTTTTTTATATTAACTTTTTTAAAGAGGTCCAATCATATTTGATTATTATATGGAACCTCTTTGTAAAGGTTTAGTACATTCATAGTATTTACGTAATAATTTAATAAATTATAAAGAGCCTTATTTTTAAGTATAATGTATTGCTTTTGTATTAAGCTAAATTGAATAAAGAACGTATGTGAAATAACTATGAATGTATTGTTTTTATTGTTTACATCGGACGGACAATTGGACAAAAGCGTTAACATAAGGGATTTAAAAAAAAAAGCCATAAAAAAGGCTTTAAAGTACTGTAGTGTGAATCTGCTAAGTCTTATATCTACGTTTGTTGAAAAAGAAATTGGGTAAAATAAAATTTAAAATCTGGAAAATTGATTTCATTTATCATTTTATTTATATTAATAACAATTTTTAAAATGGTTTTTATATCAATATAAATTATTTTTAAGTAATATAAAATCAAGAATTCCCATTCAAATACGTAATTTGTTAAATTCCTGTATATTTTTTTCTATTCCTTGTATTACATTTTTCTACATTTTGCTGTCTTAGGAACACGTACAAATTCCCTCGATAAAAAATTGTATGTATAAGAAATAGATTTACTGACGCATGTATTTACCTTTTCGATCTATTTGATTAAATTCCAATCACGTGCGGAATTTCCAAGAAAAAAAAAAGAATTTTTTCTTTTTTTTTTTACAATTACAATATTCTATAAATTTGCTGTTTTTTCGTTATTATAAAAAAGTTTTAAAAAAAACTTGTTCCCTCGAAGTTTTTTTGCTAAGATTTATTTTTATAATAACTTTAACGGATGAAAGTTTCCATATCTATATCCACATAAATATATTTATTCAATATTTTTATAGTAAAAATATTATTATTTATCAAATTAGTAGTCCTCGAAACTGTATACTAGAACTAGACTAATAATAGTAATGGAAGTGAATAGAATATAGAAAAAAATATTGACCTGTTTGTTTGACCATAAAGCTTGCAATGAGAAGACAAAATAATATTTTTCTGTTAACGTTACTTGAGGGATTTTGGAAGTTTATGGTAGCCAAAAAGTAAATCATTGCCTTAAACTTTTATAATATGTATGTATTATACAATTTTTGAAATATTAGAAAGTTTTATATTACATTTGCAGATAAAAATGTCCGATATTATCGAAAGAATTTCAGTTTATATAAATATATAATTTTTCAACGAATTTGGACTTTAATATATATATGTGTATCTACAGAGTTATAAGAGATATTAGAAAATTATACAATTTTTTTACAATCAATTGTTACATATTTTTATCTGAGCGTATATAGAAAAACCAAATACCTATATGTGAAATTTTGTGTCTTGATAGCTTTCTATATTGAACTTGATAGCTTTGTATATTGAAATCAATTCAAAATAATAAAATAAAGTTTGTATGTTTTATATTTATTATAAATAGGTAGTAAACAAAACATACCATTTTCGGGGCTTTAGCAATTTAATTTAACTATCAAAAAAAGACAACTTCTTGTTGCAAGTATACATAAGGTTAAATATTAATACTTCTTAAAATTTTGATTAATTTGATTAACAAAATTTATTTTAATTCTTCTATCAAAAATTTTTTGTTAAAGATAGATTGATTAAAATTCAAATAAGTGGCTCTTAGAGACCACCTGTAAAAACTACGTTATAGTACTCATAAAAATTTAATCTAAAAAAGTCGCAAAAGTAATATAAAGTGAATATTGTAATTAAATATAAAACTTGTTCTAAAAAGAATTTTCAAATATAAAGAATTTTTTAAATCTATTTTTTTGTCACTTTTTGTTAGAAATATATGTGTTTTCATGTCAACTCATTAAAATGCATAAATTCTACATATTTCTTTACATATTTTTATTATAGCAAACTGGTTACCAACTGGAAGATATAATTCATTAAATAAAGCATAAAAATTTCACTCTAGACCTAGTATAGACTGATAAAAAAAAGTTCGTTTTATTCCAAAAAAACAAAAATTGCAATTTGTATTACTTTTTGCCACAAAAAAAAGCTAACAAAATACAATTTCAAGGAACAAGATCTTCCCAAAGTACAGAGTTCACCATTATTAAATAGGGCAGTAATTTATTTTGACTCCTTGTTTTTTTTTTTGTGAATGTTAAGGATTTTTTTTAAATAACACATAACGAGGAAATTTTTTAAAAAGTCTTACAACTTAAACTTTTTTAAGTATACTTCTATTTTTTTCGGGATAATTTTAAATAGAAAAAAAAATTCTAAAAGGGACAAATTGCAGTCACGTTTGTCATATTAAATTGTTGTTACCTTTGGTGACTTTACGTGGTGTTTATAAAGATTTTGTTTTTCGCCGTTTTTGCAAAACTTTAAAAATCATGTTGAAAGAAATTATAGAAGTTATTGTACGTATATTCGATTTTGCTTAGTGAGTAAATCATTGTGAAGTGATCACTAATTTTTCACTAATTTCATTGTCACGAATTTGTAAGCGAAAATTTTGAAACCATTAAATTGAAAAATTTATTACTTAAAAATATATTCTACAAAAACAATGCTGAAAACAATTTTTGTTCATCTTTAAAAACAAATAATACACATACTGAACTAATTGATTTTGCAGATGTTTTTTATAAAAAATTGTAGGTATTTATATTTAAAATTTGTACTAATTTTTTTTTACTCATATAAATAAATATTTTTCTTTTCATATTGAATTAAATTAGAATTGTGACCTAAATAAAAAATATATTTTCTAATAAACGACAAAAGAATTCATAAATTTGACTAAAATATCTAAATTTTCGAAACAAATTTTAATATTGTGTTTCTTTCGAAAATTTATTTACTTATATTTATTAACGTTTTTCCTTTTTTCGCTTATTGCATTATTATTGAAATTATCTGTAAAATATTTTAATTCATAAATAATTAAAATTTAAATCTTCATTGATATTTATACATAAAAATGTTATAAATTTAGTCCAATACGTCGTAAATACCGAGGTGGGGGAAGCACCGAGCCCCGAAAAGATGGTATGTTTTGTTTTAACTTCCTTCCATTAACTTTATTTGCATATAATTTCATTCAAGTTCTGGATATACAGTTTTGAACCGTTAAAGTTCTGAACCGTTAAGTTCTGGATATACAGTTTTGAACCGTTAAAGACGGTTCAAAACTGTATATCCAAAACTGTATAAAGTGCTGGTCCACCCTATTTAATTGAAAATAAGAATCTATTGTTAAACCATAAGTCATAACTGAATTCTCGTTTCCCGTTATTCCAATTAAGTTTAAACGTTGCTTTCTTCATATTAAATATCTCATTTGATTCCTTCAATACTCGTATGTATTTAAGAAGAGTCAAAATATTAATTTTTTACAAAAAGCATTGAGTCAAAATATAAATTTTTTCTCAACCATACTCGTAAGTCGTAAGTTATTTTGCGGCTCTCTAAACGAATTTAGTTTAAAAAACTATAAATTACTTAAGTATATTCTTCTCTTTAATCTAATCAATAAAACAAAAGTTCAATTTAAATTTGAAATTAAAAAAAAAAAAATACAAATATGTATAGCTATATTTCAAAAATAAAGTCAAGACCACAAAAACTTTTCACACATTATTTTTCTCTTTTTTTGTGTTAAATGCATCAGCTTAAAAATAAATTTATCTGCCAATTTAATATTTTAACACTTTCCTTCGTTTATTATTTTTAATCAATGATATTATATAAAGTATTTGTTATTTTATTAGGCACATACAAGTTCCTCAATAAAAAAGGACTTCTATTGCTTTTTGTATATACCACAAAAAAGGATATCATTTTTAGGACTATAAAATAACTTTTTTTTTTTAAATTTTTTATTTTTAACCCTTGATACATGATGTGGATAGATAAACCATCGACTATAGTAAAAAAATATATTTATGAAGCTTTTAATTTTGTATATTTATTCGATTTAATATTTTATGTTATATGGAGTTTTTTTCGAGGATACAAAAATCGATTTAAAAGTTTTTTATATAAAATAAAATAAATATTGTATACATTTATATAAAATTTATGATCTTGTTTTATTTAATGTTACCCAAAAGAATTAAAATACCAAAAGTCAAATTTTCATTTTTCTATTTTAATAAAAAATAAAATAAATATAAATGAAAAAATATTATATAAATATATACAGATATGTATGAGTGCTTTTTCCAAAGTTTCATTAATGAACATTTTATCAAAATTTGGCAATAATTATATATGGTTGAACTTCCGATTAGCGACCTCGAATTTTAGACAAGAAATTTTTTTCTAAATATACTTTAGGAAATAGCATGATACAATTTATATCCATTAATCGCTCAAATACAGATTAGTAACTAAAACTAAAATTCTTTTTAAAACAGACGAATAAGAATCTTCTGTCTTGTATCATTTTACTATTTACTTTTTTATTAGATTAATTCAAGTAAATTCTAAATGTTTGCAAGTCGGATTGTAAATAATGAAAAATACAAAATTATTTGTATGCACGAAAATTTTATTCCTGTAAAATCATATGCGACACAACCACAACATTTATTTGTCAAATCTCTAATCGGATAAAATATTAGAAAATTTTATTAAATATTATTTTGATAAATATTTTAATGCTTAACTAAATTGAATTAATGAAATCGTTTTAAAGATATATATTTTCCAATAATCTGATTATCTAAAAGTATTGTTTGCTATAAAAAACGATAAAAGTAATATTATAGTTTGCGGGTATTTAATTACTTTTCAATCACAATAACACATAAAAGTAAATAAAAAAGAATTAAAAAATACCAAAAATTACATTTTCCGGGAGAAATAACGAGTACGGAAGGAGTTATGGTTGTGTCGTATTCTAAAACACTATCCGAAGAAAATATTTTCATGACAAAAATGTTATGCCACTAATCGGAACTTAAATCAAATATATTTCTTTTTGATTGCAAATAACATTTAATAGAATATATTTTAAAATACAGAAAATTTGTTTTAGAACAACATGAAAATCTACAAGTTACGTTTCGTGTCAAGCGTAACGTTATTTTTAGCACATTTACAAACAATTTGGTAGAAATGTGTATATTAGTTTCACTCTGTCTGTCCGTCTGTCCGTTCACACAAACTTCTACATATATTAAGATAGAGTAACAAAATTATCATAGATAGATAGTAATAAAATAATAGACCCAGTAGAACAAAATTTTCTTCTATATCTTTTCCCCCCTGAGTTATTGCCAAAATTGAACATCTAATAACTTTTAAAGTAATAAAGATTTTTAAGGTCTATAAAAGCTAAAAGATAGGAAAATCTTTATCCTTTTTGGTGAAACTAATTATACAAAATTTAATTTATTGCCGTATAAGAATACCGTCTTTATACAACTTTATACAATACCGTCTTTATTCAACTTTTTTTAGTTTTTTTTAACACCCTGTATTTTCCAAACAGCTTATTGCAGAAAGCTGAAATTTATGTACCAAAGAGATATTCAAAAACTATCTAGAGTCTCTGAAGAAATTGTATCCGTATCTACCCTCCCCTTTCCGTTGTGGCCCATCGAAAATCAAAAAATTACATTTTTAATTTTTTTGTAAAATTATAACTGCACAATATTTTTAAAAACAAATAAGTTTCGAAAATCATATTTCTTTTAAGTGCATTATTTAATAAATTATATTCATTTGCCTCACTCTAATAATTAATCAAAATGCTTATTGATGAAAAATTTTGCAAAAAACAAATATTTTCCATATTTTTAGGTGCGCCATTTATTATAGAGTATTTAATATTATTTCATATCGCATTATGTTCAATTAAAATCAAATTAGGGAAAACTTAAATGAATTAATAAAATTTAACAGGGATACATTTTTTACCTATATTTATTATTTTATATTTTTTCTAAAAAATGGGAATTGCTTTTGTTTTAGAATAGCTCATAGTTCTACATGAGGCAATTTTAAGGAAATGTGCTTTTGACAAACCCGTTGGTTTGTTTTTCATATTTTTTATTTAAACAACAAAATATTTTTCAAATATAAATTTTTATTACTGATTATTATTAAAAATTTAATCAAGATTTACAATTTAAATTTTATTCAATATTTCAGTTAATATTACTTAATTTTTTTATTCGAACTGAACTATTTGAGTTTCTAACCAGAACTATTAATCTATTATTTTAATTCAAAAATTTCAAGTTTTTAAACCCAAGAAAATTCGGCGACACTTGTGACACAAGCGTACGCTCTTAAAAGGAAAAAGGACAATGCTCCATGTCGATGTCGCTCTTCTGTCGTCTAGCCGCTCATCCTAAGGGATGTCGACCAGAAAAAAAAATGCATTCAAAAATTCAAAAAAAAAATAAATAAAGTCGAAATTATTGTACTATTCACCAGTTTTTAATTTCAATCGCCAATAAATTAATTTTATAATGTAGCCTCGATATTTTTACGTTTAATTCAATAATAAAAAAAAATTAATATTATTACTCAACTTTAACTATCTACTTAATTTGTTTCATTTTCTTTCTTATGATTCTCTTATATTTCTGTGATTTTTTTTGTTTTTGTTCATTATATGCATGGCAAATTGTATTTAATTTTTCCGTTTGCCATTACTATATAAAAAAAAATTATTGGACGTACCTTTAATTTTCAATTGTTAATAATTTCCGGAACCTGCTCCGACATGTCCGAGAAGTTCGGTGGACGTACCTGAAACTCTACAAATCACCAAGACCAAAAAAAATCAAAAGAAACAAAATAATAAAAAAAAATTAAAAAAAACACAAAATAAAAAAAAACTACTCTACGAATTAACAAATTATAAAATTATAAAATAAAAAAAATGAAATTTACAAATCAAAAGAATAATTGTTCAAATAAGGCATTTATACTTTAAATTTTTCTTTTTTCAATAATTCTTTCTTTTACATTATTCTTTTTTTTCTCTTTTAATTTAAATACATTTTTATCAAATAAAACATTTTCTTTTAATACAGCTTTTCCTCTTTGGTGTTCCTTATTCTTCGGCTTACAAGTACCTATCTTCATAATTTCCGATATTTATTCTTTACCGCTATTCCTACTTCTTTTTCTATAACTTTTTCCAGAGTATTCCCAATTCTTTACCTTCAAAAAAAATTAATATTTTCTGCAATTGACCCACGCTTCGTCCTATCTCCTATCAAACCAAAACTTCCAATAATTTTCCTAGATTTTTTTCCTATTGCCTTTTCTCTCTACGATTACTTCTCCTCTAATTATTTGTCTTTTTTTTTTTTTTTTTCTTTGAGTTGGGATGGATTTTAATGAAATCCACAAACCGCCATTACGAATAGAAAAAAAAACTTCGATTTCTTTCATTTAACTCGTATAATACAATTTTTCTGTTTTCATTTATGGGCGCGGCTTATAGTTTTTTTTTATATTTTTATTTTTTTTTATATTTTCCATACAACACGGAAAAACTCACGGCTATTTATCAATTAATATATACAAAACCGTCACCAACTTTTCGAAAAAAAAAATCTTAATCAAAATTTCACCGAGTCCAAAAAGAAAATTAATTTTCTTTTTCTTACTAATTTGAGCAGGCGCGTCCGCTCACTATCACATCTGACCATCGACTCCCCGATCAAAAATGGACGCAACTTGACAAAGGTGAGAATTGTTTTAATGTATAATATAAATATCAATATTTTCTTCTTCCTTTACTAATGATATTTTTCTATTTCCAGGTGGTAAAAAAAATTATTATGTGCCGGCCAGGTCACAAATTGAAAGTTTCACAATTATAATCCTCAAATAATTGATAATTTTGTATACTTTTCAATTAGATATATAGAAAAATTATTATTAGGACATTACAAAAGCATGAAAATATTAACTTCTATTCTTAATCAAATCCCATATTATTTATGTAACTGTTGTATTTTTAAATAAAAGAGATTATAGTAAAATATTAATATTACACTTGATATTTCTAAATTTTACAGAAAATTATTATTTACACAAATTTGCAACCCCAAAACATAGTAGTACATTTTAGTAACTTCCGATATATTTTGTATATATTATCACAAACTAATAAACTGTATACAGACGATTATATTAGAATACCATTTTTGTCTACAATTTTCTGGCTCCACAAAGAGAGAAAATGATATATTCTGGAAAAATGTAGAAAATGTAGAACAAAAAGTAAAGAGAGCGACGAATTTCTCTACTTTTCATTCTACATTTTTCCAGAATATATCATTTTTCTCTTTATGGAGCCAGAAAATTGTAGACAAAAATGATATTCTAATATAATCGTCTGTATACAGTTTATTAGTTTGTGATATTATTTACAAAATAGTTTTTAATTTCTATATTATTCTTATGAAAAATTTTTATAAGCCTAAAAAAAGTCGGAAATTGAATATTGAATAAAAAACATGGATAATAAATGAAACTCTGCAACTCGTATTTAATATAGTATTGCAACAAAGTTTCCTTTTTTTGTTGCCATTAAGTTCCTAATTGAAACAAAAAATAATAATAGCGAAAATTAATTATCCATTAAATCGAAAATAAAACATAATAATAACAATAATGTCCTTTTAAATATTTAGTTGCAAAATTTTGCGTTTTAGTGCTGTTTTCCGGATAAAAAATTAATGATTTGAATCATACCATGATAAATTTACACATTAAATAGTGAATTGTATTAAGTAAATATCCAATTTTTGTAAGTCCGACGGTTTAACCCCAAAACTGTGTTTATGTAAAGTACTTGATAACCAAATTTGTGTCATTGAGCCTTACCATGACATCAACAGCACGTGTATCGGGGAAAACGTAACGTTTGAATGTCGAATCGAATATTATAAAACGTTTCGAAATTTTTTATCGAATCGATCTATCAGGGAAGAACTTTTTTTAACGTTTTTATAGAAAATTTTAACGTTAAGTATTTCTGTATTTCTTTTCTTGAAATGTATATTAAATGTATGAAATATTTATAATTAAATGTGTGGCATTAAATTAAAATGAAATTTATGAAATTTTAATCCATTATATATAAAATGTGCATAATTTTCATAATACTCTTTTTCCTATTTTACCATATTTTTATATTATCTAAAAAAAAAACAAAAAATATTCTATGGTTATACAAAAGATGTTAAGGATATTCTCTCTTCTTTTTTTTTGTTAAGATTAATTTACGGATGGAATTTTTTTTGACTATTCAAATATTTGTAGTTAATTAACAATTTCTTTCTTCTCCATTTCTTGGCTTTGCATATAAGTAGAACGCATATTAATAATAATAATTTTGTTTAACTGCTTTACATTACATAAAAAAGAAACCACCTATAAAAAAGAAAACCTCATTTGCTTTTTATTTATTTGAAAGAACTTGCTTATTTTATTGATTTGAAAAACTTTGTAAACAATACTAATCACAGTTAACATATGATATTTCCCCTCAAAATTGTAATTGAAAAGCATTATTTAAGGGGAACAATGGAAAACACTATTTAACGTTTACGAACGTTTTCCCCGATTGATCGTTTTCAATCGAACGTAAATTCAATTCGATACGTTTTCAAAAACGTTACGTTTTCCCCGATACACGTGCTGGTTCCATTTTGGGGTTATGGAATACAACATAAAAACTAGAACGTTTCACATACTAACCTATAGCATTGACTAATAATAATATATAGACTTATAAAGTAGAACAAAAAAAATTTCCACTTTCTGATTTGACTTTCCTAATCTAATGTAAAAAATCAACGTTCAACGTGCGTTTTTTGTTATATATTTTCGTTAGATTAGGAAAGGAAATATTATGAATGACTAATATGAGAGCATGCGTGAGAGGATATTTTTTTTTATATTGAAAAAATTGATTTTTTTTGTTTTCTCATATATGTGATTGTATTGTATATATTTATGAATAGTTTTGTTGGTATTCGTGCATTTGAAAAGTTTCTAATTCATTAATAAATTCCAATTTTCAATTTTTAGCAAAAAGAAAATAGTTTCTTAATAAATAATTGTAAGAATAGTACAGGCGTTTGGGTATTTTTGGTAATATCGATTAAAAAATATATTGCATATTTTCTGATTATACAATATTATATTCATAAATTTTAACACTATATTTTAAAATTTGGTTAGATTTAATTTAATTTAATTTGAAAAAAGTTGAATTGAAATCGAAAATTTATTAATTCAATTTAGAAAAGATAAAAATACATATTTCTAAACATGTTTAATTCCTTTTAAAAAACTTCTAATTTATTCTTAAATGTATTCCCATTTTTTAATCAATATTACCAAAAATACCCAGACGCCTGTACTATTCTTACAATATAGAAGAAACTATGTTCTTTTTGCTAAAAATTGAAAATTAGAATTTATTTATGAATTAGAAAATTTTCAATTGTACGAATACCAACAAAACTATTCATAAGATTATACAATACAATCATATATGCGAAAACATTCTGGACACATTTTCGTTTTTTTATTTATTATAATAAATTAATGTTTTTATTTATTTTTTAACTTCTGTATGAATTAATTTTACGTTTCATTTCATTTATTATAATAAAACATTATACCTATTACCTTAGCGTTTCAAATTTTTGTTCATTATTTTAAGAAAAAATAATACACCGTGTATGTACAACGTACACATATGTGTACACAATTAGTTCAGGTGTTTCATAGGTAAAAGCCTCAGGTAACTTAAGATTTTTGAAGAGGTTAAATTTGCAAGTTTTTTAATTATTTGAACAATTAAATTCTTTCGAAAAGTTTATTTTAGAGCTGCCATACATTAAATAATATAAAATTATTTATTTACTAAATACTATATATTGATATACTTGAAACTACACTTTATATTAAATTAGTAGTATATACTCGTATCTCTATTTCGTATCTCTATCTCTATTTCTTTTCTTATATTTCCAGTTTTTGTAATTCTGGCTTAAAATATGTATATACATAAATTGACATTTATGTCTCCTTTAGGTGCCATAACCATAAGCTTTTATTACCAACCTGTTTTATTTATTGAATTGATAAAAGTCTTTTCATTATACTCTTTTATTGAAAGAAACAAAAGCAACTATGTACTCTTTTAATATCTAAATATCTTCCACATAATTAAACGATATTCAATCTAATACGTAACGTACTATATCCAATATCATAATATTATGTTCTCTGTTTTTTTTTTAAATTGTTTTAATCTGTAGAAAAAGTAAGGTAATCATCATACTTTATAGTAATAATTGGTATCACCATTTCCCAACTGCAATATTGTTGTAATTTTTAACAATTGTATACAATTATATATCTAGTGTAGCTATGCATTTGATAATGCTGTAGTTATAGCTGTACTATAGCTATAACTATAGCTGTGCTGTAGTTCAGATAAAGTGACTCGTGTTCATTGTATTCACAAACTAAACGATAATGTAAAAAAATACGATAAACAAACCCCGGGTTTGTCAAAAGCACATTTCCTCAAAATCGCCTCATGTAGAACTATGAGCTATTCTAAAACAATGGGAATTTCTATACGTGAATAGTATTTTTTAGTAGGATTTTCAATGTACAGTTTTAGTAGTAAATATTGTGCAGTTTTAGTAGTATTTTCAATGTACTATACATAGGAAAGATAAAAAAATGATATGGTAAATATAGGTAAAAAATGTGTCCCTGTTCGATTTTATTAATTTTTTCCTTCCAAGTTTATTATTCCAACAAAATACATATATATAAACTTATCATTTAAGGTTTCCCTAATTTTGCTTTTAATTGAACATATAATGTGATATGAAATAATATCCAATATTCCATTTATATAGCTCCTAAAAATATGCAAAATATTCGTTTTTTGCAAAATTTTATATGATTGTGCATTTTGATTAATTATTAGTGTGAGGCAAATGACTATAATTTATTAATTAATGCACTTTAAAGAAATATGATTCTCGAAAGTTTTCTCATTATTTGTTTTTAAAAATATTGCGCGGTTATAATTATACAAGTAAATTAAAAATGTAATTTTTTGAATTTCGAAGGGCCACAACGGAAAGGGGAGGGGAGATACGGATACAATTTCTTCAGAGACTCTAGTTATTTTTTAGATATCTCTTTGGTACATAAATTTCAGCCTTCCATAATAAGCAGTTTGGGAAATACAGGGTGTTAAAAAAACTAAAAAAAGGTGTATGAAGATAACGGTATTTTTATACATCAAAAAATTAAATTTTAAAAAATTTTTTAATTTCACAATTAAGATAAAAGATTTTCCTATCTTATAGCTTTTACAGACCTCAAAAATTTTTATTGCTTTAAAAGTTATTAGATGTTCAATATGGGCAATTTTCGAACTTGAAGGGGGAATAACTCAGAGGGGAAAAAAGATAGAAGAAAATTTTCTTCTACTGGACCTATTATTTTATTACTATCTATCTATGGTCAAAATTTTAATACTCTATCTTAATAGATGTAGAAGTTTGTGTAAACGGACGGACGGACAGACGGACAGACGGACAGACGGACAGACGGACAGACGGACAGACGGACAGACAGAGTGAAACTAATATACACATTTCTTCCAATTTGGTTGGAAATGTGCTAAAAAGGGATAAATAAAGGATATTCCAAAATAAGATGAATATATTTAAAGGATTTTTTTATTCAAAATATTTAAATAATATTAAACTTACTTTTAAAAAATTAATTAATCTTTTTGGTAAAATCTGTATAGAGTGATTTGAAAAGGAAAAATCGAATCAATAAAAATGTCTATTGAAAAAAAATGTCGCACAGCTGAAATACTCCGCAGTAATCATGGGCTTTTTTTCTTAATTACTAATACATATTATACAAAATTTATTTCTTGTCATTTCTATATAATTATTTATCATCAAATTCGTTTAACATTCAACATGAGAAATTTTTTACTTATTTGTGTTTCGAATTATGTGAAATGTCCGATTTCACAAAAAAATGAATTATGTGAAATGTCTGATTTATTTTACTTTTCTAGATAAGCTTTCCTTAACTTGATTCACGAAGTTAAATAACGTTTTTAAATAACATTACAATTATATGTTACGCATTCTTACATGATAAATCATATAAAATTATAATTGCTGTGAGTTTATAGTACTACTGACTTACTATTCAAAATTAGGTTTAAATACCAGGGATGGCTTTAGCTAGAGCACCAAGTCACTGCAGCCATTAGGCTTATTTTTAACATTCGAAATTACATTTTATAGATTAAAATTTAAGAGTATTAAGCGCTTCTAGTTTGGAAAAATTTTACTGGCATTGAATTGCACCCTTATTTGTCTTTCGAACGCGACATTATTTGAAATAACTATTTTTCATTGTTCATTTTTCATTGTTCATCGGACCGACTTACCGACAGACAGACAGTTGAATAGACGTACAAAAGCGCTAACATAAGGGATTTGTTTTTTTAAAAAGCCCTAAAAAATAACATTTTTATTGTAAAAAAATTGCCAACAATCATAAAAGTAATGACGTTCGAAAGAAATGAAATTTTATGGTATTATTTTTTGTTGGCAGGTAATTCAAATATATTACGTTTTGAAAATATAATTATACAAAGTGAAAATAGCATTATGTATGATTTCTGCATATTTATCTGTTTGGTTTAATATGTTGAATAGATTCAAATATCAAAATTTCACGGTGACTATTCAAATATCAAAATTTCATAATGATGATTTACTATTTTGTTATTTTAGTAAATTTTATTTTTAATAAATGCAACGAACATTAAAGGAATTAAGTTTAATTGTATATCTCTTTTTGGTGTGATTTGTTATCGCATAAATGGAATAAAAATAAATTATATTTGAAAAAAAAAATGTAAAGAAACTAAGATTTTTGTAGAAACCATTTATAATATTTCTATTGTTAAATTGAACAAAAATGTTGGAAATACACCTTTACATTCATAATATGAGTATATGCATATAGCGTTATAATTATTACATAATCCTATGTAATAGAAAAGTGAATTTCCGCAATGAAGTTACAAAGAATATTAAAAGCCTCAAAAGAGAATTTAAAATAAAAATGTTTAATATAGATATAGACTATACACTATAGAACTACTAAAAATATTATTAGTCCTTTTTGTCTCAAAATTTAACTTCGTTTATTATAACAAAAAAGTATTCTTTTCCTTTTATTAGGCACCATAGAGATAATATTATGAAGTAGAATACTACACGTGCTTTTGAAGCTTTTTAAGTTGGGCTTTTCATCATTCGAATTTGTCTTTTTCCAAAATAAAGACAAAACTTCCCGAATTAAGGATGAATTTGATTTGGAAAAGTAAGAATTTTATTTCGAAAACAGCGAATTTGATTCCAGAATCGTAACTTTCTCTTGCAAAAGAGTAAAATTGATTTACTTATAAGTTAAAATAGACCAACTTAAATTTTTAAAAGACTTTACTTTAACTTCAAAATCCTATATGTAAAGGATTTCATATTACATCCTTTTAAATATGGCATAATACTCATCATGGGTGGAAAGGCAGTATAAGTGAACGAGATTTTTTTTAAAATAAATAATTTCTGCAAAACTCTTGATTTGACATGTGTGTGTTACACAACAATGAAGCAACTTAATCCATACATTTTTTTAAAAAAAATTGTACAAGATTTTCCGCAATTTATAAAATGGTTACACTGGAGTTTCAAAAGCCTTTAAAAAAATTATAAGAAGAGTGTGTCGAGAGAAGAGTAATAAGAAGAGTTAGTGGTATAAAACAATATTATTTATTGTTAAAAAAATAAGCATCCGAATGGGATTGATAAAGGCGTTAGAGGTGAATTTTTTTCAATCTGACAATTGCTGGAATTTGGACAGTGTTATCAAGCCGGTTAAAAAAATACTAAACTGTGATTTTTAAATTCTTTATTACAATTAATATATACATATTTTTGGTTAATTATTTTTGGAAACCTTTAATAAACTCTAATAGTTTCTCCTTTCTAACTAATAAAATCATTAATTTTTTATTATTTACTCAACCATCAACTCTTATTTTTCAAATCATTTATAATTCAGTTCTATTGATTTTCTATAGTAGGGTTTCGACATGAAAAACAAATACTGCAGAAACTACACTTTTTTACAAGATTGGTGAAATATTATATCAAAATTCTGCAGTATTTTGAACCTAACCCTTTTTTGCCTTGAAAATTATAAAACACTGATATTACCTATTCATCTAAGCTTAGATATATTTTGAATTACTGGACATAAATAAATATGGAAGTGAATTTTCATTAAGATAGTGTTAAATAGTGTTTTTTAAATAGTGTTTTTTAACACTATCTTAATGAAAATTCACTGAAAATGAAAATTCAAGAGTTTTTTAACATTATCTTAATGAAAAATCACTTCCATATTTATTTATGTCCAGTAATTCAAAATATATCTAAGCTTAGATGAATAGGTAATATCGTCGTGTGGGAAGCGAATTGTCGTAACTGCAAAAATGAAGTTCCGAGATAAATGAATATTAAGTTTTTGAATTTTTTTCTGAGGCCTTTAAATGCATTTATCTCAATAAATAATATTATGACTCCAATAAATTAACACTCTATTAAAAAGATAAGTTCTTTATCTATGTAAAACAGTAATTGCTTTGGTCTCAAATAGAATTAGAGGATTGTTATAGTTTAATTTAGTGATGCACCACAAACTTTACGATAATTTAATTTTTTTTTAGATCTATGGAAAAATCTCAGAATGTTGTAAATGCAACTTACCACAATTTAAATCATATGAATTATCAGTGGCGGACCGTGATCAAAAATTCTGGGTGGGCTAAAGCAAAGATTTGAAATTTTGTTGATCCGCAATCAAAATAGGTTGACATGAGCTGTTTTCGTCACGACTTTGTACGGTAAAACGTTCTTATCTTATATGAAAATGAAATTTACCGAAATTTTTCATACTCTGGACTCTTTTTATTAAGAAAAAACAACACATAAATATTGCAAATTACATTGTTCAAAAAAAAAATTTAACACATGTAATAAATATAGCGAAAATTGACCATATGCAAAAAGCGCATACCATCAATCAATTTTTCTTTGTGTTTATTTTCTCTTTTTCTTTTCAACACAGAAATTTTCTTCTCGAATTTATTACCATACAAATGAAAATCATATGTCATAAAAATAAACCCACTACCACCACCCGCACCCACCTAACCAACATAGTAAATTTTTTCATACTTATATTTGTATGCATGAAAAATGCATGTAATTTTTTTCTCAACTAAGTAGAAAATTGTTATTTTCTGAAATTTATGATCGCCTGGTACTAATTTTAACATTTTTGTTCTAATGTGTGCTATAATTAAATAATTTTTTGTATATAGGGAATTTAAAATATAAGCGATAAAATTATTGCTATGGGCTGCGATTTTCTAGCCCATGAAGATATATTTATTTATTTTTTAATACAAAATATTTATATAACGAAATAAATATTTCATGCAAATTTTTACTCAAAGGAATTATTCGTTCTTGGGGCTGCGATTTTCTAGCCCACGATGATATATTTCTTTTTTTTTTTAATGAAAAATATTTCATGCAAATTTTCAGTATAGGAATATTTTTTCTATGGACAAGAAATTTTCTATCCCAAGTTATGTACATTTTTCTCAATATAGGTATACATATTTTTTAATATAGGAGAAGAAAATAACTCAACTCAATAGTGTTGATTATTCAATATGCGCGCCTGGTATTTTGATTTTGAAAATTTAAAAATTGGTATAAAAATTATTATTTTCTTCTTATTCGGTCAGACATTGTTTGGCTCATATAATGGAAATTTTCTAATATTTTCTTCCATAGAAGATAATAAAATTCTGAAAATCATATAGCAATTACAAATATTTCGCATTTCTATGGGGAACACATGGTCTTTGTGGGCTAGTATAAATTAGCCCAGCCTGATCCATACAAAATTCAACACATACGCAAAATTGTTTTGTGTAAAATTAGTATATTAAGGTGGGCAAATTTCAATTAGCCCCTGAAGTAAAGAGAAAAGAGTAGTTGTATTTTTATAATGAAAAAGTTATGTAGTGTTAGTATAATATATTTGTATTTTAGCGTTCATATTCATATTTAAACTTAGAATATATTTTTATATACATATTACATATCGCAGCGGTGGTGTACGAATTTCGATGGTAAAAATTATATAATATTTAACATAAAAAAAGTAGAAATTTAGAGAAAAAAAATTTAATTTTTTTTTTGCTCATTTTTATAACATATTTTAAATGAATATTTTGTAGCATTTTCCTGTAAATTCAGGTTGGGCTTAGCCCACCCTGCCCAATATGACGAGCCGCCACTGAATTATCACTATTTGTTTCAGAATTATAAACCACAAAATGTAGTATAGTTAACATACAATAATTAGAACAACTTATTTGTATTGTAATTTATTTTTATATTATTGTCGTATGACAAAGATACAACAATTTGAATATAACATAATTGGAATTTTATAGTAAAAATTTGTTCTTAAAGTATATATACAACATTTTGCAATTTATATTATGAACTACGCTACACCACCAAAATACCGTATAAAATGTACACAACATTTCGCAAATAATTAATTTAGGTAAATACAACTTACAACAATTTAGAATTTCAATTAAATAGTAGCCAGGATATTCTCGGATCGAATCCGTCTGAACACAGGGCGATAGATACTTAAATTTTATATCTTCCTGTATTAATACTCTCAAATTGACGTATCTAACTTACGACAATTCGCTTCTCACACGACGATATCAGTGTTTTATAATTTTCAAGGCAAAAAAGGGTTAGGTTCAAAATACTGCAGAATTTTGATATAATATTTCATATTTTATTTATGACCAGTAATTCATATTTATTTATGTCCAGTAATTCAAAATATATCTAAGCTCTATCTTAATTATATTATATAACAGTATTTTCCTGTAGACTTACACATTAAAGAATACGATTTTTTTTTATTTTTAAATTTATATATACCGTATTTAGATAATTAGCTTGGCAATCCTTAAAAATTTAAAGAATACAAAATTTTGCATAATTAGTAAGAAAAAAAATCTTTAATAAAAAAATTAATTATTTTATAAAATAAATTATTTACATTTTTTAATTATTAAAAAAATATACCATAAATCAATGCCAAAGTTATTTACGTATACACATAATAAAATTGTTGTGACGTTAAATATTTTAGGTTTACCCTCTATTTATTTGTAAAAAAAAAAAAAAGAATGGAAAAATTCCTTTTTGTATTAAAAATGGGTGAAAATCTGTGAAAATTTTAGTCTATTAAATTTTGTATCCTATTTCTGTTTTGTTTACACAGAAATCTTTCAAATTTTTGAAATTCCTGAATACGTGTTGGTTTAGAGTTTAGACTTTAGAGTTTAGAGAAATTGAGAAAAAAAGGGAAATCCTTTATTTGATTTTTTTTAAATAGAAATTTCATATTTTGCATATTTTGTTAAATAAGCTTATCTAGCAATATTACACATACATATACATATATGTATTGAGCTCATATTTCTCCGAAAGAATTAAGGACATAATGTTTATTCATTTTTTTCGTCTTTGAATATTGAAATTTAGCAATATTATTACTGTCACTGATTATATGTACAATATTGCGCTGAATAACACCACGTCACAAGCATGAATTATGACATTCCAACAGAATTTGCTTTCGATTCAAAGATGAATTTGATTTAATTTTAAATATTAAAGGATATATTATTCGAAAAATCTTTATTTAATTTATAATTAATTTCCT
This sequence comes from Empis stercorea, assembly GCA_949752835.1. Taxonomy (NCBI): domain Eukaryota; kingdom Metazoa; phylum Arthropoda; class Insecta; order Diptera; family Empididae; genus Empis; species Empis stercorea. The sequence goes on from OX457087.1 coordinate 39,430,498, forward strand.
TTCATTTTATTTATTACAAAAATATCCTTTAATAATATTTACAATATTTATAAATTGAATTTTTAATGAAAAATGTCTTTACAGTCAATTGAACAATAATTAATTTTAAAATTTTCGGATTTAGGTTAATCAACAAAATTAATAATAACAAATGAAATTTATTTTAGATAAATATTAAGAATATTATAAATAAATATCAAAAGAAAGCATAGAAGGATATTTAACATAAATCAATCCAACTTATTTATAAAAAAAATATATTACAAAAATTATCCTTTGCCTTTCTGTCAATAAAATATAAAAAAGAAAAAACTTTTGTCAGAAACATTTCTTTTTGTTATTGTGATCTCATTTCAAATTCAATGACGGATATTCAATCTTTAGCCTTTTTATAGCTATGGTCATAAAATATATATAGTACTATGGCTGGTTGACTTTTGAACCTTTCCAAAAAAAAAAATTGAAGGAAGAATGGTCTCAAATCACAATCGAAAAACAGGAAAGCTAAAAAAACAAATCTGTAATATTATTTTTTATTTCCCTTCTATAAAAAAACATTCTGACATCTGAGACATGAGCGGTGAATTGAGTGTTTTCGAAAACAGTATGTCCCAATTTAAAACGTTTGTAAACAGCAAATTGTTGCAACAAATGTCAGAAAATTATGATTATTTTTTTACTGTCACATTACTACTGATAGAAATTATGCTAACATTAACTCAGTATCATTTATTTTTATTATAAATTTGATTTCTCTTACATTTAAGAACACTTAATCCCAAATTTTTTTGCCTCAACTAAAATTTAAAGGAATTATATATCCTTTTTTTTAAGCAAATTTGTATACATATTGTGTGTAAGTTAAGATAATGATATTTTAAAAGTTCCTCAACAACATCAAATATAATATAAAAAAAGGATATATGAAAAACACTCTATGCCAGAAGTGATTTGTTGAAATCTAATTCATTGTTGACAAATTATATAATGTACGTATGTCCATATCCATATAAGATACATAAGTATATGTATCATATAATAAAATATGTACAAAAGGGTTTAATGTTTAAGGAAAAACAATTTGTATTAGAGAGTAAAACTTGTGTTAAAAAAAATAAATTTATGTGTATATGTATGTCACCTCATGATAGACCCAAATCACGTAATTTATGACTTTTTCTTTCTTACGCATTGATGGAGTTGAGCGTAAAAACTTTTTTTTCCTAAATATAACTACAATTTGAAATGGTTTTTAAGATGATAAAATAATTTTCTAAATTGAAAAAAACAGAAAATAATAAAAATAATTAATAAAAAATTATAATATAAATAGTTGCTTGATATACTCCATATGGCATTATGTATACATATATGTGTAAGTATTATAAACAGATTTCAGGGTCATGGTAGACAATGTAGCTATATTAAAAATTTCATTATTTTATATAAATATAATTTCTGGGTCCTTTGAAATATGCAGACTGTGGAACCGTTCATCATAGAATTTACTGCAATTTGTTCGTTTTCTTTTAAAAATTGAATTTATAGTAAGAAGTTAATAGCAACGCATGCATACGGAATATTACACACGCACAAAAATTATATAAATGAGTTCCGGTTTTCAGAGACAATCTCTATAAAATTTCGATATTCGTTTCTCAGTCTCGCCTGGAAAACGAAAATTTGACATTAACTTTTCGCAGCAAATATTTTGTTACTAGTAATAGTAACGAATGGTAGTCTTGTTTCTAGTATAATATAAATAACAATCCATTTCTAGTATATGTAATAGTAATATAAATAACAATAAAAAAATCAATATTTTTTCGCTTGAAATTTTTTAGAAACAATGCAAAATCTCAATTCTTTTTAAATAGAAAATAATTTTTGTAATAGAGAAAGTGTTTGGACGGGGGTCTTTTTGATGGAGGGCCCCGGTGCCTGGCACCTCTTCCAACCTCTATAGATCCGGCACTACGAAGAAACTCCTACTGCTATAACAAAACTAAACAAAGACTAGTGGTATTCCTATGAAGGGAACTAATAAAACATGGTGGTGAAAATTTAAGGAAACACTTATATAAACTAATATGTAAAATATGGAATCAGATTTTCCCGTGCAGGTGATTCAACGAATGTCATTAACTTTAAGGGAATGACGCTACTTTGCACAGGGTACAGGTTATTAAGTATTTAATATTATACTACAGAATAAATGAATGAGCAGACTACCAATGTGGCTTTAGACCTAAAAGATCCGTACCCGGTTGCTTCACCGCCGACCTTTCACCGCGGCTGTTTCACCGCGAGCATGTTCACCACGAGCATGTTCACCGCACGGAATTTTCACCGCGAATATGTGCACCGCGCGAACATGTTCACCGCGATGATATTCGCAATAATTAATTCAATTTATATCCCCAACATTCGCGTTACCCAGAGTCAACCAACGTGGAGGTTGCGGGGATTGTGACTCCATTTTGAGTGTTTTTTTTTGGTTTTTTATAGTTTTTTTTTTACTTTTTTTTAACTTTTTTTTTTTGAATTTTTTTCTTTTCTTTTTTTTTGGATTTTTTTTCTATTTTTATTTTAAGTAGGTATAATAATAAAAAAAATGCATTCGATATAAAAATTAAAATAAAAAAAATCATTAATTCAGTCATTTTTATTTATAGTTTTTTATAGAGAAGACAGCAAACGTTCTCAAATGAACCAGGTCAATTTAAACATTTATATATGCTCACTGTGAAAGTGTACTTCGTGAACATGTTCGCGGTGAACTTGTTCGCGGTGAATCACCCGTGCGGTGAACATGTTCCGCGGTGAATATGTCTGCGGTGAAAAGAGCGCGGTAAATCGTCCGCGTGAAACGGCCTATACCCAACAAATCAATAATGAACTAATAAACCTTATGCGTCAAAAAAATAAAAAAATTATAAGCACAGTATAAATACGGGTGTAAAATCATGAAAAATTTATTATTTTAGAAAAGTAAGTAGTACATAAATTCGGTTTGTTTGAATACTAATGAAATAATAGCTGTGTTTTTTTATTCATACTCTGTACTATACGAGTAGAGTATCTGTATGGTTGTTGTTGTAGCTACTCTACATAATTATCTAGTACAACATGTAGAGTAAATGGGAAATTAACGGGAAATTATTAAATTTTAATATGGCAACTATAAAATTGACAACAAGATACTTGATTTCGTATATTTGAATATTGAAAATTTGATTTTTAAAAAATATCAACAAAGTGCGCAAATTTTTTTTCAATCAATAGTAAGTGTGGAATATCTCCAAGATGTTGTGATAAGTCAGAAATCATAATATTGAAGAGTAAAGGACCTAAGTGGCTTCCTTGAGGAACACCAGAAGTTACAGTGATTTTTTTTGAATTAATATGATCAAAAGACGTTGCATACGAAGACTTTAAAGAGATAATTATTTTATGAATTTCCATTTGACAAAATTTATTAAAAAAAAAAAATATGAATAAAAAAAAGTTTTTTAAAAATACTTTCCCTTAAAGAAATATTCAACTAAAAAGTAATAAACAAGCAAATAATACCACATCAATGTACTTTCCCGTTGACTTTGAGCAACTGTCAGCAATAGTAAGGGTAAGCAGACCTCCTTATAAATGGCATTAATTCTGATAAGGTCTACTTTCCCTTACTATTGCTGACAGTGGCTAAAACTCAACGGCAAAGTACATTGATGTGGTATTATTTGCTTGTTTAATACTTTTTAGTTGAATATTTCTTTAAGAGAAAGTATTTTTAAAAAACTTTTTTTATTTATCTTTTTTATTTTACACTTTTTAGTCGGTCAAATATTTATTAATTTGACCGACTGAAAATATTTAAATACTTTGACAACTTGGGAATGATTTCTTTGAGCTCCTCATGGCCCACGATTTGGAATTCCACATCTGGCCGATGTTTTGGGCCTTCCATTGCCCCCGGTGCCCCACATGTTTTTTTGTATAATTGGCTCCACATGACCCAGGGTACTGCTCGGACTACTCTTCAAGACCTTTCATTTGATGCCCCACATGATTGTTTTATGACATGACACAGGTTTTGGGCCCTAACATGAATTACGAAGCCCAACGGACTGCGCAACGAGATGTATTCATTAATACCTTTTATTTGATACCTCTCATGTCTTTTTGCATTATGGGTCCCACAAGACCCAGAGTACCTCTCGGAGTACTCAACAAGATGTCTTCTTCAAGACCTTTCATTTGATACCCAACATGATTTTTTTTTATTTTGGGGCCCACCTGACCCACGGTGCCCCATGGAGTACCCATTGAGATGTAATCTTCAAGACCTTTCATTTGATGCCCCACATGATTTATTTCTATGATGAGACCACATGACCCACGAGGCAGAATACTCTCCAATGGGATGTACCCTTCAAGACCTTTCATTTGGTACCCCACATGTTGTTTGTATGATAGGGCCCAAGATTGCCCCCTTGTAGCCACCACATGACCCACGGCGCCCCCGGACTACCGTCCAATGAGATGTACTCGTCAAGACCTTTCATTTGATACCCCACATGGTTTTTTGGTAGATTCAAAAATTAAACCCCCCTCATCAAAAAGGCCCATCAATGTACTTTCCCGTTGAGTTTTAGCCACTGTCAGCAATAGTAAGGGTAAGCAGACCTCCTTATAAATGGCATTAATTCTGATAAGGTCTACTTTCCCTTACTATTGCTGACAGTGGCTAAAACTCAACGGCGAAGTACATTGATGTGGTATTATTTGCTTGTTTAATACTTTTTAGTTGAATATTTCTTTAAGAGAAAGTATTTTTAAAAAACTTTTTTTATTTATCTTTTTTATTTTACACTTTTTAGTCGGTCAAATATTTATTAATTTGACCGACTAAAAATATTTAAATACTTTGACAACTTGGGAATGATTTCTTTGAGCTCCTCATGGCCCACGATTTGGAATTCCACATCTGGCCGATGTTTTGGGCCTTCCATTGCCCCCGGTGCCCCACATGTTTTTTTGTATAATTGGCTCCACATGACCCAGGGTACTGCTCGGACTACTCTTCAAGACCTTTTATTTGATGCCCCACATGATTGTTTTATGACATGACACAGGTTTTGGGCCCTAACATGAATTACGAAGCCCAACGGACTGCGCAACGAGATGTATTCATTAATACCTTTTATTTGATACCTCTCATGTCTTTTTGCATTATGGGTCCCACAAGACCCAGAGTACCTCTCGGAGTACTCAACAAGATGTCCTCTTCAAGACCTTTCATTTGATACCCCACATGATTTTTTGTACGATGGGTCCCCACAGTACCCCGTTTTGGGCCCGAGATGACTCAAGGCGCCCTCCAGATTACTGCCCATTTAGATCTACTGTTGGAGACCTTTCATTTGATACCCCACATGATTTTTGTATAATGGGGCCCAACATTGCCCCCGTTTTAGCCCCTACATGACTCACGGCGACCCACGAAATACTCCCCATTGAGATGTACACTTTAAAACCTTTCATTTGATATCCCACATGATTTTGTGTATTACAGGGCCCAACATTGCCGCCGTTTTGGTCCCGACATGACCCACGGCGCCCCCGGACTACCCTCCAATGTGATGTACTCGTCAAGACCTTTCATTTGATACCCCACATGTTTTTTTGTATTATAGGGCCCAACATTGCCCCCGTTTTGAGCCCGACATGACCCACGGCGCCCCCCGGGCTACCGCTCAATGAGATGTACTCGTCAAGACCTTTCATTTGATACCCCACATGATTTTTTGTATTATGGAGCCCCACATTGCCCCGATTTGAGCCCGACATGACCCACGGCGCCCCCCGGACTACAGTCCAATGAGATGTACTCGTCAAGACCTTTCATTTGATACCCCACATGGTTTTTTTGGTACATTCAAAAATTAAACGGCCCTCCGAGCTCCCTTCCCCCCCACCTTCTTTAAGTGGGTGAGGGGGCTTATGTATGAAAAAAGCTATACCTATTCAGGGGGAAATGAATTGAAAAAATGAGAAACTATGTTCTTAAATATACTATGTTACACATTCTGCAGAAAAATTAGCCTCGTACCTTTACCCCTGAAGCACCTCAGTGGGGAACTAGATTGAAAAAATTAGAAATTATGTTCTTAAAAATACTATTGTACATCTTGTGCGAAAAATTTATTACCCTACCTGCAACACCCTCTAAGCTACATCACTTAGAAATGTTAGAATTCACAATTTATTATATAGTTTATGAAAATTGAATTTTTGATATTTAAAATGGTTATAAGATATGTCACATTACAGATAGGGTCTTATATTTTTAAAGTTATGTATAATAAATTGGTGTCTTTCAAAATAATTCAATTTTTTTACCCCTTTCCCTTTTATTATGGGTGAGGGGGTAAGTTTATGAAAGAGGCTGCAGCACCTCAGTGGGGAACTAGATTGAAAAAATGAGAAATTAATTTCTTAAATATACAATTGTACATCTTGTGCGAAAAATTTATTACCCTACCTGCAACACCCTCTAAGCTACATCACTTAGAAATGTTAGAATTCACAATTTATTATATAGTTTATGAAAATTGAATTTTTGATATTTAAAATGGTTATAAGATATGTCACATTACAGATAGGGTCTTATATTTTTAAAATTAGGTATAATAAGTTGGTGTCTTTCAAAATAATTCAATTTTTTTACCCCTTTCCCTTTTATTATGGGTGAGGGGGTAAGTTTATGAAAGAGGTGGCAGCACCTCAGTGGGGAACTAGATTGAAAAAATTAGAAATTATGTTCTTAAAAATACTATTGTACATCTTTTGCGAAAAATTTATTTCCCTACCTGCAACCCCCTCTAAGTTACATCACTTAGAAATGTTACATTTCAAAATTTATTATATAGTTTATGAAAATTAAATATTTGGAACTTAAAATGCTATAAAATAAGCCGCATTTCAGATAGGGTGTTATATCTTGTAGGTTTGGTATAATAGATTGGTATCTTTCGAAACCATTCGAAATTTTTACCCCTTTCCCTTTTATTATGGGTGAGGGGGTAAGTTTATGAAAGAGGCTGCAGCACCTCAGCGGGGGACTGGATTGAAAAAATGAGAAATTATTTTCTCAAAAATACACACCTACACCTTGTGTACAAAATTGAGACACGTACCTTCAACCCTCTTCATTTTACAGTGGCAAAAAGTTCGAAATTTATAGAATAAAAACATATGTACATATATTACATTTCGAGTATTTAGTATATATACATATATGTATAGTATTACAAATTCGAGTACTTATTTATAAAAACTTGATTGTAATTTTAAATTGTACCACACTGGGAGTTTTGTAAAAATCATAATTTTTATTTAATTCTTGCGTTTTCACTAAATCCTAGGTAGATCAAAAGGGTATATGAAGCACTCTTCCAACTTGGCAGCTTTTTTTTCGTGGGTAGGTGGGGAAATCTTTTAAAGAAGGGTCCGCTATAACTATATTTCAAAGCTAATATCTAATCTAATCCCTTGGCGAAAAATTTGAATTTCACAAACCACATAATATATATAAAATTAAAAGTAATAATTTTTTCAAAACTATTAATGTTGTACAATTTGAAATTATTACTAAGTTTCAATAAATAAATACTCGAAATTGTATATCCAATATAATATTAATTTTTAAAATGTCGAAATTTTTACCCCTGTAAAATGAAGAGGGTTGAAGGTACAGGTCTCGTTTTTATGTACAAGGTGTAGAATAGTATTATGAAGAAACCAATTTTTAATTTTTTTGATATAGTCTCCGCATAGGGTATATTTCTTATTTCATTAATACACCCCCTCCTCTACTTTAATAAAATGGTGGTTTATAATTTCAAGTGATTTCGCAAGGTTTGAAATTATGGTACCTGGCATAGAAGTAAGAAAGTCGTACATAAACTCTGGACCATTTTATAGCCATTTTGAATTTCAAAAATTTTACTTTGAAAATATCGAAATTCAAATACAACTAACATAAAGAGGGTTGACGGGGTGGGACTGATTTTTTTATACAAGGTGTAAAATTTCATTGTTAAAAAAGTATTTTTTCATTTTTTTAAATTAGCCCCCCGCGGAAGGCATGCCCCCGCGGAAGGTTTACATTTTATAATAAAATTTAAAAAAAAATTTGTTTAAACTTAATCGATTCTATAATTTAAACGTACATGTTTAAAATATTATTTTAAACTCAGATATTTGACGAATTGTTTAAAAATCAAACCTATATTTCGAACCGTGCACTCTTCCAAATTGGCAGCTTTTTTAATATGGTTTGCAATTTGTTCAAAAATAAATCAAAAGCAACTGTCATTTGAAGAAAAAACTTCATCCCAAAATTCAAAAAGAGGTTTTTAAAACAGAAAAGTAAATATTTTGAACTTCATTGTTAAAAAATTTACTTTTTCTAGAAACACAGTAATCAAACTGGTCACTAATAAAACTATGATCTGCTAATTTTACATCAAATACTTCTGCTTGGAAGTTAGCATAATTATTTCTATAGACTCTAATAAATACATGATCCAAGAATGAACTAGACCTTTGTGATTCACGTGTAGGTTCCGACAACAGGGAGCATAAACCAAAAGAAGACATTAAAGAAAGAAATCTGTCAACATCCGGAAATTCATCCAAAAAGGCATTAATCTGTAATATAAGATCGGGCAAATGATCTAAAGAAGCTAGATGAGAATAAAATAATTCGAACTTATTTCTGTTATACGCTCCAATATCGGACAATTTGCAATGTAGTTTTGAAGTACATTGCTCCTATGCTACATTTCTTCTTTGAAGCATTGAAGCAAACTACATCTATGTAGTTTTTTGAAACTAAGCAAACCAAAACATCCCAAAAACAATTTTTTTTAAATTGGCGAAATAAAACTCAGTAATTAAATAATGAAACCACCAGTTACATAATGATAAATTATTTAATTACTAAAACGTGCTATTTATTAATTTAAAATAAAAAATGTTTACAGATAAAACAAATCGTAAATCTACTATTTAGCTATATGTATATATTGTTTCGCCAGAAATTTGATTAACTTAGTTACAAATTGCTACTACATATGTATGTAAATTATTTTTTGAAATATTCAAATTTACTAAATCACGTACTTAGATAAAATTATTAATATATAAGAAATTAATAATGATTCCAATTTAAATCTAATGGATGATGCAGAATCTGTATCATACAACAACTCTTCCGTTGAATTACCAAAGAAATCTAAATCATATGTGTCAGTAAATGTATCGGAAATATCTGTAGTAATTTCCATTGTACCAGCATCAGATTTTCTCAAAAATGTTGGACTATCAAGTATTACTTGACATTTATATTCACCAGAATGTTTCTTGGTTAGATTCTTTAAAATTACATGAGTTGAGTTAGACTGTTCCATCTTTTAAATAAAAATAAGTAATTTAAATAAAAAGTACCAAATTATTTAACTATATTTTAATTTTTACATCAATCATCAATTCTGCAACAGGGAAAATTAGTTTAGATGGCATTGATGATGGAAAATATCTATAAAACTCTTTGTCTTCGAAATACCAATGCACGGAATTAATTTTATCCTAAAATTTTAAATTGATATAGGTATATATTTTATAAGTAAGTTACAATTTATATTATTAATACATCATCCACGTCATATTTGCATGATAGCGTTGCACTATCACCAATAGCAGCATATTCTGGTACTTCTAATTTAATTTCCAAGCATTGACCTAAGTAAATAATTTAAAAATATATATTAATATACATAGTTTAATAATATACTATAAAATATGAAAATTTAAATTACCTTGTGTAAACAGGTTCAATATCAAGAAACACAAACTTAATTTTACCAGTTGAATTCGGCACATTTTAAAAATAATCAAATAGAAATTTTATAAAAATCACTTTAATAATAAATTCTTATTGAATACATGGTAAATTTTTCCCAGCAATGATAATTTTATAATTATATTATACTCGTAGTTTTGATGGGGGTACCATTTACTTATAATCAGAATAGCTTCTGAACTTTTAAATATATTGCCACTTTAATTGATAGGCCTAGATGCGATTTCTAGATCGTTAATTTCTCTTACTAACACTTAAAAAATCTAATAAAAATATAATAACACGTTAAGTATTCTTTTAATTATTATCATTTGAACTGTCAGCATCATTACTAAAATAAAATACATACAATTATAGATTACCCGTCGTACAACTATACTCACTCATTATCAGTAAATATTTTGGTAATAATCGTATTTTAAAATAGGAATGTTTCAAATATCACGAAATTATACTTACTAATATAATAATACATATACATACTAATATTATGAGACTTATACATAATTCAATTTTTGGTTCTCTTATTAGTAGTTTCAACAAAATATTTGTATTTACCAAATTCTATTCATCAGAATGTTTCCGTTTTACAGATTTCATAATTACAACATGAGTTGATATATATTATATTTGCCCAAGTTTTTATTGGAAGAATGTTATTTAATTATACGTACTATAAGATTTCATACTAAAAATTAAAACGAATAAACAAATTTTAAAATCTTTCAAAGTTTAAATGTTAACAAAGTTTAAAACAAGTCATAGAGAAAGTATAAGCATACGGCACTTTATGTTCAATTTTCCATATTAATAATATATTTAATATTTTATTATTGTGAATTAATATTTTGTTAACATTATGATGATATGTTTAATTTACAATTTAGTACATTAGTTAATGAACATCAGATTTGTTTATTAATAAATAAAAGAATTTTGTAACAGTTTAAGAACTGACTAAAGAATAATATATCAACATTTCCCTGATATTATTTCTCAATCTGTTTATATGGGATTTCATAAACTTAATTTTATATTACATAAACAATCTCTAATTCATATAAGAACACCACCCATTACCCATAGACTTATTTATATTCTAATGCAATATCTCACAATAACACATATATGTCAAAAAAATTAATTTTAAATTAAATTGACATTAAAATGGATAAAAATAAAATAATATTATATTAATAATACTATATATTAATAGCTACATATTGCCAAAAAAATTATATATAACAATAATAATAATTCATTCTGATTGAATCAACATAGAAAAAATTTATATAATTTCTTTTATTGGTTTTGCGAAATGAAAATTTATATTTTGTTTTGCTAGAAAATAATTCTAAAGTCTCAAACGAATTTTCATGGAGAAGGAAAAAATATTTATTAACAAATTATACGACGTGCTTTTGATAAAAAAAGCTGTGCTTCAATTCTGTCTATCGCAATTGTGATTCCTATTTTATTTTTTGCTGTATATTTATTATACCTCATCACTTTAATTTGATTAGAAATCTAATAAAATAAGAAATTTACAAATAATAATGCCAATAAATGAAGAAAAACGTAAATTATACTAGACATCAGGTGGTTACGAATCTTCTAAACTGAAAATTCGTAGGAAAAATAAAGTAAATTACTGACACTGAAATATAAAAATATTTTTTCTTTGCAAATATTTAAAAAAAAAAGTAGAAGATCTATTTATTTTTGTGCGTTTTACAAATATTTATTTTCCAAAAAAAGTTAGAAATTTTAGGCGCACGTGATTGAAATTTTTTATTGATTAGTTTTAATGAAATTAAAATTGATACCATTTTTTATTTTGGAAATGTTATTAAAACATTTTCTGTGATTTTCTAAATTTTGCGTTATTTGTACTTTTTAGGACTTTTAAAAATATAAAAAAATCTTTTATGTTAACGCTTTTGTCCGTCTGTCCGTCTGTCTGTCCGATGTAAACAATAAAAACCAGTTATTTCACATAGTTAGTGTACATGTAAGTTTATGATAAATCCACCGATGGCTTAATTTATTGAGAACGAGATCTATTAGATAGAAATTTAAATCTTGTCCGGTAGGCGGTGCTATTTGCATTTTTCAAAACATTTTTTTCGAATAAAATAGTAGCTGCGTTTTTTTATTCCTACTCTACACTATAAGAGTAGAGTATATCTACTACTTGTTGTTGTATGGTTGTTGTTGTAGCTTAGAGCCCTCCCTAAACACCGGCGTAGGGCGTATACAAAAGTTTTAATGTATATGTAAAAATGTATATAAATGTGGCGTTTTATTTCGGGATACGCTGGCGTATCAGCGTATCGACGTATATACGCTACGCCATACGCCGGTGTTTAGGGAGAGGTCTTACTCTACATATAATTGTCCAGTACAAACAACATGTAGAGTAAAGGGATGGGAAATTATTAAATTTTAATATGGCAACTATAAATTTGACAATTAAGCTACTTCATTTCGTATATTTGAATATTGAAAATTTGATTTTTAAAAAATATCAATAATTCTAAATCATATTTTCCCCTTGCACTTCGCCGTTTTTTTATTCCTTTTATAAAGACAAGTTCAGAGTAGGAATAAAAAAACTCAACTAGTGTTTCATATTTAGTAGACATGTTCCATAGTTTTTGGCCGCTAGAGGTCAGTTATGTCGTATAGTAAATTTGGACCAACAAAATTGAAGTGTGATAACTTGTTATATTAATTTTTAAAATGTGATTCTAAATAGTAAATAATCCCCAAAAAAGGGGGTTGACACTGCATCTGAAAGCTAGTAAATATTACCAGTATTTTAATTAAAATGTTTTTTAAAAATGTAATTTAACTTGGTGAATCTTTACCAAAAATTAATGGAAACAACATATAATAAAGATCATCTATAGACATTTCCCATAATTCTATTTTAGCCGCTAGAAGGCAGTAGATTAGATTAGATTAGATTCAAACCCGGGTGCCTGGTCGCTGCAGCCGTTGGCTTATTGCACCTACCCATTTAGTTTACTCGTTTGACAGACCAGTACTGACAATGAAGTTGTACAGTCTTGTCAAAGATAAATTCCATAATTCCGATTGGGAGATGGTGCCGAAATGTATTAGCCTCTTATATAATAGGGCTTCACATTCGTACAGTATATGCTCCGCTATTTCGTCCTCATATTCGCAGAATCTACACAATCGTTCTTGATTTAGACTTAATGTGTGTAGATGTTTCTTGAGTCCACAGTGTCCAGTCAGGAAGCCCACCAGAGTTCTGGTTCTTCTTCTGCTGCACTTAAGTAGCTCTGCGGCCTTCTTTTTCGATGGGCCTTGTATGAAGAACTTCGAATGTCTGGGCCCTTCATTGTTCCTCTATCTATCTGAAAAAAAAAGTATTAGTTTTAATTTGTAATTTTGTTAGGCGTGTCGTAACAAATTTTGACTGCATAAGAAATTATAATTATAATTAAAAGTAATATATATATATATACACAAAAAATTAAAATTATATTTAAATTTATCATAAAAGGATATATTACAAATACCATGAAGAAATTTATTCAAAGCCGCAAATTTTCAATTTCATGGGAAATAGATTGAAATTTGTAGAAAAATTAGAATTTAAAAAAACAACTTAACACTCCATTACTGTCTTAGAAAAAAAATTAAGACAAATCCATAACATAATTAAAAAGATATGTGCTTTTAAATTGCCAGAAAATAAATGTAAATAATTTTTTGAAAAATTCCAAGCAAAATGTGTCAATTTTGGTCTAAAAAAGGGGACAGAAAAAGTTATGAACTTGTTGGCTTGGAGCAAGTTATAGTAGGTTAGAATATTTTAGTTCAGAATTAATTACTTAACGTCATTATCAATTAAGAAGATTACGTTAGTAAGCTGTTAGAGTTCAGAAGCTACTGAATTGTTCAGGATTTTAAAAAACGCATCAGAGTGGTTCTGAGCAGTTCACAAAAATTTATTGAAAGTAAATAAATTTATTATCATACATTTATTATCTTGAATATCGTGGAAAAAATTTTTTATTGAAAATTTTAAAGAAAAGTAGAATTTTTTTTTGGAATAGCCCAAACATTTAACACTGGTGTAAAAAAATTGAGCCTGATTATTCTTTCATTTCTGGTTTAGCATTAAATATATTTAGTAAAACTTCTACTCTTGTTATTTATTATCACAAATCTCTTCAATACCTCAATTTCAATTTATAAAATTAGAATTTCTAAATTGTACTCGTACAGTCGAACCTAAAAATTACATTAATTTTGAATATAATTTACAAATAACCTATAAACTTTATTTATTTTTTAATTTTCGCACCATTTTCGTTTACTTTTCTCCTAAGTTAATCTCTTCAGAAATTTGTATCACTTTGATTTAAATAAGTCAAAATTTATATAAAAAAATAAAAAAATTTATATAAAAAAATAAGTCAAAGAAATAAAATTTAATTTGTATGTTCAATATCAAAATATTTCAATATTTCATTATTTGATGAATTGCTTTTGTTTTCGGTACCTTTAATTTAGTATACGTATAATTATAATAAAGAAATAAAGAATTTTTATTAACTTTTTTATTAATACGGAAAATAATAAAATTCTGAATTATGTACATATTAATATTTTGTATGAGAAAATCTAGCATTTTTTTATAATCATAAAAAGATATTAAATGAAAATATTTAGAATTTATTAGTGAAATTAAATTTTGTAATTTCGTGGAGTAAATTTTGAAATTAAATTTTAAATAATACTTTCTTAATTAGATATAAAAGTGTTAATTGTGTTTTAAATATTTAATTTAAATATTTAATTTAGCATGGCTATAGTATAGAGACAAACAAATGTCTTCCATTTAGGTAGCAATTTCTAACGACAGCTGAAGGTAGAAATGATATTTCAACCCAATCCAATGGAAAGCCCAGTTTTGCTTCATATATTGTAAATATATTGTAAATATATGAAGCTTTGTTGTGCGGTCTAAATTTCGAAAAAAATTTTTTGCTTTTGTTTTTTGAAAATGCACAATTTTGTGCACTTCCAAAACATACCCCTAAATATAGTCGGATCTTTACATTGTTTTACAAATATATGTATCAACGCCATATAATGAAGATTGTAAAAATTTGGAGCCCTAGGTACTCGCTCCCCTATTTTATAGTAATATTAAAACAGAAATTTTGAAATATAAAACCAGTTTGATTTCATATAAAACATTGTTACTTCTAACATAGATGCAGCATGTAAATGCATTTCCATTTCATATAAAAAATTTAACCCCCACCTTCTTTAAGTGGGTGAGGGGACTTATGTATGGAAAAAGCTACACACCTTGAGCGGGGAAATTAATTGAAAAAATGAGAAATATGTTATTAAAAATACTATTTTTCAGTTTATGAAAATTGCATATTTGGAACTTAAAATGACTATAAAATAAACCACATTTCAGATAGCGTTTTATATCTTGTAAGTTAGGTATAATAGATTGGTGTCTTTCGAAATCATTCAAAATTTTCACCCCTTTCCCTTCTCATATGGGTAAGGGGGTATATCTATTAAACAGGCTGCAACACCTCCGCGGGGACTGGATTGAAAAAATGAGAAATTATTTTCTTAAAAATACTGTTGTACATCTTGTGCCACAAATTTTTTTTCCTACCTGAAATCCCGTACATTCTACATCACTTAGAAATGTTACATTTCAAAATTTATTATGTAATATATCAAAATTGAATATTTGGAAATATTTAGAAAATTGAATATTTAAAAAAAAAATTATAATTATTTACTTCGCAACTTATAAATTAGATGCAAGTGGTTATCCAATTCCCAAAATTTTGTTAGTGGTTATCCAATTCCCAAAATTTTAACCCGCTGCCCTTGTAAGGTGGAGGAGGTATAGTATATTTCAGAAACAAGCTTCTTACCAACCGAGTGGGGCTAATTTTAAAAAATTAAAAAATAGTTATCTAATAATAAAATTTTACACCTTGTGCGAAATAAATTAGTACCATCCCATCAACCCCCTTGAATTTCTATATTTTGAAAATTAATACATGTTGCATGAAAATTCAAAAAAATTTAATGAAAATTCAATTTAAAATCAGCCAGATTTTTAATACGACCTTGTAACTTCTAAGCAAGGTATACTTAGGTTCAAACCTTCTGAAATCACTAAAATTATAAACCTCCATCACATTTAAATAGAGAATAACATTTATAGGAATTGTTACGGATTGAAAGTGCATAGGAACTTCGATGAGGTAGCAAATACGTTTTATATACTAAAACTATTAACTTAGAGGTTGTTTAGGGTTTTAAGTAATCTTTTTAGTTAAAAAAATCGTGATTTCTACTCATATAATTACCTTGAAGTTCTTATTTGTTTGCGAACGTAATATAAGTTAATGTTAAGTGTCAACAACTTGGGATTGTTACTATAAATGTGCAAAAACTTTATGGTATATATTTGGTAACATTTTAAGTTGCAAAGTCTTCCTCTATTAACTAGTAAGTTAAAATTACTTTAAAAGGTTATAATTTTTAGTTTACGCAACGTTCCCGAAACTTTTAATTTCTACTTCAAAAAACTAAAATTTGTAGTAATCCTAGCAGTTTAAGTTACGTATCTCTGACTAGAAAAAGATTCTTTATAGTTAATATTTTTTAATTTGCAAAGAGTTACAACTTTAAAGTAGGAATTAGACGAAAATCAGTATATATAACTAGAAACTACCCCAAAAATATCAGCCATGTTTAATATTAATAGAAGAATTTTGTTATATAATAAAATATTAATTAAATAAGCTATAACACGTCTGCGGGGTATTATATTAAAAAAAAGAAAAATAAGTTTATTTCTAATACTATTCTATACCTTGTATAATGTATACAAAATTGAGACACGTACCTTCAACCCTCTTCATTTTACATGGTCAAAAATTTGGAAATTTATAGAATAAAAACATATACATATTACATTTCGAGTATTTAGCATAGTATAGTATTACAAATTCTAATACTTATTCATAAAAACTTGATTGGTAATATTAAATTGTACAACATTGGGAGTTTTTTAAAAATGATAATTTTTACTTAAATCTTTGTTTTCATTAAATCCTAGGTGGATCAAAAGGGTATAGGAAGCACTCTTCCAACTTGGCAGCTTTTTTTTTTTGAAGTCCATAAATGGAAGTACTATAAAAATGGAAATGGAAATTAAAATAGTAAAAGTGAAGACTTTGTAAAATAAACCTTTGTAGGGGCCAATTCATCCTTTTAACGTTGAAATTCGTGGTTTTAAACTCCATATTCATATTTTACATTAAAACTGAAATTTCACCGTTAATATATTTGCAAAATCATTATTATTAAAATTATTACATAATTCTTTAATATTATTAAAATTATTACATAATTCTTTTCAATTCGTTTCTATTTTTAGACCGAAATGGCTTTCGAAATGACTTTTCTGACTAAATTCCATTCGTTCATAATATCATTCAGAAATGGAACGGAATTTTGACTGAATTTTCTGCCCACCGCAAATGAATATATCAGGTCACTACAATTAATATATGTAATCGTTTTAGAATCTATCAAAAATAATAATTTAGTCAATTAAAAATACATTTCATTTTCCATGAAAATGCTTAAACTTAAATTTTAAAATTGATATATACAAAATTTTAATAATATTTGATGAAATGAAAACCACTCTGCTCTTTGGAATTTAAATTAAAAAGAAGTTTATAGAAACTTCAGAAGTCCAATTTGGTATGGTACTAAGAGTGGAACCGAATAAACATGACAGAAGGTGAAAAACATTGAGAACGCCACAAGCAAATAATATCAATAATTCCTAAAAAGTGTATATCTCTGTGTTTTAAAATATAATAAATTAGTATAATTTTTGGATTATTTATATTTTAATGAATTAATTTCTAGTTATTTATACCGTATTGAAATAACTTTAAATTAAACTACGAAATATAAAAAACCATTCGTATATTTTCCATTACTATACTAAAGAAATGACATTATCCTAACACGTAACATTATCCTGAAAATAATAAAAACATTTATTTTCATTTTCTTGTAGCCGGAAATTGTTTAAGGATTAATTTTGTAGGTCATATAAAATAAATATATATAAAAGATAAAAATCCTTTTTACTTATTTTTCTTTATTATGGTAATAAAATAAACGTGTTGGAATTTTTAAACTTTATTACGAATCCGATGAAAGGCTTTTAATCAAATTCTAAACAATTTAATATAAGCACTATTACAACATAATCGGTTAAAGGTGTTAGTTTTATTTGACAATTTTTTCGTTATGATTTACATTTACATAATTTTAACTTATATATCGAATTATTATTAGTTGTTGTTTTTCTGTCACGAAAATGAAAATGAACTCTTTACCAATGGCTAACAATATTGGAAAATTATCTTCAATATTGCGTGTCATGACTTTCACCACAATTTCATTTTTATTTCTGAAATATAATAGAAAAAATTTAAATTTGGTTGTCGTGTTTATTAAGTTACCAAAAAAAAATTGAGGACTACATTATTTAATTTTTGACAGTTTATAAATATAAGTAAAACTTTTAAAACATTTATAGTTTTTTCGTTAAAAGAACATTTTTGTAGTCATTAAATAAAGATTATAATAGGGTAAGTGAAATTTTAAATAAATCATTTTTCATTACTAAAAATTAATATATCGACGATCTAAATAAATCAATTCGTAGTTTGTATAAAGGCAAATTTGAGTGGCGTTGAATTTCCAACAAGTTTTATTAGGCACAAGTTCCTAGTTGGCTTCCTTACAAGATATGGATAATAATGGGACGAACTAATATAACTACAATTATAATCAGATTATAATTTTTTAGATCATTTATGTTTTAATATTACGAATATTAAGTGAAATTCATTATTGCGCAAACATGAACCTTTGAGTGAAAATTATTATTGCGCAAATATGAACCTCGTATTCTTGAAATGAACTCCAGGAATATCCCATATCCCGTTGTCCAAAAGGTATTGCGGCACCTTGTATTTAAACCAACAACTTTGAATATATTTTACAACATATATATATATATATATGTGGTTTTACTTATGAGGTCCTGACCTGACTACAATGCAGTATAAGTACTCGTATATTATAAATTTTATGTGCATTGATTATATTAAATTTTCCTATACGCTTTTACTTATTATTATTTAATTTGATTTCAAACAAACAAAAAACATTCATCTCTCCCAGTTAATAAAGAATTTAACGAATAAAAGGAATTTCCTGGTACAAAATTTCAGTAATATTTAATATAATTGAAACACAAAATTATATTAATACAACTATAAATTGGAAATAATAAAATATATAAATTTAATATTTTAGTAAAGAATGTTCAACATACTGGGAATATTTATAAAAATAAAACTGAATTAATGGAAAAATAAATTTAGCTATGTGACACAAAAAAATACTTTTATAGATGAATATAAAAACAAAATTTATATAGGTTCGACTATAATGCTAATTTTTATTGAAAACTCCATAATCAACTCTGATGAAAAGTTTGAAAAATTATGATAATTTTTTCAAGAAGTAATTTAAGTTATGATACAACGTTTTTGAAATTTAATTTATTGAAATTGAAACAGTTGTGATTCTGTGACCAGCAGTTCTACTGTTCTATCACTGCTCTGATTAGATTATAATTTTGGGTACTAAATATTTTATTATGAAGAAGAAATTTGATGAGCAGTCTCTGTATATAATTTACCATAAGTCATTATTTAAATTTCAATTAAAAATATTTATTTTTTTTAAGAATAAGATCAAACAAATATTTTTTTTGAACATAAATTACTATGGCAATTATTCCTTCTTAAAACTGTGTTAAGTATACAAAATAAAATATAAACTTTTAATTATACTAAAAAAATATTATTACTTAAAAAATTATTTTCATTAATTTTAAATTTTACAATAAAAAAAATGGAAATACAAAAATTATAAATTAATTAACGAAAAATAAATTTAACAATTACACGTTTTTTTAATGAATAAGTATTAAAAGGACATTTTTATATTTTCCTATTATGTTATTATATAAATAAGTAAAACCCTGTTGACCTAGTTAAAAAAGAAAATTTCCATTTTTATATATGTATTGAAGAAAATTTCTTTATTTTCCTTTATTTCCGAAAGATAATAATAATTATTAATTTTTCTTTTTTTGATATTTTTTAATTTTTTTCTTTCAAATAAAAATTACAAATAAAATTATCTATAAAAGCTTTTATTTCCCGTAACTTCAAAAAAAAGTTGATATTTAAGTATAAATATTTTATTCTTTCTGACTCGTTTTCCTGTTTATTTCCTGTTTTTTTATGTTGAGGATGCCTTTATATATTTTTTCCTAAAAAAACTGTCGCATTAAATTTAGATCAAAAGTGTTCCACATTCACACAAATAGAAAATATACTTACTATACCGCAAATTTTTTTTTTCAGATTATAAATTTAAAAATTTTATGAGAAAAATAAAATATCATAAAAATAAACACGCTAATAAAATATAAACATTTTGTCCATTTTGTATATTATAGAGATATTAGCAATATAAAGAAAAATGTGAAAATTTTCGTAGAAGTGTTCAGCAGTTAAGGAATAATTATGAAAATTGGTTTTAAAAAAGGTGACCATTCTTACTCCTGTAATTGAAGTTTCGACTGAGATTTATTTTTAAATTTGGTAAAATTATAAAATGAAAATTTAAATCTAATGCTAAGTACGAACTAAAACGAAAATTTCAACACAAAGTTAAAATAAATTTAGTAATCTTCAAAAAAGGCAAAAATTTCATTTAAAAAAAAAATTCGAATGAACCAAAAAGGGAGACGAGTACATCAGATTAGACAATATGGGGAATATAAAGAACAATATGTGATATTTGATGTTGGCAAAGAGCTGACGACACATTGACGCAATAATGAATTATAACTCTAACCTGTGATATACAAGCTGCATATGCATAAGCCATCAAGCCAATTAATAAAAAAAACTAAAAAGAAAAGTAAATTTAGTGAAGAATTTTAAATAAATAAATTATATAATTTCAAACTACTTGGGTATGTAATAAATTCCCCCTATCGTATCGGTACTGATATGACACCTGAATTGTCATTTCTTCACGCAGAAAAATAATGAGTTTGTTAGGCGGTTGCAATGCAAAAATGAAGGCTGCGACAACATATTTATAGTTTTTAGATCCCTTTAGATGGACTAATATACTCCGCATAGTTGGATTTGCCAATCATAAGGAGAGAAAACTAAAATTTGGGAGTAAAAGCCGAAAAATTGGATACCACACCACAGCAGTATATTTTGCGTCAAAAAATCTTTTTAAGTATTCGGTTACAATAACTTCATGTATTCGGTAGTGAGAACTTACCATTTTAGTTTTTATAACTTCCAATACACACTCACAACCAGCATCATGCTCTCAAAGCATAAATTCGGTTGTCAGTTGTCATTGTCATAACTATTATACAGCTATGAACACCAAGTGTTAGCTCTCTTTATTAGCATTTTGTAATACAGATGTGAAAAATATGCATATCGCGAAAAATAATTCATTCGTTCGTATCGGCTGTGGAAAGTGGAAGTGAATATCAAATTAAATTAAATATTAAAAAATAATAGTGATAAATTCTTCATAGTTTTTATTATGATTTTCCCAAGGTGAATTCGGATCCATTATTTGCATTAATTGAGTATATTATTTAAAAATAAATATTTTTTATGTTTGCAATTACTTCATAATTAACGCATAATAATTAATAAAAATTCAGTACATTTTAATCTAAATGGTTACCAGTTACCAGCAATTGCTAGTATTTATTAACTGAATTGTTATTAATTATTATGCGTTAATTATGAATTACATGAATATCAAAAAAATATATTTTAAAATTTCAAAATACGAATTTCATTTGGAAAAATACAATTTGATTTGGAAAAATACTAATTTGATTTGGGAGGCCCTCATTTACCATTTTATGCAAGTTATGAGAGCAGAGTTGATGTAATTATAACAACGAAGTAGTAGCTAGTATGTAACGTGACACCCACTAGCTTGAAAATTACCTAAAAAGAAATTGTAAATGGTATAAATAAATTAATTATAAAATAATTAAAAAAAGAAATAAAAATAATACAATATACAAACCATCTGCGCAGTCAATTTGGAAAATGGTCACCTGACGTTAAAAATATGACAGCCAAATACACATGAAGTATACATGGAGTAGTTCGAGACTCGAAAAAAAAGCGGCGAAAATGTCATATGGACTAAGAAAAAAACTCAGCAAATAACTTTTGCAAGTGATTATTCGTGGAGACGTCTGGTGGTCGAAATCAAAGTTAAAGGAACAGAGGTATAATGTGTAGACGGAAATGTTCCATCTTTCTTTCTAGAAAATAAAGTGAAACTGTCCAGACGTGTTCGGGAATAGTTATTTTATTCTAAGTAATTTTTATATGAATAGTTATTTTATTCTAAGTAATTTTTTTGCACGTGGAAATTTTATAAATCAATCTTAAAAAAATCGGTTTTATAAGATTGATTATATATATATAAAAAAAAAAATTTAAAATAGAAAACGTAGAATTTAATTAAATCGGAAAATATAATCTGGAAAAAAAATTTTAATAAAAGAAAACAAGGAAAGGACAATTGGAAATATACAAAAAAAAAAAGGTAATGATAATTGTGAAATTTCTTTATGAACCAAATCTGAAACCAATATTAAACAACTAGAAAAAAAAAAAAGAGGAAAAAAAAAGGAGATACGTCGTGGGATTAACAAAAAAGAAAAAAAAAACAGAAATAAAGAAAAGAAATCATCGTGGGACAACAAAGAAAAAAGAGGTGAAAGAAAGAAATCTTACAATTTTGGTTGGAGCCCGGCTAGCCACAAGAAAAGAAATTTTCAAGATTAAAACAACAAAAAGTGAAGAAGAAAAAAGTCACAGCGGAAGAAGAAATCAACAAACCAACAAAAAGAGAAAATTATAGAAAATTTTCTAAAGCCAAGTAACAAAATCTTTTTTTTTATTTTAGTGTTAAGAAAAAATTATAAAAAAAAATTTACCCAGACAAATATCTAAAATTCATATAACAATTATGAACATGGTTTAGCATAAAAAAAAAATTAGTTGTAAAATGCTAAATATAAAAAAAATTAGAATCACAAAAGTGAAAATATTCATAAGAGCAAAAATAGTGAAATTCATCACTTTTGTGAAAATTATTAATTACACTGCGGTTACCAGAATTTTAATTAGAAACAAAATGTTTAAAAAAATATAAAAAAAAAAAAATTTAAAAAAAAATAGAAGTCTAATGTAAAAATTATAAAAAAAATTTCACAGTTAAAATTAATTTCAACTAAAAGTAAAATATTACAGTTAGATCTGTTTCAATTAAAAGTAAAATATTACAGTTAGATCTGTTTCAAGTAAAAATAAAATATTACAGTTTAGATTCATTTCAAGTAAAAATAAAATATTACAGTTAGATTTATTTCAAGTAAAAATAAAATATCACAGTTAAGATTTATTACAATTAAAATAAAATATCACAATTGAATTTATTTCTATTAAAAAAAAAAAAAAAAAAAAAATATATATCACAGCTAAAATTGTTTCTATGGAAAATAAAATAAAATTAGATCACGGTTACAAGAGGAAAATCAAGATTTATTTCAATGATTTAAATATTAAATTTGGAGGAAATTAAAATAAATTTGAAATTAAAAAAAAAAATTTTTTTAAATTAAATATTTTGTTTGAATAAATTTGAGATTTAAAAATTAAATTTAAATAGATTATTTGAAATAAATTTAGAAAAAAAATTTAAAATTAAATATTTTGTTTGAATAAATTTGAGATTTAAAAATTAAATTTAAATAGATTATTTGAAATAAATTTAGAAAAAAAATTTGAAATTAAATATTTTGTTTAAAATCTGAGATTTAAAAATTAAATTTAAATATATTATTTAAAATAAATTTAAAAGAAAAAAAATTAAAATTAAATATTTTGGTTAAATGAATTTGAGATTTAAAATTTAAAAAAATTAAATAGATCATTTGAAGTAAATTTAAAAAAATTTTAAAATTGAAATTAAATATTTCAAGTAAATCAATTTGGAAATTAAATTTAAATATTTCATTGAAATAAATCAGAACTTAAAAATAAAAAAAAAAAAAAATAAGAAAATAAAAATAAAGAAAAATATATCAATTAAAATGAAAATGAATCAAAAAAAAAAAAAAAAATTGATCAAGTAAAAAGAAAACAATCTTAAACAAATTAAATTCAAAAATTTAAATTAAAAATAAACGTATTACAAATTTAAAAAAAAAAAAAAAAAACATTACTTTCAATTAGAACAAAAATAAAAAAAAAAAAAAAAAATTTTTTTTAAAACAAAATTAATTCTAGTATTAACGTACAAGTCAAATAAAAAGAAGTCCAAGTGAATAAAAATTTTAAGAAAAAAAAAATAAATACTTTGAGTTTGAAGTACAATTTAAATAAATTTGAAAGTAAATTAAATAATTTTAATAAATTTTAAAGTAAAAATTTAAAGTACAATTTAAATAAATTCGAAAGTAAATTAAATTAATTTAAATAAATTTGAAAGTAAATTAAAATTAATTAAAATAAATTTGAAAATAAACTAAATTAATTTAAATAAATTTGAAAGTAAATTAAAATTAATTAAAATAAATTTGAAAATAAATTAAATTAATTTAAATAAATTTGAAAGTAAATTAAAATTAATTAAATTAAATTTGAAAATAAAGTAGAATTAATTTAAATAAATTTGAAAGTAAAGTAAAATAATTTAAATAAATTTGAAAATAAATTAAAGTAATTTAAATAAATTTGAAAATTAAAGATAAAGTAATTTAAATCGAAATTGAAATTAAATTGGAAACAAATTAAAAAAATTTTTTTTTAAATATTAATGGAAATAAAAATATGAGATAGAAATTAAAGAAATAAATTAAGTTTCCAAATTTAACTAATAATCAAACTCAAAGAAAAATTCATAAATTCATTTGTTTCAATAATAAAGTTACTTAAGTGATGATGAATAAATTAATTCACTCACTCTCACCACACTTGACAATATATATAATTAAAGATAAATTAATCATAATGATTGAAAGCGGAATGATAGCGGTCTTCCGATCATATGATTAAATTAAAAAAAAAAAAAAAATTTTTGTGTCAATCAAAATTAAATTGTTATCAAAAAAAAAAAAAAAAAAAAAATAATTGATATAAATATAAAGAAACATTCGGTTTTATTAAAATGAAAAATATAGTTTTCCTCTTAGTAACTGATGATATTATAGTGATAAAGATGTAAAAAAAAAAGAAAATAACTTTCCAAAATATAATATAATAGTATTAGTCACTCATATATACGCATATATAATTAATTAATTTGTTATGATTAGATATACATATATAGATATGAATATATGTATTATGGTAGAGAAAAAAAAAAAAATAAAATTTTTGATTTTATTTTTTTTTGACAAATAAAATAATTTATCAGGACTTAAAAAAAAAAAAAAAAAAAAAATTATATTTCTATATTTAAATGAAAAAAAATTTTTTTTTATTAAATAAAAATTTATTAACAAAAATTATATAATTACTAAACCAACCTCATCGATTGGATGCGCATCAATTCGAATGGCAGTTGAGTAAGTACAGTATATACGTTTAATTTAATATTAGTTTTGGTTATATAATTTTTATCGTCGTATCGAAATTTGGCAAATTTGGCCATGTTAAAATTTTTGTCGTATTAAATTTTTATTAATATTTTTGGTCATATTATTTTCGTCGTATTGGATTTTCAAAGATCATATGGTGATTTTGGAAAGTAATTTTTTTTATAAAAAAAAAAAAAAACAAAAAAAATTTTAGGAATTTTTTTGATATAAATTATTTTTATAAAATTAAATCATTATCACAATTTAGAAACAAATGAAAAGAATTTGTTAATGTTTTGATATAAAATTTAATCACAATTTAGGAACAAATGAGAAAAATTTGTTAATATTGTTTTTATACAAAATTTAATCACAATTTAGAAACAAATGAGAAAAATTTGTTAATATTGCTTTTATACAAAATTTAATCACAATTTATAAACAAATGAGAAGAATTTATCGTTTTATAAAATTTATTTTTAAAAAAAAATGTAATTAGAATTGCAATTTATAAAAAAAAATATATATATTTTATATTCTACGTTGAATTATTTTATTTTATTTTATTTATTTGAAAAGAAGTAATCCCAATATGGGACACTGAGTTCTCAGCCCTGGTGGTGAACCTTGGATTCAACTTTACAAATGATCGATAGCGGTGCACTCAAATCTACACGGATCATTCAGGCCTAAACCAGAATGATCTACCTAGTTAGGGACAACGATCTTAAACAGGCGATACGTTGTCATGGTTGTGGTGTCAATTGTTTATGTTGACCTACAAGTGGGTGGGTAAGCCTAGGGTTAAACTTACATCATTAACCCATCACCTCCATTTATAGTTTATGAAGTCACGCCGATTAGATTTAGTATTTTTATTTTGACATTCTTTCAATTTTTATAGCGATTTCAATTAATTTTAATTTAACTTTATTTCTAATAATTTTCGTCCGGCAGTAATTTAACTTTGTAGCTACCTATACAGGTGAGGACTAGTTCCTCTTCTCAAGCCTGTATGCTACTCCGACATGCAAAATAAGTCTAACAAAATTCAAAGATATCATCATAGCATCAGAAATCAGAAATTTTCGCAACCGTAAAATTGGGGGAGCCCGTTTTGCAAGTTGTGATAACCTCCCCCTTTTTCTGAGTGTTTTAAGAACGTCTTTCAATACATCTCATAATTTTAGATTTTTTATAATTTTTTTTGTAAGAATATACAAAAATAGGAATTACAAACACCAATTAGTGAAGAATATTAAGCAAAAAAAGATGCAAAGCTCACATTTGGAATTGTAACTCAAGTAATACAGTCTGATTTTTTTTGTTATTTTTTGCTTTCTCAGTTTTTTTGATAGAATAATATTTTCTGCTATATTAAATATTTTGAAATAAAATATAAAAAATTACAAGTCTTAATGAAAATGATATGCAAATAAAAACTGTTTTCATAAGAAAGAGGCTCAAATATTCTTTTTTTTATAAACATTTATAGCTATAACACAAAAACTTTTCGTGCAGATGTTTAACTTTATAAATATACACATAAAAGGGTGAATTCATACGTAACCTTACGGCAGGATACGTTTAACACATATGTGAAAATAACATATCTATATACAATTTCTGTTTTTCATATTTTTGTTCAGCATAAATCTTTTATAAATTTAATTATATTAAATATGCCAGAAAAATGTATATGTACAAAAAAATAACAGAAAGGAAATAAAAAGAGAAAAAAAGCGGAGGTTGTATACACAACAACATCAATTTTATAACTTTTCGCTTCAATGAGCTTTATAGTCCTTTATACGCTTTTTTTTTGTAAAATGTCTGTTTGAAGGTAAATTTTATTTTTCATGATGTTTTTTTTATTTCCCTGCAACAATAATTAAATTATTAATTTTAATTTTATAGGTTCTTATTATTGCATTGTCAGATCAAATTGTCTCTTTATAATTGAAATTAGCCTCTTTTCATATTAAGTACAATATATTCGCATCGTATATTTGGAATATATTTGAATTGGCTGAATTCTCAATTGCTTTTGGTGCGGCTTAGTTTTTGATTGTGCAATTTGTGAAAACAATAAGTGGCGTTGTAAACCAACTAAAATTGATACTTTCTCATATCTTTATAATTATTCCTTTTTCAATATATTTTTATATTTATATATTTTTGAGCGAAGAGCATAAATGACATGAACATTTGAATGTAAAATGTAAAAATCTATGTGTAAAACAAATTTAGTGAAATATATCAAAATTTCTATTTTTACAAATTTATTTTTTATCTTAGAAAAATAGTTTTCTTAGAAATCTAATGGAAAACTTAATAGATAAATTTAATTTTAATTTTATTAAATACTACAATAATTATTCTGTTCTCCGCATAAAATCGGTTAATTCAAATAAAAATAATTTACAATTTTAATTTACAAGTTTAAAATATATTTAGCTAAAAACTTAGCGAAATATCATAACTTTGTTGTAGTTGTAGTTTCTTTGACAATTACAAAGTATTTCTATACTTGCATACAATTTTAAAATTTTAATTATGATGAAATAGCGAAATATCAAACAATTGTATTATAGAAATATTGAAATTAATTTGCAAAAATTATCATATTGATTTAACCTTATATATTTGTATAAAAAAAATAATGGAACTTGCCTCAAATCATAAATTTTGTATCATAATTTTTACTTATTTTGCAAATTTTACAATTTTGAAGTTAATTTAATTGAAATAAGCCTAAATAATTTGCATATAATAATTTTTAATTATAAATTTGGCGAGTATCGCAAACTTAGTGTATCTTTTCCGTTTATTTTCTAATGACATTAGTTCTTTAAAATGAACAGTTTATAGAGTCCGTAGTCACAGTAAACATTGAGTGTTAAATTTACCCATAAGTGCAATCTTATGATCAAAAACAGAATTATTTTTATTATAATAAAATGATATAAACGTTCCTTAAGTATAGCTATATCATTTTTTTGGTAAATAAAATTGTTTTAAAAACCTTTTTTCGTTTCAAAAATTTTGAATTTTCTACATACATTTGTGAAAATATTATAAATAATTCATAAGAATTATAATATTTTTTCCATAATATTAGAAATAAAATATCAAATAATACTAAAAAAATGAAAATTTTAAAAATAAAATAAAATATATTTTTTATGGAAATTTAAATAACGATTAGAGTAAAGTGCCTTCAATTATGTTAGGCTTAATTGATTCGATTTTCTAGATGAAAATATATTTGTATTTTACATTTCCATTTTCTAAATATTCTTTTATCTATTAAGGATTTTATTGTTATTAGTATATGTTTCGTAAAATAATTTAATTTGTTTAAAAAAAAATTAATTGTATGTAAATTGTAGCATAGAAAAATTAATATGTTTATTTATTATTGATACCGAATATTGCATAACAAAAGATTGAAAAATACTTATAAGATTTTTTTATTGTTTATATATAAGAAATCTTTATAGTAGTGTCAGTAATCTGGTCCACTATTACTTAAAGTAAATAAAAAAAAGGATCTTTTATAATTTCGAACAAATACAATAAATGTCAAAACTTATCCAAAAGCATTAAATTTTATGAATCAAAGTATCTGTAGAAGAAAAATAAAAACTTTCTTTATTTTTGTTATTTTGTTGTTAATCCTTTCCCAGTTGACTTAACAGAAAAAAAATATAAATTTTAATCGGATTTTAGTTTCATTTTCTCAATATGAATATTAAAAGGAAACTTTTTTGTGTACAAATTTTTTACCTACATATGTGTATAAGTATAAAACTTATGAAATTGAACAACAATAATAAAAAAAGGATAAAGTTGTATAAAAAATTTATAATATTTTAATATAATTTTAGGTTTAATTTGTACCATTTATACAATACTTATTACTAAACACATTTCAAACTGACAATAAAAATTATATATATATCTTCTTTTTTTTGGGTCCGAAAAACTTTGTTAAAACTACATGATCCATAACGTCTAGTAAATTTCATTTTCTGTTAAAAATCTTTAATAATATTTTAAAATATTTCTTGAAAAGAAAAGATTAAGTGAAATAAATGTTTGTAAAGTAATGAACATAAAATTTATGGTATTTCAATGGTTTGGAGAATAATTTTTGTATTTATTTGAAAAATAATCCAATTTGATAATTTTGAATTTAAAATATATAGCAGTGAAGCTTTCCAGTATACAAATTTCAACACATAAAATTGACGACAATTGTACAAAAAATATTATAACATATTTCTGGAAAAAAAACTGTAAAATTATTTTGAAAATTGTTCAATTAATTTAAATATAATATATATATACGGATTTGGTAAAACCATTATACTTTCATTTAAATTATTTTTACCATATTATACATACTGTAAATTACATAAGCACACTTGTTGCGCCATCGACAAAACTAGAGATTTCTTGCATTCTTAAAAAGTCCGTTTCCCCAAATATAATTTATACTATAAATAAAAATATATATTAAAAATAAATATAAAATTTAAAATTTTGATAATTAAAAATCTAACAAAGTTAAAATAATTATGGATATTTTCTATATTAATTTCAACATTTGTCATATCAGATCAATTCAATATCAATACCACAAATATTTTCCATAATAATTGATTAGTAAGACTTCGAAAATATCATTGTTTAATAATTCATTCAAAAAAGGACGAATTCATATCAAAGTATAGTTACAAACTGAGTAATTTAGCTTTTACAAATTCCCATATTGGTAAAATTCATTTAGATAGAAGCTTTTTCAAATATAATATAATTTTGTCTGCAAAAAAAATACTCAATTTTAGGAGATTAATAATCTGCAAACAATTATATTTTATAAGAGTTTTTTATGAAATTGCGGAGTAATTCAAGTCTGCAAATTAAATAAACAAGAACAAAACACAATGCAATATATATTTAATTTCAATATATTTTTTATATTATACATACAGTACCCCGCCATTGAATTATGACCGATAGCATTTTCATAGAAATTTGATAATTTTAAGGACTCTAAAGGTAGTTTTTTGATTTTTTTTTACCTAAACAGGTAAATATGTAATAAAGAGGTATTTTCTACATGTCTAAGTCTATGCGTAAAACGGAGATTCCCAATTTTTAGTGAGGTAATAATAATGTGTATTAATAAATATGGTCAAAAGTGACTCGTGTTCGAGTTAGTTCTATACAGTTTTTAAAGTGAGAGATGAAATTTTATTAAGTAATTTTGTTGTTATATTATAGTTTTATTATTGTATATTAAAAATTTTGAAGTCAAGTGTATTATTTTTGAAAATTTTTAAGTCAAGTGTTTTATAAAGCCAATGAACCCATTCTCATAAACATGGGTAAAAATTACATTTCGTCAGAAAAAAAGCACAACTTGAGCTTTAATGAAAGAGAATAGTGCCGAAATATCACAAATTGTTGAAATTTAAAAATCCTCAGTAGTTAATATTTTTATTTTTATCAACTGATTCTAATGGATATTGCGAATAAACGTGGAAACTGTGGCAAACAATGGAAAACAACACCGAGAACGGATAGGAAAATCATTCAGAAAGCTTTACAAAAGCGCAACGCACCAGCGCGTACAATTTTAAAATATCTGAATGTAGCTGGTGTCCAGGTATCCCTCAGAACTTTAGAGAGACGATTTAAAGAAAATAATTTTTCGTGTCGGCAACCTGCGAAAAATCTAAAATTCACAAACGTAAGGATCCAACGGAGAGTACATTGGACGCAGTTGCACAATTCGAGTAAGGTAAGTTCATTTTATTTAACATAATATGGTAGTATATGAACCAGTATTATGAAAATTATAAAATATCAAACACCCGCCTTTAATTATGATTTGGAGTTGCGTTACAGCTGAAGGTCCAGGACCAATTTATTATGTTGAACAAACAATGATAGCCAGTATATAAACGTTCTGAGTAATGTCCTTCAACCTTATTTTCACACCCTATGCTAAGATTATGTATTCATGCAGGATGGTGCTCCCAGATCTAGCATGAATTGCTTAAATTCGCTGGAAAATGAAGTTTTGCTGTGGCCAGGCAATTCACCAGTTTTAAAATCAATTGAGAACTGCTGGGACTAGCTAAAATCAGAGGTCTACAGTAACAGGAACAATAATATCGAGGAATTGAAAAAAAAAACATTGAAGATGTCTGGGAAAATGACGATGGAATTCGTATTACAATAAAAAATTGTATTGAAAGTATGCCAAATAGAATAAAAGAAGTATTAAAAGCTAAAGGAGGTAGCACTAAATACTAAATATTTAGACTTTTTTTTTTGTAATATTTAAACAATAATAGCGCTGTTTTTTAGTAGACGGGTATATGTTGTATTGCAAAATTTTACATTGAAAACAACAACAATTTGTTGGCATAAAAATGAGAATTATAGTAGTTATTTATATATCGCAAATGAATTGTAATTGATAAATAGTTAATAATATGACATGTAGCTGGCTCTGTTGTCAATATTCCATTTCATTTAATTTCATTTCATTTATTTCAAATACATTGGACAAAAAAGGCATAGCCTATGTTTTTTTTTACATTAAAAAATGGCAATTTATTACAGAAAAAAAGTTTTATATTTTTTAATGACATTTAATGATTTTGTTTACGTTTATAAAACTCAAAGTTAATGTGATTTTAAAAAAAATTATCAGCTGATAAATTCAACTGTGTATGAAATAAAAAAAAACTCCTATGTTCAGTGGATCGTTTTTTTGCAAAAATTTTGCAATACAATATACCCGTCTGCAAAAAAAACAGTGCTAATGTAAAAATAAATTCAATATTTTAAATTTACAAAAAAATATAATATTTACTGTTTTATTTCCTAAAGTAAAAATAATTTTCAAAAAATTTTCATCGGTCATAATTCAATGGCGGGGTACTGTATATTGCAGATTGCAGTTGGTGGATGAATTTATATGCATATACTTTGAATTTCGGATTATTGTGATTATTTTAAAATACAGAAAAGGAGCTTAGGTATTAAAATATTTTTTTTATATTCAAAAGGAATTATTTTAATCCTATAGATATAAATTACTTAAACCTAGTATACATAATTAGAATTTAATTCCAATTTAAAAAAATTCCTTAAATTTTTGTTTATAAAAAAATAATTCAATTATGAATAAATAAAAGGATACATATTAATTTTAAGATTGGAAAAGTATAATTTCTTAAAATCAATAAATTTTCAATTTCATGATCTCTTATACCCTAGACTAGACTGTACTAAAACATAATGAATTTCAATTTTTGAAGTTTGAAAACACGAAAACTGAGTTTTCGGTCCGGTGTCCCGGGTAAAAGGAAATTTTTAGAAAAGATAAAAAACAAAATTTTAAATAATGATTCTATCTACTTGTAACCGCCAATTAATGCAAAATCTTTTTGGTATAATAATTTACATTTTCCTCCAATATATTTGAATCCTTATAGTGAACGAACTGAGATGATTATATACTATATCTATATATATTTTTATCATTATATTATCATGAATTTTAAACATTGAACAAAATTTCCATTCAAAATTATTAAAATGCAAATTAGCTTCCACCGGTAATTATTATCTTCCTCCGAAATACTGCAATTTCAAAACTAAATATACCAAACCATAATAATATAGCGATGTAGTATAATATGAATATTATCTTCATATAAAAAAACTTCTCTAATTTGTTCACAGCATTGAACTTTTGGAATTTATTAGGTATATAAAGGAAAGGTTACCAAAAAATAGTTATTTGCAATCACAGAAAAAAAAATGCAAAAATGAAAAGAAAAAGAAATATCTTTAACACATAAAAAAACAAAAACGTTTTTAAAAAATCAAAAAACTACGAACGGAATAATGCTTATATCTATGTACAAGTATGTATGTTTCATATCAAGCATTTTTGTTAAGGAACTTAAACTTATTTTGTTCTTGTTTAATGCTTGTATTTTCATCATCAGTAAAAAATCACCAACAACAAAAAAAGCCAAAATAATAAATTTCTTTTTTTTTCCTATTTTCCATTATTTAATACAGCAAATTTTCAAAAAAAAAAAATAATAATATTAGAATGGGCTATTCTGTATTTTCCACCCACCTTTTGGAAACACAGAAAAAAACATTACTGACACTCGCCTTTAGGTAATATTTGATTAAATTCCAATCACGTTTGACTCTCTAGAGAAAGAAAAATCTCTTGAAAGTATTTCAGAAAATAATTTCAACAATTTTCCCTTTTAAACCAAAGTATAGTAGAAGAATTTTAGATTTTTTGTTAGAATGGTGAGTTACTTGTACGTTTTTATATCTTTTTCCTGTTTACTTTTTTTTCATCCTATACAATTATATAATATTATTTTTGTTATTGTGATATATTTGTTAGTAAACACAAACAAATAAAAATCCTTTTTTTATGTTCGTATATAAAGAAACTATAGTCATTAAGAATTCAATTTTCTAAGCTCTATAAGGAAATATTTCAGGGAGTATATTTGAGTTTTTTATATTTTTTTCTCTCTAAATGTCAATGTGCATAATTAATATATAATATCAAATTTTTATTATATTTCGATTGTTGTACAAAAAATATACATGCAATGATAAAATGTAGGACAATATTTTCGTTTTATTTCTATAAAAATATTTTATTGATATTCTGCGAAAAGCCATTTTACTAATGTTATTTAAGAATTTAAGTCATCCTCAACGATTAAAAAGTATATACTGAACATGAACACACCAATTTTGAGGGTTATGTCTTGAATAGGCTGTAAAGGCCGGCGCACAATTGGGGCTTTAATCGAAACTGTTCACTTTAACTTTTATTAACGCTAACGGAAAAATTCAAGAAACCAGACTTCGCACAATTGTAGCGTAGATTTTTTACGGAAACCAGACTTCGCACAATTGTAGCGTAGATTTTTTTTATATTTGTCAAATTTTCATAATTTTTATGTGATTTTTCAGCAAGTTATTGCCTCTCATTGTTAATTTTTTTGTTTTTGCCAAGATTTTGGCTCCCAAAAAATTGATTGGCACCAATTTTTTGCTTCCCAATATTAAAATAGTCTAGCGCTGGCGTTAATTTTTCAACTTGTTGAAAGCCAGCGCTAGCGTTTTTTCCCCTAGCCTTAACTGCTGGTATTGTGTTCGCTTACATTGATTTCCATATGTTCAAACTATTTTAAGTTAACACTTTACGCGCTCAAATCGTACAAGTTGACATTGAAAATAGATATATGTATACTAAATTTCATAAGTTATTTGTTGTCAATAAAAATTATTATAGCTTTTTATATTTTTATTTAATATATTAAAGCAAATTTAAAAAAAATATAAGGCATTGTGTTTTATCTCCATTAAACCTCTCGATTGAATTTATTGTACGATATTTCGTTCGTCGATCAAAATAATCTCGATTTCTAATGATACTATGAGGCTCGCTTGGCAAAAATACGATAAACATGTGGCTGGTAAAAGAGATAGCAGCTTGTGCATGCGAGACAAACCAACTGATGTTTTACAAGAAATATAAACAAAAAACTTGTTATTTTGAAAACTGGTTTTCATTTATCTGCGAAAAAATTTTATCTGAGAAGAATTTTCTGAGAAAGAATTCGCAAAATAATAAAAAAAATGAAATTTCTCTCAAAAAAAGTTTCTACATGCTAAAAAGAATGTAAATTACATTCTATTTTCTTTTTTGTCGCGTTTAATTTACGATAAAGTAGTTGGCTGCCAACTTGTTATTTGTAGCTTCTATTTACGATAAAGGTTCAGTTGACAGTTGACAGCAATTTTAGTATTTATGATCTATGACCCTTTTTTCACGAGACTTTTTTCACGAATGCAAATTTGACGTTCGTGATTTTGACGTTGTCAAATTTTTTGTCTACCTTTCTGCTACGAAAGAAAAAACGAGATAGCTAATCACGAATGAAAAATTGTGAAAACATGAGTTTTCATTCGTTCTAGTGTTAAATTATACTGTCACTCAAAAAAAACATTTGATAAGACAAGCAAATCTCGTAAAAAAATTTAACAGCGGTGTAATGAACATCACAAAAAAAGAAAGCGGTGCGAATATTTTATTTAAAAACAATAAACTATTAAATTTTGAAGTTTATGAAGAATTTTAAATTCGTGAAAAAAGTGAAAAATATGACATTTATTGTGTGTCATTTTTGTTTCTCTCTTTCACTTGAGTTAAAAAGAGATGAACAAATGTCAAATCACGAACGTCAAATTTGCATTCGTGAAAAAAATCTCGTGAAAAAAGGGTCTATAGTGAAGTTCAGTGTACTCATTCCAGTGTAATTTTTCTGTAATTTTTTTTTCTCTTTTTATAGACTGAAAACTAGCTTGGAGGCAAGCGAGTGTCATAATACCATTAGGAATGTTTTTATAACAAGACAAATTCAAAAGTTGATAGAATTTTGAAAAGTTGTAAAAAATTTTTACTATTTTAAAACAATAATTTATTTTATAGGACAATTTTTCATTATATTTTAATCAATTAAAAAGTTTACATTCATACAACATTTTAATTAGTTATACAAATTATAATATAGTTTTTAAATTAATTTTAAAGTTGAATAATTGCACAATTTTAATTATATATTTTTATACAGTACATATTTTTTTGTAATTTTAAGTAACAATATGGTTTTCATTAATTATAATATTTTTGAACATATTTTCCTTTATTTACAATTTGAAAACAATTATTTTCCTATACTTACAATTTGAAAACAAATTAAATTCTTGTCTTATATTTTATAGTTGATGTTATTTTAAAGTCATCTCTAACATTGTATTTCAAATTAAATACAATATGCAAATATTTATAAAGTAAATTCGGACATGAACAGTGACACAAATAAACAATCTTAGTGAGAAAATTATTTTATGCAATTATATTTCAATTTGATTGACACATAATTTTAATGAATTTTAATGAATTTTACATTAATATAGGTATAGTATTTTCTAATTCTATTTGTTAAAGTTTCAAAATCCTTCAGTTACTGTAGTCATTTATATTCTACTATAAATACAAAAAAAAACAACTCTAATTTCAATGGCACAATATTTTATTTATATTTCTTGTAGTTTTTATATAGATATTTCTCACTACAACTTTTCTAAAAATATTATACAGATATTTCTCACTACAACTTTTCTAAAAATAGTTACATTTTTATATTGAAACCAAATCTTATATACTTTTAGTTTTCTTCCAACTTTAACTTTAATTTACAGCCTTCAAACTTTATTAATTCTTTGATAAATAATAATTGGTATAAAATAAATTGTATTTCATAATACCAAACAGTAAATAAATTTTGTATTTCACAATACCAAAAAATATTAAATTTAAATTTTCCTAGTTCTCTTAACCACGACTTACTTCTTAAAAAATTCAAAATTAACTAAAATAATAGACTGAATAGTAAATAAAAAAATTCTTTTTTTTTTTTCAAAAACTATTTGTTTTCTTACGTTTAGATTCGCCAGCGGACCGTAAACGTAAATGTTGGAATAAGAAAATTAGAAAAAAAACGAAGTGTTGTGTATGTATTAGTACGCCGCCTAGACTACATTTAAGCGGTTCGCTGGTGAATCGCCAAGGCGGTTCTCTAGCGAATCGCCAATACGGTTAGTTTATGTACTGATTTTATCCATATAAATAAAAAATCTGGAATGTTTTTAATAAAAAATAAAAAAAAACAAATATTTTTAATTTTTTGGTTGAAAATGTATATAGTATATTATAAAAATAATTAATACAAAAAATTAGGATTTAAATTTTATTTTACTTTTTTCTAGGACTTTATTAATATTTTTATGAATAACACTAATATTCCTAATTTCACGAACTACTTCGTATAATATATATTTTTTTCACTTTCACATTAAATTATTTTTAGCGTATTTAATATTTTTAATTTTACTTATTACGTCTAATTGTTAGAATAAAATTAAAATTGTGCCTATATTGTTACTCACATAGTCTATCGAAGAGATTAACATACCAGGGGGGAGTGTTGCGACAAGCGACAAATTTGTGTCGAAACGTTTTCGGCTTAACGAAAATATTGCCTAAAGGGCAATTGAGTGTGTATAAATATTTGCTCGCAGGGTAAAGCAAATGACATATTTTTATATAAACCCTTTAAGAAAAGCGAACCGTAAATGAACCGCCGGCGAAGTCTTTTGTTCATATATGAGTTCGTTCATAAAGCGAATTCGTTTATTTTCTTAAAGGGTTCCCTATAAGAAAAATAAGCAAATTCGCTTTTGGCGAACCGTATACGAACTGGATAAGTAACACCTTTTTAATAAACTATAATTTATGTATCTTATAATAATATTGTAAATTGTATCTTATAATAATATTGTGTTTAAATATAATAAAATAAATATTAATTAGTAATTTTGTGTTCTATATAATAAATTAAATAATAAAATTAATAAAAAATCTTATTAATAAGTAAGTGGTGAAATAATTATTTATAGTTGAATGTTAATGTTATTATTTATTGTTAAAAATTACATTTTTTATATGAAATAAATGCTAAAAAAATAAAAATATTACTTTTCCGTATTTTTTATATCTAGAAATAAAATCAGTTCGTAAACGGTCCGAATTTGACGGTTGCAAAACGAATCGCTGCAGCGTCTCTTTAACGGACCGATTTTAGCGAACTCTTCTTATTAATAAGTAAAAAATCTAACATCTAAAAGTTGCGTTTTTTTTTCTACTGTTCTTATTCTAACATTTACGTTTCCGGTTCGCTTACGAACTGCCAAGGCGGTTCGCTTACGAACTGCCAAGGCGGTTCGTAAACGAACTCATATATGAACAAAAGACTTCGCCGGCGGTTCGTTTACAGTTCGCTTTTCTTAAAGGGTTTATATAAAAATATGTCATTTGCTTTACCCTGCGAGGAAATATTTATACACACTCAATTGCCCTTTAGGAAATATTTTCGTTAAGCCGAAAACGATTCGACACAAATTTGTCGCTTGTCGCAACACTCCCACCTGGTATGTTAATCTCTTCGATAGACTTCCTATCACTTTTTGGCTTAACATCAAGTACGGCTAATTTTACTACTGGTCTTTCACAAACTCTTTTTGAACTATTGCTCTATTTTGAACTATTGCTCTGCGTACATTGTCATCTTTTCCTGGAAATGTTTCTAATATTTTTCCTTTTGGCCAATTACTCCTTGGGTTATTTTCATCAAATATAAT
The DNA here is from genome assembly GCA_949752835.1 of Empis stercorea. NCBI lineage: Eukaryota > Metazoa > Arthropoda > Insecta > Diptera > Empididae > Empis > Empis stercorea. The sequence goes on from OX457087.1 coordinate 39,469,605, forward strand.
AACTATATCATCTTTTTCAATAGGCTTAACTGAGTCGTACCATTTTGTTCTTCGTGTTAGACTGGGTAGATACTCTTTTATCCACCGTTTCCAGAACAAATCGGCATATTTCTGGGAGTTCATCTAAGCAATTTCCCAACATCAGTAAACTCTCCAATAGGTCTAGATCAATTAGATGTAAAAAATGATTTGGAGTAATCGCCTGCTTACATTCATTGGAAATTGGAATTTGAGTAAGCGGACGAGAGTTTACGATGCTTTCCGCTTCTACCAACATGCTAGACAATAATTCATCACTTGGATTTCTGGTTGGCATTATGGTATACAACGTCTTCTTTATTGATCGTACCAAGCGTTCCCAACAACCACCCATGTGAGGTGAAACCGGTGGAATAAAATTTCATTTTATTTCATACGATGTAAACTGCTCAATTAGTTTATTATTTTTTTGTAAGCTTTACATAATTCTCTTTCAGTACCATGAAAGTTTCAGATTCCCTTATTATTTTTAAGGGCTTTCCCGAATTATGTATAATTATATCGACATTGTACTTACTTTGAATCAATGCACCATCTATCAATAAGTAGATATTTAAAACTTATTTTATGACCTTTTTTTCCGTGGCTAAAATACATGTACTTATTTTATGACCTTTTTTTCTAATGGCTAAAATACATGTATCTGCATCTAGGTTTTAGTAATATTTAGATTATTATTTTACATATATTTTGAGATAGCATTTTCTATTAGAAAAAAATATTTTAGTAAACCAATTCTAGTTTATTCCAATATTTTTGGATTGGTTTGTGTTTTGTAAAAATTCAAAATCTACAATTTTAGAGAGACTTTCTGAACATTCTCGCGGGTAACTAAAAATTATCCATCGGGTCACTCCTTGACCCAGGGGTCATAGGTTCGCCATCACTGGTCTAATGGCTAAAATACATGTATCTGCTGTTAAACTGTATGCTGTGTTGCTATGTACCACTTCAATATGTACGGCACGTCAAACAAGTAATTAATATTGTTGTCAAACAAGTAATTAATACTCCCCATCTTTTTCGGGTCCTTCGTCCATGTACAACTTTCAATGGACAAAAGTAGTCTATTCCTGCATAAGTGAATGGCTTAGTGAATGTTTCCCTTCTAACCGATGGTAGAGCTGACATTTCTGGAGGTAGTTGAACAACACTCATATTTTTACATTTAATTTATTTTGTTTATGATATGCCCAATCACATTTAAATCTTTCTGGTAACTTTTCCAGTAAATCTTGTAAAAGTATGGGATTGTTTAAATGCGCTTCTAATCCTGATGCTTTTATAGCAGAACATAAATTTTCTACTGCATTTGCATATAAAGTTATAGTTTCTAGCTTTTCATCTTTATGTGATGGTACATTTTTAACCTTTTTCAAAAGCTCGTCCATAAATTTCTCTTAATCGTCCATAAATTTCTCTTAATGTTTTAAACATTTGGTACATTTGCTGGCAGAAGTAGTCTATTACGCACAGATTCTAAAGCAGCACCTTTTAAATATTTAATTAATCTCACACGATTTTCATCGTTTGAAAAATTACAAGTTCTAGTGTTGTTCTTTCATAAGTGCTAATAAATAATGGCCATTCACTAGGCATACCATTAGAATATGGTCCCCCATTTCCCATTACTTGTCGCGCTGCTATATGCTCTTTGGTCAAAATGAAATTATCATAAATAATTTAAAAAAATTGTTTAAACAAATTATTGAGATATGACAATCTGATAATAGTTTAGCCATAACAACGAAATCAAGCACAAAATTAGCCAAAAACAATAATAAATCTATATAAAATCTGAAAAAATTCTCCGATCAAAAAAATTAATCTACCTATTCTGAAAAAATTGAAATAAGAAATAGCCATCAGATTGATCAGATTGATCTGAGCAGAAATAAGAAACAGTTTCAGATTAATCAGATTGATCAGATTGGTCTGAGCGTAAATAAGAAACACACCATATGTAGTATAATTACAATTATTAAATTAGATTTGTTGGATATACTTATAAGTAATAGATTTTTTTTTAAATTAAAGCTATGAAATGTGTTATTGTATAAAATTATTGGTCAAAATAATTCTTATAACATGAGACTATACAAAATAAAGAATCAACCAAATTTTTTAGGATATTTTATTTACAAATTAAGAAATGAAAAATAATTAATAATTTATAGTCAGTATATAATATTTGATATATTCCCAAAATACACTCATAAAAAACAGCCTTATTTATAGAACTCTCCTCTATATTCGCCATTCTACTCTATTTTTATTTACTGAGCACATAATTCATTTCCATTATTTGAATTTTACATAAATTTAAGATTATTTTTACTGATTTTTTTTCCTTTCGCCCACAAATTTCTAGGCGTATAAATATCGACCGCTATCAACTTAAATCAAAACCACCGAATTTATTCATCTATTCGATAATTAGCGAGTTAAATTCAATAGATAATTACCGAAAATTGTGGATATCGAGTCAAACCGCGAATCAGGTTATATCATAAAGATGAATGAAATAATCAATCCCAAAAAAATTGTTTTGAAATAATCAATCCCAAAAAAATTGTTTTTAACTCAAAATTTCAATATTAATTACAACTTTCGCCCACATTTCCTTTATACGAAAACAAATCTATAATATTTTCCAAATTCAAGTCTTAGCAAATAGCGAAAAAAAGCTATTTTTTTTTCAAATTTAATATTTATGTTAAGAAAAATGATAAATTTCGTTCCAATGTTTATGGTTTATCAAATAACCAAAGAAAAAAAAATCTTGCCTGTGGGGCTTATAAAAACTTGTTACACATTTCAACATTTTGCCATTGATATTCATTTTATGCTTTCATATTCAAATTATTATTCTATCCATGAATATGCTCAAAGCTTAATATAATATTAAATGAAAATGTTGTCTTTTTTATACACAAAAACAAATTTCATATTCCGAATAGCATATTAACCAGGATAAGTTCATTAACGAAATAATTTACATATGTAGAAAACAAAGTAGAAGAATAAACATTGACTAATGTCACTCCAAAACAAGAAATGGAAATAATATTAGGTTTAATTTTTTGGACATCTTTAATAAAAGGTAATTTCCGAGCTGTCAGAAAAAAGAATATCCAATAAATTAGTAAAAAGTAATATCGATTGTAAACAATAACGACTAACAAAATTTACTAATAATTATTATGTTCATATAAAATTAGTAAAACTTGATTGGATTTTTGGTTGAAAAACGAAAATTAAGGTACCTATATTAATGTAATATTAATTTTATTAGTGAATTTATTTAGAAAATATAAAATAAAAAAACAAATAATTATTTAGAATTTATGTATAGTAAATGAAAGTTTTCTTAACTACTTTGTAATCATACCTTACCTACTTATGATGTACGTAATTCGCTCTATTAACACTCTAAATCGTTCTTTTTAACATTAATTTCTTTTTATGGCTAGTAAAAAGGATCTTTTTACTACTAATAATTTACCTTAAATCATAGTACAAATTTAGTCGTCAAACATATATTTTTATGTAACATGGTAAATAAATTTTACTCTACGTACGAAGAATTAAATTTTTAATGATATATAGTATATCATCCAAATATATGTATCTTACAAAGATTGTGTTCGTTCTGTTATGTGGATTTGCAAAACCTAAAAATAAATGTTACCTTCCTTTATATGTTATATCATTCAAAATACAATTTAAATGTCTCTTTACCATATTCTTCAACATACTCTATTTTGTACGCCTATATTAAAAATAATTCACATCTATATTAAAGTTTACATTGCTAATTAAGAGCGAACACCGGAAAATTTCTATACTATTAGAAAATGTTACATTACAAAAAATTACAACTATTTTTTAGTATTTAAAAAAAATGTCCTACACAATTTTCACATTCTTTTCTAATTAAAAAAAATTCTATTCATTAATAAAAATAAAAATTTGGAAATTGTTTGAAGCGTAATAATGTAGAAAGTTTACTAATAACTTTCAACCAAAGATGGTCAAAACTTAAAAAAAAAAATACTCAAATCAAAAATTATGTATAACTAGATGGATGTTTTCATATATCTGGCTATGCCTCATCTAACTCGTCAAGCTCGTCTGTATTCGCCTGGAATATCTTCAGTTTCGCTTGACGGATACCGAATATGAAAATTCAATTTCTATATTATAAATTGTAGTACCCCATTCACTCAAATTATTGTTTTTACTCAAAATCTATTGAGTTATTTATGACCAATGACTTAAAAACCAACAATCAACGTGCGTTTATTTTCGTTAGAGAATTTTTTTTATTTTCAAAGCAATATTCATTTCATATAAAAAAACGTTTTTTTCTTCGCACATATGATTGTATTTTATAATCTTATAAATAGTTTTGTTGGTATTCGCACATTTGAAAATTTTCTAATTCATAAATAAATTCTAATTTTCAATTTTTAGTTAAAGGAAATATCGAGTTTCTTCTATATTTGAAGAATAGTACAGGCGTTTGGGTATTTTTGGTAATATCGATTAAAAAATGCATGGAATATTTCCTGATTATACAATATATTTAACAAATCAATAAATTAATAATATTTTCTGATTATACAATATTATATTCATTAGAACTATATTTTAAAATTTGGTTAGCTTTAATTTAGTTTGAAAAAATGTGAATTGAAATGAAAAATTTATTAATTCAATTTAGAAAAGATTAATATATTTCTAAACATGTTTAATTGCCTTTAAAAACTACTAATAATCATGCACTATTCCTGCATGCATTTGTTTAATCGATATTACCAAAAATACCCAAACGCCTGTACTATATATACTTCAAATATAGAAGAAACTATATTTCCTTTAACTAAAAATTGAAAATTAGAATTTATTTATGAATTAGAAAATTTTCAAATGTGCGAATACCAACAAAACTATTTATAAGATTATAAAATACAATCATATGTGCGAAGAAAAAAACAAAAAAAAACGTTTTTTTATATGAAATGAATATTGCTTTGAAAATAAAAAAAATTCTCTAACGAAAATAAACGCACGTTGATTGTTGGTTTTTAAGTCATTGGTCATAAATAACTCAATAGAATTTGAGTAAAAATAATAATTTGAGTGAATGGGGTACTACAATTTTTAATATAGAAATTGAATTTTCATATATAGCCAGATATATGAAAACATCCATCTAGTTATACATAATTTTTGCTCAAATTAAAACATTTTTAACTAAACTTTTCAACTTTTTTTTATATAGTATTTACATGATAATTTTTACCATCAGATTTTAGAATTAGATCAGAAAATCAAATGTCAATTAGCTAATTGGAATAATTTTAATTGTGCAGAAATTTTAAAATTTTCTTTTCTATTTTTTTTCTATTAATTATGATTCGTTACGAGAATGAAGAACTGAATATCTTAATAAGCATGAGCAAAAATTATGTATAACTAGATGGATGTTTTCATATATCTGGCTATATATGAAAATTCAATTTCTATATTATAAATTGTAGTACCCCATTCACTCAAATTATTATTTTTACTCAAATTCTATTGAGTTATTTATGACCAATGACTTAAAAACCAACAATCAACGTGCGTTTATTTTCGTTAGAGAATTTTTTTTATTTTCAAAGCAATATTCATTTCATATAAAAAAACGTTTTTTTTTGTTTTTTTCTTCGCACATGTGATTGTATTGTATAATCAAAAATTATGTATAACTAGATGGATGTTTTCATATATCTGGCTATATATGAAAATTCAATTTCTATATTATAAATTGTAGTACCCCATTCACTCAAATTATTATTTTTACTCAAATTCTATTGAGTTATTTATGACCAATGACTTAAAAACCAACAATCAACGTGCGTTTATTTTCGTTAGAGAATTTTTTTTATTTTCAAAGCAATATTCATTTCATATAAAAAAACGTTTTTTTTTGTTTTTTTCTTCGCACATGTGATTGTATTGTATAATCTTATAAATAGTTTTGTTGGTATTCGCACATTTGAAAATTTTCTAATTCATAAATAAATTCTAATGTTCAATTTTTAGTTAAAGGAAATATAGTTTCTTCTATATTTGAAGTATAGTACAGGCGTTTGGGTATTTTTGGTAATATCGATTAAAAAATGCATGGAATATTTCCTGATTATACAATATATTTAACAAATCAATAAATTAATAATATTTTCTGATTATACAATATTATATTCATAAATTTTAGAACTATATTTTAAAATTTGGTTAGCTTTAATTTAGTTTGAAAAAATGTGAATTGAAATGAAAAATGTATTAATTCAATTTAGAAAAGATTAATATATTTCTAAACATGTTTAATTCCCTTTAAAAACTACTAATAATCATGCACTATTCCTGCATGCATTTGTTTAATCGATATTACCAAAAATACCCAAACGCCTGTACTATACTTCAAATATAGAAGAAACTATATTTCCTTTAACTAAAAATTGAAAATTAGAATTTATTTATGAATTAGAAAATTTTCAAATGTGCGAATACCAACAAAACTATTTATAAGATTATACAATACAATCACATGTGCGAAGAAAAAAACAAAAAAAAACGTTTTTTTATATGAAATGAATATTGCTTTGAAAATAAAAAAAATTCTCTAACGAAAATAAACGCACGTTGATTGTTGGTTTTTAAGTCATTGGTCATAAATAACTCAATAGAATTTGAGTAAAAATAATAATTTGAGTGAATGGGGTACTACAATTTATAATATAGAAATTGAATTTTCATATATAGCCAGATATATGAAAACATCCATCTAGTTATACATAATTTTTGGCATGAGACATATTTTTTTTTTTTTTACTGTGTTTTATTTTTAATTCATATCATTATTTCTTTTTTTTGTACAAAACACTTAAAACAAAATTAATATATACATTTATTATGTAGCTTATTGATTCAACATGGAATACTCTAAGTTTCTTACTTTTCTAAATTTAAATTTTTTGTTTACTTTTTAAGTTAATGTTATTATTATCTTTATACATATTCATTTATTTACTTATATAATTATTTATTCACATTGGAAAATTATTCTATAAAACCAACATTATATTTTATTTTATTGAAACTTATAATTAATAAAAACTTACATGCTAAAACTACAACTAATTCAGAATTTTTTTATTCTATTCTATTTACTCACTATATTACATATTTACATTGTCATTCCACCAAAAGTTATTATTGTTTTGTAAATTTCTAGATGTTATATATCTGTCGTATCTAAATATCTCTATGTTATTTTCATATCTTATATTAGCTTGATATTCTATTTTTTTATTTGTTGCTCTTCTAAACACATGATATAATATTAATAAGTTATCTCCATTTTGAATGTAATTTTTTTTATCTAGATAAATGAAGCCTTCTGGTGGTATAAATCCTGTTAACATTGTGTCCCTAATATAATTTTTATCTGGATATATAGCATGTGCTATTAGACTATTTTCTGTTACTAAATTTACCCTAGAAAAATGTTTTCTTACTAATTCTATTATAAAATAATCAATTTTGCTTATTTTACTAGCTTCATAAATATTCTTGTTTGAAATATAATGTTTATATTCACTTTCTGGTTTTCTGAATTTCCCCGTGCAGTATCTAATGCATTTTCTCTCGAATTTTCTTAACAGTTCCATACATGATGGACTTATATTGTACCATATTGGATAGGCATATGTAAGAATTGGTCTTATTAATGCCTGGTATCCTATGACTTTTACTCTAGTAGTGATATCTTTAGAATAGAAAAGCTTTTTTGACGCCATAAAGGCTTTACGTGCTTTTTCTATTTGTATTTTAATGTGGTGAGCATAATTTAAATTATTGGTTAAGTTTACACCTAAGTATTTTACTGATCTGACATTACTAATTTTAATATTATATTTTGCCTTTATATGGAATTGTCTCCAATTTTTCCTAACATCTTTATTTACTTTATCAAGACTATTTCTAAATAATATCACTTCACATTTACTATAATTAATTCTCAACTTCCAAGAATCAACATAGCTTTGTACTTCGTTAAAGTTTTTTTGAAGTTTTTTCTGGGCAGTTGAAGCGTTCTTATTTACATTATAAATAACCAGATCATCTGTAAATGCTAACATAGTGTCACTATCTTTTTTTTATTGAATTTTTCTAATAATTCACTAATAAATATATTAAATAAAATTGGTGCATTAACCGTCCCCTGTTGTAAACCATTTGTTACTTTAAATACTTTATTTGTTTGTGTTTGTCCATCTACCACTATAAATTTTTTCTCTGTTATCATATCTTTTATTATTTTAACTATATGATTTGGAAACTCATATTTTAATAGTTTGTAAAGTAACCCGTTGATCCAAATTGAATTAAAAGCTTCTTTTAAGTCTATAAGACACGCACCCACACATTCTTTTTTATTTATTGTCCAACATATGTCTGATGTGAATTTATTTACAGCGTGTATTGCTGAATGTTTTGCCCTAAAACCAAATTGATTTTCTGTTATGACCTTTTTATTTTTTACAATTTTTAAAATAGATCTATTAATTACGGTTTCAAATACTTTACTTATATTAGGTAACAAGTTGATTGGTCTGTAATTTCTGGGATCATTATGTTCTTTCCCCGGTTTTGCTATTGGTATCCAGCTATGTGGAAAATAGCAATTGTTTAGTGAATTATTGAACATTGAACAGTAATAAGAAATTACAATATCTGGCAAATTTTTTAATATAATATTAGGAATGCCGTCTATACCTGACGAAATTTTATTATTTAAATTATTAAAAATAATTTTTAATTTTTTAAGTGTTATAAAATAGTTAAGCATAAGACATATTCAATATCATTGTTCATTCTTCCAAAATAGAGTAATATGTATAAATAGAGTTATGCCTAATCAATGATAGCTAATCAAAAAGATGATATCATATAAATTGAAAAACCTTACAGACAAGTTGTTTTCCCTTAAAATATATAAGTTTACGCGTAAACAACATTTTTATATATCCCTATATTTACTATATTTTTAAAACCAAAAAGAAATATCATCTGTTTACGTTATAAAAAATTGTTGAACAAAGAATTTCCTCAAGACCATAAAATTATGTAGTCAGTCACATTACTTCTGTTCAATTATCCTCATTGTCTTCTTACATAAAAATGATATAATTTGTGATACTTGGGAAAGGATAAAGATTTTTTTTAAACATATGTGGTGCATAAACCCATTAAGGACAATTTTGATATAAATCTAGTAAAAATTGTTGGCTGGTAAACCACAATACATATCATTATTATGATAAAAATATACAAAATTATTAGAGTTTATTACCAAAAAGTTTTCCCCGATTATTCCAATTGATTTAACTCAATTTAGCTTTACACCATTTCAGAATTTCATTACAAGAGACATTTATAGCAGATCAAAATCATGGCTAGACATTATATAAACAAAGATTTTTGAAGAAAATTGTTAAATTACATTTTAATTTTTTTTTTAATAAATAACAAAGCTAATCAAAAAATTGTTTTGAATGACAGAAGTTTTAATATATTTGTGATATAGATAACTTAAGTAAATGGTTCAAAAAATTTGACGAAATAATCTAAATAAGATAATATTTTGTTTGTGTTTATTTTTGTATTTTAGTTTTAGTTTACGTCGACGTCGAGTCAGAAATGACACATTATTAAAACAAAGTAGTTAGAAATTATATATTCCACGAAAATAGAATAAAAAAACTTAAAAAAATTACAGGAAAATTAAAATAAAATTTAATGGAAAATACAATTTTCATAATTTATTTAAAACAAAAATAAAATTCTTAAAAAAAATTGTAAATTTTTCCTTAAATAAACAAAAATGTCTAATTAGTTTACATTCATCTTTTTTTTAATTTATTATAATTAATTTCATTTCTTTAATTTATTTAAAATTTTATATTAATTTTCTTGAAAAGTTCAAACATTTTAATTCTTAAGAAACAATAACTTGGGAAACATAAAAAAGATGCCTTAATAATGTAATTGAAATGAATAACTTAACTTGCAAGAGCCTTTTTTTGTCTAAAGTAAAAAAAAAAACAAAGAAAAATACATAAAAAATAATTTCACTTCTAGGACTAGAAAAAAAAAACTATAATTTTTATGAAATGAGAAAAATATACAAAAATGAAAACTATTTTTCAACTAAGAACAAGAACACTTCAAATTCTATAATCTATATAGTAATAGTAGTATAAAAATTACAATAGGAGAAACTTTTTATTCCATTACATTAAAAGTGCTAAGTATTCACTAACAAAATAATTTATTTAATTATAATATTTTGTTCAAAATTATAAATTTTGCTAAATAAAATAAATGTTTTTGAAAACTTAAATACGACAAAAATATTATTATACCAAATTAATATTATCAGTAATCACTTTGACAATTTGTATTGTAGATTTGTAATCCATTTGTAGAATAGTAAATAGCAATAATAAACTTAGTATTCATACCATTTGTAGCCGATGCAAAATGTTTTTTTTTGCTTTGCTCAAAAATGCTACTTGATTGATTATTGCATATTAAATACAATAATTTTACTCTCCTTGTTAAAAACTTGTTGCAATTTATAGTTTTTCTAATAAACTATTACGCTATTATATACAAAATTGATATGCTTAAATTTTAACTGTCACGCTTCCGATTCATCTCCAATGCTTTTTGTATTATAATTTATTGTGCTCATAATTATGTAATTCTTAAATTTATGAGGTTCTCTGAACTAAAATATAAATTTTTTATAGATTTATTTAATTATTTATAACTATAATTTTTTTTTATATTTATAGCCGCACATAAAAAGTAAAATTATTTATGTAATACAACATTTTTAATAATAACACACAATATTTTTGAGCATTTCAAGGATATAAAATAAGTTTTGTAAGTGTTAATAAAATATTAATAAAACTTTTTTTTATATTACAAGGAATTTATATTATTTTAACAATATATATATATATATAAGTAAACAAGAAAACAAGGTAATGACTTTGCAGGTTTTTATATGTGGAATTTATAGTACTCATTTTTTGCATACGTGACTTTATCCTAGTTCTAATGTCAAACAAATGAAATCTTTCAAAACAAATATAATACTCGTATAATTAAATTACTTTTTTATATCTGAAAATATAATGATTTTAACTGTTTTATATGCTTTACGATTACGACCTAAAAGGTTTACTGTTATATACCATACCATATACATATAACATTAAGTTTAGATCATTTGTATACTCCTTTTTCGCACGTCACTCACTATTCACTAACATCACAATTTCAGTAATTAAGTTATAACAGAAATTGTAAGAAAATTTTCAATTTCAAAAGGCTTTATTGTAGTCCTTTTCTTTCTATTTATTTGAGGGTCTATAGTTTTTTAAAACAAACTATTGAAGCTTTAAAGAGGAATTTTAGTGGGCATAATTCTCTATTAACAGAATTACCAGGAAGTTTGCTACAGATTTTTTAAGACTTTTACTTGCTAATTTCAATTTGTACTTCTCTTTATATCCTTTCTAAACTTTTCAAAAATTCAATAAATAATCAACTTTTCTAAAATAGTTCAATGATTAATCAAACACCATTTACACCTTATTTTAAACTATTCTAATTTAACACATATTTATTATTTATTAGAATTTTTAAAGAAACATTTACATTTATTATAATTTCTCCAAATTGTCAGAATATGCTAAGCCATCAGGAAAGTTCATGATGTTGACATTTTTCTTTCGGGGCTTCATATGGTGCAATTAAAATTTTACCAATTGGTGCCACATTTATCTTTTATAAAACTATGTTAATTTAGCAGGAAAGGGGATCAATCGCTCAAAGTTAATAGATAAAATAAAAGTTTCTTTTAATAATTTAAATTTCTTAAATCTCATAATTAACGAAATTTATCCCCAGTAACTGAACTACGCCATTCTACTTATTACTTTCAAAAATACAACGACCGTTATAACGTGGGGAAAATATTAATAGATTAAGAGCATAAGTTTTGAAAAAACTTTTTCCTTGTGTTAAATTGAACAGCAAGAAAAAAGTTCATTTATATCCAAAGTTTTTCAGGATTTTTTTTATAAGATTTGAAATCTTTTTGTAACACTAATAACTGGAAAAAATATTTTTAAATAAAATAATTTTTTTTTAGTTTTTTTAGTACAAAGAATGAATAAATTATGGTGACATTACTTTCACCTCTTAGAGTTTGCAAATCAATACATTTTTCATCATTTTTAAATAAAAAATACTTATAAAAGGAAAAAAGGTTTGTTCGTAAAGGATTTTCAATTATTTATATATGAAATAAGTTGAAATGAGTTTTTTTTACTATTTTACAATTTTAATATAATTTTGAAATTTATGGTATAAATTATAAAAATATTTTAACTTTTATTAATTTAACAATAAATTTCAGAGTTATAATTTAAATTTGAATAATAAATTTTATAGTTTTGTTTGTAAACACTGTTTCTAAATTGAACTTTGGGTTATTTATCAATTATGTTACTAAATATAATTACCAACTATTTGCTTTGTAAGATTACTAAATATACTGCATACTTATTGTTTTATTGAAATTTAAAATATAAGTCAAAATACATAAAAAAAATGTTTTTGTTATACTTCATTGAGATTTACTTCATAAGTTTTTTCTTGCTGTATATTTGAAAGAATTTAAATTTCTTAGAAGTGTCAGAAAACTAAAGGCACCCTTTAAAATCTAAAAAAAAAAAAATTTCAGAGCTAGTTTTTCTTTAAATTACTTAATTTCAAGTTTATTATGTATTAATATTATTTGTCTATCTAAAATACTCACACTTAAAAAAGTATCATATTTCATATCAAATATAAGCGCTTTAATTTGAAATGGATGCATGGATCCTTTCATTACTATGAGAATAATCTTTTTTACACTCAATGGCTGCTGGTACCAATTAATGTCACTAGTATAAATCGCAGTTGTTGTATAATTATCCTTAAATTAATATCTAATATGTAGTATATGTATATTATATTTTGAAATTTAATATTTACATATTCGGCTATTTTATCAGCAAGACTATTGTAAAGTACATAAGAAAATAATGAGGAAAAAGCTTAAGAGGCCTTTGCCCAAAAAGGGTAATTTTATCTGACATACTTCGTTTTTTTATACTATACATGGTGTGTATAACACGGGGTCCAAACAAAAAATTAAACCACTTTCCGCCATTTAATTTTTGACATATTCGTCCATAAACTTATCCTTAAATGGACGTCCATTAGAGCCGAGCCAGTAAGGCCATGGCTTGGGGCGCTTGGCTGGTAGGGGCGCCATTATGAAAAAAAAAAATTAATCCTTCGCAAGATATCAGGGCTTATAAGACTTAATAGTAAATAAAAAATTATGGTACGCAATAAAAAAATTGCGTTTATTTAAAATAAGTAGTAAATTATTACATTTTTAAAAATATTTTGCATATTAATCACAATACCGTTGGTAGTCATAGCAACCATAAATATTATTGTAACACTACCTACACAAGTATTAATCTTTTAAAATAATATTTAGTGTTGCAGTTTTCAAAGTAAGTAGTGGTCAGTGATTTTAAAAATTAAAGTTGAGTGTTTTGAAAATTCAATCGAAATTGCAACGGTAAAAAAAATAGGTAGGTTGTATTTATTGATGAATGAATATAAAATTTATTTATTTTTATAAGATATAATTTTTTGTTTTAATATAAGCGTTCTAATATTTCGTTTTTCTACACTGTTAGGCTTTATATTTAACCCATAATAATGCCTCCAAAAAAACTAAGTGGCTACCAAGGTAGAAAAAGAAAAGCAGAGCAGGAAAAGCAAATACAAAAATGTCAAAAGATTTCTTCTTTTTTTAAATCTACAAATGTTGATAGGCAAAGTGACGATTCAGAATCGGAAAGTGAGCTACAACATATTGAGACAGAGTCTACCTGTACAGATTCAGATCTGATAAGTTCATCGAAATCATTGGACGTTGAAGAATATTGTTCCAATCCAGAACCTGATCTCGAATCAGATCATAGCATTGTTGACACATTTGACGTAAATTCTCATTCGGAAACGGTAAATTCTGAACATAATTCTTTAGATGTTGTTCCAAGTATCCAAGACTATTTGTCCGATATTGGGAAATGGCCGCAAAATATTGGCCCAAATATCGATTTACTTGTAAGACGTGGACCAGAGCAAATAATTAATTTTGATTTTCCATTGACTGTTCAAGAAAAGGAAGGAAGAAGTCGGAAGTTTTGTTCTACAAACTATTATCGAACACTTCCTAACGGTGAAAAGATTCAACGAAAGTGGTTGGTTTATTCAAAATCTAATGATGCTGTTTTCTGTTTTGCATGCAAGCTTTTTTCTAAGAAAGAAATTTCCCTAACTGTTAATGGATTGAATGATTGGAAAAATGTGTCAGCCAGATTAAAAGAGCATGAAAAAACAATTGAACACTTAAAATGTATATCAACATGGAATGACTTGGTCAGAAGATTGAATGAAGGAAAAACTATTGACTCATTTAATAAAAAACTCGTGAATGAAAATACAATACGTTGGCGAAATGTACTGGAGAGATTATTTGAAATCATTAAGTTACACGGGTCACAGAATCTTGCTTTGAGAGGAACATCTGATAAGTTATATGAAGATAACAATGGAAATTTCTTAAAAATTGTTGAGCTTATAGCTAAATTCGACCCAATCTTGAAAGAACACGTACGTCAAATAAAAAATAAAGAATTACACGTACATTATTTGGGCAAAAGAATTCAAAATGAAATGATTACGTTGTTAAATTCTGCAGTCAAAGAAAAAATTACAAACTTAATAAAATTGAATAAATATTATTCAATAATCGTTGATTGTACTCCAGATGTTTCCCATATTGAGCAAATGTCATTAATTGTCCGAGTGGTATGTCCAAGTAGTGATGAAAAACACATTGAGGTGCATGAACATTTCTTAAGTTTCATTGAAATTGATAATAGCTATGGGGAAACTGTGCTAAGACACACATTAAAAAGTTACAAATTAAGCAGAATAAAATACTTAAAATGACTCTTGATTTACCATTTTACTTTTCAACCAACGCTCTACATATAAGAGCTGGTGTAAAAAAGATTTGCGATAAAATTGAAAACTTAACTACTAAATTTCAGGATTCAGTTGCTATATTAAGATACAATAATCAAATTATTATATGAATTGTATTAATCATTATGTTCAGTCAGTTGACTATCTCGGGATATATATGCATAATGCAGGTTTTTAAGACGTGTATTCTGTATATATATTCTGCTTAAATTTTTTAAATTAGTATTTAAGTAGTTTTTAAGATATTTTATTAAATTGTTAGTATAAGGTTTTTCTACAATTTTCCTTCGCTTACGTTCTATTATAATAATAATTATAAAAATAAAAAAAAAATTCTGTTGATATAAATAAAATTATTAGCTGTAAAGGACAATCTCCTAATCTCTAAACTAAGTATATATGTATGTTATAATGTAATATAAAACAATGAAATAAATGAATGAATGAATGATAATAGCTCCGGAGCTGGAATTACAGATAAGATTATAGAAGTATTAGAGTCACATAACTTGTCAGTGGCCAATATGAGAGGTCAAAGTTATGATAACGGCTCCAATATGCGCGGACGACATAGTGGTGTCCAAAGTAGAATTCTTAATTTAAACCCAAGAGCTTTTTTTGTTCCTTGCAGTGCACATACCCTAAATTTAGTGGTGAATGATTCTGCGAGTTGTTGTGTTGAAGGTATAACTTTTTTTGATATCATTCAGCATTTGTATGTTTTTTTCTCATCGTCAACTCAACGCTGGGCTTTATTAAAAAAACATATAAATGGTTTTACGTTGAAAAGTCTAAGTGAAACTAGATGGGCCAGTCGAATTGATGCTTTAAAACCTCTACGATATCACCTCAAAGAAGTTATTGCGGCTCTGTATGATTGTATGAATGAGGATGGGCAACCTAATGTTACCACAGTCACAGCAGCGCGGAACAAGTCAGAAGCCACAGCTATATTGCAAAAAATTGAAAAATATAAATTTATCTGCTCTTTAATTGTATGGTATGATATTTTGTTTGATATAAATGTAACTAGCAAAGCATTTCAGGCAGTTAGTTTAAACCTGAGCCAAGCAGTAACGTTGTTATCAAAAAGCATGGTGTTCCTGGAAGACTATAGAACAGATGCAAAATTTGATTGTATTTTGGAGGAGGCTAAAACAATTGCAATTGATTTAGATATTGATGTACAATTTGAACGCGCACGAGTCCGCCGTCAAAGAAGACAATTTGATTACGAACAACATGATGAAGTATTTGATGATCCTATACAAAACTTCAAAGTTAATTTCTTTAACAATATATTGGACAACGCGATACAATCGTTACGTGATCGCTTTCAACTAATTCAGGAACATAACAATAAATTCGAATTACTATATAACTTTGGCAATATCACTAATATAACGGATGATGACATACAAAAATATTGTATGGATTTAGAACTTCTCCTAACTGACGGTGATCAAAAGGATATTTCCGGCTTGGATTTGTTTGACGAATTAAAATACATAAAAAGTCATTTGTCTACAGATTGTTGTGATTCTCCTACTGAAATTCTTAACTATTTGCTAGAGAATAATTTAACAACCGCCTTGCCAAATATATATATTGCATTGCGAATCATAATAACATTGCCAATAACTGTAGCGAGTGCAGAGAGAAGCTTTTCTAAGCTTAAATTAATAAAAACTTATTTGCGCTCTACAATGCTCCAAGATCGTCTTGATGGTTTAGCTACCCTTTCCATCGAACGCGATTTAGTACGAAAATTGGAACTGGATGATCTTATAAACAATTTTGCAGCCATGAAAGCTAGGAAAAAAGTTTTTATGTAAGTAAAAATAAAATTATTTTTTGAATATATATAATTTCTCTCTTTTTTCGTAGATAAAAACAGTCCTGAAAGATTATCCAGAAACAAAAGTTTTATATACATATTGGTGTTAAGAAAATTTTGTATTAAATTTAATATAAAAATAAAATATATTTTCAAATATAAAAATATTTTTTTAATAACAAACAAAAATTTTTTAGTTGATTCTTTTTTTTTTTTGCTTGTTAAAACATATGGGGCGAACTTTAGACCCTTGGCCTAGGGCGCCATAAGAGCTCGGGCCGGCCCTGCATAAAGTTTGCCATTTATGGAATGGCTGATGGACGAGTGGTCTCGATTATCCATAATGGTTTCCATTTCCATTTCCATTGCCATTTATGGGCAACATTATGGATAGTCGATATGTTACATGGGGTATGTTACAATTTAAAAATATGCACTGCACACACAAAATGATCGGCAACATACATTTTGTATAACACAAAATTTTTATTTTGAGTAAATGAACATAATTTCAAATTGGTTTCTACTAAGTTGAGAATATTATTCCTATGTGCCTTTGTTGTTGTTTTTATTTTACGATGGTTTATTGCTGTGGTTATTTCTTGACCCTTTTTTATATTTGTTACCTGCAATGAGTTTTTTCTTATATCCATTCAAAAGGATATAAGTTTTTATATTTAAATTTCAAATTTCAAATTTAAATATTTTTCTATTTTTTGGGAAAAAATCAAATATGCGATCGTAGTTCATTTTTTACTGAATGAATGCATTAATTTTAATCTACGTACATACTCGTATATATTTTTTTAGAAATCACAGTATTACTAATAATGGAAAATGAAAAAAAAATTAAATATTAAATATTAAATTGAGCAAGTTCATTAAAAAGTAATATACATAATGTTGGTATTCTTAAAATAATATGGCTTACAGATATCCTCTTTGTTATTTATTAGTATTCATATTCATTATTCATTATTATAATATTAATAATATTAATTCCCATTTAAACATGCTATTGAGTTTTCATATTTATACTTTTTAAACCTACTCGACAGACTTTTAGAGGCCTTTGCCCAAAAAGTAAAATTATATCTGGTATACTTCGTTTTGTTATACTAAACATGGTGTGTATAACAATTTACAAAGCGCACACACACAATTTTAGTTATTGCATATAAAATATAATATTTGGTATAACACTTTTCTCAAATTGTGTATTTAAAATTTCCCACTTTTTTTCAAATAAGCAGCGCAGCGGGTGCCTTTTTTGTGAGAATGAGAATTATGTACAATAAAAAAAATAATTTTGAATTTTAGAAAATTTTGTATTTTTTTGTAAAAAAATGTGAAGTTTGAATTTTAGCGAATTTTTATTTATTATAAGAAAAATGTATGGATTTGATTTTTGTATGAATTTTATGTTTGCTACATAATATATACATATGAATAATTTATTTTATTTATATACTCTTTTAATAATAATTTTGGTCGTCCTAGAAAGGACGTTTTTTTATTTCAAATTGAAATAAAAATATGCATTAAATTTATCTATAAGAAAATACCAAAAAGTATACTTTTTATATTTTTCTTATTTTTAGGAAAAAAAATCATAGTTCAATTTATACTGAACTGATGCATTTGATTATTATAATAAATATTATTATTTATTAAAAATTGTTATTTATTATAATTTAAATAACATTCCTGTTTAAATATGCTATTGAGTTTTCTTATTTATCCTTTTTAGGGCTTTTTTTAAAAAAAAAATCCCTTATGCTAACGCTTTTGTCCGTCTGTCTGTCCATCCGGTGCAAACAATAAAAACCAGTTATTTCACATGGTTAATGTACACTCAGGTATATGATAGATAAACCGATGGAAAGCTTGATTTATTGAGAACGAGATGCAATTGATATAATTTCAAAATTCGGCCGGTAGGTGGCGCAATTCGCATTTTGCCAAAACCTCTTTTCCGAATAAAAATTATAATTTTATATAGTAAATGTGCACCCAAAATGAAGTTTGACCACTCGTTTGAAAGGTATTTAAGAGTAGAATATTATGCCAGTAACCGTATTTCAAATTTCTACCGCTAGAGGCGTTGAAAACTAAAATATATAAAATGTTAATTTTTAAAATGTGATTTTCAATAGTCAATAAGCCCCAAAAATTAGGTTTAATGTTGCAACTGAAAGGTAGTAAGTAGTAATATAAAACCACAGTTGTTATAATTTTAAATTCTACCACTAGAGGGTGAAACATATAAATTATATTGTTTTTTAAAAATATGCATTTAGAGTAGTTGAATTTAAAAAAAGCCCGTAATTATAAAACTACTGATCAGTAGTTCGGCTGCGCGGCATTTTTTTAAACTTACTCGACAGAGTTTTAGCATATTCAACAAAAAAACTATTAAACCCCTCAAAAATTATAAATATTCTGAATATATTTACAAAAATTATAAATATTCTGAATATAATATTCTGAAAATTTTGGAAAAAGTTACTGCTTTAATTTGGCTCCTACATACTTATTTTCTATTATTTTTGAAAATTTTAATTAAGAAAATGTTGGGAAAAGAGGAAATTTAAAAAATGACTTCATTTTATGAATTTATTTTCTTCAGTTTAGTTTTAATTCCATATCAAAGTTTGAAAATATAATTGCTGTTAAATCAAAATTAGAATCAAAAATCAAAATTCCGGCAGCCTAGTGTAGATTCGTTTTATTAGGACTACTTGTCTTCCAAATTTCACCCAAATTGGATGCAAATTGTGGAAAAAATCTAGGTCGCAACGTTTCTTTTGTATGGAAATGAAAAAACATTTCAAATTTCCAGACAACCTAGGTCAAAAACTTTAAAAAAAGATGCATAGTGTAAAAGGTAGGTCTATTACCAACCATTTGCAAAAAAACCAGATCAAAATCCGATAAGTACAGCTCAAGTTATCTGCTCCAGCGAAAAACCTGATCTTACTTTTTGGGCAAAGGCCTCTTAAGTAAATTGTTAAAACAATGAAACCCAAATTTATAGTTGGATCCTAAAAATATTAATATTAGATATCTGTGTACATTAATTTATTTTAATATATGCTTTACCCCAAGTACCTGAAAAATAATAAAGCATATAAATGGTGAAACCAAAAATATATCTAGAAAGTAATGTTTTGATATTAGGGACTCGACATCCTTCAAATAACTAAGATATTTTAAAAGTATTGGAAATTATTTTCATCTTGTGATAATTACAGAACTTAATTACAGTTTAATTATTAATTGCTCCTTAACACAATGTTTTAAGTAATATTTTATTCCAAAAGATTGTTTATCCACTATCTCAGGAGCACCAAAGTCATTCCATTTAATAAATTTCTGAAATATTTTTATCAAACCTAAATATTTTTTACTACAGGTATCAAAAAAATAAGGAACACTTAGAAGCCTCGAATCTGCCTCGAATCTTAAAAAAAATTATATTTTTTTTGTATTTTGCTTAAAATTAAAAATTATTGTACACATTTTTCAACCAGAATTGAAAAAGTTGTCTATATTTTTCTCTAAAATTATATTATTATGTTGTAGTCTAAAGTTGAAAATTGTTCGATTGCTTATATAGGTCAGCCCTAAGACGGGTAATAAATCTTAGTGATTAGTTAGTTATAAGCAATATCGTATATAATATAAATTTAATTTATAAATTTAATTTATAAAAATTACCAAAGAATTTTCCATTTTAGTGTTAAATGCTTTCAATTGAAAAACTAAACTTAATATGCAAACAAAAAAGCTACACCAATTAACTACCAATATTGTAGTTGCAGTTGGTATTAATTGTAACACTGGAACGATGTAAGCAATAAAAACATTTGAGGTTAAATTACGAAAAGGATAAACCAGAATACAACCTGGCGCCTCTGGTAATTTAAAAATCTGAAAATGTAATTTAGTATTATTAAATTTAATATAAATTTTAAAAATAACATTGTCCTCTGAAATTAAATAACCAGTCCAAACTCGTTGAATTACATCTAATACTGTACAGAAGAATGTAATTGCTGGTCCAACAAGAAGTAGTTTTGTTAAATTTTCGAAAATATTGAAGAATATTTTATAATCCTTAATTTCCCTTTGGGTTGCTGACATTAAATAAGTTTGTAGTTGTACACTTTTGTCACAGAAAATTATATTTTTAATATATTCTGTTATCATTTTTTTTATTATTAAACTATATTTACAAATTACATTTTTTTCTTATAAATTTCATTACTTTTATAATTGAATAAGCAATGCCAACACTGAAATAAATTTATGAACATTACAATAATAGAAGCAATTGTTACAACTCGTGCTTGTACACCATTTCATTTCCCAAAAAACAGTGATACAACGACAACCTGAAATTTTCAAAACAAATTCTTCATAATTAAATTAAACGATTCTATATATAACAAATTTTTACTTGCATTATATGTGCTAATGAGTAAATTATTATTATAATCCGGCCACGATGTTACAAATATTCCTAAAAACTTCAATCCCATTAGATTCCATTTTAATAGATTTAAACTATTTACAGCTGAAGGAATTATAAAACTTTTGAACTTGACTTCAATCATAATTTTATTTTCATAAAATTGTAACTGTACACTGTTTTGTAAAAAACTAAAAAACTGTCATTATATTTTTGTTTCATAAAATTAATAAAATTGTCATTTGAAATTTATGGGGACAAAATGTAAGTAATTAATGCATATGACGTACATACAACACACATTCTATCTATTTATGAATATATTTTTTCTTGAAAAACTAATGACGTGACACTTGCTAACATTAAGGTCTAATTTATTAACTTTACACCAGTTCTCAAGTAGTTTTAGTCTAAATTCTAAGTACTGTACATCTGAAGGTTTAGTTATGATATAGTAGATTTTTAGATCGTCAGCATATAAAATATGTGGAATATCAGACAGTAATACAGATAGGTCAAGGAGTAATATATTGAATAATAGAGGGCCAAGGTGGCTACCCTGAGGGACACCTGAAGAAGCCGATATTTTTTTGGAAATAAACCCTTGAAATTTGACAGATTGGGTTCGACCACTGAGATAAGAACTGATCCATCCCAAAAGTGGGTTTGCCAATCCGATGTTTTTTAGTTTAGAAATAAGGATACTGTGGTCTACACGGTCAAAAGCTTTACTGAAGTCGGTGTAGATAGCATCAATCTGGTAGCCTTTTTCCATGTTAATCAGCAGATCAAACGTAAAAACATTAGATTTGTAGTGGTAGAGCGGCCTTTTCTGAAACCATGCTGTTGCTCGTTAAGTATAGGATTGATAATTGACGTCATTTTATCACATATTATTTTTTCAAATATTTTTGGTATTGTAGACAAAATAGCTATACCTCTATAGTTATTTATGTCAGCCTTTTCACCACTTTTGTATATTGGAGTGAGGTGAGAGGATTTCCAGGCTGATGGAAATTTTCCTGAAGAGATGGATTTATTAAAGATAAGTTTAAGTGGTACAGACAGCTGATCAGCACATTTACTTAGAAAAAGAGGAGGAGGCTGATGTGCAATTCTCTTATAATTCAAATCTGAAGCATAAGAAGAAAGGTCGCATGTGACTTCATCTTGAGAAATATCAAAGCAACTGTGATATTTATAATATAATTGGCTTAAAATACTAACATTGGTTGGTAATCCTTCTTGTTGAATTGCTAATGCCACACTAGTTTTGGTTTTACCTTCAATACACACAGAACTGGGTTTATTGTGTAAATAGGCAAGATAAATACGTACATTATTAAAAATTTTATTATCTCTTAACCTAGATAAAAGGTACCGATTTTCAGTACTATCAGTAGAATTAATTGTTAATTTAACATTTAGTGGTAGAGCGGCCTTTTCTGAAACCATGCTGTTGCTCGTTAAGTATAGGATTGATAATTGACGTCATTTTATCACATATTATTTTTTCAAATATTTTTGGTATTGTAGACAAAATAGCTATACCTCTATAGTTATTTATGTCAGCCTTTTCACCACTTTTGTATATTGGAGTGAGGTGAGAGGATTTCCAGGCTGATGGAAATTTTCCTGAAGAGATGGATTTATTAAAGATAAGTTTAAGTGGTACAGACAGCTGATCAGCACATTTACTTAGAAAAAGAGGAGGAAGTAAATCAGGCCCAGGACCTTTATTAGTATCAATACTACCTAACACTTTAAGTATTTCCTCATCTGAGATTGATAGTGTACTTAAAATAGAGTTCTGGTCGTCGCTAGTAGTTGCGATGTCTATTAAATCAGATGTGGGCCTATAACATTCGCTAAATCGATCAGCAAACATGTCGCATATGACACTAGGATTTGATGAGAAAGAGTTATCCTTTGACATGGTAGAAGGATATCCAGAGCATTTAAGTTTGGTGTTCACAAAATCGAAAAATTTTTTGGGATGTGTTAAAAGGTCTTGGCCAAGTTTACCAATATAGCATTCATAAGAAAAACGCGACTTATTAGAGAACTCAGCTGCAAGTTTCTTATGCTCACGTATTAGATCTGGGTTAGGATTACTAACTTTTTTAATTTTTTTATATAATTTATTTCTACGGTTTCACAGAGATCTAAGATTTTTGTCCAACCATGGCTCAGTTAACTTGTCTTTTTTTACCATTTTAGGAACGTAAGTATCAATTATTCTAAAAATTGAAGCGTAAAAGGATGCGACAATAGAATCTAAGTCATCAGATGATAAAATTTCAGTCCAGTCAATAGAGGAAAAAGCTAAATTAATGTTATCAAAATCAGCATTTTTAAAATCATATACAACTTTGTTGTTGTAAGATTTAATGAAGGAAGTATAAGTGGTTTTAAGTTCTACAACTAATGCATTATGATGTTGTGTGTTCGTGAAAAGATTATCAGCATCAGTAGCTGGAACAGCAACCACATTGTCGTAGTTATTAGAAAAAATAAGATCAAGCCATCTTCCATTGATGTTAGGAGAGTGCACTATTTGCTGTAGGTCGTTTCCATAAAAAGTATCAATGAGCGAGAAATCGATGTCTGCAGTTAAGTTTACGGGTAGCAAATGGTTGTCTAATTCATCAACAATGAAATTTAATTTAGGGCGATTAAAATCGCCAAACACAAAAATATTGTCAACTTCGTCAAGGGTAGAGAGAATAGAAAGGAAAGAGTCATAAAATTCACTATAAACAGTTTCGTCAGAATTAGGAGGGATATAAACTACCCCAACAAAGATTAATTTATTATCAATTCTAATTTTGATAAATGTGTGTTCAAAGTATTGTGAGTGAGATGTGGGAACTATTTCGTGAGAAAAGGTATTACGCACTCCGATTAGGACCCCACCATCTCTAGTAAGACCAGAAGAAATATAGTCACGATCACACCTGTAAACTGTCCAATCGTTACTTAGGATTTCTGAGTTTGTGAAGGAATCATTTAACCAAGTTTCACATATTACTATAATATCGAAGGGTGACGAGTTAGCATTTATAAATAGCGAATTTAATTTACCTCTGATTCCACCACAATTATGGTAAAAGAAACTTAAGGATTTACCAGAAAGGGGTTTTCTTTCTGGCAGGGCACGAAAAAACTTATCGGTATTTACACGGGATTCTTGCTGATGTGCAATTCTCTTATAATTCAAATCTGAAGCATAAGAAGAAAGGTCGCATGTGACTTCATCTTGAGAAATATCAAAGCAACTGTGATATTTATAATATAATTGGCTTAAAATACTAACATTGGTTGGTAATCCTTCTTGTTGAATTGCTAATGCCACACTAGTTTTGGTTTTACCTTCAATACACACAGAACTGGGTTTATTGTGTAAATAGGCAAGATAAATACGTACATTATTAAAAATTTTATTATCTCTTAACCTAGATAAAAGGTACCGATTTTCAGTACTATCAGTAGAATTAATTGTTAATTTAACATTTGGCGGTAATAGAGGATCCAAAAATGATATTTTATCGTCATTGTGTACTATAGAATGGGTGGAAGTTGGAGTAGGGCAGATATGATGAATTGTGTCAAAATATGTGGAGGGTATTTCATTAACAGGGGTAAGCGGATTTAATGTTGGACTATGAATAAAGGTTTGAAATTTTTTTAAATTTTTTGACAATACTTTTCTGATGCTATCACTTCTATTGCTATTAGACTTATTTAATGATGAGGTTGTGTTAATAGGAATTGTAGGAATTGTAGGAGTATTGTTAATAGGAATTATAGGAGAAATATGTTTGGAAGTGGGTAATTGTAGAGTGGTGTGAGAAGGACAAGGATGGTTACCTTCATAAATGTCATTGATGTTAATAGATGATTGAATATTATTTGAAAGTGACTTATTAGGATTATTAGGGAGGGAAATAGAAGGAAGAATAGGATTCAATGTACGTCCTTGTATAAAGTTATGATATTTATTATTATTGTTATTCCTAATATTGCTATCTAAATTTTCTGTGTTAGAATTTTTTACATTAAGTGGCAATTTGGTAATATTATTATTATTTATATTACTATTATTCACAATAGACTTATTGCTAATTAATTTTCGATGGACAATGTTATTACTATTATTACTATTAATATTATTTTTATTTCTCATGATTTTACTGTTAGCATGATTAATCCATGTTGCAAAAGATATATTACCTATTTTAAATAAGCTGCCATTCGAATTCTGGAACAGCCAGGCGTATCTGGTTGGGAGCCGTAGTTTAAATGAAATACTCATTTTATTAGTCCTAAGCTTCTTATTTTTAGGTCGTAATTTCGAGCATGATATAACTTTTATATGTACGGTCTCCTTAATGTAGTTTTTAATGTGCGAACTAGTTAGATAAAAATCGTTACATTTTACGTGGAAAGTTGTTACATCCAGCTCATGATGAGAGTCATTCAAAGTTCTTAATTTATCAAGTCTCTTATTCCATTCCGCGTTGCTCTATGATTCACCAAATTTATTAATAATTTTTTTTTTATTAACTTTATTCACATGAGTTTCGGTAGGAGGCGGTACCAGTACAAGTGGCGATACTGATCTGGCTTCGGCTGTTGATGTTGTATCATTATTAGCATTAATGATTTCGTCTGGAATAGGAATGTTCTCATTTTTATTAACATTATTAGCATTAATGATTTCGTCAGGAATAGGAACATTCTCATTACCAATATGATTGTTGATGTTATTATCATTATTTTTCTTAATATTCTCATCATTATCAGTATTAATATTCTCGTCACTAACAGTAATAGTGAATTCGTTAAGAAGCGATAGTTGATTTATTTTGTTTGGCGAATGATTTTGAGTAGGAGTAGGTAAATGATTAATATTCGAGCATAAATATTTAATGTCATCAATGGTGGAATTTACTATTACTTTTGTTGATTTTAGCTCATCAACTAAGTAAGATAATTGCGATGAGATACCTTCGGTTAGATAATTATTCTTTAAATTGTTCAATTCTATGAAGACTTTGTTGAAATTCATTAATTGATCTGCCAAAAATTTTTCAGATGATAATTGACAATTTTTTATAATACCGTCAGATGCGCATTTAACTTTTTTCATGGTTGAGTGTGAGTTGTTTAGTTGAAAGTTAATTTTATCAAGAATTAAGTCATTGTTTATTTTAAGATTTTCGGAAATAGACTCAATATTGTTGTTTAACCGAGAAACACTTTTTGTAATATTCACTATGTATTCAGATTGAGAATTATATTTCTTGTCTAAATTGTCAACCTGATCACATAATTCTTGAACCGCATTTAGAATAGTATCTTGAGGTGAGCCTTGGGGTATTCATGTTGTAATTAGATTTTTATAAATTTATGTACGGTAGTTCAATGGCTTAAAGGTAGTTCAAGGTTTTTATTTAAATATAATTGCACAGTAATATAGAATGTTACAAAAATTATGTGTCCAGCAATTATTATTAATTATGCTTATTTTGCTATTTTTTTTTTAAATCATTTATTTTAAAATCTTTATATTTATTTTATTATTTTTAATATAGCATAAATATTTTCACAATATAATATATAATATAGCATAAATATAATGTAGCACAAATATGAAAAAGAAAAAAAAAACTCGCAAATTTATGTGTAAGCGTAAATTATTGGATTTAAAAATTATTTTATTATGCAATGGATTTAAGTAATTAAAACTAATTTTAATTAGCGGACAAATATTTAAACACGTCTACACGCGTTGAAGACAAATTATAATTTTCAAACCTAGATATTTTATGTACATAAAATGACATTCAGAGAACTTCCACATCTGTTATAAATTAAATTATATACCTATACATATATCTATATATTAATATAAATATTGGACACAGAATATTAAAAATATGGTTTTTTCAGTTACCTATTAATAACTAAATAATTTGTACGTGTTAAAGGATTCAAATATACATAATATCACCTTTTACAATGCATATAACCTCTTAAATTACAGATCGTTAAGGAAATAAATCATTTATATACAATCCATTAAAGACTTTAGTTATTATATAAGTATAAATGTTAGTGATATACTATTAAAAGAAAACGAATTTTAAATATTTTAAATAATTATTTTTTTTTTTAATTCCAATATGTACTTGGAATCTTACTATAACTGGTCTAAATAGGCCAACTAATAGATTTATTTTGAGTATCTTATATCTAGTCGTGTTGCAATTTTTTGCGTATGTACCATGGGGCTTGACTATGTTTCTAAGTATTTTATTTTGGAAGCGTTGGATCATCATTATATGGCTTTGGCTAGCACAACCCCATAACTGTATGCAATACATCCAAATTGGTTTTATTATTTGGTTATAAATTAGTAGTTTATTTGCTATAGATATCTTTGATCTGCGTCCAATTAGCCAGTAGAGTTTTCTGTATCTGATGTTTAGTTCTACTAGTTTTGACAAGCCTACCTCAACTTCGTTTGGAAAATATGACTATATCTTTTGTGGAAAAAGTTAAAAACCTAGATATGATTTTCAATAATATTGGCTCGTGGTCAGACCACATTAGTTTAATTCCTGGTAGAGTTTATTCCATTCTTCGTAAATTGTGGAAATTTTCCTTTATTACACCTTAGTCGGCTAAACGTAAATTTGTTATTTCTCTTATTCTTCCTCACGTTGTGTATGTAGTGACGCTACGCACACTATCAAATAAAAATGCAAAATTATAATGTTTAATTTTCTCTTTTTATAAAATTACAAATAAAGTATTAAACAGTAAAGTCGTACGATTATGACGACCACTTAAATTATCTATAATCTATAAAAATAGAGCGATTAAATTAATTGAGCATCTTGATATTAATTATTCGGATAATCGAGCAATTGATTTTCGATCTGTTAATTGAGTTAGTTGTGCGTGCGAAAACTTTAAAACCAGAATTTATTAAAAGTTTAAAAAAATTTATTTTATTACACATTAATATAAATCAAATTTATATGACATAAAAAATAAACCTTTTTCTTTAATCTTTTTAATAAATATTAAATAAATAATAATTAAATAATAATTGAATAATTTTGATTAATAAATTAAAATAAATAAATGACCGTTAATTTAAATAAATTAAAGTAATAAATATTAAGTTAAATAAATAATGTTAATGGACAAAAACAGTGTTTTAATTAACATATAAAATAACATTTAAGGTAGGCTAGCCGTGGAGTCAGGCTAGAAGTTTATACTTTAGTTACAGGTATACCCTACATGTACTCCTCCATGAATGTTGGTAATAGTAATAGGCTAAATATTATTTTTTATAGGTGCGTCAATAATCGAAGGAGACATGATCGAATTCGTGATGTTCGAAGAACTATTCTGGGTTGTGATTTTGAACAATACTTGCAATTTCGATACCTCAAACGTACATCATCGGAAAGTTGTTTTCGCAGACTTTGTTTTGATTACTGTAGTCAACTGTGTTGAAATATCCCTTTTGTTATGTGCATGATGATTAAATGTTGGATTTATTCCTTGTTTTAATTAAAATATACTATAATTAATTTATATCCATTTATTTGGTAATGTCTTTTAATGTTAGATATTAAGTAACGTAGTATAGTACATTTATCTTTTTATTAAATTATTTATTTATTTTTATAATTGTTAATTTTATTTTGTCTTAGTTAATTTTGTAATATCTATTTGTTATAGTTAGTTTTCTTCATATTATTGTAAAATTAGTATCAGTTAACTTTATTGTAGAGAACACTTGAATTAGCTCAATAACTATATGTATTCATAATGTAGAGAGTAGAGACTTATCGTCTCATATGTTTACTGCAATAAATAAATTATTATTATTATGTTCTGTCCATTTATTCGTGACTTCCAGTATCATACCCAGGTATGTGGTTGTAGAAGCGTGTGGTACTGAATTGCCATTTAGTTGTATTGGGATTATGTTTTCTACAACTCTGTTTGAGAAAGTTATATATGTTAATTTTGAATCATTTAGCTTGATTTTCCATTTGTTCGTATATTGTTGAATGGCGTTGTTTGCGTCTTGTAGTTTTCTTATAGTTGTGGTTAGATTTTTATCCATTGTCATCATAGTCGTGTCGTCAGCTAATGTTGCAACTAATACTTCTTCTGGTTCAGGAAGATCACTGGTGAATAGTAGGTACGGTATTGCACCTAGGATGCTCCCTTGCGGAACTCCTGTTTTAATTTCTTTAATTTCAGAGTAGCTATTCTCATGTTTTATTTATACGGAAGTATCTGTTAGTCAGGTATAATGTTAGAAATCCAACATGATTTTTCGGCAGTAATTTATTTAGTTTGTTTATAAGTCCTTCATACCATACTCTGTAGAAAGCTTGAGATACGTCAATAAATATAACCGTACAGAATTGTTTTTCCTCCAGTGCTTTTTCTATATAGTCCGTAATCCCATGTATTTGTTCAATAGTCTAATGTTTAACCCGAAATCCAAATTGGTAGCTAGGTATTAGTTTTTTGTCTTCTATTATTGGTTTGATGCTTTTTAGGAATAATTTTTCTAGTAGTTTTGATATAATTGGGAGTAGTGAGTTTGGTCTATTCTATAAGATTTTACGTCATTCGGTGGCTTTCCTGTTTTATTTATCATTTTAACTTCTGCAAATTTCCATATGCTTGGGATGTGCTTTAGTCTGAAAGAGGCGTTTATTAGCTGTGTCGACATTACGGAGCTTTTTTTTGTTCAAATTTTTAATTTCTTCTGTTAATTCACGAGGAGTAATTTGTTTTATGCTTTTATTGTCTGTGTTTTCTTGTTTTTCGTCAAGTTGTATGGATGAATTTGTTTCGTTAGGTTTAAAGACTTCAGCCTGATGATCTGCAAATGCTTCCGCTTTTTGTTTACTGCTCTTGGCCCACATACCTGACTTCGTTCTGATTGTGAGCTTTGCTTCCTCTTCAAGTTGTTGTTTTATTCTAAGTGAGGTTTTAAGATTAATTTTATTTTCTATCTCTAATTTAAAGCTGTCCCAGTCAGTGGTAATGTTGCTTAGTACTGGATTGCATTCATTGGTTATCACTCTCTTACTTAGGTGAAGTATAACAGCGGAGTGATCTGAGCTAAGGTCGTAGTTGTCTTCTAACTCAATGAAGTTGGTCGAAACTTTTTTAGCGATGAAAAAGTCAAGTAGGTCTGAGATTTTATATTCGTCACTTAGCCAGTAGGTTGGGCTACCTGTCGAGTGTACGTGCATCCAGATTCTGTCAGCGCTGTTATCAATTCTTTTCCCTTAGTTGTGGAAAATCTAGACTAGAGCCGCAATGAACATATTTCGCATTGAAGTCTCCTCCTAATATAAATTTTTCTCCTAACACATTAATGATATTTTTATAGTCATTTTTTTAAGTTGTATTTTGGGGGACAGTAGGCTGCTCCCACGGTAAGTTTTTGTTGTTGTGATTCTACTACAATGATGGTAAGTTGTATTTCTTCCTTTTCAGGTTTATTTCTTGGTAATGTTTAATGTTTTTTTTAATTAATATTGCGCTTCCACCTTTAGCTGGGTTGTCCGGGTGATTTGTCAGGTATGTATTATAGTTTGTAATGTTTAAGTACATTTGATCAGTGAGATGAGTTTCCGATATTAGGCAGATATCAAATTTGTGAATTTGATTTGTTTGTTATTAGCTTTTTTTTTGTAACGTCCGTATTTACGTTTACTTTTTTGTAAATTCTTTAATAATATTTTTTTCTTTGCATATGAATCCTTTATTAATGTGTTAATTTTACTTGCTGTTTTTATTTTATTTTTTTTAGAAAGCTGTTTTCTTTGCAACATTCTTAGGTGAATAATCTGTTCTCAATGTATTTACTGGGTTAGGGTTAGATGTCTGATCTGTTTGCTTCTTTATGCTGGATTGCTAGTATAATATTTTTAACTCTAATATCTCACGTTTTGCTTCTTGTAATTCCTTCTCTAGAATTTTTTCTTGATCTGCGAATATTAATTTTACTGATGTTTGTATTCCAGGTATGTTGCTTTCTGAACATATTTTTTTTCTCTTAGGTGTGCGTGTGCGTTCCTGGTTGCTGTTGTTTTTTAAATATTTTCATTTTTCAAAAATTATGTGTTAATAATGGACCCCATACATTAGGGAATTCGGTTGTGCAACGGTTGCGGCAAGTTGCATAATGTGTGGTGTAATGATGGTCCATCATTGACCACCAGAATAGATATTCACTTAGTAATTTCTCATGAAATTCCTAATAATAAAAAACGATATTTACTTAGGAATTTCTCATGAAATTCCTAATCATAAAAAATGCACATACTTAAGAATTTCACACGAAAATTCTTAAAATTATTGCATCAGAAATTTATTCAAAAACTCGAATTGGTTTCCCACACAATTCGAATTATTTCATGAAAAATCAAATTACAATTTATTACAAAAGCCCAGACCAATATTTCCAAATTTCAAGTGCAAACGCACTGCAAAGGAAATATATATGTTCATATTACTAAAAAATAATTATTAATTTTGTTTTCAATAATTATTTTCAAATAATGCATATTGGCCGGCTCTAATTATACATTTTTTGTATGCACAAATATTTTATTTTGCTTTCTCTCCCGATTTTTATATATTTTAAATATATTTTGCTTTCTCTCTCGAATTTTACGTTTTACGAGAACGAAAATTCTAATTACTATATTTTAGGTCAAATCGGGACGGGACCTGATTGGTAGAAAACCAACTAATCGATAAAACTAACGAGTACGGCAACTAAATCAATTTCTTTAATAAATTAATGATCCTGACGATCAGTAATTCAATTCAGATCGAGCCTAAGAAATAGACAGTCAAAGTCAATATTAAAATTATAACCTAATCAGTCAAAGTGAATATTAAAATTATAATCTAATCAGTCAAAGTGAATATTAAAATTATAATCGAATCAGTCAAAGTGAATATTAAAAATCTAAACAGTCAAATTAATTAGCTATATATATATACAAAGAAAAGTTTAAAGAACAATCTTAAATTGAATATAAAATATTTATATATAAATTAAAGTAAATCAGTCGTTTATTAAATATCCTAAATAAACAGTTAAAAAATAAAATAATTTAAACAAGCTTTTATAATAAATATTCATTATTAATAAATAAAAATAAATAATTGTAATAAACTTAACATATTATTCATAAGAATAATACAAACAATAAAATTTATTATACAAAAAATTATTTGGTGTTGTGATTTATCATAAGTTAAACGTTCGCGTTTAACAGTGGACTGGTTAAATAATTATTATTTTTTACCGAACTTTTATTAAAGAAGTTTTTTTGACATTTGACACTATCCTGAAAAGAGCATAAAATCTTTTTTTTATGGTTGGTTGCACAAAAGTTGTGGAAAAGTTGCATAGTGTGTGGGGTGGTTCTGCAACAATTGCGTAAACATTCGCACAACCGAATTGCCTAATCCTAATGTATGGGGTCCATAAGAATCTGAGAAAATTAATTTAACGATTTTCAGTCATTTAAATTAGATCATTAGAAAATGTTGGGCATGATTTAAAATTTATAATAAGTTGTTCAATTTACTTTTAATATATTTTTAATTTATGTAAAACAGAATCTATACTGTAACAATTAGTAAACATAACCTACATCAAAGCAAAACTCACTTTTGTCTTAATTATTCATCATGTAAATGTGATTATTCTATATATATGTACACACTCTATAAATTTAGTTATTTAGTTATTTCGAATTTAGTTATTTCGAATTAAACTGTAACAATCTGTGTGTGCTATTATCCTGGTTAAATAACAAATTCAAATACATATGTAGATAATTTTAACTAAGAGTGAATACTGAATATACGAAAATCATATATATTTTTTTGACAATTTTCGGTAGCAAACCTAAGCATAATATATTTCGGTAATCCAAAGACAATTTTACAATGTTACAATCGATTTGTTATTCTTCTGTACATAATTTATCGCAGTAAAATTTTAATTTATGCTTAGCTATTAAAGCCAGTATATGCAGATAAGAGCGTAGCGTAATTTTCATACAAATTTAATATCGTGAAATCAGAAGTGAAAATTTCGCTTCTGATTTCGCTATGTTGGTACGCAGTTCATCGTGAAATCAGAAACGAAAAATGCAGTTTTTGTATATTAATAGATGGCGCGCAAAAGACTCATATTTTTTCGCGCGAAATAATGTTCTGAACATTCACGACGGAATTTTGACATTATTTTCTAGCTTTTTTTTTTTTTTTTACTTAGGGAGTAAAAAATTAATAAAAATTGAATTTTTAATGCTCAGTATAATAATAATTATAGTTCACAATCAAAATTATAATAAAATATAATTTGATTGTGTTCAATTCACAATCAGAATTATAATAAAATTAAGTGTTAAAAAATATGTTAAAAATAATTATTTTAAGCATTAATTATACTGATAACATACATATTTTTAAATTTATTTATTTATTTATTTTACTATAATAATTTAAAATTGATTTTAAATTTAAAAACACATATGAACATAATTAATAACTTTCATAAATAAAATTCATGATATAATTCAAAAAAATATCACAAGTTTAAATTTTAAATATTGTGCAAACATCCTTATTAACACGTTAACCGCGACGCTGATTTTACTATACTTTTCGTTTAGGCGATAGCATACACAGAAATTGCGAAAATACGCAAATTGTTTTTTTTTTCGAGTATACAACAGTAAAACCCTTATTTTTATTGTTGTTTTATAACAGTAAAACCCTTATAACCCTTAACAGTAAAACCCTTATTTTTTCAAATTTTTTTAATTTTTTTTTAATGTTTTCTGGAATTCTTCGAGAATTCTTCGAGGGCAGTTATTATATATGTATGTATATCTTTGAAAAATAAAGTTGTAAATTTGCTAAATTTTAGTTATTATTTAGTATATGTATGTTTTTAAAAATATTTTTTCCTCATAAAATTGAAAATGTCAGTAACAGATGATACAGATGATAGTGAAATATTTTTACAATCTGCAAAACGACAACCTCGTCGAGTATTACGACTGCCATCATTAGAAGGTGATAGTTAATTAGACCACAATATAGAAGGTATACGATATAAACAATCATAACAATTGGTTCGATCCAGTGGGAAATCAACCAAATATTATGGTTTTCAATAGTTCATATGGAGTGAATGAAAAAGTGCAGAGTTGTGTCGAAGTAAAAGATTTCTATTCACTATTAGCTACAGATGAAATGTTTGAAGAAATTAGTTATCAGACAAATATATATGCTATGCAAGTAATTTCAAAAAATAAATCTAAACGCTTAGGTAAGTGGGTGTATACTAATAAAAATTAAATTAAGAAATTTTTTGGACTAATAATGTGGATGGGATTAGTAAAACTTCCGTCTTTGAATTTATACTGGTCAACCGATCCTGCATATTCGCAAAACATTTCCCAAAAAAATAATGAGCAGAGATCGTTTCGAAATTCTTTTGAGGATGATTCATTTTACAAATAATGAGGAGCTTGATAATCCTAATCGTTTATATAAAATTCAAACAATTATAGATGAGCTCAATGAAAATTTTAAAACGTATTATAGTCCACCTGAAGTTGTTTGTATTGATGAATCTTTGATTCCATTTCGCGGACGTATAATTTTCAGACAATATCTGAAACAAAAAAGACATAAAAATGGTATCAAAATATTCAAACTGTGCTGTGGGACTATACATATAATTGGGTATACATATAATTTCTTTGTATATTCTGGTAAAACTCACGAAAAACAAAGTACAACGCCCACAAATATTGTTATGAATCTGTGAAAATATAATCAATAAAGGACACACAATATGCACTGACAATTGGTATACGAGTTTGGATTTAGCGAATCAACTTCTACCAAAAAATACACATTTGATAGGCACACTTCGTACAAATCGCAAAGGAAATCCTAAAGAAGTATTATCAAAAAAACTGAAGCGAGGGGAATTTTTTGGGAAAGAGAATAAAGATGGTATAACCATTTTAAAATGGAGAAACAAGCGTGATATTTTACTACTTTCTACTACACATTCAGTAGAAATGGAAGTTGTAGAAACAAAAAGGGGCTGTAGCTGTAAGCCAAAAATAGTAATTGACTATAATGCAGGAAAAACAGCTGTTGATATTTCTGATCAAATGAATGCGTACAGTAGCCCTTTACGAAAATCGATGAAGTGGTAGAAAAAATTGGCATTTGAACTTTTACTGGATACTTCTTTGGTAAATGCACTGATACTGTGGAGGAGCACTGGCATAGTTAACTATAGGACACTATAATGAGTGTGTTCCCTAGGGACCGGCGTCGCCTAAACGGAAAGATTAGAGCCGGGCCCTAGCGACCGGCGTCGCTTTTAACGTGTTAAATAATCTTCGTAAGGGTTAATATTTTTATAAATTATTATTATTAAATGCTATTCTTATTATTAAATAAATAAATCGTAATATGTATTAATAAATAATTTATTGTACCTTGTGTATCAGGGTTTATAATGGAGATGGGTTTGCATTTGAATGGTTTGCAAAATATTGGTATAAGTTAATACGTTTATTTTATGTTTTTTAAATATGAAATTGATGTAAGTTGTAAGTGATCGTTTTTAAAGTATTAGTTAAAAGAAATTTATATCTCTGATAATATATTTATATCTCCATCTAATATAAAATGGACTTATACCAGTTCCAAAAAAACGGCAATTTGATAATATTAT
This sequence comes from Empis stercorea, assembly GCA_949752835.1. Taxonomy (NCBI): domain Eukaryota; kingdom Metazoa; phylum Arthropoda; class Insecta; order Diptera; family Empididae; genus Empis; species Empis stercorea. Next base: position 39,506,058 of record OX457087.1, read on the forward strand.
TATTTATTTATCATAAATACAGCAGATGTGGCTACAACTTCATCCACTTCATCATAGGAGGCGACAATTTTTTTTATTTCAATCACAATTGAATTTATCAGCTGATAATTTTTTTTAAATAACATTAACTTTGAGTTTTATAAACGTAAAAACAAAAATCATTCAATATAATTAAAAAATACAAAACTTCCTTTAATAAATTGCCATTTTTTAATGTTATGCCAGCAGGCTATGCCTTTTTTGTCCAATATATTTGAAATAAATGAAATGAAATGAAACGAAACGAAATATTGACAACAGAGCCATCTACATGTCAACTATTTATCAATTACAATTCATTTGCAATATATAAATAACTGCTGTAATTCTAATTTTTTTTCCGTCAAATTGTTGTTGTTTTCAATGTAAAAATTTGCAATACAATATACGCGTCTACAAAAAAACAGGGCTAATATAAAATATTGGTACAAGTTAATATGCTTAATTCAATACACTACCCAGTGAGAATGTTTATACCAACGTCGGCCCGACTTATATACCAACGCGTATGCCTGACACAATACATACTCTCCCATGGCAAACACACAGGCCACTTCCGCTGACATTGGTACTGACGCGTAGGTATCGTGTTGGGTATTGTAGTTTATTTATTTTACGGTAGGAATGTTCATATTGGAATTTGCTTTTTTTTATTGAAAATTAAAAATATGAATAAATTTTTCTCAAAGAATGTTCATATTGGAATTTGCTTTTTTTTATTGAAAATTAAAAATATGAATAAATTTTTAATTTGTTTTTTTATTGACATTGCAATATTAATTTATTAAATTTTACATTAGATATTAGATTTCTTAATTAATATAAAAATATAATAATATTTTTTTTTTTTTTGCTTAAGGCTTTTCAAATTTATGATACACATATTATTTCTTATAAATACAAATTTATATTTAACTACTATTACTATACATAATTTTATTACATCGTATTTACAATTTACCACAATTATTCATTATAAAGTTAATTAGTATATACATTCAATAAATTATGTTTTTAAATTAAATTAAAAACTTTCATTATATTAATTTTAATTATAAATAAAAAAAAAGAATTTTCCAATGAGCTCGTCCATCATCCATGATCCATTTTGCCAGTCCAGTTATTTTCTAGGTTTTATTAAGTTAGAACATGTAATTCTGAACTAATTAATAAATTTGAGATATATTAGATTTTCAATGCATTTTTTGTCTGGCTTTATTATACATACATACATACTTTTTTTTCTTCATGAAATTCCAATAGAAATTCATCTGCATTTCCACGGAAATAAAAATATTTTAAATTAATAATACAATTTATAATTATTACTATTAAAACTACAATTTTATTGTAAATTAAATATACAAAATACACACATTAAAAATACTCTACAATCTCCATATAGACACAATATTTTTTTTCTCTGCCATTTTATTTTGTTTGAAGCAATTATCCGCTTGGAGCGTAGAATTTTCTTCCAATCCATACGAATCAGGTGAAAATTGGTATCGTGTCAGGCTGACGAGTTTATATCAAATCGAGAAAATACTTTGATTATCTTCTATCTCAGTCTGACATTAGATTTTTTATATATTGTCATTTCGATACCAACAGAGTACCTACGCGTTGGTATATATGTCAGTTCTCTCTGGGTATTTTAAAAAGTAAATAACTGTCAAATTATTTTAATGCCAATTTAGCAATTGTCAAACTTTTCTACACAATAATTTTTCACAATTATTTCACGACGATTTCACGATGGAAATTTGGAGATCGCGTTAAAATTGCGCTACGCTGCATATCCGTACATAAATCTTAAAAAAACTTCCATAATATTTTTTTGCACTCGAAAAATATCCAAAGGATAGCAATAAAGAAACTTCACCAATTATAACCAACTTACATTGCGATTCTGTTGCTATGACTTTTTAATAGATTGCGCCAACGAAAATGTTCCCGGTAGGGGCAGATACTTTCAGTATAAAATTTGACATCTGTGAATAACTTAAAGTTATTTTATTAGCTTCTAATTGGATATGGATGAAAATAATAATAATATTGGTAAATTAAATGCTTTTAATGTTTTTTAAAGAATAATGTTGAGTTAATACATTATTATTTTTTAATTTGGAAAACAAAATTTATTTTTCATCAGTTCTGTTAAATTTTAGGCTTAAAATATGGAATAAATTTCGTTTAGCCAGAAAATTATATACAATACCTGCCATTCAAGATGATTCGGAACCATTTCCTCATATATTAAGTTGGAAACCACTGACAACTATAAATAAAAAAATTATCAAACTTGAACTTGATATGATTGATGAATGGTTTTATAAGAATCTGGCTGGTAGTAGTTTAAAAAGAGGTCGAGCAATGGGACTAAACGGTTTTATTATTTCTTTAGAATGCAATATTGACTCCAATAATGAAACATTTTTCAAAAGTAAATGTAAAGCGGAGATGAAAAAAAATTGCATTTATTCGATAAAAATTCATTTAAAAAATTCCAAAATATGTAAAGCGAATTGTAGTTGTGTGGCTGGAAGTGGATTTTCGGCAGCTTGTAAACATGTAGGTGCATGTTTATACGTCATAGAGCATTTCAGTAAAACAGGTTTGCCCTTTCTTTATTTGTTATATAAAAAAAATTAAAGTTTACTAGAACTCTACTTAACATTTTTTAATAATATTTCAGGTATTTCTTTGGAATATCTTACGCCTACATCAGTATTACAAAAATGGCATCGACCGCAAAACAATAATAGTACGTGTGCAGATGAAAGTTTTCATGAATTCATGGGTTATTGTAAGGAACCAGATATTTTATCATGCCAATCATTAACAGACCACCTAATTAATTTATTTATTAATAAAAGAATTGGGTCGGACTTAACTGCTGTCCGAAAAGTAAATGTTGAGGGCTATTTAAACGATCATTGTTACACAAAATATCTTGCGTACGACACCATGGTGGCAGTCAATGAAATGTCGATTGGTGAAAAAATTAACGTAGAAAAACGAACTCTTTCACAATCAAATTGCAAGCTATGGAAAACTATCCGCATAACAAGAATAACTGCTTCATTTGTAGGAGAAATTGTAAAAAGAATGAAGTCTGGAAAAAGTGCCCAATCTATATGTAAAAAGATTTTTAGCCCAGTTAATTTAAAAGTACCGGCAGTCGTCCATGGTCGCGTAACTGAATCTGTTGCATTTAATGCTTATTGTGGTATTGTCAAACATTTAAAAATAAGAAAATGTGGTATTTTCATTGATTCTGAAATACATTTCCTTGCCGCATCTCCCGATGGAATTGATTTTAATAATAAATTTGTGATCGAAATTAAGTGTCCTTATAAGGCTATTAATTGTGATAATTTAAGTTATATAAAAAATAATAAACTATTAACAACGCATAACTATTATTATCAAATGCAAATACAAATGCATGTAACTAAAACCAAAATGTGCCATTTTTTAGTTTATAGTACTAGTATCGGATTTTTACATATTGAAACTATTTGTTACAATAAAATATTTGTAGAAGATTGTATCAATCATATTCAAATATTTTATAAAAATGAATTATGTCCAGAATATTTAAAAAAGCAATTATCTTAACGTTCTAATCATTTTTTTTATTGAATAAAAAGTGATATTTTTGTAATAATTAATATTAATTTCATTGCAATGAATTTATTTATATTTTATTTTATTTATTTTGTTTTATTAAATGTACATATTTATTTATAAAATGAACAATATTTTTGTTAATAATTTTTTTTTTATTTAATAAATAATTTAAAAATCATTTAATTACTCTTTCCTTTAAATTGCATAACATGTTAGCGTTAAATACAATTTCATTAATTTTAGGCCAAAATAATGATGGTATAATATTAGATAAAATCTTGTTTTTTTTCGTAAGATTTATCACACGTTCAACATGAATCGTTCTATTTGCTACCATTCTTGTTTCCAAAACTTCAATTGGCTTAAACTGTGGAGCAGTTTTGAATGCAGGTAAGTTAATTGCAACATTTTTCTCTTCCAAAAGATCAGAAATATTAAAACCTCTGTCTGCAAGTATGGTGTCATTGGATCTGAGTAAATCTAAAAATTTACTATCTTCAATAATGAATCTGTCAGACTTGCTTCCACCATACACTTTTGAACAAAATGTTATTAAACCCTTTTCATCTAGCTATAAGATATTTAAATGTATTATAATTCTTATAATTTGAAAATAGATGCTGATTAACATTAGGGTTTGATGAACTTTTTTGCGTTTGTATTTCTGTACAATCTATTAGTGCTGTATACGCATTCATTTTCTTATATCGCAAGTTCCAAAAATCTATCTTTTTCAAACACGCATAAATAATAGTTGTCCAAAACATAAATATTGAAGAAACAACATTTCTGTGTATTTTATATAATTTCGCTATCAACGTAAAATCCAGTCCTCGACGATATTTTATCATCGTTAGCACAACTTGATTTTTACACGACATATACGATTCGAATGGACTGCTATTAGTTTTCAAGAATGAATATAATAAATCAAAACGCTCCTTATCAAATCCAGTGTAATACTTTATTTCAAATTCGGATAAGTTATCACACAACATTTCGCTTCTGATATCATATCTTATTTTAATGGTTTGTGTTTCTTTATCCACAAATTTTGTACTTTCGACGTCAGTTTGATCTGATGGATGCATTACTTCTTCTATTACAGTAGCATCATTATTCTATAATATAAATAAGTATGTTAAAATAATTTAATTTTTCAAATGCATAATAACTTTACATTAGGGTGAAAATTTTCACTAGGTTGTTTCACAATTAAACGTCGGTGTGAAATTTTTTTTTGATGACTTCTTGTAGGAAGATTTTTAGAAGGAACTGAAGTTTTTATTAGAACTTTTCTTAATCCTGTAAAAGTAAAATAAATATGATATATTAAATAAGAAATAAGCTTCTGTTACGGTTACGCTTACCTGATACAGACTCTATGTAATCGGAGGTCTTAAAATGTTTACTGCACACAACAGAGCTTAAACTTGGTTTTTTTCCAGTTCTAATAGCTATAATCCATTGTTTTTTAATTTTTATATCAATCGGAAATCTATGAAATTTTATTGATATATTAGCTCCATACAAACTTTTACACTGCGGAACACAACAATAACTAGGCATATTTTAAATCGGAACACTTTATTTTTTAACTTTTTTATAATATATAATAATTTAATATAGTTAAATAATGTTTAATTAACTATTTTGTTCAATAGATTATATATGAAAAAATCTTCGAAGTATATGAAATGTCAAATCGCAATCCTGAAAGTATAGTACTCGCCATCTGGTGGAAAAAAACTTGGCGCGATCTATAGTCATAACTTCTTATGACTTTTAACTTCTTATGACTTTTTTATCTTATGACTGAGCATATGACTAATGCCGAAATCAGTATTCTGAAACACCAGTCATAACTCTTAATTTTTTAATGGTTGTGGTATATGGTTGTGACTGGTTGTGTAGACCTGTCATTTACTGTTTACCTGTCATTTTATTGTGTGAAATTTGCAGTGCCGATATAAAAGAAATTTAATTCTAATTTTTGGATTTAATTCGATTTGGTGAGGTTTTTTTACTATTTATTTACGAATCGATGTTTCACTCAGGAACTTATCTTTAGACAATGAAAAAAGTTACAAAAAAGAAGAGTGCAAGAACCACAGCCGAACAGCTAGAAATTTATATATATTTTTTGCGGAGATGTGAAGTGAGCTAGCAAACAAACTAAACTCACAAAAAGGGCCTTCCAAAACCGCCAATGAATGGAAACTGGTAAGTAATCTGAAGTTGAATAATAGTGTGTATTATACACTTAGTCATATTAGTCATTACAACATCTTAAATCTAGAGTAAAAAAAATAAAAGCAGAAATATTGCTGACTGGTGGTGGTGCTCCTGCCTCTATAACTTTATCTAGTTTCGAAGAAAGAGCGTTAACTGTGTTAGGAAGAATTAGTGTATCTGGGGATGAAAGTGTTCCACATCTGGGATTTGAGGTTTTATAATAAATGATAAATTTCTTCATGAAATTTTTTTTTTTTAATTGTAGGATGTCGTTACAATGAGCAATGATTCAGCATCCAACAAAGTCTCCTTAGAAAGTGACAATATTCCATCAGATATAATATCCAACACAGTTCCGGAGCATATTCCATCAGATTGTAGTATGACAGATGATAACTTACCGGGCCCATCACAATTAACACCACGTAAACGACCATCTAGTTCTAGTACCATGTCGGTATTGATTGACAAAATAATGAAGTTGGCACATGACAAGATTGAGCAGGACAGATTAATTGCTGAGGAGAGATTGGAAATTGATAACAAAAATGCAGATGTAATGCAAGTGTTGGCAAACGCATTTGCCAACAAAAAATAATAATTTTTTTTTAAAATAATAATGCCATGATGTATATATGAATGACCAAAATTATTGATATAAAATATATTTTATTTATTTATTTATTTATTCATCTCTAATTACAGATATATTTTAAATCTAAATTTATACAATATTATAACATGATTTACAATGAAAATTTTAAAAGAAATGAGTGCATATTAATAATAGATATAATATTATTCATGACTTCTTCTATTCTTCATTAAAATAATTAATTATGTTTAGAGTTTTCTTATATGTTATAATTCAGGAAGTATGATTCCAAATTAATTATTAATCTAATAATTAGTTCCAAATTTGAAAAAATCGGGTAAAAAAATTATAATTTACAATAACCTTGTACCAAAAAACATAAAGAGCAAAAAAAAAATGTATGTATATATTTTATAATGTAATATTAAATTTTATAATAATAATATATAATGTTTTAATATTACAATGTGTTTACATATTCATTTCTTGTTCGTCGTCCTTCCAAAAAACTTCCATCAATTTCAGCTTCATTTTCATTTTCTGGCTCGTCGTACTCAATATTTTCATCCAAATCATCAACTGAAAAACCTTTATCAATAAGAGTGTTGTGCAAAATAAAACAAGAAAGAATTATGAACGCGGCTCGTTGAGGGCTATAATGCAAAGTCCGGTGTTTATGCAAGCATCTGAAGCGAGCCTTTAAGACCCCGAGCCTTTAAGAAGCTCTTGAAGCGAGCCTTTAAGAAGCTCTTTCAACAACATTTCGAACTTTTATTTGTATCTTGTTGTACTTCACTTGCTTTTGATTTTGTTGGTTAGTAGAAATTGGCATTAACAGCCAAGGCTCAAGTGGGTAGCCTCCATCACCTAGAAGCCAGGTCGATCTTCTAGGGTTATGCTGTTGAATAAGATGAATTCCAGTCGGCGTTGTGCTCCATATGGCTGCATCATGAGAGCTACCTGGAAACTTGGCGTTTCCTGCCAAAAAATTTAAATTTGAATCTGCTATCTGTATATAAATATTTTTATTAAAATATAAGCAAAAGTATATAAAATAAATGTATTTACAGCTTACAAAATTTTATTCTGTAAGCCAATTTACACGTTATCAATCGGCATATGTACGTAATATTTCTAGAAATAGTTGATTTTTCCTTTATCTCTTCACATAGGCAGTAAATAACAGATACCCAAGCTTTTTTGGTAGGAGCCGTACGCCAAAAAATTTAATGTTGATAAAACCAAAAATATTATAGATGTTGTCATATTATATTCATATAAATAATAATACTATATGATCATCACTCACTCGTAACATAAATGGAATTTCAGAATGTTCAATGTCATACTGTTCAAGTTCATCGATTAATTCTAATTGTTTTTGGTAAACGAAAAGTTAATGTATAAATACCAATTCATAAGATTCATAATATATGTATACATAAAAAGTATAATTATTTAATAACAAAATTGCAAATATGATAGCATTAAGTACAATGATAAAAACTATTATTCTGGAAACACTATTGCTACCACTCCTGATCGGTATTTGACACCTGTTGTCAATAATGTAAGAAATTTGATAAAATTATGCACAATTTATATAGTACATACATATACCTAAAAATATGCAAAAAATTCTTTGTTTGAATTATCTTATAATAATTAAGGATTTTCACTAATTATATGAGTCGGGCAAATAATTTTAATTTATTTATTAATGCACCTCAAATAAATATAATTTTGGAAAGTATTCTCAATATTTGTTTTTAAAAATAACGAGTAGTTGCAAGTGAAGAGAATTAAAAATGTAAATTTTTAATTTTCGGTGGGCTATAACGCAAAGGGAAGGGTATAGATAACGAAAATTATTTCATTAGTGACTCAAGATATATTTTAAATATCTCTTAGGTAATTCTATAACAAGCTACTTGGAGAATTCAGGCATTTTTTTGTAACTTTTACGAAAAAGATAAAACATTTTACTATCTTATAGCTTTTACATAACTCAAAAAATTCAATTGGTTTAAAAGTTATTAGATGTTTAATATTGGAATTTTTTTAACTTAGGGTGTAAATGGAAGGGCGAAAGAGATAAAGGAAAAAAAAATTTAGAATTATTAAGTAAATAAAATTTTCAATGCTATAATCTGTAATTATTTACCAGGATTACAAAACTCTTGCAAATCAACACAATATTAAGATTTTTAATCAAATTATTGTTTATAAATTAAAAGTTTCTTTATTTACGATTTTTAAAAAAATAACTTGTGGGCTAATTGACCTTCGTTAACTTGGATATTGCATCGCAATGAGTTTCGTTAACTTATCGCATTGCGATTTTTGTTTCGTAAACTTATTCTAATTCTACCGTAATACGGAAAGATAGGAAAGGAATTTATATACTTAACAATATTCTAAACCACATCGGTTGTAATCTTTGTTCAAAATTAATGGATTTTGACGACATTCAACCAAATCATAAATTCTAAACAAATCTTACAACTAAACCAATCAAATTAAAATTTTTTATTATTATTTAATAAATAAATAAACACCAAGTGTACTGCCGTTTGTTAAATTTACCTTAAAATGATTTTTCACTGGTCATCAACAAAATAAATAAAAATGAAACCTTTATATAAAAGTTTTAAATTACAACAATATCCATTCTTTACCTATCCATCCTGATAATGTAAACTTTTTTTTATATATGTATATATATTTTTTCTGCTGAGTACTCTTCAATTAAAAAATAAAGTAAACTTTCCAGAAGCTATGAAATATTTTCTTCATTCAGCCATGACTATAGAATTTTTGTTTCGTTAATGTTTTTTTTTTTTGGGTTTTGGAATATAAATATTCAATGATTCTGCGGACTCTTAAATATAAAGTAAATGCAAATATATACCAAGGAAAAGTATTTCTTTACAATAGAACCAAGCTTTCTGAAAAACAAATTTTAATTTCCAAAAAAAAAGTAAAAAATAAAAATTAATTTAATTTTCAAGAGCAGAGTATAATAATAAAAATCAATATTTTTTTATATTTATTTAATATTTTTGGCGTAATAAAAAGAATAATGTTTAATGTTGAGTATTGTTATTTGAACCGAAAATTGTGTATTGTATTTACAAAGCATAAATTACTATGTAATCAATTATTTATAATTAATGTAAAAAATAACAATTCATCGTTTATTTATATTACACTGACAACAAAACAAAAGGAACGTAACTTATTATTTAAAAATTATTATTTACGTGATATTTATTTATTATTATATGCTTGCTTGGTGATGATAAAAAATTGTAAACTAGCTGCTGATGATGTGGAAAATTAATATACATAGGTAGATGAAATAAGTAGACTAAATTACCCATATCTATATCTCATTGTGTAGGTATAAATTCAAATAAATTAATTTTTTACATAAATTATAATTACATAGGTAATAAGAATATTGAAATTATTAAGATCAATGAATACTAATAATATTTGTGCTTATATAATGAATGTAAGGTTAAATCAACATTTTGTAAAGTAAATTTATACAATTCTAAGTAATTACATTATTTTCAACTAAAAAGAATTATAATTAATACATTTTGCTTCATATCTTTTTATACGAAGCTTTTCCATTTTTATTGTGAATTTAAACTTGGTTTTTAAAGAGTTTTGAGGACTTTCTGAGATTATTCCATTTTTATAATAATTGAATATACACGAAAAAAATCCCAAATTGTCATTTACGTATAGGTACGAAATAAATCCCAGAAAAGATATACGAGTATCATGAATTTATTTATATTTATAAATTATTTAATTTAACCTAAAAAAGTTTTGAATATCTAAAATCCTAACTTCTTCGGATGAGCTTTAGGTAGAAAATAGTAGCGAACAGAATATTAGAAAGTGCCATTACAATTTTCTATTTCTAAAAGTAATTTAGCAATGTCAAAATTGTTATTGAATATTTTGGCAGTGTTTATGCATAACAAAACATTAACACTCTTATCTGAGTTGCTTATTTTGTTTTAAATAATTACGGAACATACCGACGAAATGAAAATTATAGAAGCTACAGGGGTAGTACTCTTGTTCCATCAGCTGACAGCAAATTTGGGGTGTTATGACAAATTCGAAAAGCCGAATACTTATTAGGCATTTAATAATAATCAAATTTTGAAAAATTCCAAGTATATGCATATCTTTCGAATTAGAAATATAATTTTTCATCACGATTTATATACAAATACCTATATATTTGAGAAATACATCACATGATTTTACCTTTCATTTCATTTCTTTCGTTCAAAATAATAAAAGTGTTTAAAGTAAATGACATTCACTCCGTTAAATTAAAAGGCTGACAGTTGGAACTTGGAACATAGAATTTAAATGAAAACACAACCTCTGTAGGCTATTATACCTATTTATATTATTATATGGTTAGTCCAATTCGTTCTTTTAATTTTACTTAAAATTTGCAATATTATGAACACTTTAACACTTTCGATTATATATCATAAATATTGTTATTTTTATTTATAACTAAAGTGCAAAAAAACATTTTCCACAAACAAGCAAATTTCCAAAATAATAATAATAATGATGATACATAAATAAAGTATATTCCAGAGAAAAGTTATTTGTGGCTACGAAATAGCCTTAATATATATTTGATATAATATAAATATAAACTGAAAATATTTGGTTCTAAAATAATTATTTTTGTTGTTGTATTATATGAAATATTATCAGTGGGAAAACATAAATTTTTATATCAATTTTTGCATAATGTTAAAGATGAAAATCGATTTCCAAAATGAAGATTTCAATTTTATATGACCCAAAAGGATTACCAAAAAGAAAAATTCAAACGATGGGATATTTTTTGTTTGTAGCCTATTTTAATTTGTGAAATGCTCTTTTTATTAGTTTTTTTTTTAATCCTGGAATATATACTTTATTTAAAAATTACTTTTGCGCCAAGAGTACTTTTTATACGGAATTTGTTTATTTTGTGGTGACCTCCTGAGGGACTAAAAATTGCTGAGTTGTAATATCTAAATGTATGTTATTAAAAAAGGATATTAATCGAATTTTTTTTATTTAGTTAGAAAAACATTTTTGACTTGTTAAAAGGTAAACAAAAGATGGGAACTCCTTGAATTATCATCTTTTATTTTAAAATTCGTATATAAAGGTTGAAATTTATGTTACCTTTTTTTAGGATTCGGCTTAATATAATTTGAATAGTTTTTCAAGGTTATAAGTTATATGTAGATTAAGTTATATGTAAAGAAATATATAAAAACTGAAAATGAAAAAGTATTTCAAAATTTTCGATATTATCAAAAATATTATAATACCCAAAGAAATGCTAGAATTAAAAGTGATCTACAATTAAGAAAATTAAGTAAAATTAATCAAATTAGATTAATTAATAAAATTAATGAAATTCTTTATACTTGTAATTTAAAATTAATTGTACATTAGTTCGAAATGTGGATCAAAAAAATGTTTGAAACTTTATAGTTTAAAAAAAAAAAAACATTACCAAAATTTATCACAATTTAAACTTCAAATGAAGTAGAATTAAATAAAAAAAAAATGTTTTTATTTTATGTATATAAAAACCGCAATTAGTAACCAAAAATTAATGTCCTTTACAAAATTTATAAATGTCCTTATTAAAATTCACAATCCTTCCTCAACATTATTCTATACATATACTTATACAGATAAACAAGAAACTTTCTCTTCTTTAGCATTAAATAATACTTAACACAATTTTCTATTGCTCTTAATTCCAATCCATTAAAGGATACAAAATTCTTCCCATTCCACTACTCCTACACTATCGCGCGCCATTTTATTACCAAAAAAAAGGAACACAAGTAAATAAAGTAATATTTATTAAACTGTTTTTTCTCGAAAAAAAAACGTGAACAGAATTAATTTCCGATTTTAATGAAAGCAAGAAAAAAGGAACACTTTGTTAGTTTGTCTTTATAACCAAGAGAGTATCTAATGTTAGTGACAAAATAACAACTAAAGAATTATTCAATGTTATTTTTCCTTTTTGTTTTTTAGATAAAGAGATTTTAATTATATAAATTTCCATTTTTTGTGTCTTTATTTGAAGTGTGAGAAAAAATACCTTGAAATGATGAAAACAAAAATTCTTCCTTAATTATTTTACTTGTTTTCTAAACGACATTGTCGGAAAAGTGTCTTAAGATGAAAAATTTTCTGCTTGCGAAATGATGAAATAAAAAAATGTCTTATCTTAAAAACACGTTTTTTTTATACAAAATTAAATTTATATCCTTAAAATATCCTTAATACGTATATAATTTTTGGTCAGTTAGGATATTCTTAATAAATATAATTCTTTAAGAATTTTTATAATGGTTTAAAGCTGTTTTTCAAGAAAATTCTTTGGTTTAATGTTTTTTTTTTTTTTTTGCAAAACTTTATGAGTTTTTGATTCAAACTGAAAAATATTTACTTGTTTTTTTTTTTTTTTTAGTTTTCAATTTATGCGGAAAACTTTAAAAAGGAAAATTTAAGTTCTTGGTGTAAGTATTTAACTGAAAAATAACAAAATAACCATAATAAACAAGGAAGACTTTACTTAAACTTACATATATCGTAATAGTTGAAAAGAAAACTTTAACTCTTTAAGTAGTTTATTTATTGTTATCCTTTTTGTGTCAAGAAAGGAATAAAATCTGGTTAAATATGCTTGAAACTTTAAATTTGTTGTCATTTGCTCATGCGATTTAAAAATTATAGATTATAAAATTCTAAAATTTCATAATCTAATAAGAGATTAATTATTATTATTTATTTATTATTTTAATTTACCAAAAAGCAGAAAAACTTTTTACATTACTTAAATAACTGTGTTTTAAAACAATTCCATTTAAATAATCTTTTATGTTCAGAAAAATTATCAAAAAATTTTCTTTCACAAACTTTCTGCAATATTATTTAACAAAAAATTTGCTAAACTTAACTTGAAGAGTTTCATCATAATTTGCTTTTCCTGTGGTAATAATCCTGATCGATTTATTATGATCCACCAATACACAAAATATTTGATACTGTGTAACTTTTTTACTCCATTATTCTTGTTACTGACCTATTTTCGTCGAGAACACATCTCCTTTGGACACCAACAACACTGCACATCTTCTAAATTATCTCAATATTTTCCATATATTTTCGTTTAACTGAAGCTATACTGTGTGTAAATTCTCATTCATTACATAATTTAGAATGGCATTGGAAGAAAACCAGGATAATTTTAGAAGCCAAAAATTATATTTTCAAGTATTTGTACTTAACAATATTTTATGCTACCAAAGTGCTTTAAAGATAACAAAAAGTATGATTATTTATTACATTGTATACATTTAGCTGTAAGCAAAAAAATGCAAATGAAACTAATTTAATATTAACATTTTAAAAGGCAGTTATATAATAAAACTAGATTACATCAAACTAGAAATAAAGATGAAAGAAAGTGGAATGCATAGGGTTTGTAACATAATCTCCAAAAAAAAACCTTATTACAAAATACTTTTAACCAATATCCTAAATAAAAAATCTGGATGCGACAAAATCTCGACTACGACAAAATATTGAATAAAAAAATCTTACCTGCGACAAAATCTTCAGAAAATAATCTTGACTGCGACAAAATCTCGATGAAAAAAATTATTTGCAATACAGAAGGCGGCGCCCAAAGTACGCGACGTATAAACAACGACGTAAGGCGGGCGCCCGCATTCTGTATTGCAAATAATTTTTTTCATCGAGATAGCGACATAGTGATACAACATGAGATTTGTATTGTACCTAACAACTATACTAAACTTTAATTTATAACTGAACTCTCTCCTGTCTGTACATCAATTAAAAATTACTCTTACTCTTAATCAAGAAGATTATTGTATTATTATTATAAAACAATATGATTATTATTCTCTTAAGTAACATTTAAATATTTTACTGTTATAAAAATACAGTTTGCGGTTGATTTATTTAAAATTAATATCGATTAATGCAGTTCAATTATTGTGCTAGTACAAGTGAGTGTATGTATAATTAAAATTAAAATTGAATTAATTCCTTCAAACAAAGGAAACTTTAAATTAGCAGTCGATGGTTATGTCTACCATTTAGAAAAAAAACAAGAAAATAAATATCGTTGGTTGTGTGAGCAGAGGAAAAGTCATGACTGTAGTAAGATGTATTTTTATTTACTCATTAATTTTTTTTTTAATTTGAAATATAATAATTTATATTTTAAAAATCGGGATTTATGTAAAGATTTTGACGATAAAGATTTTTGAAAAATCGAGATTTTGTCGCATCTTGATTTACGTAAGAAAATCAAATTTTTGTAAAAAGTCGAGATTTTGTCGCAAGCAAGATTTTTAATCTGAGATTTTGTCATGATCCCGAATGCATATAGTTAAGTAATGTGTTATAAAGTTTTGTTTAAAGAGTATAATTTTATTAGAAGTTTGAGAAACTTTTTCAAATTGTTTGTAAAAGGAATAAAATCTAATTATTTTATCATAAAGAAAACTTAGATCATTATTTATTACTTATAGAGAAACATTTACTTATCTACGTCATACACCTCTGCCGGTATAGGTGTCCCCCAAAGTACGCGACGTATAAACAACGACGTAAACATTCGATTTTCCAATTTTGAGGGCCGTATATAAAATATTAAAATGATTTTTGACAAAAAATCAAAAAAAACTTTTTATGTAAACTTACGCGGTGTTTTATTTTGGGAGACACTGTCGTCTGAACTTATATATGCTATAGTTACGTCCTTGATTGACGATAATTATAGTGGCGGCATCAAATTCTGATACTATTATACTACATATATTAGTTTCTCAGATTAATTTAATCGCATTTGCGAATTTTTTAATAATTTCTCAAATTTAATTTATTTCTTTTCCAGAAATTCAAGTTTCAGAATATTTGAGTTTGCATAAATAATGTGTAATTTCATATGAAAATGGTTATGTCTCAAATCTTCTCAAATAAATTTAAAAGAGATATTTTAAGATTTAGTAAAACATTTAAAATTAAGTTGAAAATTCCCTAAAAATTATTAAAATTTCTATAAATGTTACAAAAATTTCTACGTACACTTTTGATACTTAGAACTACAAACTAATTTACACTTAAATTGAAAATAGTGAACGGATAACCGACTTAATATTCTAAATAATCACACTAAAATATTTAAGTTATAAATGCTATTTTACAATTAATAAATTTTCAAAAATACCTATAAACCTTAAATTATGTTACCACAAATCCGTAAAAATAAACAAAATAAAATTTAAATGTAATTTCCTGTAAATATTTGTGTATATATCCTGTAAATATCTTGAAAAAAAAAGAAATATTTTAAAACCTTTTTATGCACAAAACAAAAATGAAGAGATTGCTATTGAAGCTGATGAATTTCCTTAGAATTGAAACTTATTTTATGAAACCTGCTAAAAAATCCTTCTTTCTTTTGTATTATAATTGCTATATTCTTTTCCTCTTTTATATTTATATGATCTTATATATAGTCGACATTGTGGTATGCAACACAATGCAATAAAATTAAAGTACATCTGCAACAAGAGCATCAGAGTACAAGGAAAAAAAAAACGATTCAAAAACTTCCTTTAGGAAAATATAACAAAAAAAACATAACATAAATAAACTGGCAAGTGGTTCTGAGATTTAGTCTTTCAATGGCAATATTCAGCATTGTATTTATTATTATTCTCTTCTATTCAAGGAATTTTTATGGAATTTAGTGTAGTATCAAAAAGGATATAAAATCTTGTAGTTACTTGTAAAGGTTATAAATCAAAAAAAGTATATTTTTATATCGAATTACAATATAACGAGATTTTGTAATATCTGTATCTTTTTATATATTAATGTTTCCGCTTTTGTCACGAAATTTTAAAAACTAATGTCAAATATGTTTCAATATAATTTAAAACACTGAAATTTACATAATAATATGTAATTAAAGTTAAATTCGTTCTTGCGAAAATAACTAATTATTAAAAAGTTTTATGCAAAAACAAAATTAAAAATGTAAAATATTATACAAAAATATATTTCAAATGATCAGGATTTATTAAAAACTATTTCTGAAATTAAATAATGTAACCTCTAAATTATTATCGATTAACGAAAAGGGGTTAATTTCAAAATTGACAATATAAACTAAAAAGTAATAATTATTTGTTTAAAAAATTTCAATAAATTTCATATACAATTTTTATGTTTGAATCAATTACTTATAATTATCATAAGGAAAGATTTCTCTTGGGTATCTTAAATATTTTCGTATTTCGTCCTTCTTTCCGTGCGTTCGCCATAGTTTGTTCAACTATTTTTGAATAATGTTGTTTTAAAACTTAAAAATATTTTTATAGAAGAATTTTATTTTGGAATTAATTGAATGTGTGTCTGTCCGGCCGTCTGGTCTGTTATATATATAAACATTTTTTAAATTGTTAATATAATTATGAAATGTATTCATATTAAATGTTAATCAAAGTACATAAATCATTCTTCAGACACATTAGAAATAATATGTAAAGACAAAGCAAATTATTCAGTTTAATATATTTTGAGTTATTGCTACAAGACGGTGCTACATGCGAATTTATTAATAATTTGCATTAAAATCTATTTGATTTGATATTTTTGCGAAATATTCCAAAAATAAAATTTATTTTCAGCTGCGGACCATCATAAATTCTACGGATCATATTTTTTAATATGGTTAAGAAAAACCAACAAAACAAATTAGGGACTTGGTTTGATAATTCTTATTTAAAACAAAGGGATTGCAACGAATAAGTTTATTTTGAAAAAAAAAAAAAATTTAGCTACATAAGTAAAAATGATTTTGTTAAAAATGCCGCGCAGCCGAACTACTGATCAGTAGTTTCATAATTATGGGCTTTTTTTAAATTCTTTTCTTAAAATGTTATACGGGCTATCGGTCCAAATAATATTATATATTTATAACAAAAACATTTTAAATTCAACTACTGTAAATGCATATTTTAAGTATATGTTAAAATTATAGCAACTGCGGTTTTATACTACTACTTACTACCTTTCAGATGCGACATTATACCTAATTTTTGGGGCTTATTGATTATTAGAAATTACATTTTAAAAATTAACATTTTATATATTATAGTATTCAGCGCCTATAGCGGTATAAATTTGAAATACGGTTACTGACATCGTATTCTACTCTTAAATACTTTTCCAACGAGTGGTCAAACTTACTTTTTGGTGCACATTTACTATATAAAATTACATTTTTATTCGGAAAAAGATGTTTTGGCAAAATGCGAATAGCGCCGCATACCGGCCGAATTTTAAAATTCTATCAATTACATCTGGTTCTCAATAAATCAAGCTTTCTATCGGTGGGTCTTTTGTAAATTTGTTTGTACAGTAACTATGTGAAATAACTGCTTTTTATTGTTTACATCGGACAGACGGACGGACAGAAAAGCGTTAACATTTTTTTTAAAAAAACCCTAAAAACAACCTTGTAAAAACAACCTTTTCAACAAAATTATTTAAAATTGTTTTTACATTACATAGAAAATTTAGGAAAATGGAACAGAATGAATGAATCTATAATAATTCAGTAAGAATAAATCAATTGTAAGAATTTTTTTTTTTTCTCTGGTGGTGTTCTCTAAAAAAGTTTTATGTAACTACAAAAAATAGTTTTAAAAGTTTTTCATTATTATTGTTTTTAATTTTTTATGTTTTATTTTTCTTTTGGAGGATTATAAAGTCCAATAACCACGATTTGAAAAATCTGTTTTACATTTGAATGGTTTACATGCCACAATTTTTTTTTTTGTTATTTTATTGATGAGGTAATTTTTCTCAAGCAAAATAATAAAATTAGTTCGAGAAAAAGTTCTACAATGCAGTTTGAATTTATAGAAAATAATATGTTGAATAGACAAATGAAAAGTTTTAAGTGGTTTTTCTTAACTAATTCTTGAGTTAAAGTTTAAATTAGATATGTCTTTCTCTTTCTCTGAGCTTTTATAGCTAAATTTAAATAAGGGTGCATCAAACTAAGGAAAATTTAACCCTACACTGCATATTGTATCACTGGTGATACACATTTTATTATTATAATAAAAATCATATTGCTCTTAGTTCTGCCAAAAGTATTTACTAAAATACATTGTATTGGCCCTATTTGCACAATTTAAAAAAAGAACCGTATTGTGATTCACAATAGTTTCGCATTGTGAACTCAGTTTTTAAAACTTCTAGCATTGTGAACCCAGTTTTTAAAACTTCTCATTTTGTTAATAAATTCTGAATTATCATTTTTTTTAATTATAAATAATTACTAAATTAAATGTGCCATACTAAACATATAAAAAATTTTATTATTTTGCAGCTTATGTAAATTATATGAATTTTCCGGCTACTACATTTTACTATTATTGCATAATGTATCACTACTGATACACATGGAAATTGCTTCATATCTACTAAAATAGTATTTTCAAATTTTTTTAAGTATTTTTTTTTTACTCAGACGGTAATTTCCCTTTAGAAAACATTTTTTCACTCAAATATAAAAAGTCATGCAGTGTAGGGTTAAATTAAAAGAACGAAGTATTGTGTTGTGGGTTTTTCTAATGGATTCTGGGATCCATACATAATACTGAATTTCAAAATTTTGAATTGACCAGAAATCTTGAAAAAAAAAAATCTTGAAAAAAAAATCTTGAAAAAAAATCTTGAAAAAAAGATAATATTTAAATAATCTTGAAAAAATCTTGAAAAGGACCAACAACGAAGACGTGGTGGGATTTGCTCCAATTATTTTTTTTTCTATTTTTTTTATAATTTTTTTTGCTTTTTTTTGTTCTTTGTTAAAAATAAGAAAGTATAATTCATGTTCATATAAAAATAGAAAAATGAAATTTAAAATTATAAGAAAAACGCTGCCAATTTGGAAGTGCTTCATGTACCCTTTTGATCTACCTAGGATTTAGTGAAAACGAAGAATTAAATAAAAATTATGATTTTTACAAAACTCCCAATGTTGTACAATTTAAAATTACAATCAAGTTTTTATAAATAAGTACTCGAATTTGTAATACTATATTTATACTAAATACTCGAAATGTAATATACATATGTTTTTATTCTATAAATTTCGAAATTTTTGCCCCTGTAAAATGAAGAGGGTTGAAGATACGTCTCTCAATTTTGTATACAAGGTGTAGGTGTGTATTTTTAAGAAAATGATTTCTCATTTTTTCAATCCAGTCCCCCGCCGAGGTGTTGCAACCTCTTTCATAAAATTACCCCCTCACCCATAATAAAAGAGAAAGGGGTAAAATTTTTGAATGGTTTCGAAAGATACCAATCTATTATACCAAACCTACAAGATATAACACCCTATCTGAAATGCGGCTTATTTTATAGCATTTTAAGTTCCAAATATTTAATTTTCATAAACTATATAATAAATTTTGAAATGTAACATTTCTAAGTGATGTAGCTTAGAGGGGGTTGCAGGTAGGGAAATAAATTGTTGGCACAAGTTGTAAGATAGTATTTTTAAGAAAATAATTTCTCATTTTTTCAATCCAGTCCCCCGCTCAGGTGCTGCAGCCTCTTTCATAAAATTACCCCCTCACCCATAATAAAAGAGAAAGGGGTAAAATTTTTGAATGGTTTCGAAAGATACCAATCTATTATACCAAACCTACAAGATATAACACCCTATCTAAAATGCGGCTTATTTTATAGCATTTTAAGTTCCAAATATTTAATTTTCATAAACTATATAATAAATTTTGAAATGTAACATTTCTAAGTGATGTAGCTTAGAGGGGGTTGCAGGTAGGGAAATAAATTTTTGGCACAAGTTGTAAGATAGTATTTTTAAGAAAATAATTTCTCATTTTTTCAATCCAGTCCCCCGCTCAGGTGCTGCAGCCTCTTTCATAAAATTACCCCCTCACCCATAATAAAAGAGAAAGGGGTAAAATTTTTGAATGGTTTCGAAAGATACCAATCTATTATACCAAACCTACAAGATATAACACCCTATCTGAAGTGCGGCTTATTTTATAGTCATTTTAAGTTCAAAAAATTCAATTTCATAAACTATACATATAATAAATTTTGAAATGTAACATTTCTAAGTGATGTAGCTTAGAGGGGGTTGCAGGTAGGGAAATAAATGTTTGGCACAAGTTGTAAGATAGTATTTTTAAGAAAATAATTTCTCATTTTTTCAATCCAGTCCCCCACTCAGGCGCTGCTGCCTCTTTCATAAACTTACCCCCTCACCCATAATAAAAGGTGAAGGGGTAAATTTTTTGAATGGTTTCGAAAGATACGAATCTACTATACCAAACCTACAAGATATAAGACCCTATCTGAAATACGGCTTATTTTATAGTCATTTATTAGCTTCACAATTTACAATGAAAAATCTTGAATGTTTTCACACAAAATTTAAAAATCTTGAATGTTTTCACACAAAATGTACTTTTTAATTCGCCACATTTTTTTTCAATATATTTTTGTCAAAAATTTTTTTTCAAGATTTTTTTTCAAGATTTCGTTTTAAAGATTTTAAAATTCAATATTTCGACCCCAACCCAATGGATTGATTTTCTTTTTAAAAATTGTTCTATTCTTAATTTAAAAATGTCTGTATTATTGCGACAGGTTAAAGTTCTATCAGGAAGGAGCCCAGATTGAATATTTAATGACATTTTACATTTGAACATTTGAATGGATTTTTGAACTGATCGTGATACTTTTGTTATATTCTAAATTTATGAGTCCACCTATTTAATTTTACATTTAGGTTCACAATTATTAAAGTACTTAATCTTATGATTTGGTTTTCAACTTTTGATTGAATTTTAACTTTTGAAATAAAAATTAAATTTTATATAAAATTTAGCATATGTATTTTTACGAAAATTTTATCTAATACACCCTAGGCCTAGACATACCAAAATTGAAAACAAAAGCTTTTGCGAAAACCAAAATTTGAAATTTTTTTTTGTAAAAATTAAAACAAATTTGAACTGGGAATTTTTCGTTTATAAATTATTGATTCAATTTCCGTGATTTAATATTATAAGATTATAACTCTTATCCCAAATATATACTAATTTTCTAAAAATATTAATTATTTGTTTTTGTATTAATAACGAAGCGGATTGACACTTTTTATTGAATCATATACCTCTACATTTCATTTACAGATTATTTTATATGTATATAAATTCAATAGCCAATAACAGATCAGTTACGAATTTTATATAAAATTTTATATATATTTAATAAAAGTATAAAATTTATTATTTATTTAATATTTATTCAATTTTTATAGTCTTTTCCGTATAAATTATTTTTTTTTAAGTAAAATAATATATATCGTGTAATAATTTATTTACACGTTATGTAAAAAAAATATTAATGTGAATTGTGCATTTCGTTGAAAGTATTTTACAGCTGAAAAGTGATTCTACCATATCAATTATAGAAAATTAATGATTGCATATATTAATTCATGTTAATGTAGAGTAGTAGAAGTGTTAGTTCAAATATTTTTATTAATTTTACTTAAAATAATGAAGTGAAATTGTGAACCTGTACAGTAACTATAAACATTTTACCAAATCTACTACACACAGCCATTAAAATTTAAATACATATGTATACTATATAATATACATAATTCGTTCAAAAGTTGTACATATTTCTTTTGATTCGTTAGTCCCTGTTATACGATTGGTCTAAATCAAATTTCTTTTTTCACAAATTAAAAACCTATTTGTTTTGAAAAACGAAAAATTGTTTTAAAAAACAGACCAATTTTAATTATAGGATGAATCTGAAATAGTTTTCAAATCAAATGTTTGCATTATTTTATATTAAACAATTTGTGACGTTCCCAATTTTTGATCATTACTTCTCATATATTAATGTACAGTAACAATATTTGAAATTTGACATGTAAAACAGCAACGAATTAGATATATATGGAAGGAGCATAAATTTGCTATCTCTATCTAACACATTGAAAAATTAATATTTCTCAAAAAGTGTTTGTGAAGCCAAGAAATTTGTATTTCTCTTTCTTTAGGTCGCCACGTGAAGTGTTAGAAAAAATTATAAACAGCTGATTATAATCAGCTGAAATTATATCAGCTGATAATTTGTATGCCAGGTTCGGATGGTTTTTTTGATTTACTATTGTTGAGATAAAAAAATGTAAGGTATAAAAAACATTAAAACAGGTAAAAAATATTATTATTCATCGTTGTAATAATTGTAATATTAAGGAAGAATAAATATTTTTAAATTTTGCCACCATTTTAATAGTTTTTATATTGTTCAGGTAAAAAATATATTTTTAATCCGGCATAATCTAAATAACAATATTCACTTTGCACTAAATAACAATATTCACCAAACAATACTCACTATTTTTTCCCTTTAATTTTTTTTCATAGCATTAAAAAATAATTGCATAATTTTAGCGAGGCCGGATTAGAAGAAAAACCTAGTCCGTCCTTTTTAGCCGTTTATAAATTTTGACAGAGTGGCGACCTAAAGAGCGAGACAACTATACCCGGACAGGCTTCAATTATTTTTCTTATGCTCCTTCCATATATATTTCTAATTCGTTGTAAAACAGCATTAAAATTATTTATGAAAATACAAAATTAATAGCGAGAAAAACTAAAATTATACTGTAATAACTTACACATAATGACACATAAATTTGTTTACTTAGTAATTTATAACAAAAATGCATAATTATAATTATTTTAAAATAGCTTTCCGTCCAAAACTCTTAAAACCAAAAACACGTTCTAATTCATTTATTGTAATGAATTTTCCAACAATACTTGTTACTTGAATGTCTCAAGAAATATACTATACAAACGTCAAATCATCAAATACTTCTTGTCTTCTCTACATATGTATTACATAATATCTAACTAACAGTCAAAACGAAAAATATAATGGATATTCCCTAAAGATTATTTTTCTTTTATACACAAATATTTTTATGTAGTGTTTTGGTTTACAAAAATATATCTATAGTCAATCGGGATTACAAAAATCATTATAATACCTAAACTAGTACCATACCAACTTTTGGCATTTTATATTAAATTACTGGCAGTTTTTCTATTTCCCTCCCCATTTTGTTATCATATTACCAAACAAACAAAAAATGGAAAAAAAATAAAAATGGAAAAAATTACTTGAGCGAAAAATGCTCATTTATTTATTTATTTAACACACAGGAATTTAAAAGGAAATTTATCTTTAGTCATGTTTCTCTGTTTTGTCCTATAGACCTACACCATAATTTTGTCTTAATTTTTTTTTGGAAACATAAATTTTATGAAGCCACCTTCATAGTAGATTATAGATTAGTTGATTACAGATTTGTTATTCATGTAAATAAACTCTGAAATTTATAAGAACACTGGATAAGAGTGGATAAAGATAATACTGGCTGACAATTATACATAAAGTTTAAAACTCGAACTCGGACCATTAATTTTTAATTTGTCAACATTTCGTACATGTGAATATTTTTTTTTCATTTATTTTAACAATAAGATGATAAGATTCAAGAATAAATTACAAGCGATAAAGTTTCATTGTAACTATGAAGCAATTTTATTGAAAATATCATAATTTAAGGTATGCGTAATATACGACCGTAATGAATGAACTAAATTATTAAATTACATAGAATATTATGAAACAATTCTCTTTTCTTTATGCATAACTGAATTACGAAAATGCATAAAATATAAAAATAATATGATATAAGTTTTATTTCACCAATATACAAAAATCCTGGTTATTCTTGGTTAAAACTAGAACATAGAAGTGTACCAAATATAGAAACATGGCCAAATACTCAAATACATATATCCGTATTATAGCGTCTAATGTACATGGATTACTTTTAACAGATGCAATAACTGAATGTCGCTCGGAAAACAAGCGAAAGAAGAAGCCCAATTGGAAGAAACATTTATGCAAACCTTATTACAAGGAATTGGAAAGGCTTTAATTAGATGATACAGATATATTGAGACATAATATTAAGAACTGAAAAATATCATATTTTGTTTCATTTACATATAACATTATTTATCTTATTTTAATATCAAAACCGTTTTTGGATATTCAATAGATTTAACATCATCTATTGATATTAACATTTCACTATAGTGTATAGTTTTCAATCAAATTGATTTATAGTTACTATCCTATAATATCCTATATACTATAGTATAGTATAGTATAGTATAGTATAGTATAGTATAGTATAGTATAGTTATAGTACCCAGTAAGAGTTTTGAGAGTGGGAGTACGCGTTAAAGTAGTGCGAATAGTGCGGTTATTAAAAATTTTAGTTGTAATTACATAACTCAGTATCAGTATAATTTTGAATTTTATAGTGAACAGGTCGTAATCGTGAAGAATTGATTTAAGAAATTATTTATTGGTGAAAAAGTTTAATTAAAAATTTTCAGTTTATATTTTAATAAAAAAAAAATAATATTGTTATATTTTATTAAAAATAAATTATTAACGTGAGTGTGATAATTTTTATGTTTATAATTTTATATAATCTTTTTGATTAGAAAAAATGTAAATTAATTAAATTTAATTTACATATGTATTTATAAATCCAAAATTGGATAAAAATACAGTGCTTGTGTATTTCTGGAAAAAAATATTTTGTTTTAAAAAATAAAGAATATTTCTTGAAGATTTTTTTTAAAAAAATTCCACTATTGGAAATTCTTTTTAACCACGCGTGTGTGAGTATTTTTCATACAATTCAAGATATTTCTGGAAAAAAGGTTGTTTTTTTTCGAAACTAGAAAATTCCTGTTTTTAATCTCGCGCATGTGTGGGTGTATCTTTTCGTACAATTCAAGATATTTCTGGAAAAAAATTATTTCTTTTTTTCGAAAGTAGAAAATTCCACTACTGGAAATTGTTTCTAATCTCGCGCATGTGTGTGTATCTTTTCGTACAATTCAAGATATTTCTGGGAAAAAATGATTTTTTTTTCGAAAGTAGAAAATTCCAGTACTGGAAATTCTTTCTAATCACGCATGTGTAGGTGTATCTTTTCGTACAATTCAAGATATTTCTGGAAAAAAATTATTTCTTTTTTTCGAAAGTAGAAAATTCCCCTACTGGAAATTGTTTCTAATCTCGCACATGTGTGTGTATCTCTTCGTACAATTCAAGATATTTCTGGGAAAAAATGATTTTTTTTCGAAAGTAGAAAATTCCAGTACTGGAAATTCTTTCTAATCACGCATGTGTAGGTGTATCTTTTCGTACAATTCAAGATATTTCTGGAAAAAAATTATTTCTTTTTTTCGAAAGTAGAAAATTCCCCTACTGGAAATTGTTTCTAATCTCGCGCATGTGTGTTTATCTCTTCGTACAATTCAAGATATTTCTGGGAAAAAATGATTTTTTTTTCGAAAGTAGAAAATTCCAGTACTGGAAATTCTTTCTAATCTCGCGCATGTGTGTTTATCTCTTCGTACAATTCAAGATATTTCTGGGTAAAAATGATTTTTTTTTCGAAAGTAGAAAATTCCAGTACTCGAAATTCTTTCTAATCACGCATGTGTAGGTGTATCTTTTCGTACAATTCAAGATATTTCTGGAAATTTTTTTTCTTTTTTTTGTGCTTATAATCTCGCGTGTGTGGGTATATCTTTTCGTACAATTGCAAAAGCAGTGTATTCGAAAATCTCAACTGCGCTTAAAATTTTAACGCAATTTCGAAGTTTTAATTTTACAACTGTTTTCAATTAATGGCAATTTTCATCTGGTATTTCCTCTGGAACCCCTGGATGGATCGGGCTGATATTTGGTAAACAAATTCATTAAAGTGGTCTGGATGAAATGATGAATGGCCATATTCTCATCTGGGATTTTCTCTAGCACCCCTGGACTGATCGGGCTGATATTTGGTAAACACACTCCTTATAGTGTCCTTTAGTTACCTATGCCAGTATTAAATTATATCAGGTTTAGTATTAAAAGGGAATCCTAAAAATTTTATTTGTTATATCTTGAAATTATGCCCATTAATCACATTCAAATTAGTGGTCTGGATGAAATGATAAATGGCCATATTTTCATCTTGGATTTTCTCTAGCACCCCTGGATGGATCGGGCTGATATTTGGTAAACACATTCATTATAGTGTTCTATAGTTAACTATGCCATTAGCTCTACTTGGAAGATGTTAACCATTAGCTCTACTTGGAAGATGGTTATATGATGAAAACGTGATTTCTGATATTTTGTTGTAAATAATGGAGGAGCACTGCCATAGTCAAGTATAGAACACTATAATGAGTGTGTTTACCAAATATCAGCCCAATCCATCCATTAGTGGCAGAGAAAGCCCAGATGAAAATATGGGCATACAAAAATTGTACAATATAATTGTTATTGTTTTGTAGAATAACCCCCATAATTTTAAATTACGAAAAATAAACAGGAAATTTAGATAAGTCAGAACTTTTTTGACTGCAAAAGCAAATCTTATGTGTTGCGCAGTTGCGTAGTACTACGCAAAAAGTTCTTATAGTTCTAAATTAGAACTTGCAGCTCAGCCTGCATTATCGAAAATCCCCTGTAATACAATATTTCTTTTTCTATTGTATCTTTAATACAATAGAAAATTCCACTACTGGAAATTCCTTCTAAATTATTTGTAAAATAATGTATGTATATAGTTCTAGATTACATAGGCATATGGTATTTAATATATGTACATTTTTAGGATTCCCTTTTAATACTAAACCTCATATAATTTAATTAAATTATGTCCGACTTTAAAAATATATGGGGCTGTTCTAGAAAAACTTTTAGGAGACGGTATCATCGTGATGAAGTAAATAATTACATAAAACAGTAAACAATTGTAACTGATATCCCCTATGAATCGCAAAGGGAATCACGAGAAAAAAGCATATTGGATACAGATACTTCAATAGTTTTTTCAGATTCAGAATCTTCACTATTAGATTTACACCCTGAATCTTTTGAAAAAGATGTGCGAAAATGGGTTAGAAAATATAATATCAGTTTGAACGCATTGAATGAATTAACAGCAATATTACGTAAACATAACATTTATAGCATGAACTTTTTTAGGTACGCCAAATAATGTTGAAAAAGTAGCTATTGGCTCTGGTTTCTATTCTCATTTTGGAGTTAAAATAAATGCCGAGCATATTCTGCATAATTTGAATGAGGCACATATTTTGTTTTCCTCAGATATTTATTTGGACATTAATGTTGACGGCCTACAAATAAGTAAAAGTTCAAATAGCTCTCTTTGGCCAATCCAAGGATTACTTAGGAGCCACAATTGTAAACTTCCACCTTTTGTCATAGGTGTCTACCATGGCAAGGATAAACCAAGCGACTGCGATAAATTTTTAAGAAAATTAGTTGATGAGCTGGAGGAGTTGATCAAAGATGGTTTAACCCTTTCGACCCGGATGGTACATATACGTACCAGAGAAAGTTTAAACATCCCTGAAAGTCAGAAATCTTATATGATTTGATATTATATTGTACCACATCGTTTCTAAAGGATTTCTTAGCAAATTTTAAGTAGTAAATGGGTGTACCAGCAGTCCCCAAAAACAATAAGTGATTAATTTTTTTACCATAAAAAATAACAAAAATTAACGAATATTTTATTCATGTATCTAAAATATTAAAAAACAAATAAAAAATGTTAAAATTAATTCAATTACATGCCAATTTTGAAATACTCAATTACATTCATATTAAATTTTAGGAATGATATGCTGCAAAACACATTTTGCATAATGTAATATTGCACTCCCTGCATATGGTCTTCGTACGTGTTTGTTTTTTTATACAAAATGTGTTTTGCAGCATAACATTCCTAAAATTTAATATGAATGTAATTGAGTATAAAATTGGCATGTAATTGAATTAATTTTAACATTTTTTATTTGTTTTTTAATATTTTAGATACATGATACATTAATCACTTATTGTGTTTTGGGGACTGCTGGTACACCCATTTACCACTTAATATCCCGGATGGTACAATGTTGTACCACCACCCCCCGATGACCACCCTTTTGATTGCCACTTTTTTATCACAGAAAGTTTCTATGAGATACAGGTAAGACATCCCACATGTAGGGTATATCTTAACTGAATTAATCGAAAGCCGGGTCGAAAGGGTTAATAGTGAATAATAAGAAAATTGCATTACATATCGGAGCTTTCAGCTGCGACACTCCAGCACGAAGTTTTATTAAAGGTACAAAGGGTCATAATGCTTATTTTGGTTGTGGAGATTGTGTGCAAGAAGGAAAATTTCACAAAAAGATGTGTTTTCCTGAAACAAACGCTGGTCTAAGAACCAACTTCTCTTTTCGAAATAAGTTTAATGAAGATCACCACAAAAGATTATCAATTTTAGAATTATTGCCCATCGATATGGTTGACCAATTTCCTGTTGATTACATGCACCTTGTGTGCCTCGGAGTTGTGAAAAAAATTCTTCTCAGCTGGCAAAATAGTGAATCATTGAAATTCAGAATGTCTTCAGCAAGTCTGCATAAAATTAACAACAGGTTACTGATTTTCGAAAAATATAGACCAAGTGAATTTTCTAGAAATATTAGAACTTTGCATGAGATTAAAAGGTGGAAGGCTGATGAGTTCCGTACGTTTTTACTATATACCGGACCAGTTTGCCTTAAGAATATAATTCCAGAGCACATTTATAATCATTTCTTAATTTTACATGTTGCTATCAGAATATTAGAAAGCTATTCATGGCATAAAAATGAAAAGTACGTTTCTCTTGCAGATAAAATGCTCATAGCTTTTGTACATGATTTTAGGAAAATATATGGTATTTCAAAAGTTACTTTTAATGTACATAATTTGATTCATTTGTCTAAATATGTTAAGATTTATGGACGGCTCAACGATTTTAGTACTTTTCCGTTTGAGAATAATATGTCTTTTATAAAAAGAGTGATACATAAAGAAAATAAACCACTTGAACAAATCCATAACCGTATTTACGAATATCAAAACTTTCAATTTGAAATTAAAGATGAAAAAACCGAAATGGTTCCTATCCGAAAAAAGAAATCTGGGGATATATATAAAGAAATATGTTTTCCAGAATTTAGACTTAATGCATAATAATATATATAAATAATAATATATATATTTGTGGAAAAAAAATAAAATATTATGTACCACTATTCAATCTACCCATTTCCTCATCATACATTGGTATTTATAAATCAGATGGAGATTTAGAAAATGAACAGTATTGGAATATAGCAGAAGTACTGAGTAAATATTTTTGTATTCATATTCATATTTTTGTATTCATATAACGAGTATATATATTTTCCACTATTGTCAAGTGATTAAAAAGTTAGAAGTTAAAATTTTAGGTAATTGTTAACTGTTATTTTAAATGTTGTATGTTGTATTTGTAAAGAAAATATCTACGATAAAATTGAACTTCTTTATAGAAAATTATAGCACTATGTTAAACATAAATTAATTATATTTTACATTAGGATGTTTTTAATTGTCGAAACTGTGGAAAATGGTCACAAAATGTGTTGTGCTGTTCCTAGTAATTGGGTTAGTAATAATATCCTTTTTTGGAGGACTTTTCAAATTCCGAAGAAGAATGAACATATTCTCATAGAATTAGAAAAAAAGATTTGATGGAAACTCAGGATTTCAATAATTATTTAGGTAATTATGTAGTAAAAAAGTTAATAAAAAACTGATTTGTATGTTAATAATATTATTATATTTTTGCAGATACTGAAATACCAAACAATCAAAATATCCTAAACAGCCAAGATATAATAAATAGGCCAGATATACCAAAGAACCAGGATTTCTTTGAGACAAGATATGAATCCGAAATTCAAACAGAAACTAATCCAGATACATTCCGTAGAGTATACCCTGGAATGACTAAGCCGACTACATCTACCCAAAAAAGAGTAAACTTAATGCATTTGGAAAAATCAAAGAAAGCACGGAAAAACGAGCAATGTGAGAATGTGGATGTAGCCTCAAAATTTTAAAAGGTATGTACAACATTAAAATCTTAAAGATTATTTAAAATTATTATCTAATGTTTTTAGAACTTGAAATTATCAAATCTGACAATAGAGATATCAAAGCCATGCTATCTCTATGTATGTAAAAAATTTACGGTATAGTCGATACTGAAACTGATGCTGATGATGATAATGAGATAGTCTTGCCTATATCAAGTACCCAGGAATTTATTGAATTAAATAATAAATGCAAGCAATCTTTCTTCGCGAACAAATTGGTTAGTATAATTAATATTGTTGCTACTTGTATATTTGTCTTATTTAGTAATTAATAACAAAATATATTCGTAACAACTAATTTAATAATGATTTACTAATATAAGGTTTACAAATAATATTTTAATTAGATATCTTAGATGTGCTGAAGTGGAAGAAGAAGGAATAGTCCTGATTTTATGTAGCGTTACACTTCCGGTCACTAAATGTTATAAGAGTTAGAGATTAAATGTTACCGGAGTGGCTAATATGATTATTTATATTACAATACAATATATTACAATATATTACTATATTACAAAAATAAAAAATATAAAATTTTCCTTTTTTTAGATGAAGCAGCTATCGTTTTATCATCTCTCTTATGAAAAATCCGCTTTGAGGAAGCTATTGTCAGAAATGGCAAAAGATGAAATTTTTTTAAACATTTCATGGAAGGGCACCCAAGAGAAGAACAGTTTTTCGAACCTCCATGAATTGAAAAATGTATTAATAAAAACTATTAGGAAGACTTTCAAAAATTATAGCACTGCTATATTTGAAAGTTCAGCAAAAGGCTTGGATCAGACATGCCCAGGAAAGATCAAATAGAAGAAAGGAACAAAATAAAGAAAACGAAATACAACTTTTTAATATTTAATTTTTATAAAAAATATAACAAAAAAAAATATAATATTAAATATATTAAATTTTTGTAAATATTAAATAAATGAAATAATAATTTTTTTAATAAATAAAGAAAAACATGTTTTCAATTCAAAAATTTGCAATGATAAAAGGTAACGTAAAGGTTAAAAAATAGAGTTAAACGCAAGATAAATGACAGATAAAAAATTGAGATAATCGCAGGGATAGTCTGCGTATTTTCATACGATTAATTAAGGCTGTTTTTCGCAAGTTTATTTAAAGTTAAACTTGCGATAAACTTTAAGACTATACTCGCCAGATTATCGCATACAACACTCAGGATTAACTCATTTCGGTATGATGAGTTTTTCGAAAGGGTGGACAAAATTATTCGGGCGATAATATTTGCGAATAATATGCGACATTGCGAATATTCGCAATGCGAGTAGTCTGCGAATTATCTCACGATAATCCTCACTCTTGCTGGGGTATATATAGTATATGATAAAAATTTACATAAGCGCGTAAATAATTTGAAAATTTTTAGAGGGGCAAAGCAATTGAGTTTACATTTTTTCCGGTTTGATTTATTTTTGATCGTAATACATAGTTTCAAGTATTGACAAGAACAATAAATTCCAAATAATGCTTCATATTCATAAATGCAATAAATATATTTTAAAATTATATTATATATTTAAATTTAAGGATTACAGTATTTTATATACATATAAATTTATAGTCTGTGGAAAATGCTTTTCAATTTAATCTTCATAAATGCAAATTAAAGTTTTACATTTCTTTCAATTCTCCAGAAAATTTATCTGGGAAAATAATTTAAATAATTCTCGAGAGAATTATTTATTCATTTAAAAATAAATGGATTATTGTAAATCTATTATTTTGCTTTTTGTATTTATTTTAGAAAATTTACTATAGTTACCATTATTTATTCAGGAAAATTTAAAAGAAAACATTCATCTTCACTACAATATAATTGTTATTTTAAATTATGATTTTTTTCTTCTGCAAAGCCTAACGTGATTTTTTTTAGTATATTTTCCTATAGTGAATAATCTATTAATAATTATATACCCAAATACAATATATATGTATATATATTATTTTTTGATTCAATTAGCGGTTGTGAAAAACAACCCCTCTCGCTCTCCATATAGAATCTTTTAAAATGTTTTAAAATAATTATACATAAATGAATTTTATAAAACTCTCTATAAAGAATTAAAAAAAAATTCTCTACATTTTTCAACTTTTAAATTTCTTTGAAATTATATTTTTAAGTTTATAATTACAATAAAAATTATATTAAAAGAAATATATTTAATTATAAATTAAAATTTTAAAAAATTTAATTAAATTGGTAATTCTAGTTTATTAGGTAGAATAATTTTAATATTAATTACAATATAAATATATACATGGATACGGTATATAAGTATATGTATATCGCAATTTTATATCGTGGGAAAGTTTCAGGTGTTAGAATTTTGATCTTTGATACCATAAATTTTCAATTATCATCAAATTAAATTAAATTTTTTTGTGGGTAAATTCAAAAATACACGCACCAAAAGTTATGGACTCGAAAAACTATCTTTATTATTTAATTAACTACAATGTGATATCCGCGCTCACTACGTTAATTTCCTTAAGTTTTCATCATATACCCAGTTTCGAACTTTTTCTTATTATAAAATTATAATTTTCGAATTTTTAAAAAATGTATATTGGATAGAATTTTTAATAAAAAAGCTTTTACAACACATTTCGAAATATTATTTTATTCGCATATTATCAGTTTGTGCTAAACTTGAAAAATGTACTAAATAATTTTATATACGTGTATCGTTTATTTATAGTTATACTATAGTAAATTATATTTCTATTATAAACAACTAATAAGTTTTTAAACTGTAATCATGAATAATTATACATGTTGAAAAATTATTATTATAAAATTATAGGGTAGTGTGTCCCTTCTCCGAACATCTCCAGTAACCGAACAGTTTTCGAGAAAAACGTGGAAATTAGTAATAATCTTGCAGCTCTTCTTAGAACGTATAAATAAAAAAATATCTATTGATATTTATTAAAATATTAATATTTATCTAAAAAAAAATTATTAATATAATAGGTGTTCGCCTACCGGAGAGGAGAATTGGTAATTTTTTAGTTATTTTAAAATGTTTTTATATTATTTATTATTAAATTTGGTAAACCTTTATAAATTCAGAAAATTTCGGTTTAGATTCCTAAAACGTCACATAATTCCATATAAAATATGATTTCTTAGAATCAATTCAAGTTCGAATTGTCGCTAAGTGTTCGACCACTGGGGAAACGGCCCTACTTTAACTAATGATTATATCGGTTAGGTATATCAAAATAAAAATTTAATATAAAAATTACGTATTTAAAAAATTTAATCAATTAACTTATACATTTTCGAACGTTATAGATAGAGCGAAATTGTTTCAGTATTGGCGATATTGGTAAACATTTTTAAATTTTTAATCTGTTTTTCATAAATATTTGTTTCAATTTTTTACAAAAAAAAAATAGTAATGAAAGAGTTCTGAATATTTAATAAAAAATATTATACATATACACAATGTGAAAATAATCAAAAATGAAATAATCAAAAATTAAATATGTATGTTTAAAATTATATAATTTTCCATTTGAATGAATTCAAAAAATAATAAAATTGAAAATAATGATATATCAATAATAACATATTTACTATATTAATTTTCAACAAAAATCAATATTTTTGCACAGAAACATTTATTTAAGATTAATTTTTACATTACTGGATGCAAAATTTATTTAGTTGTTAACTTAAAGCATTGAAATATTATGAAAAGAAAATTTGTGTAATTTTGATAGATATTATATCATATCCATGTTCATCTTATATTTTTCCAATAAAATTAGTATTTCATTAAATTAAATTTGCTCTGACTTGTTTAATTATAAATTCAAGTTTTTGCAAAATATTTAACATGTTTCCTTAACTGTTGAGAAAAAGACACCAAATTTCCTTTTAGGACAATTTTAACCTTGAAATTATTATTTTTATTTTTTGTTTCTTTTGTATATATGTTTAATGTTTCATTATTACAATAATAGACTATAAAAACGATGAAATATATCTGATACATCATTAACACTGATGGATTCATTATTATTATTATTATGCTTTATTCATTCGCGAACAAGGATATCATTTATTGGTATTCTTACTGTCGTTTTTAATAATCTTTAGAATAATTTATTATTATATTAGCAAAAAAATAATATTAAGAATTGTATATAATGATGATGTTTGAATAAATATTGATTTTATGGGTAATGGTATAGCATTTTGCTTCATATATTTTTAATATTTAAGCTGATAAATTTTTTGCTGTATAATATAAAAAAAAAAATTAAAGTAAAAATTTTATATATAAAAAAACATTAAAGTAAAAAATGGAGATATTTAGTTTTGAATAAATTCTTAAGGACCAAGGAGGGGCATCAAATAAATATATTAATTTTTAGATGTAATGGTTTTTGTGTGGGAAATTTTTTTATATTATATTAGAGCGATTTTTTGTCTAAATCTTCTCGTAATTTAATTAATTTTTTTCCGACATTGGTTGAGAGAAATAATTGCTGAAATTCGTATATTTTGGGTGTTGAATATATACGTTCAAAACATACCTTTGTATTATAATGGAAAGTTAAGAATTCATACTTGCTATTTAAACTTACTACTACAAATAAGCTGACATATCGACTATTAAAATATAAATTTTGTCAAATTAACAATACTAAAATTGTAGAAGTAATAATTAAAGATTGTATCTTAATTCTATCATATATAGCTCTGCTATTTACATTTAATTCCATTTCCTGCATTACAAATGTATGATAATTTTCTTATACTATTAAATTTTAAAAATTTATTACATATGACTGAAGAAAATATATAACGTTAATAATAGAATAAAAAAGATTTCACTTGATTTCCCTTGAAATTTTTTTCATCATGAAAAAAAAACGAAAAATTTAATTTTCATTTGTATATAATTTTCTTTTAAGGTTCAGTTTCTTTTTCATGTTATATTTATATGAAAATTGTATAAATTTGAAAATCATATATTTAGCAAAACAAGAGAAGGAATCAAATTTATATTTTTTATGACAGCATTTTCAATCATCCTTTAAACAAATTAAAACGGATGGGATGTGTTTTTAAAAAAATGAATTTGTAAATAAAGATATAAATAAAAAAAAGGAAAATATTTTTACAGGCAAAAAAACAATTACCTACAAATGCATACATATATGTATAGTATATAAAGATTTTTATGACGTGTAAGTAATGAAAACTGATTGAAAATTCATAATAAGAAACCAAAAAAATGATACACTGAAAAAAATAATATTATTATAAAGTTAAAAAAAATTATCAATAACAAATTGAAATACTTTAATAATTGTCGAAGTGTAACTGTCGACAATATTAAAATGGTCTACAAATTTTTAAATTTGATTAAGAATTTCTCGTCTTCTACAAATGTCAAATTACAACCGAAGCATATATAGTCTTGACTGGAAATTTATTAAAATATTTAAGTGTATGAGAATTGGCTATTAGATTAATAAAATTTGACATTCATTTTTCTGTTTTAAAAGCTTTCTTTATTATATTTAAAAAATGTTCCACTAAGAATAATTGAAGTTTACATTTTCTGTAGAAAATTTCTATACTTTTCAGTGAAAACCATTAAAAATAAAGAACATGTTGAACGTGTTTAAATTATCATAAAAAGAATCAATTTCCATATTTTATGAGATTATTCTGTTCTTTTTTTTTATAATATTTTTTCTTTAATAAATTTATATTATGTCCTTATTATTACTTTATTTTTTCCGTTGTTTGATCCTTCGATTAAGAACAGAAAATTTACCTACTAATAACATTCGTTTGAAATATATAATTATAAAATTTGTATATTTGCGAAAATTGATTAAATATTCACAAAAATGTCCTTAAATTTTTTTGGTGACATTGTGACCAAATTATTCTACACACCAAAACTATCAAAATCAAATTAATAAACAGAAAATTCAAATAATCTCACTTTTTAATAAATTGTGCAAATCTAATCAATAACATTATAGATTATGGATATGAAAATTATTATTTTTAAAGAATTGTTATATAAATTTATTTTGATATTTTAGCATAATTTCACTGAAAGAAATTATAGAAATTAAAGTTAATTTATTTTATAAAAAATTTCATCATAATGAACTGGTATAAACTGGAATTTTAAGGTTTTGTTGAATCACAAGCAATAATTTTACGAATTTTAGTTACAAATCGTGTTACATACATTTTAAAATTGAAACAACATAATTACTAATTTTACATTTTATTTCATTTTTGTAATAATATTATTATTGTAAATATATATAATTGAAATATATAAAAACATAAAAAACAGATTTTGTTTTCAAAATTTGTTATGTTTTAATTGCAAAAATGGCACATAGTAAAAAATAGTTAATTTTACAATTTACAAGTTAATCAAAAATGATACATTTTATTCAAATAGTCCTTGGCTAATAAATATATTTCGCAAATTTATCTTTAAATTACTATTAAAATTAAATAAAATTAAAATTTTCACATATAATTTTTTCATATTGATTATTGTTTTATATTTCAGTTTTTGTATATTTATTTGTTTCCTGTATTATAGGTTAGGGGTCAGCTTAGAGATGACATATCACTGCCGGTTAATATGCATGTTTTAATAAATAAATACTCGAAATTGTACATGTAATATATTATGGTAATTCTAAAAATGTCGAAATTTTCATCCCAGTAAAATGAAGAGGGTTGAAGGTACGGGTCTCCGTTTTGTATACAGGGAGTAGAATAGTATTATTAAGAAACTAATATTTCATTTTCTTAATATAGTACCCAGCAGGCGGGTTATAGCTTATTAACTGAATACATCCCCCCCAACTTAAATTGGATGGGGGTTTATAATTTTTAAGTGATTTCAGAAGGTTTTAACCTATTGTACCTTGTTTCATATTTATACCCCCTCCTACACTTAAAAAAGGATTGGGTTAAAATTTTGGAAGAATTGTATAACCACAAACCTATTGCACTTAATTATAAGTTGCAAGGTAATATCTAAAATGTGGCTTATTTTATATAGTCATTTTAAACTCCAAAAATTCAGTTTTCATAAACTATATCGATGGTCCTGAATACTACTATTGTAAGTCGTAAGTCGTAAGTACAATGCGAGAATGTATATGACTTATCTTATGATACATAGTAGTATTCAGGTCCAACGATATAATAAATTTTGAAAGTAATGTATAATGGAGGGGGTTGCAGGTAGGGAAATATTTAAGGTTTAAAATGGTATTTTTAAGAAAATAATTTCCATTCTAGACCTAGCGGAGGTGCTGCAGCCTGTTTCATAAATATACCCATCTAAACATACGTTCTCACCCATTTAAAAAGGGAAGAACATAGGTACAACAGAACATAGGTGAAAATTTTAAATGATTTCGAAAGACACCCGCAATGCAAAGCCCTATCTGAAATCTGGTATATATCTTATGATTATGATCATTTTAATAGTCCCATAAAAATTCTTTCGCCTGTAAAATGAAGGGGGGTAAAGGTTTGTTTTTCATGGAGAAGGTATAAAATAGTATATTTAAGAAACCAATTTCTCATTTCTTCAATCAATTTTCCCGCTGAGGGTGTGTAGCTTGTTTTGTACATAAGCCCCCTCAGCCACTTAAAAAGGTGGAGGGAATTTCTTTTATATGAAATCGAAAGGTACTTACCTGTTGTACCTATGTTCAGAGTAACAATGTTTTATATAAAATTTTAATTGTTTTATACCCATTTCAAAATTCAAAAAATTCATTATATGTGTTCATAGGCCAATAATCAATTATTATTATTATTATTCAAAAATTTACATTTAATATTACCATAATAGAGGGGCGAGAACCCAAGGCTCCAAATTTTTGACATGTTCTTTGCATGGCGTCTATATACATGTACATGTGATTCCCTGACATCTAAAACGTAAAGTAAAATCTAAATCTCGAAAAAAAATTTCG
This sequence comes from Empis stercorea, assembly GCA_949752835.1. Taxonomy (NCBI): domain Eukaryota; kingdom Metazoa; phylum Arthropoda; class Insecta; order Diptera; family Empididae; genus Empis; species Empis stercorea. Next base: position 39,544,914 of record OX457087.1, read on the forward strand.
CGCCACAAAGCTCCATATATATTTATAATGAATAAAATAATAAATTAATGGAATATTTTATATGTATGTACATATAAAAATAGATTTAAATTGAAATTCGAAAACTAAAGTTATATATCATTATTAAATTTTGGTTAACATTTTATTTTAATAATTTACTATTAGTTCAAATACCTTTTACCACAAACTAAATAAACTCTATATAGACAATTATATTAGAATAAATTTTTCGTCATGATTTTCTGGCTCAATAAAGAGAAAAAATTATATATTCTGGAAAAATGTAAAATGAAAAGTAGAGCAATTCGTTTTTCTCTTTACATTTTCTACATTTTTCCAGAATATAATTTTTTCTCTTTATGGAGCCAGAAAATCATGACAAAAAATTTATTCTAATATAATTTTTGTATAGAGTTTATTAGTTTGTGCTTTGTGCTTTTACTGAAGTTTAATCACTTTAATTTAATTCTACTTCTACGTTGTTTTACTCTTTCAATTAATTGATGATATACATATATGATATGCTCGTAAAAATAATTATAAACAGAAATGTTATAAAAGAGTATTTTTCGAAGAAACAATAAGAGATTATACAGTTACAGAGTTATGTCCTTTTTTTCTACAAGCAAATTTCGAATCTCTTCCTTCGGTTAAATTTCTGTTACACTCTTTAGAGTCTTAAGGAAATTAAAAAGGGATCTCTTCTCTGTAATTAGAATTTACTTAGTCCCAGTCCCAGAGGACATCAAATATATTATATATATGTATCTATATATATCTCTTGAAAAATAGTTTAGAGTTCTCTTCTATTTTCCCATTCTCGTTAAATTGTATTTTAATTTTTCTTTTCTTTGAAAGGATAATTCCTTTGAAATATGTTCTCCTTTGTCTCTTTTAATACAATAATATCTCTTTTTCATATCAATATAAAAATAGTTGATCCAAAAGTTAAATTTCTTTCAATCTAAAATTTAAAATAAATTTTATTGTTTTTGCTTAAATTTTTATTTCGCTACTAAAAGTTTTAAGCTTTTGCAAAACACTGAAATTAATGTGATTGTAAGTAATTATGATTATACGTTTAGTAGATGCACTTATCCACGAATGTTATTAACCAAATTTTACTATGTCATAATAGCCCTGTTTTTTTGTAGGCGGGTATATTGTATTGCAAAATTTTTGCAAAAAAACGATCCACTGAACATAGGAGGCGAAAATTTTTTTTTATTTCATACACAGTTGAATTTATCAGCTGATAATTTTTTTTTAAATCACATTAACTTTGAGTTTTATAAACGTAAAAAAAATCATTAAATGTCATTAAAAAATATAAAACTTGCTTTTTTTTCTTTAATAAATTGCTATTTTTTAATGTAAAAAAAAAACATAGGCTATGCCTCTTTTGTCCAATGTATTTGAAATAAATGAAATGAAATGGAATATTGACAACAGAGCCATCTACATGTCATATTATTAACTATTTATCAATTACAATTCATTTGCAATATATAAATAACTACTGTAATTCTCATTTTTTTGCCAACAAATTGTTGTTGTTTTCAATGTAAAATTTTGCAATACAACATACTACAAAAAAACAAAAAAACAGGGCTAATAACAGTATACATATAGATATTTAATAACTTATATTTATATCTTTCGTTATATTGAAGATATAATTTTCAGCAAAATATAAAAACTTTCCTATCCAATTAAAAGAAAAACTCAATTTTATTCTTCGTTTTTTTTTTTTTTTTTGCTTTATCAAATTGCTTCAAAATCCTGATAAATTTATTTTAAAGTATGAATACTTATAAATGTATGTTTATAGAAAAAAAATCCTTAAATTGAACAATTTTCAAGGACACGAATTGTATATATGTATTTTGTATATGGTTTCTTCCTTCTTTCTTTTAGTATTCTATAAAATAAAAGATAATAGAAAAAGTTGATTTTAATCCTAACAAATACTTACATGTACATACATATATAAGGATAACAGATACAAAAAAATGTTTATTATTTGGTAAAAAAATTTAAAAAAATTAAATTTTTTTTATCGATTTAAATTATTTTTGGAATTTTTTTTTACATTTTTATATTTTGGAATGGAAAAATGATATTACTCGTTTTACACGTGCCTTTATGGAAATGATCGCATTTTTATTTTTTCCCTCTCCGTTATGTAGTCAAAAAATTATTGAAATCTGCAAATTTTGTTTTGTTTTTTCGCCAAATATTATAATATTAATATCGCAACATTTACCGATTATACGATGTAGTTTGTAGTTACTTATATTAATAACAAGGAATTTGATTTTAAGTTTAAATATTTTTTATTATTGCACATGATAAAAAGCAATAAACTTTGAATAATACTGACTGTAGATATACAATTTCTAGGATTCAATTATAGCTCATAAATTTTATAATTGCAATTTAAAAGTTATGTACTATTAATTAATTCTCTGTTCACTGTCAATTAAAACTCAATGGAACATATTAGTTGGTCTGAGAATATGATTAGCTTATTAGCTATATCCATGATTAGCTATATCCATCTATAGTGTCAGTTATTGTTTTTAGATTAGAATAAAGTACTTTAAAGTCCTCTAGAAACATTTTCAAATATAAAATCTGTAATTATGCCCAAGTTTGACCAATTAATACAATTTTGCTTTCAATTAAGATTTTTGTAGAAAAATTGATTTATTATTATTATATTTTCCCAATTATTTTTGAATAATTAAATAATTAGTTAAAATTTTATGCAAAGTAAATTTTAAAACATAGTATATAATGAAAGGTAGTGTGTGTGAATAGACGATTCCATTACCTCTCTTATTAATTTTTTCCTACATAATTTTTTTGTTATATCCAAATATAATCTTTAAATTAATATTATTTTCACTGGAAATATAATTTCTCATTTTCAGTATAACATCAAATAAAAGTATGTGTGTTAAAAAATATGATGATTGATTTTTAATATAATATAAAAAAAATCAATTATATAATTTTTCCATATCATAAAAAAAAACTTCTTCTTTTTTAATAATTAATGTGAGAAAATCATCATATGTCGAACAATATTATCAGGATCAAAATAACAGAAAACAAATTCAGCAAATAAAATAAAAAAGGTTTAAAGATGAAATTTCTTAGAATTTTTAATGCAAAAATAAATAAATTGAAATATAAAATCTAAAAAAAAAATTATCAAAAATTTATGAAATTATTCATAAAAACGTTTTCGAGTATAATTAAATGAGCCTTGAAAATATTATAATTTTCTTCCAATTATATATACTTATATGTTTTATTTTCATTTTTCGAATATTAAGTATTATAGAAATGAACGAAAAAAAAAAGTTCAATATTATCTAAATCCTTAAAAAGGATTTAAATTAAATTAATATGATCGCTGTGCCATTTTATTTGGAATTTTAATTGAAATTTTATACGTAATAATAAGTATGAGTATTAACATAAAAAATAATCTTTATTTTATTTTAAAGCTTTACATATACAAATTTGAACTTACATATTCAATTTATCTTAAAACAAATTATTTTTTTTTACTGATTTTAGTAGAAAGTTTTAAATTAATTGAATTTCCTTTTTTAATGAACAATAAATACTTTTTGCATAGATACAAGAAAATATATTAATTAACATTGCATATATCATTTTAATAACACTTTCATTATTATTTAATGTTCACCCTATGAATGATAGCATTCAGTGAACTGTAAAAAAGGATAATTCCTTTTTGTACATTATGTCCTCATTCTATTTCGTAATCTCTAATTAATGATTATCACAAAGAATTTTAATCAAAAAATTCTATGCACTTGAAGACGAAAAAAACATACATCATTAATTTAATTAGTTAGTTATAATTTTTTTGATTATTTTGGGAAACAATGCACAACCCTCCTCCTGTTTTGTATAATGAACACATTCTCGGATTTACAAAGTATATATTTGTGTTAAATGAAATATAAATTTAAATGAAATATTTGTCTTATATTGTAAAAGGTAAAAAAGAAGAATTTAAGTTATTTATATGAGGGGAGTAGAAAGTTTTATGATACGAATATTAAAAATCAATCAGTATAAAAAATAAATCATTTTGAAAAGTTGTCTAAAATAAACAATCGATTACTCATCAACTCTGCGAGTGAAGTTGCATATAATTTTATGTGCCAATCTCGTATAATATTTAAATGTTTTATATTTTTAAATAACTTTGTTGACGAATAATCTATAATCAAATTCAATCTATTACGAGTGAACATTATTAATTATGAGTTCCTTATCCTTTAGAAATGTATTTTATATTTAGCATTTGGTTTGCATGAATAAGTAAATATTATTGCTCAAAAAAATGATGATGACCTCTAATTTTGACTTTTCAGAATGATATAATTAAAAATGGTTCTCTTTATAAATTTATTGTGTATTACGACTGTGTCGTTTATCGTTGTAAGATATCGAACAAAATACCAAACAAACGATTTTTTTATTAGGACGTTGTAAGAATATTCTAGTTTATTACAATAATCCCGTGATCGTACGTGTAGAACTCATTGTATTACATTGAATACAATTATGTTTATATCTGCTGCTAGTTCTGATTTGACATGCGAATTCAAATAATAAAACAGCTAAGTGGTGCAACGGTTGGTTCGAACCAGTTTGAAATACAAAATCATTTATCCGGTTTTCAAAACCGGCTTATCTACCATTTGTCATTGCGCTTAAATTAATGATATCGAAGTAGGTTTTATGTGTTTAGCTCTAAGACTTCCTCCCAACCCAACGTAACCTAAATATTTTTCAAAACAAACTCTAAAGGGTCATTCCCTAATTTAAAAATGTATGTAAGTACAAAAACAATGTATTTTACATAAATTTGTAATAATAACCCATTAAACCAGAAAATGACGGTGACGCCAAAGTGATAGTAAAAAAAGCTCTTTTACTCAATTTTGGCATGAATTGCTCATTTATTCAATTTGAGTCACCAATAGAACTCTAAAGTAAGTCATTTTGCTATCAGACGGAATTTGAATCACCAATAGAGCTCTAAAGTGAGTCATTTTGCTATCGGACGGGAGTCACTTTGGCGTCCCGCAATCTCTTAATTTCAGCGTCACTTCCTCTCTACATTTGCATACGTTAGATGATACACTTATGATACTAAAATGATAGTATATGTGATACGCAGGGACCATCTATTGATACGGTTTGGTATCATTTTGGTTAACAAATGGTTTAATGGGAAGTTATGATTTCTACAAGTTATGAAAATATACGCCGCGAGTATATACAACTATAAAAAACGATAATGAATTCATCCAACTCTCAGTCAACAATCAACTCTCAGTCATTCAGCTTTATAAATATTTTAAATTATAAATATTTATTTTTAATATTCTTTCATAAATTACAGAAATTCTAATTTCACAAAGTTCTTTGTTTTATTAATTTGACTAATTAATTTCCATCAAAACCAAAATTAACTTTTTAAGTATACATACTAACAATATTTTTATAAAATCATATTATAATTACTAGCTATGTTAATATTCATGCAATTATTAATAATTCAAATCAAAATGTGTCAAACCAATTTCCTTTTTATGCCATTCATTATATATTATCAATATAATTAGCCTAATTAAATTGGTATATAATTTTAAACTATACAATTTCCTTCCTTAAGCAAATACGAAAAAATCTTTTACCATCTAACTAAACTATAGCATAAAAAAAACAAATTTTATAATGAATATTCTATGGAAAATAAAGAAAAATAAAACTTGCATGACCAAAATCATTTCCGACTGCGCTTTTATATATGTATATTATGTATTATTTTTCTATCTAGTATCCGCCTTTTCAAAATAATTTTTACTAATCGTTTTTCATTATATTTTATCCTTTTTCTTTAACACCCAACACGAAATTTGTATAATTATATGTAAAAAGTAATTTTGACTGGACGATAAAACGATCAGCGATTTTAAGTGTACATAAGATTGATGACAACCTCAAGTGATTGATTTGTCAGAATTTAACCAGAAAGGATTTTCTATATTATAATATTCAGTTTAGGAAAAGACGTGAAATTATGAATAAAAAAGTATAGAATTAAATTATTGTACTTGAATTATGGTTACAAAAAAAGGACCTAAGAATTATGATTAATGACATGATTTTATACTTGGCAGACAACATAATGTATTGTTCATGTTTATTCCTAGAGGATTTGTTATATACAAAAGGATAAAATGCAATTTGTAATTATGTTCATAGTGCGAGTTGTAACATAATTTTGATAAAATCCAATATGGGGGGATTTAGTAATTAAGGGATATTCTAATTAGTTTTAAATTTGGAACAATAATTTTATTTGCCTTAAAGAATATTTTACTTTTTTCGGGGGGAAGGGGGAGTTGTATATTTTGAATATAATAAACTTTGAGATAACTATTTAGCTTCATATACATATTTATATAAGAAGCTTTGTGACGCCGTCGCAATCACGAAATTTTTAGTGCCGAGATAGGAATTTTGTTGATTGAAATTTTATTTCAAGGATTTCTGTTTTTTTTTTAAGTTTCAGATGTCAGCAAATCCGAATCCGCAAAAAAGTATGGCCGCCTGGCCTAACGCAACGCAAAAATACAAAAGTTCTAATTCATTAACTTAAACAAAAATTGAAAAGGTCGGAAATATTTATGAATATGGAATAGAAATATACATATGTATGGACGCAAATATTTATATTTATGCATGGTATGCTTATTTGGACCACTATTTTATGCCTGTGAAAAGCCAACTAGTTTATAGGAGCTGCACCATACAACTTCAAAAATTATGGGATTATTTTAGGTAACTCTAACTTAGCTAAAATTTTGAGTCTTTTCTTTACTCCCTCTAGCCTTGTTAGGGTGTGTTTATAAAACAAGCTGCGGTCTCTCATTAATCTTCATTGATATTAAATAACAATTAAATAACAAGTTGAACAGAAAGAGTATATGAAGCACAGTTCCGAAATTGCAGGTCATTTGACATATAAAACTAAAATTAAATAAACACTTTAAATTATTTCATAATTGTTAGTATTTTCTGCAATGCAACTATCATTTTCGTAAAAATACATAATTATTCTTTCCTTTCATAACAATTTGAATTTATTTTTTATTGTTAAGTTCATTTGTAAAGTAAATAAATCCAAAAGCAATAATAAAAATTAATTATAAATAAAAATGTGAGATCAATAAAATATTTGAAAAAAAAATCCAATATTAATGTATAAATAAATATTGATATTAAGAATTTAACAAAATAAATAAACTTAAATACTGTAAAATCGCGATGGCACAACGAAAATATCGCACCCAACAACAAGTACTACTTAGTATTGAAAATTGTGATATGATCCTGGCCATAAAAATATTGATAAGGGTTGCATTTTTGAAATATCGTAGATATCTTTGCAATAAAAAATATAAAATAAATTATAATGGAATTAGGGTGGAAATTCTTAGTACAATAACGGAAACAAACAAGTGATTTTTGAAATTGAAAATTTATATTAAATACTCCTATATATTTTTATTTTCAGAAAATTTAACAATTTACAAAAATAAAATATATTTTTATGCGTTTAATGAACTGTCCTCAACATATATGTACAATATAAATAATAATATGTTCGGTCAGTTTACAATTGTTTCAACAATTATTTTGCATTCGTATTATGTACATATAGCTACATATTTTTCTTTCTTGGCTCAGTGTGTAGTAAATATCATTTCATTTTATTAGTTTGTCGTTAATATGTAAATGTAACAAAAAAAATATTTTCTATGTAATGGTCAACAATTATTATTATATTATTTATAGTTTATATTTGTATTCAAAAGGAAATTTTAAAAGATTTTAAATATATTATGAAACTGATATGAGGGATCCATAATATAGTGTAAATATCTTTTTGTTTTTACATTTTGTAGTCAACATAAAACTGTTTTTAGGGTCAAACTCTGAGTTGGATATTTTCCGTAAATAGCTTTAGTTTTTGATTTAGTTTTTGAAATTTATTTAAAGAATTATTGAATGAACCTTTACCGCCAGTATTGCTATATGCATACATTCCAAATTCCCAATCTTAAAATTACATTACTGAAAATTTTACTATTCGTACTCATTAAAATATAAATCAGGATCAACGAGACCCTATACATACTCAGCCAATGGCCCAGTAATTTACTAGATTAATACAAATAATAATCATAAAAATTTAAATTAAATATGCTTTCGGAAAAATGATGCCTAAAATTTGTTATTGATATTGGGGAAAAAAGCAAAATAAGAAAATTTAAAACATAGGCAAACTAAAAAATTGATAAAATCAAAAATGATAGTCTAATAAAATAATACTAATATGGTATAGTTTTCTTTAACACATTTACTATACAAAATAAATTTTATATTATGATGGGACAGAAATGAAAACTTTCTATATTTTCAATTTTTGCTTTTTATTTTCTATATTTAATTTTTTGGTTTGTTTGTTTTATTAATGTTTTATTTTACCCAACCACTACAATGACTTTTTCTGTATTTGTTTTTGTCCTGATCACAAATTCTATACAATTAAATTACTCTACACTGAATTGATAAGTGTATACATTCGGACTTTTTTTCGTGTTAAGAAGGGTATATTCTTTTGATTATAAAGGACAAAACATAGTAGAGTTTCATTCATGTACATAAGTAAAAGAAAAAAAAAGTAATTTCTTGTTGTCTATTTTATACGTATATAAATACTTACAAGGATCAATAAAATTTAATATAAAAATTTTCGTCGACACTAAAAATATAAACAGAGTTAAAAAAAAATTATTAAAAGCATTTCTTAAACAGAATAACAACAATGAAACATAAAAATATCAAGAAAAAATATACTTATACCAATATCAAATAAATAATCGATAGAACGAGCAATTAATTTTCTATTAAGGATATTTTTTATGTATACATTTACGTGTGCATAGACTTTTACTCACGAAAAAATTTATAATTCTTTTATAATTCTTTAAAGTTTCAATTCGGAATTCCGATAAAAATCTTTTCGAATATAATTTATTCCGAAATTACTTGACGAATGTCAAAATTAATATGATTTAAAAAATTAATAGCATCATGACAGTTTTTATTTATGTTTAATATTAAATATAATGTATGAGTATGTTGTATTAATAATGTTGTAAATATCATATCAAATGCAGTAGATTGATTTTTGGTCTTGATTTGTAAAAGTTAAAAATGTTACATAATATAATCAATATTTGGTTAGCAAATTTAAAATTGCACAAAATTCGTGTGATACGGTAATTGTAGTTTATTGTCAAATTCATCATAATTATCTTACATTTTGACAGTTATATGTCAAAATTATATTTCTTTTATATAATTTTCGCATTAGATTTCATAAATCTAAAAAATTCATAAAATTCCTCGAGAAATTTTATAAAAGAACCCCAAAGGAATTGATTTCATTGTTTCAAAAGTAAACGACAATAAGGAAATGTATTTTAATTTTCTCTTGTAGAGGTATATGTGCTTAAAATGTTTAAACATTTTCCGGTAAATTCCTCTATTTATACTATATGAATGTTAGTATATTTAATGGTTAAAATATTTTATCCTATATGTTAACTTATAGCGGTTTTGGTAAAAATATCAAATTCATTGAACCGGAAACCACTTAATAATTTTATTTTGTTTTATTTATGTTTTGTAACTGACATAATTGAAGGATATTTATTTACGTACAAGTTTTCTTCACACTGACATTTATTTAAGTTTTATTAATAATAGAAAATATTATTTATGACTAATTTTCTTTTTCACCATTTTATGGACATTCTTATCTATACAAAAAAAAAAAATCCCCATGATAATTGAAATTGGAAATATGTTAATCCTTTTTTTTCTATTATTTTTATTTCATTTTTCCTGCTGCTTTCAAAAATAGAATTTAATTAATATGCAAATTTTGTATTACAAATAATAATGTCGTCTCGCTTTTCAATGCTCGTTAATTAAAAAATTTCTAAAAAATAAAATAAAAGTAAATAAATAAACTTATTAGTAATTCTTTTCAAGTTTATTTAAATTTTTTCCAGTTTTTCCATAGTATGGAAAAGTATAAATTGGAACGTGTCGATTTTACAATAACATAAAAAGGTGTTAAGAATTTCAAAAAAAAATTTAAGTTAAGAAAAAGGATCTAAAAACAGATTTTATCTCGGAGTTTTATTTGGTTTGTTGTACACCAAAACTGAATAAAATATAAATGTAGTTCAAACTTTTTACAGCTTTGTATGTATACTCATTTTAAACCTTAATTGAAACATAATATTAAATTTCTTACATAAAAACATTATTTATACAACGATTTGATTAGATTTTCGTTAATTACCACTGAACAACTTGGAAAATTAATTGAGATAATTTTCGATATCTATTCTTTTATGTCTAGTATAATATGTATTCAATAATGTTCAATGAAATTAGTTAATTTACATTCCAGGCTAGACATAATTAATTCAATTATTTTTAGAATTTTGAAACATTTGTTTGTGGCATGAATTTTTTAAGAAATTAAATTATGTTTGCTCTCTAATTTTTATTTTTATTTCTTAGATTTTCTTGCTTCATACAAAAATACAAGTACAGCAAATAGTACTTCTTTGTATTTGCATAGTAAGAAAGGTGGGTCTTACTGAACATTCAGCACTCAAAAAAAGGAAAATATTTAATTTTTGGTCCATCCAGGTATAGCATCATAGAGATTGTTTTAGCGTGCTAAGCTTTAAATGATTAATATAAGTTAAATACAATGTGAAGATAAGTCTGGGAAAAATGCTAACAGCCGAGGTATATATGTACATAATTATGTAGCAATTAGCTTGTTGTAATAAATTAGTTTATTTATTATTTTGTAATTTGGAATCAATACGAATACAATTAGTATGTGCTGCAATTTGCAATAGTAAAGCGATTAGTATATCATAATTAAGATCATTACCTATCCACCATAAGAAAAGGATATATTCCACAGGTTTTACCACTCAATTATAAGGGTACATAACACAATATTATAATAGTTACTCCATATAGTCTTCCCTTTTGGTTCAATAAAACACTTAATTTTATATAAAATGTTAATTTTATAGTTTTCAATTATGTTGCTTTATGTTACTTATGTCACTTCTACTCACAAAATTTATATTTTTTTAAATCTATTTGTATTGTGACATTTAAATAACATTTATGATTAATTTAATTTTGGACTTCTATTGCCATTGCCGTCATTTTAAAGAAATTGTATTTTTGAAATATATATATAAACAAATTATATTGAACTAAAAATAACAATTTATATTGAACATATATTTTTTAACAATACATAATGTATGAACAGATTTAGTTTTGACAGATTTCAATTTATACATAAATCATATTACAAAATAAATTCATATATTAAATTTACATTCAAAATTTTGTACTTAATTAAAAGAAAACAAAGTATTTTTCTTAAGGATAATATTTCTTAACTAAGAAAACTTTTATTAATTATTTTCTATATCTAAAAATATAATCACTTTATTTAAATTTAAAGAAAATTTTCTATTAATACTTAAAATATCATTTTACAATATTATAGTATATAGATATAATTTTCCATCTTTTGTTTACTTAAAATAGGGGATGAAATCATTAGTCACATCACTATATTTATATCGTTAAAACAATAAAATAAATAAATTTTTCATTTGTGGTATAAAAACCGATACGACCCAACTTTAGTATATATGTATAATAATAATTTTATGTTTATGTTGCTTTTATGTTGTATATATATATGTATATATATGTATGTATATTGAATGTTATGTTTAATGTATAGAAAATATTTTTCAAAGTATCAAATTGCAATTAATGTCGAAAATATAAAAGCTTCTTGGATGATTTATTCAGGCTCTTTTTTTTTGTAAAAATTTTCATTTTATTGGGAAATGTAATACCAAACAAAGTAAATTTTGAACGGAAAAATATTTATTTAAGTAATAGCATTTTGTTGGTGTGGATTTTTTATGTATATATATAAAAAAAATTGAATAAAAATTAAATTTTTCAATATTACTTTAATTGTTAGTTAATATTTAAATACTCTGTTAAATAACGTTTTTTTTTAAAGAAAATTTCGAATATTCTTATAAAAAATTTTCAGATTATATGAAGTATAATAAAAAAATAGCTTTTAATATTTTGCAAAATTATTTACATACATACGTATATATGTATTAGCAATTTCTAGTTGGAAAAATAATCTACTTAAACAATAAAATTAAGATATTCAATCTACGGCACACAAATTTAGTCCACTACTTCAAAAATCCATAATCTTTGCAATAGAATTTTAATTATTCATTTAATTTTCAAATTTAAATATCAAATATAGAATTTTATCTATGAAAATTGTAAAAAAAAAAAACAGTATAAAAATCGTCCTAACTATTTTATATTACTTTCAATTTTAAGTTGACCTTTTATTTTATGGGCTTGTGTCCAAATAATATAAGTAAAATGTATTTACTGTCTGCGGTTTTTATCAATAATAATTTTACAATAATATTTTAAATATTTCGTTAAACCCTTTTTGCCCGTAGTAATATTTTATGTACATAATTTAACATTATTATCATTATATAACAATATTTTTAATTTATGACTTTAAAAAAATAATTTATATTAAATTTTTTACATTTTTAAAAATATTTTCTAGAATTTTATGATGAATTATTTCCAGTACATTTTTTTTTATATATAGCATTTTCAGTTCAAATTAAAAATTTTCTACTTCAAATTTAAAATTTAAAAATTGAAATTCAAAATTTTTCAGTTCAAATTCAAAATATTTTATTTGTAATTCAAAATTTTTCAGTTCAAATTCAAAAATTTTAATAACATTTTTAATTTATTTTTCAATTCATAATATGTAGTTATAAATATGTAGTATATATAAATATACTACATATTTATATATGTAGTATATATATGTATATATATATAAATATGTAGTATATGTTATATATATAAATATGTATATATATATATATGTATATATATATAATATATGTAGTATATATATATAAATATGTAGTATATATATAATTATAAATATGTAGTATAATTAAACACTTAAACTATTTTATTATAATTATAACTACATATTATGAATTGAAAAATAAATTAAAAATGTTATTAAAATTTTTGAATTTGCACTCAAAAATTTTGAATTTCAAATAAAATATTTTGAATTTGAACTGAAAAATTTTGAATTTCAAATAAAATATTTTGAATTTGAACTGAAAAATTTTGAATTTCAAATAAAATATTTTGAATTTGAACTGAAAAATTTTGAATTTCAAATAAAAAATTTTGAATTTCAAATAAGCATTTTCAGTTCAAATTAAAAATTTTCTACTTTTTTAAATTTTAAATTTTAAGTAGAAAATTTTTAATTTGAACTGAAAATGCTATAGTATTTTCAATACATTGGACAAAAAAGACATAGCGTAAGTTCGTAAACGTCGGAAGACGAAAGACTTGCGAAAGTTCGGTTCGTAAACGAAGATTTTCGGTTCGTAAACGAAGATTTTAAATTTTAAGTAGAAAATTTTTAATTTGAACTGAAAATGCTATAGTATTTTCAATACATTGGACAAAAAAGACATAGCGTAAGTTCGTAAACGTCGGAAGACGAAAGACTTGCGAAAGTTCGGTTCGTAAACGAAGATTTTCTATAGGGCAATCGTACTTAAACTGTATTTCCGACCATTCGTAAGCATAAAATTTTTAATTTGAACTGAAAATGCTATAGTATTTTCAATACATTGGACAAAAAAGACATAGCGTAAGTTCGTAAACGTCGGAAGACGAAAGACTTGCGAAAGTTCGGTTCGTAAACGAAGATTTTCTATAGGGCAATCGTACTTAAACTGTATTTCCGACCATTCGTAAGCATAGGAGTCGAGTCTGGTCGGCGTCGTGAAGTTTACTTAGTAAAAAAAAATTATTTTCATTTTCAATTTCCAAAAATGTTCATGTATGTAAGTAACTTGAATTACATGGCAAAAAACATGTAAGTAACTTGAATTTGAATTCATAGAAAACACTAGAGATTCTGCCAGATTGAGCAAAATCCTTAGTAAAGAACATTCTAAACGCTCCTTTCTCAAGAGCGATGAAGGAGAGTGGACATCCTCATCTGCGGAAACTCTGCAGTTGCTGGTAAATACCCATTTTCCCGGTTGCACTGACAGTGCTGAAGAGGTCACCAGATCGGGTGACCAAGTAAGCAGCGAGCCTCCAGGAGAGTGGTTCGATTCACTCATATCGAAAGAAAAAATTGCCTGGGCAATTGATGGGTTCTCACCATATAAATCAGCCGGACATGATGGTATCTTACCTAAGATGCTCCAGGAATCCAAAGAAATAGCTATCTCGTGGATAATTAAGCTATTCAGAGGCAGCCTTTCCCTCCGTCATATTCCTCAAGCGTGGAGGAAAGTAAAGGTTGGCTAAAGACTTTAGGCCGATAAGCCTCTCCTCGTTTCTGTTAAAAACCCTTGAACGAATACTCGAGTTAGAGTTAAGAGAAAACCTAGAAGCAACCCCGCTCTGTAAAGCTCAACTTTGTAAAAAATGGGGACTCAAACCGCGTATGGTTTTATGGATGTACACCGCAATTGTACGCCCCATCTTCACATACGGCTCAATAGTTTGGTGGCCAGCAATGAGAAAGAAATACAACTGTACCAAGCTAGGTAGAGTTCAGAGGGGGGCATGTATGTGCATCACGGGAAGAACAACGCCAAGTGATGCACTGACTGCAATCCTTTGCTTTCTCCCACTAGACCTCCATATCAAACTAATAGCCGCAAACAGTGCGGTCAGACTCAGAGAAATTGGGTACTGGCGGGAAAAACCTTATGGGCACAGCAACATTCTTGACACGATCGACAAGAAGCTGGTCCCCACATCCACGGACTACACTACCCCTAAATTGGAACTGAACAAGAGGTTCAGTGTAAAAATTCCAACCAGGAATGGAATGAGGGAAACGTACTAAGGGGCTTTGACACGGTACTGTACAAAAATGGTTCAAAGATGGACTGTGGTGTAGGTGCGGGAGTCTTCTCCGAATCATGCAACATACCAAAAAAATTCCGACTTCCGGATAAGTCCAGCGTTTTCCAAGCGGAAATGCTAGCAATCTGGAAAGCATGCCAGCTTGCGAGAGAAGACAGCTCTCCCAAATACCATATACCGGTGGCGACGGATAGCCAGGCTGCTATTCTGGCCCTTAACTTCGCTTTAATATCCTCAAAACTAGTCAAAAAATGCTCAGATGAGCTTGTATCCTTAAGCAACGTAGCGAACGTCACTCTAATTTGGGTTCCAGGACACAGGAACATATACGGAAAGGAATTGGGGACGAACTAGCAAGGGGAGGCTCAAGCATGGACGCCACCCTGGCGGAGCATGTAGAGATCCCCCTTAATACGGTTAAAAGAGACCTTTACACCCACTTCCTAACCTCAGCCCAGGCTAGATGGAAGGGGTTAACAACGTGTAGGACAGCCAGAAGTACATGGCCGACCTACGACCAAAGCAAAACTAACAACCTTCTCCTACTGTCCCGTACGGACATTGCCCGAACAATAGCTGTTATACGGGGCACTGGCCAATAGGTGAACATGCCGCCAAGATAGGCATTCCATTCAACCAAACATGCCGCAGCTGCAAAGAACCAAGCGAGAAAGAAACGGTGGCACACTTCGTGTGCAACTGCCCAGCTTTGACAAGAGCCAGACACCGCTCACTTGGCAGCTGCAACCTACGCGATCTAAACGATCTAGCGTCTGCGCGCCCAGGCAATTTTCTGGACAAAAGCGAACCTGACAGTTCTTAAACGCGACTAATTGGATTTAAAAGAACCATCCCCAAGCCAAACCTTACCTTAGTGTTGACGAGTATAAGTGGTACTAAAACGGCACTATAGTGCTAATTGGAGGATCACCCGGGGAGGGCGATCCTCGCCACTTCAACCAACCAACCAAACTTGAATTTATTAATATTATTAATAAATGTAATATTTATAAATAAATATAACAGCATTTTTGTAGGAATAACAAAGAATAAAAAATAAAATGTATTAAATTATTTTTTACTCAAGAAATAACCAAGAAGAGCGGCAATATAAGACCGAAGACTCATATTTTTTAGGCAAAATAGAACGAGATAGCATGCTAAAATTCGCCTAACGAAAGAATGAAACAAAAATTTATAGCATCTAGTTTGCATTCAAAAAAATTATAGGAACTTTTTGACATTCCTAAAAAATATTGCTTGACAATGTAAATAATTTATTTAAAAAAAATAATTTATTTGAAAAAATATAATTCATCCATTTTTTTACCTAAAGCTTAGTACTCAGTTCAAAAAAAGTATGATTTTATATAGAAAATTTTACCAGGGGCAAAATTTTTTTCTTAGTTTTTGCTTTGTCATATACCACATGGTACTCAGTATGATTATATTATATATATTATATTATATTTACATATTTTTAATATGATATTTTGCTCACAATTTTGCCATTTTTTTTTTTGGAAGTGAATACCTAGTTTTAAAATAATAAAATAAATTTGACAAAATATAATTTTGAATATATATAATATTCACGCCATCTATAGTTTTTCTATAAAATCTCATCTTTTGGACGTCCAATTCGAAATTAAATTTCGAAAATTGGACGTCCAAAAAAATTTCTGGACGATATTGCTGTCTCTACCGCACTTATACATAAATATATATCTCCATCCATTAAAAAAATTCGCCATTAGATTTCGCCATTGTGTAGGCGTACTTTAAGGCGTTTAAGAATGATTAAAAATAAATAACTAACCTGCAGTCAATTGACCTGCAAACGATTTGCGTTCTTAAACAACCTGCGGAAGTCCGATCGTCGGCGGGCAGCAGAACTGCCGACTTTAACTGTCGCATAGCCAATGTTTCTGTTTAGATTAAAAAATGGCAATTTATTAAAGAAAAAAAGCAAGTTTTGTATTTTTTAATTATATTTAATGATTTTTTTTTACGTTTATAAAACTCAAAGCTAATGTGATTTAAAAAAAAATTATCAGGTGATAAATTCAATTGTGAATGAAATAAAAAATATTTTCGCCTCCTATGTTCAGTGAATAGTATACGTATCTACAAAAAACAGGACTAATATGGTACATATCATGATGTAAAAAAACAAGGTGTGATGGAGATGGGTCGTTGTTTTTGTAAAATCAATTACGTCACTGAGGATTACTTTTCACATGATTTTTTTTTTAAATTATTTGAAGTTTCAATTATAAAAATAAATTTCAATACAAAAATAACCCTGAGTGACGAAAAAAATATAAAAATGGCAGTTGTCATTTCATATTCATCACAGCTTGTTTTTTTACATCATGGATACATAAATATAATAATAGTTTGATTTTTTAATAAAATTGCAAATTTCAATATAATTTGTCTTGGCCTAAATATCACTATATACAATTTATTTATACTCTTATCAAAATTTATACATTGTACTATTTTTATATGTGCTAATGAAAAATATCAAAAAGCTAATTGAACATTTCTAAAACTTAGAAAAAATGACTCTGTATCGTTTTTGAAATAAAAACATAACATTTCAGTTTTCAGCACAGAGAAAATTATAATGTAATATTTTTACTCCAAAAACATGAATCTTGATTAGGAAAATATTAAATAAATTAAATTGTGCAATTTTAATGATAAAATCTGTTCCACTTTTACGAAATAAATTCGGAAAATTATCATTTTTTTATTTCTATATTAATTTTGAAAATTGTCAAAATAATATTATGATAACTTTTATTTCAATTTTTCTGGGCAAAATTTAAATAATTCTATGTCCAATGCAAATTTTCTCATTATTAGTTTTTTGTTACTATGTAAATTGTATCTACAGAATATAATATTCAAGTTAACCTACTTTTCGTTTTTATGTAAATTATTGGGTTCATTTTTAATTCACGAATTAATTTATATTTGTATGTAAATCAATTTATAAGAAAATTTGGAAAGGTTATGTTATTAATAAAAAAAAACATTTTTTAAAAGACATTTACAATTATTAATAATTTTACTGTTGAAGATTATTAAGATTTTTAGGACTTTAAAAAAAAAAGAAAATCCCTTTTGCTAACGCTTTTGTCCGTCTGTCCGTCCTATGTAAACAATAAAAACCAGTTATTTCACATGATTAATGTACACTCAGGGATGGTTTATTAAGAACCATGGTGAAATTGATAACATTTTTAAACTTTGCCGCAAGGCGGCGCTTTTTGCATATTTCCAAAACATCTTTTTTCGAATAAAAATGTAATTTTATATATAGTAAATATGCGACAAAAATGAAGTTTGACCACTCGTTGGAAAGGTAGTTAAGAGTAGAATACGATGCCGTTAACTGTATTTCCAATTTCTACCGCTAGAGACGTAGAATACTAAAATATGGAAAAAGAGTTTTCATAATGTGTTTTCCAATTGTGAATAAGCTCCAAAAAATAGGTTTAATCTTTAATGTCGCATCTGAAATTTAGTAAGTAGTAGTATGAAATCACAGTTATAATTTTAATTACTGCGGCTAGAGGGTGCAACATATACTCCAAATATACATTTAGAGTAGTTTAATTTAAAAAAAAGCCCATAATTATAAAACTACTGATCAATTAGTTGCTGTAGGGCATTTTTTACTTATTTTATGGAAAATATAAGATTGGTTTTAAATAAAATATGAAAATCAAAATAAATCGCAAATACAATTATGCAAAAATATCATAAAACTAAAAATAACATTTTGAAACTTTTTATTAAAATTTATTTTTTAAATTATATTTGAAAATACATATATACATATTTCCTCAAATGCAGAACGACAAGGTAAATCTCCAATATTTACATGTCTATTTAAATTGTTAATCAAATTCTATTGTATAAATTTGAATTTTATTTTATGAACATATGTTTTTTTGCTGTTACACCATGTATAACTATAAAAAACCTCTTTTTGTATAAAATAAAAAACAGTCTCCTGCAAATGATGTATACATCAACGGAAGGATATAAATATATATATTTTTCTATCCACAGTCTGCATCAACAGTACATGCCAAAAAAAAACTCAGCTCAGATGTCAAACGCCCATTTTTTTATGAATGTAAAATCAAATGAAAAATTTAACTAAAACATATAATAATAAAGGACAATTTAAAATATGTAACATAAAATCCTTTTATTTTATTTTGATAAAAAAACTGTAATTACCTTGCACCCCTTAATAGGAAATAACCAACAATAAATTAATTGTATGTTATTTTTAACTTTGAAATTGAAGGGTCAATGCTAACATAATAATTTTGTATAATACATGGTGTTTGGAGGAGATGAAAATAATGTAGAAAATGGTAAACGAAATATGATACAACTTTATCTATAATTAAACTTAAATTTTACTAAAAAAAAAGCTTAAAGAAATTTAAGATGTCCTTTTTACTATATAATTTTTAAAATTTTTGGATTTATGTAAAAACTTCTACACCCAATATGTAAAGTTACCCCCTTTACTAGAAAATTAAATTATTTTAAAATAAATTTATTTATATAGTATACACAAAAATGTTATGTAACCATACCATAATTTAAACCAATTTTTACGGTGTGGTAAATTCATAGATTTATATTAATAATTAATATAACATAAATATGTATATGTATGTATATAAAAACACGATAAACTTTTACAATCAACTTTTTAGCTGCTATATTTATATAAAAAAAATTATAAAAAGTTTTCTTAAAAGATTTTTCCGAAAAAAAAAAAAAAAAAAATAAAACCGAAAATATTTTTTACGGAAATTTTGTATTTATAAATCTGATGGAATAAATTTATGCCTATCTAACTTATATCTAAACTTTTGCCTATATAATATAATTTTTTTTATATACTCTTTCATTTTAAACGTTTAAAATTACATAATATATTTTTTATATATATCTATGATGCTTCACACAAAGAACAAAACAAAAAAAAAATTATATAAGGAAAAACTTCCAAAAAACACATTAATTAGCATAATACCAAAGTATGATAATAAAAGGCAGACATCCTTGTTGGGTAACTAGAAAAGGGGAAAAGTCTAAAACCAAATTTTTGTGGTGTTTAAATAAAAGTTTCTGGATAAAATTAACAGTATAGCTATGAAAAATTTCTTTTGATGACTTGTCAAAATGAATAACTCTGAGTTGAAGGACTTTGTCTAATAATAGGTATATAATGTTGTAAGGTGTAGGTAGGGAATCGAAATAACTTTTGAAATTTTCTTCACTAACTTTAATTCGTTAAATTTATTGTGATTGACTATAATTTTCTTATAACTCCAATTTTCCTATATTTAAATATCAATGGAATCTAAAAAAAATCTAAATAGAAAAAAAGTTTTTATTTTAAAATTTTATAACAAAAAAAATGTTATAGAAAATCACAGCGGCATATCAACAAATTGCTATTTAACGCTATACTAAATCTTCTCACAATCTCTCTCTGTAATTTGAAGAATCCTTCTTGTTGTTTATGGCTTATATTTTAGTTATATATTTTTTTTATATTTTATTTAATGTTTTTTTTTGTAATTGTACTCAAAGCTTTTGAAGGTTTAACACACCTTCAGACCAAAAACATCATATATGGATTTTAACCCTTTTTGTATTACATATAAGGTATAACATAATTACAGATTTATGCAATATTTTGTGTTTTTCAGAAAGTTTCAAAGGGTTTTTTTTTGTGATGTGTTGATGATAGAAAATATCTCATTCTATCCAAAAAAGTATATTTTATATAAAAAATATTAATGGGCGAAACACAATGCCAGCTTTGGCTGTGACTGTAACTTTGAAAAAGTTTCAATATATGAAAATCAATAGAAATAAGCATAATGCTGACTGAGAAAAAAAAGCCAGCAATGCTGAAAAAATACCGCCAGCGATATAAAATTTACTTGGGACTACTACTTGCAATTATGTATATATAAGTTTTGGGGGCAATTTATTGTTAAATATATAGATGTATTATATTACGTTAAATTTTACGCGAAAAATTATTTTGAAAATATTTTTTTCAACGCCAGCATTGTGTTTGGGGTCTAGCTTTAACGCTACAGTTACAATTAAAGCCACAGCCCATAAAGATGGGAGAGATTTACGAAAGGAAAGAAATGCTATTAAAAGATTTGTTAGATTACGAAAATTATTTTGTTTCTTTGTTTTTTAATGCATCGACATTCATAAATTTCTATTAATTAAATAAATTGTGTTAAAAATTCAAATTAATTTAATAATTTCAAAAATTCTATAATTTGACTTTTTCTTTACTTTTTACTTTTATAAGAAAGAATATAGTAGCTTTAGTTTCTTTATCTTTTTATATATTTCATAACTATGTAATTAAAAAATTTTTTTTTTTTTGCTAATTTCAGGAAAACCACTTCCTACATTCGAAAACAAAACAAAAATATATCCTGTTCAAATTTCCCGTTAAAAATGAAAATATATCCTTTTCTTTTTTGTTCAACTACAACTACTTTTTCTCTTTTTACTACACATTAAAATTATTTTTCGAAATCACAGAGAAAAACTGCTGAATTATTACTACAATAATTTAATCGTCTCGTCTGTATAGAGTTTATTAGTTTGTGTTTTGTGATTGGGATAATACATTTCCCATAAAGGTTGAAATTTATTATTTACAATGTTTGTAACGACATCTATTATAAATATTCATAAAAAACTTCTCTTAACTGGGTGCTATATTTTATTACAAAAATTTAACATTGTTTTATTTATGTAATTATTTGTATCATATATCAGCAGGACACGAATACTAAAAAAATTAAAAAATATAAGTTCATATTATTATTATTTTTAGATCCTTACAAAAAAAAAGTATTTTGTTTACATTAGTAAATTAATTAGAAAAGAAATTTTTTTTAATTAAAAACCATAAAAAATATATATTGAAAGAAAATGTCAAAAAAACTACAGATCAAACATTTTCGATTCCAAAATTAAACATTAAGATTTTTATATAAGAATTGGAAATTTAGAAAAATGGTACAAACATTACATAATGTAATGTTTGTACATAATTATATAAAGATTATATTATTTTGATACTTTGATTTTTTTTTGATAGCATTAATAGAAGGTAATATTAATGTTTTTGACTTAGCGTTAACTTTAGTAAAGTATAAAGTTAGTGGCAAAATTCTGATTGGAAGTCAAGGTCAAATACGGTCAACAATTAAGGGTAAATGTCATCAAGTCAGTCTAGCTCTAGCATTTCGATAACGATCATTAAAAATACTATCTGTGTCCCAATAAATAAATTTGTTGGTTTTATAAAAATACAATAAGAATTGTAATGATAAATCAATTTCATTTCGAAATTGTATTATTTGTTACGAAAGATATTTTTTAAGGATTTTTTTCGTATTTTCTTTTTGTTGTAAAAAAAAAATATTAATTAAAAAAGTACAACATATTTTTTTAGAACCGGATTCAGTAAATAATTAAGTAAATTTTAATTCAAAATTTTTTTAGCTAATGTTAAAATATTTATCTTTTCGCGACGTTATTGCATGCCCAAATATTGAATTCTTTATGCTTCGCTTCCTATCCACTGCACCAATATTTTCTAGGTGGTACAGTATATCCGTTGGATATGTATTAATTATTAAAAAATGATGCTTTGCCTTAAGATTATTGTGCCGCATATAATATGTAATATCTGAATAACTTATGTACATACTTCACTTTTCTCATGTAAAATGTATGTGTGAGAAACTGATTTTAACAAATCTTTTAATTTTTTCAAATTAAGAACATACCGCTATGCCTCATCTTCTACCAGGCACAAGGTCTCCTACAATTAGGAGAAAATATTGAGTAAAAGCAACAATTTTCTTAGCAGACATTTTAAGATGTTTAGGTTTTAAAATTATTTAGTTTAATTGTTGGTGATAAATTATCTATTTCTATTGAACCATAATTAAAATGTTGCTTCCTAAAATTTAATTGATCAAATGTAACATGTTATTAATTAAGTACATAATAATCAAAGTCCATACTTTAATATTTTAAAATTTCGAAAATAAATTAAGTATATTTTAAAATTTCAAAAATAAAATAAATTGCAACTCGTTCAATGCTCACCATTATTCTAAATTCAATGAAAAATTATTAACATTTTAAATTTTCTTTAATATATTTTTTCGGACTGTTTCTGTATTTATTACATAAGTGCAATTGTATAATTTTATATAAACAATAACTTCAACAACATTTTATCTTTAAAAAAATATATTACAAAATTAAAGCATAATAACTATTCAAAGGTTCTATAATTTTATTTTCGAAATAGAAGAATTAGTAAATTTTATAAACAGAATTTTATATTTATATTAAGTATTTTGAAATTTATAAACGAGTAATAAAATGAATTTGTTCATTTAGAGAAAATATTTTAGATTCTAAAATAAATTTACCGGAACAATAATCAAAGATATATTAAAATGCAGGCCAATTGAATTTGAAAATTCATGCAACTTTAATTCAATTCATTTTACAATAGAATGATTTATATATATAAAAATAGAAATGTTGTAAATGATAATTAAGAATGTTAAGAACTATTTTTATAATTGGATAACATGCTCTAAAGATATTATATATTTTTTAGGATTATGCTAAAAATATAGTATACCCACATAGAGTCTATATTTTTCGTCTGCCATTATTCAAGTGTATAAAATTTTCTTCATCATTTGATTCGTAATAGATCTTAAAATTAAATTTGTTTTTCAATAATATAAAATTAAAGGAATTTACTTTTATTGGACAAACCTGAGAAAGTAAAAGACTTCAAAAACTAATAAATTAGTAACAATTGACAAAAAAAATTATTTTTCGAAATTGGAATTACATAAATGTAATATTCAATTCTTATTTAATGCAATTAAATATTAAAATTTTACTGGTAGTTTGAATAAATTCGAGCAAAATGTTAAAAATTAATCAGAAATTTCATTTATTAAAATTTTGTTGAAAAAATGGAAATGTATAAAAAGAAAATAATATTTAAGAAAATAATATTTATTTCAATTCTTAAGTATATTGTACTATCTGTATTTCCATAATATAAAAAAAAATCACACAATCATAAATTAATTTCCTTGATGTAATTTTCCTTCAATTAGCCATAAGCAATTTAGATCAAAAGTATGTATTATTTTCAGGTCAGTAACATTTCTAAATGTTATTTTTTAACAAATTCCTATTTAAATCCATTTATTTAATTTATTTCAAAACATTTGAAAAAATCTAACAAACATTCAAATCTTTTATATAACATTAATTTATGTCCAACTTGAAAAACAATTAAATTTTTAATTAAAATTGAAAATCCTTTTTAAAGATTTTATCTTTTATTATATGTACTATAATATTTTTCAATATGTACTATAATATTTTTCTCACAAACAACTTTATTAATAAGGAATTAACTCATAATATCAGGATAATCATAAAATAATTAATTATATATTTTTGTAGGTTTCATGAGTCCTTTTAACATAATTAAAGTCAATCTGTTCAACAATATCGTTGGATAGGGAAAGAAGAAAAATTATTGAATTGAAAGAGGAAAAATTATTGAATTGAAATTTTACAAAGATTTCGTATTAAATTTCATTCGAAAATGATTTAAAGAAAATTGTAGAAAATTATAATTTTGTTATTTAAATATATGAAAAACCAACCCCGGGTTTGTCAAAAGCACATTTCCTCCAAATCGCCTCATGTAGAACTATGAGCTATTCTAAATCAAAGGAAACTCCCATATAGAATTTTTAGAAAAAATATGAAATGATATATATAGGTAAAAACGTCCCTGTTTATTACTTTTTTTGAATTTTATTATAATTCATTTAAGTTTTCTCTAATTTTGCTTTTAATTGAACATAATGTGATATGAAATAATACCCAATATTCCATTTATATAGCACCTAAAAATATGCAAAATATTTGTTTTTTTTTGCAAAATTTTACATGATATAGCATTTTGATTAATTATAAGAGTGAGGCAAATGAATATAATTTATTAATTAATGCACTTAAAGTAAATATGATTTTCGAAAGTTTTCTCAATATTTGTTTTTAAAAATATTGTGCAAGTATAATTTTACAAGTAAATTAAAAATGTAATTTTTTGATTTCCGACGGGCCACAACAGAAAGGGAAGGCGAGATATGGATACAATTTCTTCAGAGACTTTAGATAATTTTTGGATATCTTACCGTTTGGGAAATACAGGGTGTTAAAACTAAAAAAGTTGTATGAAGATAACGGTATTTTTATACAACAATGAATTAAATTTTATATAATTTGTTAATTTTATGGGCAATTTTCGAATTTGGAAGGGGGATAACTAAGAGGAGTGAACATATAGAATAAAAATTTGTTCTACTGGAACTATTATTTTATCACTATCTATCTATGGTCAAGATTTTGATATTCTATCTTAATAGATGTAGAAGTTTGTGTAAACGGACGGACGGACAGACAGAGTGAAACTAATATACACATTTCTACGAAATTGGTTGGAAATGTGCTAAAAATTCATGGGACACAGAAACGTAGAAAGCAGATTATAAAGCAGTTTTATTGGCCTAAAAACAGACACAATCTTCATTATTGCAAAAAAAAACTAAAATCAAAGTAAGAGCATAATAAGACTTGAACTGTTAAGGCTTACAGGAAATATTGTCGTGCCTTAACTCATTTTATCCCATAGTACCAATTTTGGCACAGAGTTTTAGATGTCCCTACTGCAAGCTATGAAATATATATTGGACTCAAACCACTAACATAATATTCTGTTAGATGTCCCTTACAATGTATATTGCGGGAATCCCAGATTTTATTTATTTCAGGCAAACGAAATATTTTTGTCTTTTTGTATAATTTTCCATTGTGTAATGGAATTTGACAAGTGTCTTTAAAAATAAAGTGTGGAATTTTTATTTGGTATAGTTGTGTGTATTTACTTTTGAAAAGTTCAAATAATCCCAAGGATATAACTAAAGACAAATAAAAGTTGATTTTGGTAATTTTTTTCTATTTTAATGTTTTCTTTAAAATTGTATTTTTAAAATTTTTTCTTTAAAATTGTTGCCGATTTTGTTTTTCTTACTATTAAACTTTAATATTTTCATAAAAAACTGATTTATTTAAGATAGGTTTTCCTTGACATCTAATGGGTTAATTATTCATTATTGGTTAATTATTTTTGTTGAAAAATTTATTTCAACTCAACACTGTTTACTGAATTCAAAAGCAAAACTTTTGTAATAGCTATAAATAATTATTTATATAAATTACAAAATCAACACAAAGAAGAAATCAAATTAATATTTCAAAAAATTGTCAAATTATGTATTTCTATTCAAAACAGTAATATTTGACTAGCAATTGAAAATATAATTTACTCTAGGTAATTTATACTCGTATTTTTAGAGAGTAGTATTTTATTCCAAAATGAATATACAAAATTATACTATTTACTCAAAATTATTACTATTACAAACATAAGTATGTAATATAATGTATTATATTAAATAATAAAATTCCTAAAATTATAATATTGTACAACTATAGTAAAATTTACATACTATTATTTTTAGTAAATTTCCTTAAACAGTTAAATCTATGACATTTAACTATTATTTTGTTCCTTGGACATATTAAAATATATTTTGAAGGTTTGAATTGAACTTGAACTATTGACAAATTAAGTTAAACTGTTTATTTCTTATCTACAGGAAAAGGCGTTAAACATTCAAAACCAAATTTACAATTATATTGTCATTGTCAGCGCTAATAAATTGCAAATCACATTTTATTATTTGATTTAATCAGGGTTGTAAGAGAGCAAAAGTAGAGGCAAAATTATAGTTTTTTAACAATTTATTGATACAATATTGTTTTTTCTCTCTCTGAAAGGCTAACAAAATTAATTAATACCCGGGACACACAGGACCGAAAACTCAGTTTTCGTGTTTTCAAAGTTCAAAAATGGAAATTCATAAGGTTTAGTACAGTTTTCAGGAATAAATTGAAAACACGAAATCTACAAATTTTTAAGGTTTTCACGAAAATATATTTTAGCGCCATCTATTACAAAATAGAAGATATGTATTTTTGAAGTAGGCATAGCTAAGTTTCCATACAAAAGTAGCAATTTTTGTGAAAAATCTAATTTAAAAAAAAAAAACAAGAAAAATTAAATTTTATTAAATAATTTTTAATATAATTAAATCAAAATTTGACATTAAAAACAAATAATTACTATTTTTAATTTTTTTGGTTTTTACGTAGAGTTGTTTAAATAAATAATTTTCATAATTTGACATTCGAAAACGAAATCGCGCTCTATTTTTGGTGTGTCACTATAAAAGTTTTTAGATCTAGTTTTCGCGAAAACTTAGGTTTTCAATTTTGGTGTGTCCCGGTATTAGCAACATATATTTTTAATTTTTTTTATATTGTTACAGTATTTTTAAAAAAATAAATCACTAAAAAAAGATTTTTTCTCTAATTTTGTTTGTACCGCCATCTGTTTGTAAATTTCCATATAAAATCTATTTGGGTCTCGTTTTGCTGATCCAGATAAATATCTAGGTTATGTTGTTGTTGTTTTCTATATAAAAAATGAGACCTTGATCCTGACCCGATTGAAAAAAACACAGCTATTATCAAATTGTTTACTAAATATTAAATATTTAGTAAACATAATACATAAGTATATAATACATAAGTATATATATAATATAAAATATAAATATATATATAATATATATTAAATAAAACTTCAGATATATTTAGCTAATATAAATATTAAATATTTATATTAAATATATCTGAAGTTTTACTAAAAAAATCAGATTTCATATTCAAGTAAGATTTCAAAATTAAATGACTATTACACGTGAAGTAAAAGTAATGTTGTTATCTAGAAATTCTAAGCAAATTTAGTTTCTGCAAAATAAATACCAAAGAGGAAGATAATCGTATATTTTCGGTATATGTCTGCCTTCAAAACAGAGAGAGAGCCTTGAAGATAATTTACTGGTAAATTTGAAATTCTACACCAAGATTGACCTCAATTTAATAAGGCTTCTTAATTTTTTTTTAGCATATGGAAAATTACATTCCTGTTTCTTAACAAACAGAAATTTACACAAAATGTAAATATAAATACACAATATCGTTTTGTATTTAAAATGTTCAATGTTTCTGTCTGTCAGTTTTTTTTTAAATTTGAATTTTACTTTATTCATTTATCTTAATTCATATATTACAAACTTAATCTAATATAGTATAGATATATCTTAAAATTAACTTATATTTAATGGTCCACCTTTGGAACACTCTAAATAGTATTTTATTGTTTTTTAATTGTTTTTTCTGTCTTTTTATCTTTTGTATTTTATTTTAATCATTATATATGATTTACGGTTTTTTTTTTTTGTATTTGTAAAAAATTAAAAAAAAAAAACAAATTAATCTCTCTTTTTTTTTTAAACTTAACTAAACTTCTGTCTGTCTGTTTATTAATACCAGTTCAATACAACACTGTTGTGAATTGAGGCACCCTGTGCCTCAAATTAGCGATTAAATAGTTAATAATTAACAAACATTCATAAAATATGCATATAAAAACTCTCAACAAAACATAATTTTCATTATTATAAATTGTATGTAAATGTAAATTGTTTTTTCCAAGAAAACTTAATAGTACATTTATATAGTTTTTATCTGGTTACCAAAATCATTAAATATTAGTAATATTTTTATATTCAGTGCGTTCATACACCACAATCGAAAATATGAAAACTTTACCATTTTATTTAATAATATTTTTAAATTTAATTCAATTTAAATTAAATTCGTGTTTTAAAACTGAACAAAACATAGAAAATATAACCGAAAAAGAAGTTTTTTTAAAACTTTTATCAAATTTACCAAATATGCATTTAGAATTATTCCATTTAAATGATTTAGATAATAAATATATAAATATATTATTAAAAAGTGAAAAATTACCCATTTATATAAATTTATATAAAAATTATGAATTATCAAATGAAAATTCAATATTAATTAAAAAAATTATAAAATCAAGTAATTATGATGGTTTTATAATAACAACAACAATGGATTTATTAGAGAAAACAATATTATTTTATGTACGAAAAAATGGTATTTTTTTCTTTATAATTATCGATGAAATTGATTTTATTAAAACAACAAATATTTTGCGTATGATTTGGATAAATAAAACAATATTTAATATTTATATATTATCAATGAATGGTATATTTGTATATCATCCATTTCAATATAATGATGATAATTTACCATTGGGTAAATTAAATTATGTTCATATTAATGATGATCGTAAAAAAATATTTGAAAATTTAAATGGTTTTCCAATGCGTATACAAATGTTTGGTTCAGTTTATTGTAAAGTTATTATTGATAATTTAACAAATAATGTGATACGTGCTGAAGGTGTTGATGGTAATTTAGCATATATGTTACAACGTGGAATGAATTTTTCAATGATTTTACAAAGACCAGAAAAAGAACAATTTGGGTAAAAAAATATTTAATAAGTATTTAAAGTTATTTATTCAGTGTAAAATCATTTCAGTGTAACACTTAAATTTTTATTAGATTTCGACAACAAAGTTTCTTTTTCTTATTCAGAAATCTATCGTAAGATAAAATTTTAATAAGTGTAATTTATTTGTTAAATTTAAAATACATACAATAAACATAATAACAGAAAGTGTCAGAATTGTCGTTGTCGAATTCGAGCGCACAGTTGAAATAATAAAATTTGTACAAATTTTAATCATTTTTCAAATTAAACATAACTGTTAAAATCAAATTCTTTCTTTCAAAAGTTTTTTCTAAACTTTTAATAATTTTTCTAATTGAAATAATAATTTCTTCTTCTTCTTTAACTCAACAATCCGTTGTTTTGTTGGCCTAAGGTTACTTCTAACTTCTGCAAATCATTAAATATTAATAATATTTTTATGTTGTGCGTTCAAACATTCTGTGGCAATTTGGGACCTCAGTTTTTATGTGAACTACCAGCCGCTATAAAAATAAACACCATAATATTTTAAAAAATGTTTGAAATTTTAATTTTAGATAACAATATAACAGTTCTACTTGATATAACAATTCTGCTTTATTTAATTAAATTTTGCATTTTGGGGTCAATTTAAACTTGAAATTTCTATTATTAAAATCCAAATATTCTATACAATTATTATAATTTAATGTAATTCATTTAACATCTAAACTGATGAATTTTACTTTATTTTCAAAAAAATATTTTAAATATATTTTCAGATTTGAATTAGAAAATGGTACATTTAGTGGTACAATTGGTCTATTAATGCGAAATGAAACAGATCTAGCATTAACAGGATATTTTATTAAGGATTACAATACAAGAAAAATTCAATTTACAGTTTCTGTATATGTTGATCAATTATGTTTATATGTACCAAAATCAAAACGTATACCACCATCAATATTACCATTATTTGCACTGGGTTATGATATATGGTTAGTATTTATATTTATGGTATTTTTTTGTGGTACAATATGGTCATTAATACATTGGATTAATTTATGGTTAACAAAAAGCATTAATAATGTTGAAAATTCATTTTATAAGAAAATCTTAGAATATTATCAAATTTATATTGATACATGGATAATTTGGGTACGTGTTGGTGTACGTCATTTACCAAATTTTAGTTCAGAAAAATTATTTTTATTATCATTATCATTAACAAGTGTTAATTTTGGCGCATTATTTGAATCTAGTTTAGCAACAGTATATATAAAACCATTATATTATAAAGATATCAATACATTAGATGAATTAACACATACAGATTATCCAATTTATTTTAAATATAAACCAATGAAAGATGATCTTTTTCCAACAAATATATCACACACATTTGATAAATTACGTAATCGTATGATATTATTTAATACAAGTGAATATTTATCTGATAAAATGGTTAGAGATGGTGGTTTTACTAGTGTTACTAGAGACTCAACATTAAAAATTGAAATTATACAATATTTTTTAACAATGCAATTGCATAAAATTTCTGAATGTCCAAGACGTTATCGTATCGCATATGTAACAAAAAAAAATTCACCATATCAATCTCGTATTAATGATTTATTATTACGTTTTTTAGCAGCTGGTTTATTTGAATATTGGATTGATGAAATGGCACATAATGCTGAATTAAAAATGATATCAAAAGTAAATGAATTTCCAACAATATTATTGAGATCATTAAGTTTATCTGATTTACAATTAGCATTTTATGTCATTTTTATTGGTTCAATGATAAATATAATTGTTTTTATATTGGAAATTTATCATGGCAAATACCATCAGAAATCAATTGCAAATAAAAATAAGAAAATAAAATCCAAATTAAATGCTGGTCGAACATTTATTGTAGTTGAATGGAAAAACTGAATAAATTTCAATAAAAATGAAATATTAATTTTTATAATATTGTTATATATATATATACAAATTTTAAAATTGAAATAAATGTGAAAATTATTTGTTTTTGGTGGTAAAATTATATATTTATTTATTTATTTGTTTCTACAATTCTTTATATTTGCTTCTACAATAGTTAATAATTTACAAATTGTATTTAATACCATTGTTACTTATTTTGCTAAATGGAAAATGTCTAAAAATACTCTTAAGACTCAAGCCGCATTTTCTTTACTAGGAAAAGAAAACACGAATATCTACCCAGCAGTGAACTTAATCTTAATGGCCAATTAATACCATGGAATGACACTTTTAAATATCTATGGTTTAAATCTAGATAAAAAATTAACTTTCAAACCCCATATAGATTTAACCATTAAAAAATGTGACAATATCATAAAACTACTATATCCTATCATTAATAGAAAATCCAAATTATCACTGGACAATAAAATTTTGATTTATAAAGTAGTGTTTCAAAGTGTTATGACCTATGGTTCGCTGTCTGGAGCAACTGCGCGATAACCCATAGGAAAAAACTACAGGTAAAACAAAACAAAATCTTAAAGATGTTGCTTGATTTGCCTTGGTTTTTTCCCACATATACTCTACTGCACGAAACTGCAGGTGTAAAAAACATTCATGATAGAATTCAGTCGGCAATTCTCTCTTTTCAGAATTCGGCTGCTATGCTAGATTATCAATGCAACATGTAGCTACTAGCTTTATCATTTTTATTTCATAACCGTTTCAACTCTATTTAGCACTTTTATTCTTAAAAGTTTTGCACTGGTGGTGTTGGGACTGGTTATTGAATTGAAATTTTTTTTTTATTTAATTGTTATAAGTTAGGTTAGTTTAGGTTAGGTATTTAATATCATTAAGGTTTTTATACAAATTTTCCTTAAAAATGTGGTTTAATATAGACGTAAAAATATTATCTGTGAATCTACATCATAAATATTATAAGTTGTAAAGGAATAGAATAGTCCTAATCTCTAATTTTAAGTTTATTCTCTTATGTTAGCTATAAGTATAAACATTGAAATAAATAAATAATAATATTTGTAGTGCAATTACTATGTATACTTAGTTCATTTATATTTGGATTTTTTGGTAAAAAGTCTCATGAACACAGAATAATTATAAGTATATGTAACAAGAAAAATATAATTTTTTAGTTTCCTTGGGCCTTTTTTTACTGGGAAAAGGTGAGCGACTTAGCAAAAGTAATGTGTAATAAATTATTTTTATAAAAAGAGGACAACAATAAAAAAATTAGAAGCGAAAACTTTAATAAATTATGTTAAGAAAACAACCATATTTAAGTAGTTTGTAATATTTTTTTTTAAATAACCAAAATTATGAAAATAATGCAATAGAATCTGTTATCAAATAACAGTCATGTTTGAGTTAAAAATTTTCTTTACTAGCTTCAATTTTAAAATACTTATGCTGGAAGGAAGGTTTTAAAAACTAACGAGAATTCTAAAAAGTAAACTATAATTTTTGCCTGAAATCGTGATTAGATGTCAAAGGGCAGTAGCCATAACTTTGAGATAGGATATCGTTTTTTAGAGAAATTAAATATGATTCAAAAGCGAAATTAAATATGATGTTCGCAAACGGTTATTTCCACAGTTATTTGCAAAATTTAAATTATACAACTTTTGCTTGTTACTGTTTGCCTATAATGAAAGACCCAGGAATTCAAAAATGAGCAAGAATTGGTGTTCAATTTTTGTAAGTTATTTCAAAATCATATCTCCTGTAGCAACTTTAATGCTACAACAAAAGAATGTGGAAACAACGAAATGAATAAAAATGGGACTATTTATAATAATAACCCTTTAAGAAAGCGGATCGTTTTCGAACCGCCGACGATGTCATTTCTTCATAAAAGACTTCTCTAGCGAGCCGCTTTGGCGATTCGTATAGACGAACCGGAAACGAACCACCTGGCATATGAAAATTAGCAAAAAAAACGTAATGATATTGGTACTTCGCCAGAAGCTCGTTTTAGGAGGTTCGCCTAAAACCGTTTCGGTTACGTAACGCCTAAAGCGGTTCGAATTCGAACTGGTTTTTGCTGTAGTAAAATGAATTATTCATAATATAAAATTATCAAATAAAAAATAGAATTTTTTATGGATTTTATTTATTTAAATCTACATAAAAAAAAATTATTACAAATATGCTTTTTATTAAATTATAAAATTAAATTTGCATCAAGTTATTTATCACCATATATAATAACTTAAAAATGTATACTTTTTTAAAATTTCTTAAACAATAAGTTAATATCTTAATTTTTTGAGCATTTTCAGTTCTACCTCTAATTTAATTTCACATAATTTCCTATAATATTTAACAAAATAAGTTAATATCTTAATTTTTTGAGCATTTTCAGTTCTACCTCCTATTATTTATATATGTATACACTCTACAGCTTAAATTAAATAAAGTAAAAACATGATTTTTATTCTACCTGGCTTAAATTTTGCAAATAAAATTTACTAAATTAAATTACTTAAATAAATTAATGAAATAAAAATATATTTAAAATATTAAAAAAAGTATATTACATAATAAAAATAAATTATAAATATATACAAATATGCAAAAAAAAATAGTTGCTTTCCCACTCCGAAGGATAGAAAATCAATAAAATGATAAATCGGATGGTGAAACTTTCGATATCATAATTCCGCAAAAAACAAATCAGTCAATAATAATTGACTGAATAAAATTTATAACAATGCCACAAAAAAAAATAAACAATAGCGTCGCCAATTACATTTCTGCATTTGCAACAATAATCAAGTGAATGAACAAAAAAAATGTTACATACGTGAATCCATTTGCTCCGCTCAGCCAATTATCTAAAGTAAATGACAACATTGCAGAAAATAATGTTGATACAAGGGTAATCGACGAGTTAATCGAAAACGAGTTCATCGAATACGAGTTCATCGAAAACGAGTTCATCGAATGATCAATTCATCGAATGACGAGTTCATCGAAAAAATATTATTTATTAATTATACTTACATATTGATGATTTGTTTAAAAAAAAGTACGTTTATGCATTGATAATGAAAAATAGCTAATAATGCTAGGTAAAACGTTTTTTAAAACAAATCTTCACTTTGAAATTAAAAATAGTTGATTTCTAATGCCGTGAATTCTCTGATCCTTGTAAAAAAAATTCGAATGCGAAAGTTATTTGTTTGCAATTTTAAAAACTAATAGGTGTTCGATTGAAAATTAAAATAATTATAATTTTAATTTTTTTATACTTATAATCTAGAAAAAAAATTTAGATATAATTTAATTTTTAAATGAACTTAGGCTGTGTGCGAACTCGTGGTAGAACTTGGTAATTCTTAAATTTATTTTGTGGGGAAAGGTGAATCAGTATTTAAATTTTTGGGTAAATTGAACTGTGCGAATTAAGTTAAATCTTGACATTTGGTAATTTTAATATTTTATAAAAAAATTGAAAATTTGTGAAAATTGTAATTTATGTTTCAATGTTATTATTGATAATTTACTAAATAAAGATAAGATAAGATGTTATTATTGATAAGAGAAATTCTCTTCTTCAATTATTGTTAAGATCTGAAAAATTTATCAGTTCCTATCTAACCGTGAAAGTGTTAACACCTTCACAGGTTTTCAGAACTTTTCTAACAAAAACTAACGTAACTAAACAAAAATTAAAAGACAATATATTTGTGAACTACCATCATCTTTGGATGATGGAAAGAAAATTAAAGTTAGATTTAAATCTACACCAATTAATAATATTAATATGAACAAACAAACCCGATTTGCACCTTTGAGTCAGCTTATAGATGACTAATTGGCAGAAAATGCCACATCATCGCTTGAAGAAAACACTATTGTTTCAACTAAAAAGGTACGTGTGCCACCTATAAATATTTGCTTGCGATCTAGTGATGAAATACACAAATTTTTAAAATCACTAAGTCTAAATGATTATAATTTAAAAAACAGCAGCATTGGCTCAAAAATTATATATACGAATTTAGACTCATATAATAACATTTACACTGCATTAGTTGATCATAATAATATAATAACAAACGACAACGAAAAATGGAAGTTTTTTAGTCATGAACTTACCACCGATATACCGTATAAATTTGTTTTATATGGTCTTGGTAGCAGTGCAAATTGTAATTTAATAAAAGAGCAATTGATTTGTCTAAATATAAATTGTTTGGAAGTAAAAGAAATGACTATAAAATCGCCTAGGTATCATAACCAAAAAACTTTAATTGTTTATATAAAAAAAAATTCAATAAAAATCAACGAATTACGGACAAAAGCTAAAGCTATAAACCATACCATTGTTAAATGGGATTTTTACAAAAAAATAAATCGCGGCAAAATCAGATGTTTTAAATGCCAAACGTATGGACATGGTGCGAATAAATGTCATCTCCAAACTAAATGTGGTATTTGTGCAGCAAATCATGTGACTGCTAAAATTGTGCCCAGTTAAAAATTGATACTGAAAAACAAATAATTAAATGCGCCAATTGTGGATTACCACATAAAGCCAGCTCACCTGACTGCCAAGCACGTAAAAACTATATAGATCTACAAAATAGAATTAGAGAAAAACAACGTAGCAATAGTATAAAAAACACACAAAATTATCAACCACAATTTTTAAGACAAACAAAATTTTTACAAACTGCACCAAATAGAGAAAATGGTATTAAATCATATGCAAGCATTGTTAGAAATAATTTTTAGTAATTTTTCTTTACTATACCCCCCAAATCATACATATTTTCTTATTTTAACTAATCATGCGCCTTTTATTGATGCTCCAGTCACTATTAATAAACTTAACTCTGATCATTTACCGGTAGTATTTAACATAAATAGTTCTCCAATTAATAATGTTAAAGCACATACTCTTAATTATAATAAAGCAAACTGGTCCAAATTCAAAAACTGGTTAGCTAAAAGTATAAATATCAATTATATTTCAAATCTAGATAGTCCTACAAAAGATATAATAGATAATCATATTAGTTTGTTTACAAATATTATAACTAAGTCTGCAGAAAGTTCTATTAAAAAGAAAAAATCGCTAACTAGTCTAGAACGATTAAAAATTGAAATTCCTTCTGAAATTAAACATTTAATAAGTTGTCGAAATTTTCACAGACGTCTGTGGCAGAGAACCAGACAGCATATTGAAAAAGTACAACTTAAATAGCATAATAAGAGAAAAATTAGTTAATTTACAAAATAATAAATTTTCAAACTCAATAGGAGCTCTAACCAAAAATAGTAAACCTTTCTGGAATATTATACAAAAGCGCTAAAAAATAAAAATTTTGGGATACCTACTTTGAAAAACGGAAACATAATAGGTAATACTAATGACGAAAAAGTTGATATGTTAGGAAATTGCTTTTCTATGATTAAATTAGATAATCACCAAATTAATACCTTTAAACATGTAACCGTGAAAGAAATT
This sequence comes from Empis stercorea, assembly GCA_949752835.1. NCBI lineage: Eukaryota > Metazoa > Arthropoda > Insecta > Diptera > Empididae > Empis > Empis stercorea. The sequence continues at coordinate 39,582,353 of OX457087.1, forward strand.
AAATTACATATTCGCTCAAGTAAAAATAGTAAATCACTCGGTCCAGATCAAATTAAAAATATATTACTAAAAAATTTGGAAAAAAAAACCTTAGTTTATTTCTGCAAAATTCTTAATGCTTGTTTAAAGATTGGTTATTTCCCAAAATCATGGAAAATAGCTTCAATTATACCTATTGCAAACCAAATAAAATTAAATCAGATCCGTTCAACTACAGGCCAATTAGTTTGCTGAGTTCTTTAAGCAAAATTTTTTAAAAATGTTTAAAAGACAGAATTTTAAAATTTGTTGAAGAAAGTAATATATTTCCTGCGGAACAATTTGGGTTTCGTCCTTCTCAAGCAGCTAGTCATCAAGTTGCTAGAATTAATAAACAAATCAAAAATAATTTTGTAAATTCCACAGGCATGATTACTTTAGATATTGAAAAAGCTTTTGACTCGGTGTGGCATGAGGGTTTAGTATACAAGCTTAAAAATTTAAATTTTCCCATATATCTTATTAAAATAATTAAAGATTTTCTTTCGTCAAGACAATTCTTTGTATTTTTAAACAACATAAAAAGTAAAAACTTCGATATATGTGCCGGAACTCCTCAAGGATCGGTAATTTCCCCTATTTTATACAATATATATATTTCAGATTTTCCCAAAAAGTTCAAAATTGCGATGCTGGTTTCTATGCAGACGATACTTCTATCTTTTCGTCGACAAAAGATCCAATTCAAATAATAAATAATTTAGAAAATGCTTTTAATAAAATTAAAACCTATTATTATAAATTAAAAATTAGAGAAAATTAAAATTAACACCCAAAAAACTCAAGCAATTTTCTTTACAAGAAATAGAAAATCTTCATTGATCCCAAATTAAAATCTTAATCTTGATGGGCAAGATATAAAATGGGAAAATGATATAAAATATTTAGGTATATATATTGATAAAAAACTAACATTTAGAACACACATCGATAAAACTATAGAAAAATGTAGTAAATTAGTTAGACTACTATATCCTTTGATACACCGCAAATCTAAATTAAATATTGAAAATAAGCTAATAATTTTTAAACAAATATTTCAAAGCATAATGTTATATGGCTGTAAAGTCTGGGGTAAATGCGCGATAAGCCATGTAAAACGCATTCAAATCAAACAAAATCAAATACTAAAGCTTCTGTTTAAATTACCTTTCTATTTTTCAACTAAAAAATTGCATGATATTTCAAAAGTAAAATTTATATACGATTTAATACAGAAATATCTTATTAATTTTAACTATAATTGTTACATCTCTGAGAATAGACTCATAAGAAATTTACATAGCTAACAACATTAATTCGTTGTTTTCGTTTCTAGTCGTAAGTTTAAAATAAGATAGATTTAAGTAAAACATAAAAAAAAATATAAAAAATTATAAAAATAAAAAAAAAAAATTATAAAATTGAACGTAACTCATAAGGTTTTTTGCCCTATTTCCTTTATAAAAATCAAATTGAAATGTATCAAAAAATTTATTAGATAATTAACATAAATCATGTCGTAGATGAAAAGGATTACCTATAATACATTACTACAATACACTAAATATTATAAACAAATTCTAAATATGAATTAAGGCAATAAATAATTTTGAAATTTTAAAATTTGAAAATTTGAAAAATTTAACAAAAAAAAAAAAATATTATTTTAATTTCAAAATTTTTAATAGTGTTCTTCACGACCTAAATATTTTTTCTTGATATTTTGATATTTTACGAAATAACGAGTTTTGATTGGTTGAAAAAAATATTAAAATATCACGATATTTTTGATATGTATATATATGTCAAAATATTATTGTCAGAAATTTTCTGTTTTGAAATTTTAAATTTTATTTTGTGTTGTATTGACGGGGATTATTGTTTATTAAAATTAGTATTGCAGTTTAAAATTAGTATTATTACATATTTACTTATTTTTCCTTAAATTTTGCCAATTCTAATTTTTAACATTATTTGTTTAAATTATTTCAGTGCTACCAGATTATATAAATATGTAAAATAAACGTAAAACCATGAAATATTCAATACTGCAGACATAAAATGTAAAAAAAAATATCAAAATATCTCAGGCACCAAAAACAGGTGTTCATGTAATTTGTAATATCCTTTTTTCCCAAAAATAGGGAAAGATAAATAATTCTTAAATTTTCAAATTGAAATAAAAATAAGCATGAAATTTATCTATAAGAAAATACCAAAAAGTATACTTTTTATATTTTTCTTATTTTTAGAAAAAAAAATCATAGTTCAATTTATACTGAACTGATGCATTTGATTATTATAATAAATATTATTATTTATTAAAAATTGTTATTTATTATAATTTAAATAACATTCCCGTTTAAATATGCTATTGAGTTTTCTTATTTATCCTTTTTTTAAACTTACTCGACAGACTTTTAGCACATTCAACAAAAAAAAATATTAAACCCCTAAAAAATTATAAATATTCTGAATATAGAAAACGAAAAAATTCTAAAATATTGAAATTTAAAATTTAAATGAAAATATTTGCATATAACTAAAACCTGTTTAAGAAAATGCAAAAAACAAGTATGTATATACCCAAAATAAGAAAGGATATAGAGAACAACGAGAGAGATATAGTTACAAAAAATAATAGCGAATATAATAACAATTTACAACCGACGATCCTATTAGGAATTAGTGGAACTATTTTCTGTATAACAATTTCAAATTAGTATTTTTTTAGAAAATTTTGGAAAAAGTTACTTTCTTAATTTGGCTCCTACAAACTTATTTTCTTCTATTATTTTAATTAAGAAAAATTTTAATTAAGAAAATGTTGGGAAATGAGTAAATTTAAAAAATGACTTCATTTTATGAATTTATTTTCTTTAGTTTAGTTTTTATTCCATATCAAAGTTTGAAAATATAATTGCTGTTAAATCAAAATTAGAGTCAAAAATCAAAATTCCGGCTGCCTACTGTAGATTAATTTTATAAAGACTACTTGTCTTCAAAATTTCACCCAAATTGGATGCAAATTGTGGAAAAAATCTAGGTCGCAACGTTTTTTTTGTATGGAAATGAAATTTTTTTTTAAATTTCCAGACAACCTAGGTCAAAAAGTTAAAAAAAATCTACATAGTGTAAAAGGTAGGTCTATTACCAACCATTTGCAAAAAACCAGATCAAAATCCGATAATTACATAAATCAAAATCAAAATCCGATAATTATATAAATTTCTCACTTTTTTTCAAATAAGCGTGTGCCTTTTTTGTGAGAATGAGAATTATGTACAATAAAAAAATAATTTTGAATTTTAGAAAATTTTGTATTTTTTTGTAAAAAAATGTGAAGTTTGAATTTTAGCGAATTTTTATTTATTATAGTGGTCTTCACGACCTAAATATTTTTTCTTGATATTTTGATATTTTACGAAATAACGAGTTTTGATTGGTTGAAAAAAATATTAAAATATCACGATAGTGTCAAAAAAAATATCAAAAAATACATGCCGCTGGGCATGTATAGTTTGATATTTTGATATATATGTCAAAATACTGTCATTGTGTTTTGAAATTTTAAATTTTATTTTGTGTTGTATTGACGGGGATTATTGTGTATTAAAATTAGTATTGCAGTTTAAAATTAGTATTATTACATATTTACTTATTTTTCCTTAAATTTCGCCAATTCTAATTTTTAACAATATTTGTTTAAATTATTTCAGTGCTATCAGATTATATAAATATGTAAAATAAACGTAAAAACATGAAATATTCAGTACTGCCAGACATAAAATGTAAAAAAAAAAATATCAAAATATCTCAGGCACCAAAAACAGGTGTGCACGTAATTAAAAAAAAAAATATCAAAATATCAAGAAAAAATATTTAGGTCGTGAAGACCACTATAATAATTAATTTTTTTGTTCTATAGAAAAATTTTTTTTTTCTGTAATTGATTTAAATTTAAATTTGATTGATGTCAAAGTTTATCAATTATTTAAAATTTTATTGAACTCTGGACATAGTATAAATTTTGACAATTAATATTTTTTTATATTCACCACTCTAGAGTCAAAATTTAAGAATTACCAAGTTTTACCGCGAGTTCGCACACAGCCTTAGGCTGTGTGCCAAAGAGTTTAAATTTTAAATTTTGACACAAAAAATTAAATTTTTTTTGCTGGTGAGTTTTTTTAATATTTACTATCAAGTTTGCTGTGCCAATTGGTTTAATTTTTAAAAAAAGATGGATGAAAATTTTCTTTTTTTTTGCTCTCTAATTTTTTTAAAAAAATTAAAAAATTTTTTTAAATTTTTTTAAAAATAAAATTATAAATATGTACTAGCCCTATCTCATATGTATTGATCCATTACAATACTTTATAATTTATATAACATTTTTTTTAATCCTTTTTTATTATTATTAATATTTCTTTAATTTCTTGTAAATAATAAATTTATTTTTATTAATAATTCTAGTATAAAACATTAAAAAAAATCATAAAATATTGGAATGTATCAATACATATGAGATAGGGCTCGTAAATAAAAAATCTGATATATGAATATGAAAATAAATCAAAATTTAATCTGAAGTGTCAAATTTAACGAGGTCTGGAAGATCGTTAAATTTTGACTTTCTATATTCACCACGCTAGTGTCATAATTTAATTTCATCAGTCGTAATTTAATTTTAATATACAAATTTAAACCCTTTGGCACACACCCTTAAAATGAAAAAAATTTAGATATAAAAAATTTAATAGAACAACTAGTAATTTTTAAAATACAGTTGGTAAAATGAAATATTTAAAAAATTTATCAATGAATACAAAAAATAAAGTTATCAAATTTGTCATTGAAAAGTGAAGGAATAAAAAACCAAACTATTTAATGTTAAATATAACAATGAATAAAATAATTAATGGGAAAAATTTTCCACTTTTCGGAAAAACCATTTTCGGTAGAATATAATCTTTTTATAAATATAAAAAAAGAAAATTTATATAATTAAAACAGATACCAACATCATTCGTTGAATTGTTCATTCGATGAACTCGTTTTCGATGAACTCGTTTTCGATGAACTCGACGGGAATCGATACAAGTGTTGAAAAAAAAGAAGATCTAACTAATGATATTATACTTAAAGTGTAAGTGTAAAGTTCTATAAACATTATTAATTATAACTTGAAAAATACGAGTATCGGTACAAGGATATGCTGTGACGACTTAGTGATTATGATAAATTAATTGAATAATTAAAAAAAGAAATTCGGTCAAAACTTCGATAAAAAAAACCATTAAATTTTTTTTTATGGTTTACATAAAACGGCAACCTCGGAAATAATCAGCGAGCTAAAAAACAAAAATATTATGATATTAAAATAATCAATTCAAATAAAGTAAAATATTTAGAACAAGCCACTTACCGCTATTCAGAACAAGCCACATCTTTACTTTGAGAGAGGAGGATTTAAATTGAATGATTTGGAGCAGAATTGCCGTTCTTTATTTCATACTATCATACAGGAAGCGCCCCAAAATCTTGCATTTCAAAATCTTGCATTACAAAATCTTGCATTTTTTTAATATCTTTCATTACAAAATCTTGCTTTTTTAAAAATCTTGCTTTTAAAAATCTTGAATTACAAAATCTTGCTTTTAAAAATCTAGCATCGATTTATAATTAAAAAATATATTTATAATTAAAAATATATTTATAATTTATAATTATACATTACTTAAATCGATGTATAATTTTTCATAGCCCTTATTGGAAGTAATGATGGAAATATTCATGATGAAGGGCCCTATTAAATTTAATATTATATTTACAGAAAATATTTAACACAAAAAAAAAACAATTAGAAAAGGTACCTTGTTTGTACTTCTTATTTATTTGAACACAATTAAAAATTTTAATTATCAACTGGCAGTGGCACTGATTATATTACTTATATTGGCACTAATCAACTGCTGTGCTGAGTTTGTTATTCTTTCCTAATCTAAAGAATTTCAAATAGTTTCTAATTGTTTCTTTAAACAGTTAGTTTCTCTGAGAAGAGTGCAAAAATTTGTTTTATTATAAAATTTTTGTTCTTGATATACGGCTACACAAGTGATGTATCGCCTATAATTATGCAAATATTATTAATAATAATATATTAATTCTTTTAGTATGCTAACATTTTAAACAATAACCATAATGTATAGACTTGTTTTCTGTAACTGAATTATAAAATATTTTTAACGAAATCTTAATTAAATTAATAAAATTTAAATCTCGTGAAGAACACTTTACGGCCTTAGCAGAATTAACCATAAAGCATTTATATAATAGCAGTTCCTATTAAATTTAACATACATTTTTGGAATGCTCAAAGCATTTTTTGTGTAAAAAGTAAATCTGTTGAATATTTTAATTACTTAAATGACAATAATTTTCATATAGGAATAATCACTGAAATTTGACTTAAAATAAAATAAATTATTCAATTCATTGCATAGAATAGACGGTATTCTCTGTACTCTCTCTGTGGGGTTGCACTATTCATAAATAAAATTATTAATCATTCTATTCTTTCACCACTTAAATAGAGATGTATTGGAACTATTTCTGTTAAACTATTTACTGACAACGTGGATATAGTATTACTCTGAAACCTTACTCTGGATAAAAGACAAAACTTTGTTTTTAATTTAAATCTAATAAACAGATTTACAACTTTATTTTACAACTTGGTGATTGCTGGAGACCTTAATTGTCGACATACTTTCTGGAATTGTATACGTAAGAACGCATGGGGCGTAACAACTCAATATTGTATTTGTATAAGTTTTGTAATTGCCTACGTAACAACTCAATACTGTACGACAAATTATCAATACACGAGTACCAACTTTTTACCAAAACGGCTTAAGATGGCGCCCCACTAGATAAAATATTGACTAATTGTTCGCATCTCTTATCAAGTCCAGTAGTTGATGTTAAACATAGCTCGCAACATCTACCAGTTAAGTTTGAAAATAATTCCAAACCAACTACCACAACTAACTCTTACGTATATAAATATAAGCGCAAATTTGTCACTTTACTGTAAAAAAATTTTTGAAAACATAAATCTTAAAAAGTATTGAAAATTTGTAAAGTGAAAATTTCTCAAAACGCCCTAAAGAAAGATTGGCAACACCGTCGCTTACCTGGAATTAAACAACTGTTTACTAGCTATTCAAATCTATTAACAGCTAATAAACGTTGAATAAAGAAATAATACAATTGAAATATTTTACAAGCAACATATTACTGTGGTCAGGTTTGTTATTCAAGAAAACAATGTCTTAACTTCTATACAAAAATTTCTTAGATTATAATACAATAATTATCAATGCCAAATATATGTAAACAGAACAATATTTATATTTAAACATTACATGTTATCGTTACTTTCTAATATTCTTTTGTAAATAATAATAATTTTACATATTGCATTTTTAACATATAATTTTACATATAGCGGTATTTACATGATTCAATTTTTACTTTCAAGTTTCTGACGAAATTACCTTCGGTTCGTATTCAAGTAGAACTTGATTGAGTTTTTATATTTACATGTTTCAAATTTTTTTTAATAAAAAAAATTATTATCATAGTTGACAATGGGCGCATGGCGCATCCAGACCACTAAGCAGCTTATACTAAGCGTAAGCTTACTAAGTGGAGTGCTTAGACCGAGCAGGTGTGGTGTTGGATAGCATGCTAAGCTGGCTTCAAATGTCAAAATTGTAACTTTAAAAAAAGTTGTAAGTTTTTCAAATAATTAAAAAAAATATTCAATTATTTAATATAAAATAATTAATGTGACAATAATTAATAATTATTAATTTTGAAGTACCTAAATTTGTAAACATAAAAATATTATTTATTAAAAATATTTATTCTATTATAAAAAATATAGCTTACTAGTTAAAGCAGGCGTGGGCAACGTGCGGCTCAATGTACATTTTTTTGCGGCTCGTGTGCAATCTATACTTTGTGCAATCCTATAACTATTTTTGAAATTTTTCCATGAATTTTTTTTTATTTGAGTATTTTTTGACATCTCCTTAATCTAGTAATCGGAAATTGTTGATGAAACAATGGAATAATAAATAAATTAGTGACCCACTTTTGCCAAGAAATTAAGTCCTTTAAAATTAAATTAAAAATATGGGAATCTCAGCTTAATGATTCCAATTATACTCACTTTCGAGAACTAAACAATTTTAATTTTTCTGGTATAAAAAAAAGTCATAAATTTGCAGAAATTATTCACAATCTTTCGGAGTCTTTTGAATCAAGATACAATGAGCTTTAGAAATATGATAAACAATTCGAAATTTTTACATCTCCATTTTCTGTTGATCCTAGTGCGGTTTATCCAGAGCTGCAAATGGAAATTGTTGAGTTGCAGTGCAAAACAGAGCTGAAAACAATTTTTTATGATTTGGATACGAAAGAATTTTATAGCAAGTTTATTGAACCACATAATTTTCCGAATTTAAGGAAATTTTCTACTCGAATTATCTCTATTTTTGGAAGTACTGCACTTTGTGAATCATTCTTCTCAAAAATTAAATTTTGCAAAAATAAACACATAATTTCATTAACAGATGAGAATTTAGAATACCAATTACGAATAGCAAATACAAAAATTTTAAGTAGATTTCGATGAACTATCGAAAATAATTACAAAACAAATTTCTCATTGATACTTAAGTATACCTACTTAAGTATACCTAATTAAGTATATACCTACATAACAAACTAATGAAATAAATTTTATTCAACAATAAAAAAAATTTGTATGGCTCTTAATTTTTTCTTGAAATTTTAATCGGCTCCAAAATTGTTTTAGGTTGCCCAGGCCTGAGTTAAAGCAATAAAAATTTATGCTCGATATTTTGACAATTGCTAAGCAATTGAGGGGAAATAAGCTCATCATCCAGAGCCGTAAGCCCTTAGCCGCTTGTAAGCAGCTTACTGGTCTGGATGCGCCCAATAATTTTTATTGTCTACAATGTCAAATTTTAGAAAAATAAACATAGGGCGCATTCAGTCCAGACCACTACGCATATAATAGCCTGCTATAAGTAAGGTAAGTAAGTAAGTAAACTATATTTTTTATAATGGAATAAATATTTTTAATAAATATAATATTTTTATATTTACAAATTTAGGTACTTCAAAATTAATAATTATTAAATTAATTATTTTATATTAAATAATTGAATATTTTTTTAATTATTGAAAAACTTAAAAAAAAACTTTTTTTAAAGTTACAATTTTGACATTTGAAGCCCGCGTAGCATACTATCCAACACCACACCAGGGATTATATTTGACTTTTTTCAATTGTACCTATTTTATATAAAAATTGTACCTTTTTGATAAACATTGTACCTTTTTTGTTATTTTGTGTTTAGATTTTAAATATTTCGTTCTTTTTAAATATACATAATACATAGAACAAAAAACTTCACTAATTAACAAAAACAATAAACAAATAATTTTAGCCCATCCGTCGTTTGTATTTGATACAAATTTGAAATTTTAATTAATAATAATATGAATATTTTGATTTATATTTTTGGCTACCTTCTTAAAATACCACAATTTTGAGATGGTAGCCAAAAAACTAAAACAAAATTTGAATAGCCAAGAAAAAACAAAATATTTATAAACGTTCTGACAATGTTAATTAAAATTTTACAAACCATGGTTCTATTAAACTTAAACTTAAGTTTTATTAAAGTACAATTCGTGCAATTGCAGTAATTTTACAATTGATACAAACGATGGATGCGGGTTAATACAAAATACGTATAAATATAATATATTTCTTAATTATTCAATTAGTTCATATGTAGTCGGATCTTTATTTGGCAAAGTAATATTTCCAAGTATTCCTACACTGAAATTAGTGCAATTGCACTTCCCCAAACCGGCGCGTTTTTTTTGCGGCAGCGGCGCGAATTAAAAAACCTCGCGGAAATCGCGCGAATATCGCATAGTAGGCCACACCGTAGCGGCGAAAATTCGCTCTTAAACTTTAAAATAAATGTCATAACTTAAAAGAAAATCCAAAAAACATTTGTTACATCGAAGTATCCATTTTTATTTGAAAGAAAATCCAAAAAATATTTGTTTACATCGACAAAAAAAAAAATATTTCTGACATTTGGAGCGGTTTTTACAAAAAAAAAATTCGTATGAATATCTGCGGCAAAAAAACGATGTAGAACAGCGCGGAAATCGCGTTGGTATGGGCACATTCATAAGCCGCCATGTAAATAAATTTTGCGGCAAAAAATCGCGCCGCTGCAGCAAAAAAAACGCACCGGTTTGGGGAAGCTTTTAATTAAAACTATTGCATTTCCTTGATTATTTTCTTTTACTTCTTTCCACTTTTTTCTTCTCTGCAGTTGAGTCAGATATTCTGTAACTATAGACCAGCTTTTCCAAAAATCTTTTATATTTTTTGAACTAACTTCCATCTAGTCAAGTAGCAAATTTTTTCATTATTTTGTGGTGTTGTCACTATTGGATGCCCAATCAAAATATGTCCTGGCGTTAATGATGTAAATTCTGTTGGCTCTGCTAAACTTTTTATTATTATGTATTGTTTGAAAAAATATATCATAAAATGTTGTCCAGTCTGACACATTTCCATAACAAATAGGTAATCTAATTCTAGATACCAACAAATCATTTTCTGCGTGTCCCATTACTTGTGTTGGTTGCTCTACAATTTTAATTTTTCAGTAATCATTATCAAAACTTCCTGGTATCTAACATCTAGTTGATCATATTTGTTCTGATATTCTGCTGATACCTATTCAACATTCATTAATATCTCTTCATGACATTTTTCAATATCTTTCCATTTTTCCATTAAAATATTTCTTTTTACTTCAAGAAATGCAGCCGTTTGCTCTGTTCTGTTTTCAATTTCTTCCAATAATTTCTCACATCCACATGCTATAAATCGATGATTTGCTCTCTTATATTCTTTATATACTTCTGTTGATTCTTCTGCTCTTGGTGCTGAACTTGTAGTTGGTATAATACCCGATGCAACAATTGTAACATTTCTCGCTGTTGATGGGATTGCTATATTAGTCACGTTTGTAAGCTGTTTATCCAATACCGTCATCTCAACTCTGATTGTACTATCGTCTTCATCCAAAATGTTCTTAATTTCTTCTTTTGTATAAGCTATTTGGACATAGTACTGTTTTACGAAATAGTTATAAGAATCAAATCCTAATGCTACCATTTTAGTATTAGGTTTGAACAACAACTAAATTATTGAATTAAATTCATTACTACACAAATAAATTTAATATTTAACCATAATTGGTCTGCCAAACTGTAAACATAAAAATTTAGCAAGCAATTTTGGAACTTAACAAGTTGTTAAAACCATCAAAATAAATGATACACAAATTTTGTTCACAAATAAAGAGAAAGCTGATGAATTTGCGCAATATTTTCTTAAACAACATCAAATTACGTCATCCTATGGTGGTTCTTGCACTAATACCTTATTATGTTTCTCAAATTGATTACGATTATCTAGATTTAGTATTATTTATAATAGGTATTTTTAATAGAAAAAATATTTTTTAATTGATTAAATTTTATAAATAACAATTTTGTTATATTTTTGATTCGCGTTATAATTTATTTATTTTATTTTTATTTTTTAATAGTGAAGAAGGCAAGTGTGAAGAAATTTACTTGAATTACTTTCAAAATATTGCTTGTTTCGTCTATGAAAATATGCTTTTTAAAGTGCAAGTTACAAAAACAAATACAGCATTAACTTTTATTGTAACTTTAGTTGATTTTTTTTTTCAAATAAATTTCAGGTGTAATTTTTCTTGTAACTTTAGCTTTAGTTACAAAAACAGTTCTTAATATTAAAAATAATTACTTTTAGTAACGCTAATATGGTACTATTGTAATAAAAAATTACATATTAGTAAAACATATAATTCTATAAAGAGCCAGACAAATGACAGCTTTAGCTGTGACTGTAACTTTAAAAATTTTTTTATATATGAAAATCAATAGAAATAAGCTTTGAGAAAAAGAGCTTTTCATATATAAAAACTTTTTTAAAGTTACAGTTACAGCTAAAGCTGGCATTGTGTTTGGCTCTTAAATGAAATTGCAATGAAATTTTCGAAATGCAATGCGTCATATTAGCGTGATTTTTTTTTTCTTTTTCCATAATCCATATTAGCGTGATTTACTTTTGTACATTTTAATGTATTTATTTTTGTTATCTTATGAATATTTATATATGTAGCTGATAAATCAGTAAAAATATTACAAACTGAACTTCAGAAATTATTTGACGAGACAATAAACTATATTAATTATTGGAAATTAAAAATTAATTTTAGTAAATGTGAGGTCACTTTTTAGGGATTCATTAGATAAAGCTAAAGCGACGTTAGGAAGAATTGGAAAAGTTTACATATTAAATGTCAAGAGAATTCAATTATTGCTAGTGTAAAACATGCTAAATATTTAGGTATTACTTTGCAACATAATTTAAATTACAAATTACATGTAAAAACCAAATTGAAAAGGCGCGAAAAGCATTTAGGATAGGAAACACTCTTTTTTAAACAAACATGTAAGTAGCAAGGTTAAGATATTAGCATATCAAACATTAGTTAGGCCTATCTTGGTTTATGGATGTGCCGTATGGTACAATATAAATCCATATTGTATGGAAATGTATTAGGCATTCCCTAGGAAAATTTAGAAAAAGTGAAAATAGTAATCATTATACATATATCGAATAAAATTATTTATGAAGATAGTGGTCTGTTTTTTTGTAGACGGGTACATTGTACAGCAAATTTTTACATTGAAAACAACAACAATTTGTTGGCGAAAAAATGAGAATTACAGTAGTTATTTATATATTGCAAATGAATTGTAATTGATAAATAGTTCATAATATGATATGTAGATGACTCTGTTGTCAATATTCCGTTTCATTTCATTTTATTTCATTTATTTCAAATACATTGGACCAAAAAGGCATAGCCTATGTTTTTTTTTACATTAAAAAATGGCAATTTATTAAAGAAAAAAAGCAAGTTTTATATTTTTTAATGATATTTAATGATTTTTTTTTTTACTTTTATAAAACTCAAAGTTAATGTGATTTAAAAAAAAATTATCAGCTGATAAATTCAATTGTGATTGAAATAAAAAAAATTGTCGTCTTATTTTCAGTGAATCGTTTTTTTGCAAAAATTTTGCAATACAATATACCCGCCTACAAAAAAACAGGGCTATTATACGCTCTTTAATAAATATTTATATCGTTTATTCAGATGGAAAATCAAATAATATAAAATTATACATTTTAGTTAAATATTCAGCTTAAAATTTAATTATTATATTTATAGTTATCAATTTCATATTTATAAATGGTATAAATATGACATTACCGATCTGTTCTGATGATTTATGTAAATTTTAATAAATATATATATTTTAAATATAAAATATAACAAATTTTATATTTACAAATTTACATTATTAGTTATCACATCGATAATCTCCAATTCCATTACCAAAACTTATTGTTGTCCTTATCGTAAATCATAATTGATTCTAATTATACTTTTTCAACTTATTCGTTGTAATGGACTCTATATTTGAAAGAATTTAATTTTTCATTTTTACTTAGGTACATAACATTAAATTATTCTACAACTTATTTCAGTTTAACATTAAGCATAGAAGAACGAGCATTAAACTTTTGATTACAAAAATGTTATTTGATTTTATTAAAAAAGCCAATAAAATAATGAAAATAATTGTAAATTCATCGAAAATATTGGCAATTCGTAATATTTTTAATCAAAATCTACATTGCTTAGAAAGGTAAAAGAAAAAAAAAATCGAACTTGCTAACTATAGAAAACGCTAGCTATATAGGCCTAAACAGAATCAAAGATACAACGACAAACTAAACGCCCGTCAAATTAGAAATATACGGAACTCATATGCTGCTCGCACAACACAATCATGGCGTTGGCGTCAAGCGACATTGTCGTTGTCGTCGATTTAGAAACTATTTCTAATTTTGTCGTTGCGCCAAAAATATTTTATAAATTTAGGGTGACTTTGATAAAAAATTAATATTTTTTATTAATAAAAAAAATTTTGTGGAAAAAATTCAATATTTTGTAGCCGATCGTTGACGCTCTGATTGTGTTAACTTAGACTTAGAGCGATGTCATTAAGCGACAACTGTATTTGTATTTGTAGTTTGCCGTTGTATCTTTGGTTCTGTTTAGGCCTTACCCATAAAATCCTAACTACATAAATTTCTTTTCTCAAAAAATAAAAAATAAAAAAAAATTCCAATTTTTTTTAGAATTCTTTGGTTATTTGTAACAATTAGTGCATTTGTTGGATCATATTTATTAATATTAACACAATATCATCGATTTCGTGAAAATCCGACTGTTATATCATTGGATCGTGATTATCGTGATTGGAGTGGTATTTTACCAGCTGTTACTTTATGCTATCAAGATAATATTGATCCAATTCGTTCTGATCAATATATTAAAGATAAATGGAATGTTACATTATTAGATCCAGAATATTTATATTATTATGAATTTATATATTCAATAATAAATGCAACAATATCCAATTATGGTAGTATAACAAAATTTTCGGATGATGAAAAGTTTGATGATATTGATATGTTGGATATTATAAAACAAATATATCATCCATTTAATCAAATATTAAATACATTTGATGACAAACAATATATTGATGTATTTTTTACAGTATCTGAAATGGGTTTATGTTATGTTATTAATTCAGCAATTTCATCAATTATAAATAAAAAGTAAATAAATTAATATTAATATTCAAATAAATAGTTTAATTATAATTAACAAGTACAATTATTAAAAATTAAAATATTAATTTAATTTTTTAATTTCTGGAAATTAGTGTAACCAATCCACGAAAAACGAAATTACCAGTATCATGTCAATATGGTAAACAACAATGTTTTATTAAAATGGATATATTTGATGGCATTGGAACAGTAAATAATTAAGACTAAATAAATACTTGACATTATTAAAGTTTATAATTGTTGTTTTCAAAAGGTTGCTGTCCATTCGCCATATGAAATATCTGCTACAGATATTCGTACTGGAGTAATTGATATAAAAAAATCAGATCAAATTATGGCATCATATAAAGTCATAGAAACATTGTAAGTTGTATTTCAGCTAATTAATTGATTGACACGAAAATTTAAATAAACTTTCTTATTTTATATTTTGTTGTAACAAGTGCTAGTAAAAATTTAGAAGATTTGACGCCAGCTCAAAGAAAATGTCTATTTCCACATGAATTAATTAAAGATTTACCCGTAAATAAAATTAAAAACTTAAATATTCTACACAATTTTTAATAAATGTTTTTATAGATTTACAGTAAAACACTTTGCCTTGCTAAATGTCGAGCTTATTTGGCATTAGAGATGTGCGGATGTGTACCATTTTTTTATAGTTTTATTGGTAGTTTTGATTTGACAAATAAGACGAGTACTATTATCTATTTGTATATTTTTAAAATTACAGAAGCCGAAAGCTGTAATGTTGCTGGTTTTGAATGTTTATTAAATTATAAATGGCCAATTTGGTCAATACCAATATGTAAATGTCCTGACACTTGTAATGAATTTGTATATTCAATTAATTCCATTAAACAAAGTTCTTGGTAAATTATTTTAAAATTAAAAATTTACAATAAAATTACTTTAAAAAAAAATTAATTATACCTGTTTTAGGGGCGGCAGTTCTCAAGAAGATAGAAGAATAATTTCCAGTTTTCGATGGGATATTATACCACCAAAGGTTCGTAAGCGTAGAGATATTGTTTTTGGATTTACAGATTTTATGGGTAAAATTTTTATTTCTAAAATTAATAATTTCTATTAAAATTTTGTTATTTAGTATCAATCGGTGGGGCAATTTCATTATTTGCTGGTACAAGTATAATGTCAATAATTCGAGTATCACTGGTTATAGTCCAACAGATTATTTTAATTTTAATTTATTTTTTCAATTCTGTGAAGGTATTTTGCATGAAAGTGAAAATATCAAGAAAGAAAATTATTCGAAAAAGGAAAATTATTAAAAAAAAGAAGTAATAAAAAATTTAAATTTATATAAATTAATACTCATTAAAAAATTATACTCCTAATAATCATATACATAAAGCTGTGTTCGATCTCTTGTGCAAAATTGTAACAAATGTTTTGGAACAAAAATGTTCGCCAAACGTTGTTAAATGAAAATTTTTTTTTTTCAATTATAAATATTTTTCAAAGATTGTCAGATTTTTCTATAATTTAAAAATTTTTACGTTAAATTTTTAATTGTATTTTAAATAATTAAAAAATTAGATAATAAAACAAAGTTGTAATTTTTGCAAAACTCCCAATGTACAATTTGAAATTATAACCAATTTTAATAAAGTAATACTCAAAATTGTATATGCAATATAATTAATAATCAAATTCTCCGTTATGATAAAGTTTTATTTTTAATAAACATCAATATTTATTTATTCTTTATGTTATTACAATTAATAGAATAATGATACTTATGATTAATTATGCTTTATTTTTAACGAAGTTTACTTTATTCTTTAAAAGCTGAAAACGAACTAACTTAAATTCCAGATGACAATTTTTATTAAGCTTAGGTTTTTGAAAGGAAAAGTGAGAATTTAGAATTATAGTTTTCCCATAAAAAATAATAAAGCGATGTCAGCTTTGCGAACGGAAAATACGTGTAGAATTTCCATAATGCATGGGAAATAAAATTAAAATTAAATAAATAATGCGTGGGAAACATAAAATTAAATTATTTTATTTAATTTTTCGTTATTTAATACTTTATATTACTCCTCCACCCCCTTAAGCGTTTGCAGGCCCAGCAAATGGAAGTATTTGAGGAAGAGAATATGTAGAACCAGATGGGTTAAGAATTTGTGGGGAAGATACTTCAACTTTTGTTATTGTCTCACTTTTGCTTCCAAATTTACTTTTAAATTTATAAATTATAAAAATCAAAACAATTATAGTTACAAGAATTATAGAGTTTATTCCAAAAAATGCATAGTTTGCTGTTTTACTTTTATGTTCAACATATTTAATTACTTCTCTGTTTTCAATATTTTTTAAGTTTATTTTTCTAATGTTATTATTAATTATCTTCGTAAAATTTACATGTATAATAGGAATTATACTGGTGTTTGTAACATTTTTAATTTTGTTCTTAAATATTAAATCATTAATTTGTATATCACAATTACTAAATTTTATAATGTTACTATTCTTGATAGTATATTTATGTTGTACGCAATTTTGGTTTATACTAGTGATTGGTAAACTTTTTGTTATAATGAGGTCATCATAGATTTCTTCTACGGAAGTTATGTTATTGAATTTCAATTTACAAATATTAGTTTTTCCAAATGAATTGCGAATACATTCATTCTGATGAAGCTTTAAATCTTGTATTTTAATTATTTCTACATTATTTGAATAAACATTATTATCTCTAACTAATACTTTTTCGATCGCGTTATCTAATTCTTCTTGCTGTTCGGAAGTGGAATGACTAAACTATTGTAGAATTTTTTATTAGTAAATTTGGGAATACTTATTACGAAAATCAGGTGTTTATCTTTTATTGGAACATTATTTCGAATGAAGGGAAGCATGGTTGCTGAAATGTTATATTTGTAAATTTCTTCGTCTGTCAAAACATAATGAGGTAGTACATTCAATTTGTTCATAAATATAATATCGGCAATTTTTACTAATTGTCTATTAATAAGATTTATATCTGCATAGATTTGTAGAGTAAATTCTGATTTGTCAACAAGTATTAAAATCTCGTTAGTCTTGTTAGTAATATTTTTAAGAAATTTGCTTAATTTTGATTGTTGGACGTTTACTTGACTACTTAATGACTACTTGCTTGTTAATTTGGTCAGTCATTTGCATTGAATTTTTATCTAAAGTTCTTAAATGTTCGTAAATTTCATTCGCGTCCTCATTATCCATTGTACCAGTTATAAAATTTAGTGCTTTCGCTATAATATTAAGTAAACCTCTTCTATTTCGATTCTTATCAATTATATATGGTACTATAACATTTAAATTATGTTAAGTCAATATTAATTCTCTACTTAATAACTTATACTCATCGGATTGTGTACCTAAATTTAACAATTCTATGTTTAGGTTAATTGAATTTATGATTTCTTTATACTGCACTAAATCAATGATGTGGAGAACCTTTATATAAGAATCAATAATTAGCTTTTCGTCAAGCTTGAGCAAGGCAAAACCATTCTCGTTGTTAATATTGAATATTTCAATTGTTTGTCCCAAAACATTTGAAATCATGAGAAAGTAAACTATTAGGAAACGCATCTGAAATAAGAGAGAAGAATGTTATTTTATTTTTGGAATTTAAGCTTTCTTTTTTGCTGGGTTTGGTTGTATCGAATTTTTCGTATATTGCTTGTATCAATATTATATTCACCGTCTTTTTCAAATTTATCAAATCTCTTATACTTGGGTTTAGTTTTTTGTACTTTTCGATTTACTACGACGTTATCATGTAATTTATAAGTTCTATTGTGTGATTAGTTTAACCGTTAGATTTTACTAATTTTTTATTTTTTTTTTCAAATTCATTTGCTAAATTTTTGATATCGTTATGATCTAAATTAAAGTCTATAGGGCGAAGTTTTGTTGAATGTATAGTATTATTATAGATTGTAATAATTTTGTAAATTTTTTCATCAAACTCTTCACTTGATTTTTCAACATCTATTATGCGGAGATGTTCATTCAAAGTACCGTGTAACCTTTCGACATATGCATTACCAGTTTTACTACCTGCGGTAGTAGTATGAGAGTCTATTTGGTTTGTCTTTAAAAAGAGTTCAACTGAATTATGTAACATGCAAAGTTCGTTATCATAGATATTTTTTTTCATCTTTGCAAGAACTGAATTCGTTCCTTTAGTGCTTTAAGTATAGAGACCCAAGTCCTATCATTTAGTTTGTGTACTGTCGCATATTTACTAAATTTATATATTGTTGTAAGATACATAACATTACGATACGGAAACCAGATATCCATACATGAACCAGATATCCACAATTTCATTAAAATTGTTGGGAGTCTCTGTCACCTTGTAGGGAATTTTAACCGGGTGCCGATCATGTTTAGTTAGTAAACATACTTCACAGTTTTTAATAAATTTTGTAATTGTTTCTAATAAATTTGGGTAGAAGTATTTTTGTTTTATTATCATTTTAGTAGGTAATTTTAAATTTTAATTTTCATGTCACATTGATTTTCGTGTCATCAGGTTTTATACCGTCACTAGTTACAACATGTCCTAAATAATTTGTATACTGACTAGCAAAATGACATTTGTCAATTTGTAATTTAAGATTGGCTTCTCTCAATCTTTGCAATATTTTTTTTATTGAAATTAGATGTTCTTCGAAACTAGTAGAAAAAATTAATATATCGTCGAGGTATACTACGCAAATTTTATTTATATAATCTTATAAAACGTTATTCATCAAGCGCTGAAAAGTCGAAGGCGAATTCTTCAAACCGAAAAGCATTCTTAAAAATTCAAAATGCCCATTAGCAGTTGAAAAAGCTGTTTTAAGTTGGTCCTTTGGTGACACCTCGATTTGGTGAAAACCTTTAGTGCTTTAGTCAAATCAAGAGTACTAAAATAATTATATTTTCCGAGTTTATCAATAAAAGCTCGGGCCCGTTATTCGGAAGTATCCCCCATTTCTTATCCTATAACTACTTAATGCGACATCTGGAGGAAAAAAACTTGGCATGATCTATTGGTTTAATTTAAAAAAAAATTGATGAAATTTTTTTTTGTTCTGTAATTTTTTAAAAAAATTTCAAAAATATTTTGAATTTTTTAAAAAATAAAATTATGAATATGTACAATACAATAATAATAATAATAATACAATAATACAATAATTACAATACTTTATAATTGATATAACATTTTGTTTAATTCTTTTTTATTATTATTAATATTTCTTTAATTTATGTTTCTTTAATATTTCTTTAAAACAAATTTATTTTTATTAATAATTCTAGTATAAAATATTTAAAACAGTCATAAAATATTGAAATGTATCAATACATATGAGATAGGACTCGTAAATAAAAAATGGGAAATATGAATATTAAAATAAATCAAAATTTAATCTGAAGTATCAAATTGAACGAGGTCTGGAAGGTCGTTAAATTTTGGCTTTCTATATTCACCACGCTAGTGTCATAATTTAATTTCATCTGTCATAATAAATTTAAACTATTTGGCACACACCCTTATGGGCTGGTTATAATTGTACTTCCACCACAACTACAATCACAGCTATCAACTACATGTAGCGCGACGACTTATAATAGCGCGATAAAGTAGAGCGTAACTCTCATGTTTGAAACGGGATCATGACAAAATCTACTATCAAAACCATCTGGTGGTGGTAATATTGTATGTGCAATAATAATAAGTGATTGTTGATTGGTACGTGTAGGTAATGGGGTAACAGGTGGTTCTATTAGATCAAAAATCTTGCTTGCGACAAAATCTCGACTTTTTACAAAACTTAGATTTTCTTACGTAAATCAAGATGCGACAAAATCTCGATTTTTCAAAATTCTTTATCGTAAAAATCTTTACATAAATCCCGATTTTTAAAATATAAATAATTATATTTCAAATTAACAAAAAAATAAGTAAATAAAAAAAAAATTAATGAGTAAATTTCTTCAGTAGTCGATACTGTAGCCCTACAGGGGCTTTTTGACTTTTGATGACTTTTCCTCTGCTCACACAACCAACGATATTTATTTTGTTGTTTTTTTTCTAAATGGTAGACATAACCATTGACTGCTAATTTAAAGTTTCCTTTGTTCGAAGGAATTAATTCAATTTTCATTTTTTTCATTTTAATTATACACTCACTTGTACTAGCACAATAATTGAACTGCATTAATCGCAGTGATGCCACATATAGCTGACATAAAATCCCTACAATGTAAAAAATCCCCTTTTTTCCCTACTCACCAACTTTTTTGTCCCTACAATTTCCCTACTATTTTTTAAATGAAATAGTACTAAAATTCACTGAAAAATTATATAATTTTATTATAAAGAAACAGTAGGTACAATTTCCCTACTATTTTTTAAATGAAATAGTACTAAAATTCACTGAAAAATTTATAATTTTATTATATATAAAAAAACAGTAGGTATCTAATATAAAAAATTCACAAAACAAAACAAATTATTAAAATAAAATAACAAAATAAAATAATAAAATAATATAAAAAATCTGTAGTCGTAAAACTATAAAATTAGTCAATGCTTATAGATATAATATTTGAAGTAGCAGCCTCATTATTTTTGTTATGATGATCATACAAATTTTGTGCACTCAATCTTTTGAAATGATTATTAGTAATTTTGAACGAAATACAAGTTTCCCCATAAGCACGTAATGAAGAACGTATTACACATATTGCATTTAAATTTTCATTACTTAATTTATTGCGTTTTTTTGTGCGCACATCCGTCACAATTGAAAAAATTCGCTCCGCATCTGCATTGGCGTGAGGAAGTGTAAAAATATGATTACTTAAACTGGATAAAATAGGAAATACTGTTTCGTCATTGAAATTTTTTATTTGGCTTATTTTCCACAAAAAATTCTCAATTGCATCATTTATTAATGATTTTTTCTCATTTTCGGAGAAGTGATATGGAATAGTTCGCCATTCAAGCTGTAAGGATGATTCATTTAAGTTTAATTGCTGACAAAGCTTTTTAAATTGAGTTTGGTTACGTGTGTCATCTAATCCTAAGACCACTTTCGGATTTAAAAATGACATTTCAGCATATATTGTTTCAGTTTCTAGTGGAAGTCTTTTTTGCATTTCCTCTAAAGCTACAATATAAAACTGTAGACAATCCAGTTTAATACGATCAGATTCAGTTTTTGGTATCGATTCTATTAATTTGTCACATTCTGCTCCGAAAAATATATCATTAACTGGTAAAGACACATGTGGAGATCTAACATTTGCATTCACTTTCAATTCTTGAGACCTGATAAAATTTTGCCCCAGCTTTAAAAATATTTTTAACGATTCTGCATGAAGCTCATGGATAAGCGGCTTTTTTGATTGGAATAATGCATTTAAATTATTAAAATAACCAAGGCCGTATTTTAAAAAAATTACATGTATTATGCATTTCAGTTAATATTATTTCTGCTGATTTTAATTTGTCAGCTGAAACTGCCTGCTTAAAAAATTCTTGGAGAACATCCCAATTATCCAAAATACGTTCAATGCATTTTTGCCGCGAAAGCCATCTAGTTGCTGACGTTCTTAAAATTTTTCTTTTCTCTTCCTAAAATAATATTTCAAAATAAATTTGTTTACAGCCGCTGAAAAAAAAACCGTATCGTCCATACATACCTTGAATAAAGCTTGAAAATCTTCTAGTTTACAGCATCTCTTAGAACTTCCTGACACATATGCACCAATCTGACGGATTAGTTCTTCTGGAGCTCTCGGTAAAGCTAAACACGCTTTGTTGGCTATTATGGCAGATGTATGACAGATGCATTTAATTACAAGCACATCGGGATTATTTTGCTTTAGTCTGGACGCAAATGAATTGTTCAATCCAACCATAACAGCTGCTCCATCACTGCACATACCGATTATATTTCCGAAAGGAATTTCAAGGCTAACAATTAAGGTTTTAAAACTTTCAAATAAAGCTTGAGCAGTGCAGTATATTCTCAAAGGCAACAAATCCAGTAGCTGTATTACTATTTTTCCATTTGCTTTGTCTACGTAACGTACTAAAATGCACATAGATTTATTGGTACCAATTTCTGTACTTTCATCTATCATGATGGAAAATGGTGTACATTTTAAAATCTGAACCAGCTTAATTTTTTCTTCTTGCGCCAATACATTTTTAATGATACTAACACATTTTGTACTGCCTAACGTTGCTTTCTGTATAATTTTCGAATCAGGAATGGCTTCTTTAAGAAGAGGTAATAAGTAATCTACAATTACCAATGCCACATTATGCTCAGCAAAAAATAGACTTAGCTTCAGTTCAAAAGATTTCACTAGTTCTTCTTCTGCCGTTTCAATTTTTTTATTTAAAAAGCTATTGATATTTTTTGTTTTTTTTATTGATTCCAAGTTTTTTAGATGTATCTTTGTGTTAGCGTAACTAACTTTTGTAACTCAGATTTGCCGCAGTTGAGAATTTTGTTGCAGACCACACATTTACATTTAGATACATCATTCTCAATGGCCTGTAACCATTTTTTGAACAAATCCAATTTAAGCCAGTCACTGTTGAATTTTTGTTTCCTATACTTGTTTTTGCTGGAGCTTGAAACAATTTTTGACCCGTCAGAATCTGAAGAAGAATCCATCGCCAAAATGTTGTATTGCTAAAATATCTTTTTATGTATTAATAATTACTTGGAATTTTGGTATAATAATAAATATAAATAGCTTATTTAGTTTTTGTACCTGATTATATGATTCTTTCTGATGTTATTTGTCTTTCTAGAACTAGCTAGACTAAAACCTAAACTAGTCACGAGCAGGTACAACTTACAAGGTACAACATAAAAAAAAGTAGAATACACAACAAAATAAAACATTTACATTACATGTGTCATGTTCATGTCAATTTGTCTGTCAAAAATAATGATACTAAATTTTCCCTATTAACAAAGAATCTAGGCAACGATACGAATTCTGTATACATATTGCTTATGACTTGGCTTCAAAAAAAAAAGAATAAAACATTATTTTAAAAGGAAAAAATCATGTTATTTTACCAAATATTTGTACAAAAATGTAACGCTTTCTCAAAAATGGAAATATTTTCAAAATTTCCCTACATTTCATTATAATTTTGAAAATTCCCTACATTTCTTTATAATTTAAAAATCTGCCCTTTTTTCCCTACAGGCATTTTTTGGTGCTAAAAATCCCTACATTACGGATTTTTCCCTACGTGTGGCATCACTGATTAATCGATATTAATTTTAAATAAATCAACCGCAAACTGTATTATTATAACGGTAAAATATTTAAATGTTACTTAAGAGAATAATAATCATATTATTTTATAATAATAATACAATAATCTTCTTAATTCAGAGTAAGAGTAATTTTTAATTGATGTACAGAGAGGAGGAGTTCAGTTATAAATTAAAGGTTAGTAGTTGTTAGGTACAAATCTCATGTATTAAAATCTCGATGAGATTTTGTCGCCGTCAAGATTATTTTCTGAAGATTTTGTCGCAGGTAAGATTATTTTTTTCAACATTTTGTCGTAGTCGAGATTTCGTCGCATCAAATTTTTTATTTAGGATATTGGTTAAAAGTATTTTGTATTAAGGTTTGTTTTTCTTGATTATGTTACAAACCAACCCTATATATTAAAAATACGATAAACAAACCCCGGGTTTGTCAGAAGCACATTTCCGCAAAATCGCCTCATGTAGAACTATGAGATTTTCTAAAACAATGGGAATTCCTATACGTGTATAGTAATTTTTAGTAGTATTTTCAATTTCAATGTACTATACCTAGGAAAGATAAAAAATGATATGGTAAATATAGGTAAAAATGAGTACCTGTTTGATTTTATTAATTTTTTTTCCTTCCAAGGTTAATATTCGAGGAATATGTATATAAACTTATCATTTAAGTTTTCTGTAATTTGGCTTTTAATTGAACATAATGTGATATGAAATAATATCCAATATTCCATTTATATAGCTCCTAAAAATATGCAAAATGTTCGTTTTTTGCAAAATTTTACATGATTAAGCATTTTGATTAATTATAAGTGTGAGGCAAATGATTATAATTTATTAATTAATGCACTTTAAAGAAATATGATTTTCGAAAGTTTTCTCAATATTTGTTTTTAAAAATATTGTGCAGTTATAATTTTACAAGTAAATTAAAAATGTAATTTTTTAATTTTCGAAGGGCCACAACTGAAAGGAGAGCGGAGATACGGATACAATTTCTTCAGAGACTAGTTATTATTTAGATATCTCTTCGGTACAGAAATTTCAGCCTTCCATAATAAGCAGTTTGGGAAATACAGGGTGTTAAAAAAACTAAAAAAAGTTGTATGCAGATAACGGTAATTTTATACCACAAAAAATTAAATTTTAAAAAATTTGTTAATTACACAATTAAGATAAAAGATTTTCCTATATTATAGCTTTTACAGACCTCAAAAATGTTTAGTGGTTTAAAAGTTATTAGATGTTCAATATGGGCAATTTTCGAACTTGGAGGGGGAATAACTCAGAGGGGGAAAGAGATAGAAGAAAATTGTTCTACTGGACCTATTATTTTATTATTATCTATCTATGCTCAAAATTTTAACACTCTATCTTAATAGATGTAGAAGTTTGTGTAAACGGACGGACAGACGGACAGACAGAGTGAAACTAATATACACATTTTCCAATTTGGTTGGAAATGTGCTAAAAATTAATAACACAGGAGTCGACCCCTTTGACGTTAATAAATTATATATGTATAAAATTTAATTAATTTTTCGTTATTGTATAGTATTATCACAAACTAATAAACTGTATACAGACGATTATATTAGAATACCATTTTTGTCTACAATTTTCTGGCTCCATAAAGAGAAAAATGATATATTCTGGAAAAATGTAGAATGAAAAGTAGAGAAATTCGTCGCTCTCTTTACTTTTTGTTCTACATTTTCTACATTTTTCCAGAATATATCATTTTCTCTCTTTGTGGAGCCAAAAAATTGTAGACAAAAATTGTATTCTAATATAATCGTCTGTATACAGTTTATTAGTTTGTGGTATTATTATAGATTGTAATAATTTTGTAAATTTTTTGATCAAGCTCTTCACTTGATTTTTCAACTTCTAATATGCGGAGATGTTCATTCAAAGTACCGTGTAACCTTTCGACATATGCATTACCAGTTTTACTACCTGCGGTAGTAGTATGAGATTCTATTTGGTTTGTCTTTAAAAAGAGTTCAACTGAATTATGTAACATGCAAAGTTCGTTATCATAGATATTTTTTTTCATCTTTGCAAGAACTGAATTCGTTCCTTTAGTGCTTTAAGTATAGAGACCCAAGTCCTATCATTTAGTTTGTGTATTGTCGCATATTTACTAAATTTATATATTGTTGTAAGATACATAACATTACGATACGGAAACCATATATCCACATGAACCAGATATCCACAATTTCATTAAAATTGTTGGGAGTCTCTGTCACCTTGTAGGGAATTTTAACCGGGTGTCGATCATGTTTAGTTAGTTAACATACTTAACTAACATAGTTTTTAACATAGTTTTTAATAAATTTTGTAATTGTTTCTAATAAATTTGGGTAGAAGTATTCTGTTTTATTATCATTTTAGTAGGTAATGCCATTTTGATTTTCGTGTCACATTGATTTTCGTGTCATCAGGTTTTATACCGTCACTAGTTACAACATGTCCTAAATACATTGTATACTGACTAGCAAAATGACATTTGTCAATTTGTAATTAAAGATTGGCTTCTCTCAATCTTTGCAATATTTTTTTATTGAAATTAGATGTTCTTCGAAACTAGTAGAAAAAATTAATATATCGTCGAGGTATACTACGCAAATTTTATTTATATAATCTTTTAAAACGTTATTCATCAAGCGCTGAAAAGTCGAAGGCGAATTCTTCAAACCGAAAGGCATTCTTAAAAATTCAAAATGCCCATTAGCAGTTGAAAAAGCTGTTTTAAGTTGGTCCTTTGGTGACACCTCGATTTGGTGGAAACCTTTAGTGCTTTAGTCAAATCAAGAGTACTAAAATAATTACATTTTCCGAGTTTATCAAATAAATTTTCAATATTGGGCATTGGGAACTTATCGTTGATAGTCGCTTCATTAAGCTCCCTATAATCAATAACTATCCGCCATTTTTTGTATCGGAGTTATTAGAATTCTTAGGTACAACCCATATTGGAGAGTTGTATGGACTATTACTCGGTTTTATGATTTTCAGTTCTAACACTTCCTCAATCTGCTTTTCGACTTCTTTCCTATGAACTTCCGGGTATCGATAAAGTTTACTATAAATTGGGATACTTTTTTGTATTAATTTCCTGTTTAATTTCGTTTGTAAATTTTAAAGCAATTTTTTTTGTCTAAAACAATGTTCTAGTAAAACTTCTTCAACGAAGGTTCACTTTGTAGTTGTTTAATTTTTTAATAATTTCCTTTTGCAGAAATTTTTTTTTTGTTTTTAATAATTTTACTATAAAATAAAAGCTTTCTTTAATTTTAGTTAAATGTTTAAAATTTATTTTTCACGAATATTTTGTTTGTTTTACTTTTCGAAAACTATACCGACTGCGCCAATAATAAAATTCGCCGTTATGATAAAGTTTTATTTTTAATAAACAGGAATATTTATTTATTCTTTATGTTATTACAATTAATACAATAATGATACCTATGATTAATTATGTTTTATTTTTAACAAAGTTTACTTTATTCTTTAAAAGCCGAAAACGAACTAACTTAAATTCTAGATGACAATTGTTATTAAGCTTATGTTTTTGAAAGGAAAATTGAGAATTCAGAATTATAGTTTTCCAATAAAAAATAATAAAGCGATGTCAGCTTTGCGAACGGAAAATACGTGTAGAATTTCCATAATGCATGGGAAATAAAATTAAAATTAAATTAATAATGCGTGGGAAACATAAAATTAAATTATTGCTTCATATCTTTATATATGAAGCTTTGTGGTGCAGAGCAATTTTCGAAAATTTTTTTTTCGGAATTTTAAATTTTTTCTTACGTTTTAGACCTCAGGGAACCAGAATCAGCAAAAAAAAATTTCGTGTCCGCCGTACGCAAAGCAAAAATAGACTTTTTCAATCACTTAGAAATAGTTCTAAAACATATTCAATTCAATAAAAAAATTGCAGAAACGTAAATAAAAGATGGAATTTTATGTTTATGATATCCTTTTTAGAATGATATCCCTGCAAACCCCCTTCGTGGAACGTTAACAATGCATAATTTTTGTGCACGTTAAAAAACACACCTTAATATAGTCGGATCTTTACTCTGTTTCACACGTTTATGAACAGACACTATACAAAGAACATAACAAAAATTTAGAGCCCTGGGTCCCCGCCCCATTATTTTACGGTAATATTAAAGATAAATTTTTGAAAATTGATATGCCTATGAAACCAGTAAGGATTTACGTAAAACACTATTACTTCTAAAATAGGTACAACAGGTAAGTGCCTTTCCATTCCATATTTTAAAAAATACCCCCCGCTTTTTTGAAGTGGATGAAGGGCTTATATATGAAACAAGTTGCAACCCCTCAGCGGGGAAATTTATTAAAGAAGTGAGAAATGAGTTTCTTAAATATACTATTTTACACCTTCTCCATAAAAATTAGCCCCATAGCTCTACCCCACCTTCACTTTAAAGTGAAAGACTTTTAAAAGTGCTATTAAAATTGTCTTTTTTGTATTAAAAATGGTCATAAGATATGTCGCATTTAAGATAGGGCCTTGTATCTTGTAAGTTAGGTATAATAGATTAGTACCTTTCGCAATCATTCAAAATTTTCACCCGTTTCTCCTTTAACATAGCTGGGGAAGTATATTTATAAAACAAGAGGCAACACCTCCTCGGGGGACTGGATTAAAAAACTAAGAAATTAGTTTTTTTTAAATACTATTTTGCACCTCTCGCGAAAAATTTGTTTACGTACCTGCAACCCCCTCTATTCTTCATATCTAAGAAATGTTATATTACAAAATTTATTACAGAATTTATGAAAATTTAATTTTTGGAACTTAAAATGACTATAAAATAAGCCACAGTTTAGATATTAACTTGAAACTTATAAATTTGGTTCACTAGGTTCGTGGTAATCCAAATCACTCCAAATTTTATCCCTCTGCTCTTTTTGGGTGAAGGAGGGGGTATATTTAGGAAACAAGCTCCATGCCTTCCGCGGGGCGCTAATTTAAAAAAAAGGAAAAATACTGTTTTAACAATGAAATTTTACACCTTATATGAAAAAATCAGCCCCATCCCCTGAACCCTCTTTATGTTAGTTGTATTTGAATTTCGATATTTTCAAAGTTAAATTTTTAAAATTCCAAATGGCTATAAAATGGTCCAGATTTTATGTACGACTTTGTAACTTCTATGCCAGGTACCATAATTTCAAACCTTGTGAAATCACTTAAAATTATAAACCACCATCTCATTAAAGTAGAGGAGGGGGTGTATTCATGAAATAAGCAATATCCCCTATACGGGAGACTATATCAATTAAAAATTAAAAATTAGTTTCTTAATAACACTATTCTACACCTTGTACATAAAAACGAGACCTGTACCTTCAACCCTCTTCATTTTACGGTTGTAAAAATTTCGAAATTTTAAAAATTAATATTATATTGCATATATACAATTTCGAGTATTTATTTCTTGAAACTTGGTAATAATTTATAATTGTACAACATTAATAGTTTTGAAAAAATTATAACTTTTAATTTTATATATGTATTATGTTGTTCGTGAAATTCAAATTTTTCGCAAAGGTCTTAGATTAGATATTAGCTTTCAAATATAGTTTTCAAACCAAAATTCTAACCTTTTCTGCTCTAGTAATTCCAAAATTTAAAAATTAGTATAACAGTGTTAATTTGTTTTTATTCATTGGTAACTTAAACTCAGTCCAAATTCTCAACTGACATATACAAATTGATATACAAAAAAAAATCTGCCAAGTTGGAAGTCCTTTTGATCCACCTAGGATTTAATGAAAACGAAGATTTAAATAAAATTTATAAATTCACGTGTAAAATTTTATTATTAAAAAACTATTTTTAAAATTTTTTTAAATTAACCCTCCGATGTGGGTTGTTCCTTATATATACCTCCTCCTCCACCTAAACAGAGCAGCGGGTTAAAATCTGAGTGAATTGGGTAAGCACTAACATATTGCATACCTAATTTGTAAGTTGAATGGTTATAAATAAACTGTGGCTGGTTTTATAGTCATTTCATATTCCAAATATTCAATTTTCATAACTATATAATAAATTTTCAAGTGTAATATTTCTATGTGATAAGAATGGAACTAAATTTTTCGCATAAGGTGTGAAATAGTATTTTTAAGAAAATAATTTCTCATTTCTTCAATCCAATCCCCCGCGGAGGTGTTGCATCCTATTTCACAAACATACCTTCTCAACCCTATTAAAAAGGGAAGAAGATAAAATTTTTGAATGATTTCACTAGCCTATTATACCTAATTTATAAGATTCAAAGACCTATCTGAAATGTGGCATATCTTATGATCATTTTAAATACCAAAAATTCAATTATCATAAAATCTGGTTCTATTAAATCATATTATGTATATTATGTTATATTGTCATGTAGTAATTTTAAAAATTAATATAGGTACATATGTAGATATAAATTAAAAAGCTGTAATATTATATATATATATATATATATATATATATATATAATATATATATGTATGTATATATATTAAATATTATATGTTTGTATATATATATATATATATATATATATAAGTATATATAATATTACAATAATAATAAATATAATATTAAATATTATATAATATTATATCATAACTTCAACCCTACATTATAGATAAGAATTTGATCATTTTTACCATTCGAATAACTTGTATATAACATCATGTTTCATATAAGAACAAAATATATTTACTTTTAAATTGTGAAAAAACATAGTTTTATAAAATATTATAACTTTTACTTAATTCTTTGTTTTTATTAAATCCTAGGTTTATATAAAAGGGGATATGAAGCACTCTTCCAACTTGGCAGCTTTTTTATTTAATTTTTCGTTATTTAATACTTTATATTACTATATAATATTAATTTTTAAATGTCGAAATTTATTCCCCTGAAATGAAGATGTTGAAGGTACGGGTCTCGTTTTCGTGTACAAGGTGCAGGAATATTATTAAGAAACTAATTCTTTATTTTTTTATATAGTCTCCCGCATACGAGATATTGCTTATTTCATTAATACACCCCCTTCCCCACTTTTACGAGACGGTGGATTATAATTATAAGTACCTAGCATTAAAGTTTGAAGCTCGTACAAAAAATATGTATGTACCCTTTTATAGCCTTTTTAAATATCAAAAATTTAA
Organism: Empis stercorea; assembly: GCA_949752835.1. NCBI lineage: Eukaryota > Metazoa > Arthropoda > Insecta > Diptera > Empididae > Empis > Empis stercorea. Next base: position 39,613,871 of record OX457087.1, read on the forward strand.
TTTTGAAAATATCGAAATTCAAATACAAATTACATAAAGAGGGTCGAGGGGATTGAGCTGATTTTTTTTTTTTTAATTTTTTTCCACCGTAGGTATGAAGCTTGTTTCCTAAATATACTCCCTCCTACACCCCAAAAAGAGCACCGGGTTAAAATTTGGGCTGATTTGAATTACCACTAATCTATTGGCTATTGCAACCAATATATATATATAGGTTTTAAGTAAATATAAACTATAATTTTATAGTCATTTTAAATTCCAAAAATTCAATTTTCATAAACAATATAATACTGATCAGTAGTTTTATAATTATGGACTTTTTTAAATTTAACTACTGGTAAATTCATGCCGCAGAAATTAAAATTATAACAAACAAGTGTGGTTTTATACTACTATTTACTACCTTTCAGATGCGACATTAAACCTAATTTTTGGTGCTTTGACTAGGCTCCACGAAATATGGCCCAACGAAAAATCGCCCAAAAAAAAATAATTAAAAATCGCCCAAAAAATAACAATAGAAATTGGGGTGATATTTCATATGAAAAATCGCCCCAAATTTGGGGTGATAATTCTTTTTTGGCCGATTTTTAATTTTTGATATTTTTGATTTTTAGTCGAAAATATAGAAAAATCATTGTCTACATACTCTAAGTTGTTCACTATAAGAGATTTATTCTTTACAAATTTGCTTTGTTTTGCAATAAATATATATCGTAAGTTACAGTAGTAATAGAAACTTGTAAATTTCAATAATAAATTTTTATTAAAGAATAATTAATTCGTATAATTCATTGAGTGGTCACATTCATTTTAATGTCAAATACTCTATTAATGAGAAAAAAGTGTAGAGACATCCACTTTTTCATCAATAGAATATTTTATATTAAAAAAAAATTGTATTTACTTATATTATCTTCCCTTTTCCAGAAAATTCGAAAAAAGTACATTTTTTTTTTAAAAAAAAATCTGATCTGAAATATATAAAAATCTGAATAATGAGATAATAAGATGAAAAACATGAGAATGTGCAGCTAACACCGAATACGTCGCGGCCTTGGGCCTGCACTCGAGCGCGCCGCGACACCCTAGGGAGCGCCGCGTGGAGCGCACACGTGCCGCGGCCGCGCGGTTGTCGCTAGGGTGTCGCGGCCGCATATCGTTTAAATCAGTTATCAGTTAGTTATATATTTATTTAAAATAAATATTTATTTTTGAATTACTTTATTTTGCAGATATTTCCTTTTTTTTTTATTTTAATGACCAAAAAAACAGAAAAGTGTTATGAACATTTATTTAATTATATTAAGGGTCGAGGAGCGCCAGAAAAAAGCCCGAATCGTGACGTCACGTCATACCAATGTTTTTTTCTGAAAAAGAGCTTTTATATTCTTTGTGTGTATGCGTTTGTAATACATTATTTGATGTTTTTATAGGAATGCGGCGTTGCCATATAATGTATAATTATATGTGATGATAAAATTATCCCACAAATTTTGATTTTTGAAAACTAGTTCATATTTCATAATATAATATATCAATACCGTATATGTAATATTATCTATTATTGCTTGACCAGATATTTATGGGTAACGAAATTAATTTTACTTTCCCTTTATTGAATTTACAATTATTTTATATAATATAATATGTAAATAGTATATGTATAATATTATCTGATCAGATATTATAATATTATATATGTAATAAATATAGTTATACCATATCCATATATTTAAATAATATAAAATATTATATATATTATATAAAATAATTGTAAATTCTATAAAGGGAAAGTAAAATTAATTTCGTTACCCATAAATATCTGATCAGATATATTGTATTGGGGGTTATTCTACAAAAGGGCTTATTTGAATGAAAACGGTCGTATTTAATTTTTTTTAATGAAATATCAATATATGTATGTATATTATCCTTGATGAAATTATGTATGCCCATATTTTCATCTGGGATTTTCTCTAGCACCCCTGGATGGATTGGGCTGATATTTGGTAAACACATTTAAATTTGTGGTCTGGATGAAATGATGGGTGGCCATATTTTCATCTGGGATTTTCTCTAGCACCCCTGGATGAATTGGGCTGATATTTGGTAAACACATTCATTATATTGTTCTATAATTAACTATGATAGTGCTCCTCCATTATTTCCCACAAAATATCAGAAATCACGTTTTAATCATATAAGCATCTTCCAAGTAAAGCTAATGGAGGAGTTCTGGCATACTTAACAATAGATCACTATAATGAATGTGTTTACCAAATATCAGCCCAATCCATCCAGGGGTGCTAGAGAAAATCCCAGATGAAAATATGTCCACTCATCATTTCATCCAGACCACTAATTTAAATGTGTTTACCAAATATCAGCCCAATCCATCCAGGGGTGCTAGAGAAAATCCCAGATGAAAATATGTCCACTCATCATTTCATCCAGACCACTAATTTAAATGTGTTTACCAAATATCAGCCCAATCCATCCATGGGTGCTAGAGAAAATCCCAGATGAAAATATGGCCATTCAGCATTTCATCCAGGATAATATATGTACTTATATTGATATTTCATTAAAAAAATTAAATAATATCCTTCCTGAATTTTTTTTTTTGATTTTACCTACTTTTTTTTAACTTCATTTACCTACATATAAAAATTGAGTAGGTATATAAATTTGTAATTATTTTTACACTTTTATAAGCCTGATCCAATTTTTGAAACAAATAAAAAAACTACACCTGAATCTAAAAATCCACCTTTTCTCATACATTTTATCTGAAAAACAAAAAATATAAAGAAAATATGTAAACTAAAAATTATGTTATTGGTAATAAATATTTTCTATATACATCCATCCATATGTTATGTACAAACAAGGTATTATTCATAAAAAAAATCAGAATTGCAAATAAAAAATAATTTGAAACACACACAAACAAAAAAAGAGCTTTCATTGGCAATAAAACTGTTTAAAATTGACTTCAGCGCTCAAAGTTCCCTATCAGAGACTAGCTACACTAAATTTCACACATTTTCTTCCAAAAATTTTTTGAAAAAAAGAGGTTTTTATATAAAAATTTAATTATTAGAAAAATGATAACAAATATCAAAAATGTAAAACATACATCCGTGAAAAATATATTCAATCTTTATTCTGTAGAAAAAAAAATATCAAAATATGTAAGGGTTTACTCATAAAATGGGCAATAAAATGGTCCACTTTCAGGTGCGGGTACAGGTATATGGGGGGGGAAATTAAAAAAGTAAAACACCTATCCGTGAAATTAATATATTCTTGATATGTTATAAAAATTTCGTGGAAGAAAATGTTCACTGGTTTTGTATAAAATGGGCAAAACAATTCCTCTATAAAACACTAAATGGCGCTCCGCGAGCCTTAATACAAATATTTTTAATATAAATGCGAAAGTTTTCATAACCGATTATGAAGCTGGACTACGAAAAGCGCTAACCATAACATATCCTAATGCTAAGCTTGTTGGTTGCTGGTTTCATTTTTTTCAAGCAATTAAGCGATTTGTGATGAAAAATAAAACATTGCTTGCATATAAAATTTGAATATTTGAATATTGGAAAAAAAAATTGTCATTTTGAATTTTGGGGTGATTTTTCATTTTTAATTTTTGGGCGATTTTTCATAATGAAAAATCGCCCAAAAATTCTTTTACAGCTATGATAAATTTTATTTTATTTTAATATAATATATTCATTTATTTATTTTATTATAATTAGTTAATTTCAAAGGAAAAATGGCTATAAAAAAACTTATAATTTTTATTTTATAGTTTTATGATTTTTTTTTTAAGTTTTATATTTGTTTTATATTTTTTTTTTAATTTTTTAAAAAGTTGAGACTTACACTAAATACCTAAATCTAAAGACAAACAAATTTCCGCTGTTAACTTAGCAAGTTTTTAATTAGAGTATTTGTGGAGGCACAACATTTCTCATTAAAGTTATATATATATTTTTTTATTAATTCATAAATAAAATTTACATTTGAATTAAAGTGTAGTTTTAAAGTAGAGTAGTAAAAAGGCAAGTTATTTAATAGCTTAAGAATTTGATTTTGTTTTATTTGTATGCGTTTTATGTGTGTTTTTCCACACTGTGTGTTTTTGCTCACGCAACCGAATAGCATTACACTCTGAAAAATTTGTTTAAATATAATTAGTTTATTTTCGATCGATAAATTTGATTTGCGGTGGATTAAAGGGTACAATAATCTAATTATTTTATTACACTTTTCAATTGTTTTGTCAATATGTTCTCTATATAAAAGTTTTTTATCAATGTTAATTCCTAAGTATTTTACTGAATTTTCCCACGATATGTCTTGTCCATCAAAATTAAGATTTCTATTTGGAATTAAGGAATGTTTTCTATTTCTGGTAAAAAAGATAGCTTGTGTTTTTTGAGCATTTATTTTAATTTTCCATTTATAATAATAATTCTTTACTTCCTCAAAATCTTTTTCTAAATTATTAATAACAGTATTTGGATCATTTGCGGAGGTAAAAATTGCTGTATCATCAGCATACAAGCCAAAATTGCTGTTTTTAAGTTTGGGAAAGTCTGATATGTAAATGTTATAAAGAATAGGTGATAAAACAGATCCTTGTGGAGTCCCAGCAATTATATCAAAAATTTTACTTTTCGAATCATTCAAACGAACAAAAAATTTTCTATCTGATAAAAATTCTTTAATTATTAAAATAAGATATGTCGGGAAGTTAAATTTTTCAAGCTTATATATTAAACCATTATGCCAAACAGAGTCAAATGCTTTTTCTATATCTAATGTTACCATTCCTGTCGATTTTTTAGATGAAAAGTTCTTTTTAATAATATTATGGATTCTCGAAACTTGGTGGCTAACCGAGTGAGATGGACGAAATCCAAATTGCTCAGCTGGAAATATATTATTTTCGTTCACAAATTCTAAAACTCTACTTTTCAGACATTTTTCAAATATTTTACTTAGGCCCATTTGCTGATTCACATTATAAATCTACATCTTAGCTATGTTGAACATACAATTTATGATTAGGTTAAGTTATTTCCATTTGCACCATAAAATTTATGTCTATCATAGTAAAGTTTTAGCAAGGACACAAAAAAAATATAAAACAGCCAACTACAATTCCTAAAATCATCGAAATGTCACACAAAATCAAAATATTTTTTTTTTTTTTGGTTAATGTCATGAATATGAAAATTTTTTATTTAATTTTAATTTTTTTACTCCATAATAATAAAAATTTTTTTTTGCTTTTAATTTTTTTTTTCCAGAAAAATAATAATTTTAATTGCCAGAAAAATAATAATTTTTATAGATTACTATGTTACTTCAACTTCAAAATAACCTATAAGCTCATCATAAATTACTTATGATCTACTAAATGCTCCACTTAAGTTATGTGAAACATAACGAGATTTATGTTCTACTTTTACGTTGGTGCAAACCGGTAAGCACAACTTAGACATTTAAGTTGAACATAAATATTTATGATGTGAATCAGCAAATGGGCCTTAGTGAACTAAGTAAACTGATTGGTCTGTAACTACCAGGATCTATTTTACTTTTGTTAGGCTTAGCTATTGGGATGATTGATGCTGTCTTCCAAACTTGTGGAAAATAGCCAATCTTCAAACAAGCATTAAGGATTTTACAAAGATATATGTGAGATTTTTTTTCAAAGTTTTTTAATAAAATATTTTTAATTTGGTCTGGTCCTGGAGATTTATTATTTTTACTTAAACGAATATGTGATTTAATTTCTTTGACAGTAATATATTTAAACGAATGTATTGTGCGATTTTCAAGTTCATTTACTGTGTCAGCTATAAGAGATTTAGTTTGCGCGTCACTGTAATTTAACGTAATTTTATGATATTTAGAAAAAGATTGTCCTAACATATCAGCCTTTTCAGAATTCGTGGTGGCTATTTCATTAGAGTTTTTTAATGTAGGTATACCTATATTTTTGTTTTTAAGCAATTTGGTTAAATTCCAGAAAGGTATACTATTTTTTGAGAGAATACCAATATCATTGGAAAAATTTTTATTATAAAGCTGATCTATTTTCTCTCTTATAATACTATTTAAGAAGGTAGTTACACGGACTTTTTCTATGAAAATTCTTGTTCTTTGCCAGATACGTCTATGATAATTTCGGCGATTAATTAATTGTTTAATTTCTATAGGAATTTTCATTATATTTTGTTTACCACCAGTTTGAATAATCTTTTTTATTGAGTTATTTGCTGAGTTTAATAAAATATCTGTAAAGAAGTTAATATGCTCATCAATTATTCCTTTCGTAGGTGTATCTAAGACTACAAGCAAAGCCGTATATAAAACAATCTTGTAGCAAAGCCGTATATAATATTATATACGGCTTTGCTACAAGATTGTTTAAGTTAATTTTCAGTGAAAGATGTTGTTTAAATTTAGACCAGTTTGCTTTGTTATAGTTTAGACAATATTTAACCGTAGATTTATTGGGAATACTATTTAATTCAAAAGTTACTGGCAAATGATCAGAATTTAATTTGTTAATTGTTATTGGCGCATCAAGAAAACTGGAATAATTTGTTAATATTAAGTCAATTGTTGATGGATTTCTTCTACTTGAGTGAGAATAATAAGTAGGACTATCTGGGTATATTAATGAAAATTGGCTAGAAATCAATTTATTGTTTAAAATTTTCCCCCAAGCATTATTTCTAGAGCAATTCCAGTTTGTATGTCTAGCATTTATATCACCAACAATTATATAATTACCCGAAATATTGTTAAAAATTTGTAAGTCATGTTTAAAATGTCCAGCGTCTGTTTTTGTTAGATTACCACCCTTAAAGTACACTGCAAATATTTTCAAATCACCAGCTATGGTGCTTATTTTAATTCCAACTGTCTCGAAAACTTTAGTGTTTAATGAAGAAATGTTGCTATGTGAGATTAATTTATTTATTAGAATAGCTACCCCATCGCCTTTTTTTACATTACTTCTATCATACCTACATATATCATAGATACTACTATTAAACGAAATGTCATTTTTAAGCCATGTTTGAGATACAGCAGCTATTTGAATGTTTTCATCTTTTAATACATTAAATTTACTAGAAATATTTACTAGAAATGCTTTGAGCATTCCAAAAGAGAAATTTTAACTTATTATTTACTACAGTCATTATTATTATTATATAAATATTTATATGAGTAAAATCAATTAATATGAGTAAAATCAATTAAATACTTGACAATATTCTATTTTTTATATAGAATTAATATTTTTATTATATACATATTATTATTGTATATATTTTATCTATATTTGATTACTCATAGTTACTATTTTAATTTTATATATTTTAAGAATTTTGTAATTTTATATATTTTAAGAATTTTGTAAGTTGTTTGATTTAAACACAAAATAAATAAATAAATAAAAAATTTAAATGTTAATTGAGCAATTACATTAATTTGATCCATTTTTGTTCTACATTCTCTTAAATTAATTAATAATTCATTAAAACAATTGTAGATCAATATAATTTTTCCCTACTGGACATTCAATAGAGCTGGCCTTGTGTGGTTTTCCACAATTTGCATATTTTAAAATTTGCTTCTCCGCTTCAATATGTAATTGGTTGCATTTTGAGGTTTCATGATTTGCCGCACATATGCCACATTTAGTTTGCAAGTGACACTTGTTTGCACCATGTCCGTAGGTTTGACATTTGTAGCATCTAATTTTGCCGCGATTAACTTTTCTATAGAAATCCCATTTCACTATAGTATAATTAATTGATCTAACTTTTGTTTTTAATTCGTTAAGTTTAATTGTATTTTTTTTTATGTAAACAATGAAAGTTTTCTGATTATGATATCTTGAAGTTTTAATTGACATTTCTTTAACATCAAGACAAATTATTTAATTTTTAATTAATTCATTTTTAATTAGATCACAATCAGAACTAGCATCTAGTCCATGTAAAACGAATTTATATGGCAATTCGGTTGCAATTTCATGACTAAAGAACTTCCATTTGTCATTTTCATTTAAATTTTTTTTATTTTCTTCAACAAGTGCTGTGAAAGTTTTATTGTAGGATTCAATATTTGTACAAACTATTTTAGTACCAATACTACTATTTTTTAGATAATAATCTTTAATGTTTAGTGTATTTAACATTGAATGAATTTCAGCACTTGGTTTTAAACAAATATTAATAGGTGGTAAACGTACCTTTTTTGGAGAATCAATATTATTTCTAGGTTGAGATGATGTGGCATCTTCAGTGAATTCGCCGTCCATTAATTGACTTAATGGGGCAAAGCTATTTTCACTATTCATGGTAGAATTAATAATTGGTTTCGATTTAATTCTAATTTTAATATTTTTATGTTGATTTTCATCTTCTATTGAAGATGGAACTTCACACGTATACTGTCTTTTAATTTTGAAAAAAAAAATTTTTTTATTATATATACTTGGTTTTTACTAATAATTTAAGCAAAAGTTCTAAGAAACTATAGGAGATATACTGTTCACCTTCGTAGTTAACGAAAAACTGATTTACTATATAAAATTACGTTCGTTTTATTCGAAAAAAGATGTTATGGAAAAATTCGAATAAGACCGCCTACCAGCTGAATTATAAAATTCTATCAATTTTATATAGTAAAATTAATTATAGTATAGGGCAACGATATAGAAGATATATGGATAGGGCATAAATGTTCCCTCTCTTTTTAACACATTAAAATTTTAATATATTGAAAAATTGTTTATGAAGCCACGATTTTGGTAGTTCTCTTTCCTTTTGCTCGCCGATGTGTCAAATTAATAATATGAAAAATATTATAACAGCTGATTTTAGATTTACAGGGTTGGCTTTTTTTTTAAGTTTAAGAGTCTCAATATAAATTAACAATATTAACTAGCTAAACAAATTACTCTATTTTACTTTCCATTTGTATAATTATCGTTGCGCGACCTAAAATATTCCTTAGGATGATCTTTACTTGTATTTTTCAAAAAAAAAAAAAAATTATCTCCTTAAAAATTGATGCCCGAATTAAAAAAAACCTAATCCGCCCCTAATTTCTCATTTTTATATTTTGACAATTCGGCTAGCAAAAAAAGAGACAACTATACCCGGCGTGGCTTCAAATTTTTATATTTATGCTCTATCCATATATCTTCTATATCGTTGGTATAGGGTAATTAATAAAAATTTTTTGCTGGTTAGTTTTTTAATATTTACTATCAAGTTTGCTGGGCCAATAGATCATGCCAAGTTTATTTCCTCCAGATGTCGCATTAAGCAGTTATAGGATAACAAATGAGGTTTTCTATGTATTAAGTCTAAAAATTACCAATTGTTTTATAATTAAATATATGTTTACCTATTTAAAAAGAAAATTAATCAATTTTTTTCAATTAATTTATTTTGTTGCCAACACTCAGCTAAAAAAGTGTATAAATTACGTTAGATTTATTATTATTGCAATTTCAAAAAAATAAATATTGTAAAAAAATAGATGAAAATGATATTAATATAGGTAGTATTACCTATATTTTTTTTTTAAATTGCAATAATAAGATTTTAACGTAATTTATACACTTTTTTAGCTGAGTGTTGGCAACAAAAATAAATTAATGAAAAAAGATTGATTAATTTTCTTTTTATATTTAATTATAAAATTAAATATATTTAATTATAAAATAATTGGTAATTCTTATACTTAATACATCGAAAAACTAATTTCTTGGCTGTGATTCCGAATAACGGGCCCGAGCTTTTAAGATGGCGTCATTACATAACGGTGGCTTATGACATCAGGACTCTGAAAAATGATGTCATTTCACCCGCAAACGCCATGTAGTGGCCTAAAAATAGGAAAAAAATTATTTTTTTTTTATTATGAATTATTCTTTTTTTTTCAACCACAATATAACATTTTAATATCAAAAATTAATTTTGAAAATATATCGAGATTTTTATTTCTTGCTTCTTTCCCCCAAAGGAATTCCCATAAATGTAAATCCATATTATATTTCCGTACCACCTCGGCCTAAACGTCTTTTTAAGTCCATACTTTGGGTATGTGCATTAGTTTCTGGATCTACGAAATTCTCCGTATGGTTTACTGTTTTATATACATAACCAATTAGATTTAAATCTATGTATCCTCCCCAACAATCTGTACGAATTTCAGTTCATACATGATAAATTATACATTTATTAAAAAATTAAGGTAAAGGGCGTAAAAAACTTTAAATTGACCATAACATTTATAATTTAAAAAAAACACTATACCCATAAAAAATAATGAAAAAAAAACACTATACCCAAAAAAAAAATATTAATTTTTAAAAAAAATTGTAATGCATTTTTCGGCCACTAGAAGGCGTTTGCGGGTCAAATGACGTCATTATTCAGTGCCCTGACGTCATAAAGTACCGTTATGTAATGACGTCATCTTAAAAGCTCGGGCCCGTTATTCGGAAGTCATTTTTTTATTGTGGTACAGTCATCACCAAAATAAATTCGTCAGTTCCAGAAATTTAAAATTTTTTATGTTCCTGAGTACATCCACAACAACAACGAAAAAAAAGGACATGCTGAAAACCACCATCAAATAAAGCAGCTAAACAGATATTTATAAAACAAAAATTATACTATTTTTTTTCATTGTTTTTTTAAATTAATTTATTTTAACGACATATATATATACATATATCTAACAATAGTAATTTAAATTTTAATTTTTTTTAAGTAATTTTTTTTATGATGTATAATTAGAAAAATTAAATGTAATTGTTTTTATCATCAATTAAAGAGAAAATTGTTAATTTGTTAACGGATTGACATTATTGACAAGTGGAAAATTAAAAAAGAACGTTTATTGGGTAATAAAATGAAAATGGATCGGTATATATATATATTTTAAAGAAAATTTTCTGATGTTTTATTTTGAATAAGAAAAGTTAATTTCCCTTATGCACACTCCCAATATGTGAACATTTTTTAGGTATTTTTTTTTTGTTGAACAAAGAGGGTGGTTCATGAAGATAATATATTTGGTGACAAATATGAACCACAAAGGTTGGGTGGGCATTATTGGAAAAACACCAGCTTTTCCAATAGCTTTGTTGAGTTCCAAAACAAATCTACGTGAAGATCATTTTCCTTTTATTTACGGGGTAATTAAATTTAGTTTATTTTAATTTTTCTGTAGTTTTTTTATTTTTTTGATTATTGCACGCATCTTAATAATTTTTTTTGATAATGGGAAATTGGGAAACGATATGGGAAACAAACGACTCTCCGACGAGCTAAGCACTGGCTAAAGCTTAGGCGTGCCGTCATAGCCTTCCTCAAATATGGGAAAAAGGAAACAGAAAAACAAAAAAATAGAAAATTTCTGAAAATTGGATTATTTTTTTTTGTTTATTTCCCACAGCAAGTTTAATAACCATTACAAAATGGCAAATAAAATTAAAAGTAATCTAATTTATATAAAAAACATATATCTTTGGATCATCGCATATTGAATTATTATTATTTTCTCAATCTCAAGAAATGTGAGATGGATATCAAACTCGAGGAAATTTATAATTTCCATTCTCTGAAGTTGAGATGAAGCTCATTTTGCCAATTTAATTTTTATGCATTCAAAATGGAGCTAAATCTCAGCTCAATCTCAATTGCTTTTATGTATACGACCCAATATGCCTTTTGAAATAGGGTATGAAACATTACATCTTAGGTTGACCTAAGTTTAGAAAATGGAACAAAAATTATTTTTGAAAAGTATCTTATGTTAATTATATATAAAATATGTTTTATATACCATAATAAAATATAAACTTTCTAGTTTCATAATTAATCAATTAATATATAAAACATAAATTCATTGTTGGATTTTTAAATTCATCGTTGAATTTAAATTTATCGTTGAATCGTATACTTACATTTGACTCGAGGATTCTACAATCAATTTGGTAATCCATTCGAATCACTCACATTTTCTCAATTTCTGTATTACATACAATTATACATAATATTCATTGGGTTATACACCTATGATACTAAAATAACATCTCTTTCACACTTTTATAAATGTTTTTAAAAAGATTTATATTTAGACAAAAATTTAAACAGATTTATTCTTTATCAGTAGTTAATGTTACTAATTTAGATTTGAAATTATATTTAAATTTAAAATACTTCCCTTTATATTTTTCAATCTGAAACGTAAATTAAATGTATTCAATTAAAGTTTCTGATTGTCCAATAGACAGACAGACAATCAGAAGATTGTCAACAACCGCTTTATAATACATAATAACAATAATTATAATAAAAAAAATAATTAATTTATTAACATAGAATAAAATCAAATTGACAATAAAGTATAAGAAAAGCTAAAACAATAAATTATTATTATTAATAATTAATCTAATAATTCGGTCATTGAGATACGACTTAAATAATATTTTGATATATTTAATTTGATTTTATATGTTTCCATAAGTTCAAATGCTTTTATCCAGTTGTTTTCATGCCAATGTACCAAATATTTGACATATAATCCTTGTTTCGATCTACAAATATATAAATAAAATTAAGTAATTTATTATACTATTATAAAGCTCAATAGCTCAATTTATAAAGCTCAATTGTATCAAAGTTACATTAATTGTGAGTCTTTGTAATGGAAATTTAGAAATTCAGTAATATTATCAATTAAAATATTATATCTGAAAATATAACAACAAGTATAAAACTACATATATTAAATTTCTTTTTTAAAAAAATTATTCTTAATTTTTTTTTATAATATTTACTTTATTCTAGTATCTTCAGAATTAATACCAGTTAATATTAATTTAGCTTCCAAATAGAAACCAGTTGATAATTTTATGTGCATTAAATTAATTGAATCAAATAATTTAAATTCATTATTAATTAACAAAGCAGCTTGATCACTTAATAATTCACATTCTCTAGTATTCTTTGTTGTTATTAATATTGATTTACCAATAATTTTCATATAATGTAATACATTCCATATTTGTGTTCTAGCTAATGGTCCAACAAAAGTTGTTGGTTCATCTAATACAATTATTGATGAACCAGATATTATTGCAATAGCAACACTTAATTTTTTACGTTCAGCTGGTGGATAAGATGAAATCTTTCGATATAAATACTTTTTTAAATCTAAATAATTAGTTATTTCTTTTAAGATTTTTTTGATATCGTTTTTATCAATACCACGTATTAAACAAAATAATTCTACCATATCACGACCAGTAACACTATCTAATAAACCATCGTGATATTGTGATGAATAGCCAATATCAATTAAATTTTGGTTCACTTTACCAATATCATAACCACGCATATATACATTACCATTTAAAATTTTTCTATAATTTATTATCATATTTAGGATATTTGTTTTACCAGATCCAACTTCACCATAAATGTTAAAGCACATACCTCTGTAATAAAAAAAAATACATAAAATTATTTTTAATAATATTTCCAATTATGATTGCTTACCATCTAAGCTTTTTTATTCGAATGCTTTTTTATTTCTAACAGACGAAAGGAAAGAATGACAAAATACATTCTTTCATTTCGTGAGTGAAAAAATTAGAAATATTCAAAAATATTTTATTGCTTCGGTAACTAACTAGATACTATCTTTTGGAATTAATACCCCTCTACCCATACCCCAACCTCTGGAGAACGTTAAACCACATTTTAACAAGCCAGTATGCAGATCAGAGCGTAGCGAAATTTTTATACAAATTTAACATCGTGAAATCAGAACTGAAAATTTCGCTTCTGATTTCGCTATGTTGGTACGCAGTTCATCGTGAAATCAGAAACGAAAAATGCAGTTTGCCTTTATTCATTAATAGATGGCGCGCAAAAGTCTCCACATATTATTTCGCGCGAAATAATTGCCGCGTTCAGCAGAGAAAATGTATCGAGCACTGCAAAGAGCCGCACTAGATAGAGCAGCAAAAATTATATTACCACCGTTTAGTAGAATTTTTCGATAAATATCCCTTAAAACCCCCTCTCTATTCAGTATTCAAATTAAAAAAAATTTAATATGGAGTAAAAAAATTTAAAATTCAATTTTTTTTTTAAATTAATAAAAATTCAATTTTTAATGCTCAGTATGTATAATAATAATTACAGTATAATAATTAAAGTGCAATTATGGTAAATGATCAAGAATTTAATATGGATATTTCTATATATTGAAGAAGATTGAGATAAGATTGTGAATATTTGTATGAGCTAAAAAATATGAAATTATATATCAAAAAGTTCTGTTTGGCACAATTCGCAATCAAAATTATAATAAAATTATGTGTTAAAAATATGTTAATAATTATTTTAAGCATTAATTATACTGATAACATACTTATTTTTAAATTTATTAATTTATTTATTTTTCTATAATTTAAATTTGATTTTAAATTTAAAAACACATATGACATAAGTAATAAATTTCATAAATAAAATTCATGATATAATTCAAAAATATCACAAGTTTCAATTTTAAATATTGTGCAAACATCCTTATTAAATAATTTTTGTAAGGGTTAATATTTTTATAAATTATTATTATTATTATTAAATGCTATTCTTATTATTAAATAAATAAATAAATAGTAATATGTATTAATAAATAATAATAATAATAGCATTAATAATTATTATGAGCCATTTTTTTAAAATTGGTATAAGTCCATTTTATATTGTAATAGAGATAGGTTTGCATTTGAATGGTTTGCAAAATATTGGTATAAGTTAATACGCTTATTTTATGTTTTTTAAATATTAAATTGATGTAAGTTGTAAGTGATCGTTTTTAAAGTATTTTAAAAGAAATTTATATCTCTGATAATTGATAATATATTTATATCTCGATATAATATAAAATAGATTTATACCATATTATTATTTATTTATCATAAATGCAGCAGACTGCTGCTACCAAAATTAAGATTCATTTCCATTTTAAAATATATAAAAATCAGTAATATAATAATCAATGCACTATTTTAAAAATTATTTTAAAAAGTAAATAACTGTCAAATTATTTTAATGCCAATTTAGCAATTGTCAAACTTTTGTCCACAATATTTTTCACAATTATTTCACGACGATTTCACGATTTCATGGAAATTTGGAGATCTTTGGAGATCGCGTTAAAATTTCGCTACGCTGAAAAAATTTTTTCGCTAATTTCGCTAAATTATATCAAAATACACCGACATCTAACTAAATTCATTGCAATAGGTTGGAATTTTCCGAACACATCACTCTTTGGCTTTGCTCTTCTAAATGGGTGGATTAAAAAGGTTGTATACGAGAAATTCTCAACATTTTTACATTCATTGACAAATGTACGACCTGCCATACATAAAGCTTCGAACGCCGTTGTGATTTTTACCAAGAGAGTTAAGCTTACTATGCCCGTAAATTATAGATAAGGAACGAAACTGTATTTTCGCCTACTATGTTATATAATATTATCCACAAAAGTGGCCATTGCGTGCATATACTTATTGTACACAAGACACAAGCATTTATTTATTGAAAATTTGCTATATTTTATATACATACTATATATACTATATATTATTAGATATAATACAATCACATATATATATATATATATACTATAATACTATAAAATCAATTTTATTTGGAATAAGAATAAGACCACTTTGAACTAGAAATGCTACATACATATTATTTAATTCCAAATCGAAAATATTGAGTTTTAAATTTTACATTCGCTGTTGATTTACAGTAAAATCTTATAAGTGTAACATAAAAATTAAATGAAGGGCCCTTTCAAATTTGTAGATTTTTTAATTGGGGAACTAAGTTAATCAGTAGCGAACTCGTTCAGTCGCTAGATAATGTATTATCATTTTTTAACTCTTCGTCATCAATATTTTTCACAACTTGCTTATTTATAATGTCATAATAATCAGTTTTCGAATTATGTAGTTTTGTAAGCCATTTCCATAAAATATATGAATTTTTATACAACTGGATTTTTAATTGAATATATATACACTTTAACAAGTTTTTAAAGTAAATTATACACTTACGTATTTAAGGCAAATGATATATTTGGTAATATTTTATGTGGAATTGTGGAAAGTTTATGTACGACTAAATTATAAGACTTTATATCATCATGTCTTACAATTTCATCTACTCGATTTCTTTCATTTTTTACATTTTCGTCAATTATTGTATTTTTAAATTTGCCACTTACAGTCAACACCGTACTATAATATATTATAAATTAAAAATCAAAAACATTCTCCAACTCAAATTACAAATTAACAAAATTCTCCAACTTAATATTATTCACCTGCTCAAACTACAATAATTTTCTTTAATCAATATCAGAACAGATATAACAAAAAATGCTGTTATATAGAAAAATATTAAATTTGATCCAATTCCAGGATAATTCCAATCAAATAACGATCGATCTAAAATTTCATAAAAAAAATATAATTTAATATAAAAAGTATATCATTTTTGTTACAATCATAAATATATACCACAACAATTTGTGTTTTCGCACAGATTACCAAAATTACATTTTTCTTTCAAGCGTAATGCACCTTGACAGTTTTCTTCACAATATTTTGATATCATTTTATAATTATGGAAACGACCCAAAGCATTTAATAAATTATAATTTGGAAGTATTAAGAAGCACATTCGATATCCAAAGTTATTTTCCAATAATTTAAATTGAGCAACATAAAGAAATAATCCTGTAAAATTCAAATATTGTTTTGTATTAATATTTGAGTATATGTTTTAATTGATATTACCAGTAAATAGATTAATATTTGCAAATGTATAAAAAGCTATTCCTGGGTCTTGAAATGCTAATGCTAATAAATGAGTAAAAATAATCATTGGTACACCAAAATTTAAGCAAATAAATACGATATAAGCTGTAAAAAATAGTAAAATATTATAAATTGCAGATAAGATTTTTTTCATAATAATTAAGAAATGTGACAATATTTAAATAAAATAAAAGACAATTCAACACAAGTTTACCATGGAAATTGAAATATGTTTCCAAATAATATTCCTTTAGCAGTTTGGCTTACTTGCCCATTACATTATTTAGTAACATTACAGTAGTAGTGTACAAAGAAAGAGATAGATATTTTAGTTTATTTGTTTAATACATATTTCTTGTGATGATTGTTCAATATTTACTGATTCCACTTTTAATCATTTACAGGACATATATAAAATTACAATCGTTTATATAAATTTTAATAGTTTCCATAGGAAACGGATAACTCTATTTCTATAATCATAAATTTTTAATTGAAAATATAAAGTGCATCAATAGATTTTTACAGATATATAATATTGAGATAAATATAAAATAAATTCGTACATATTTAAAAAATGTATCACATTTCTCAAGTAAAAAAGAAAATGAAAAAATAGAATAATCACTTACGTATATCATTTTGTAAATATCCAAAAAATGAATAGAAGAAAAAAGTGTAACATAATACACAAATAAATATTACAAAAACTATGTAATCCATAATTAAATGTACAGCCCAAAATATAAATTTATTAACGCCCATTATAAATTGTAATAATTTTAATTCTGATGATTGCTCCAATACAGGAAATATTATAAAAAAACTTGTTATAAATGGCATTAATAAGCCAATAATTAATGGTATTTGTATATGTTCTGTGCTTCTAATTATGCTTTTAATTCTTGTTTCCATTTTTAAATCCAATGGAGAACTTATAACACCTACATAATATTCATCTGATTCCATAACAGATCTAGAAAAAATAGTTCATTCCATTTATATATAAAGTATCATTTTCAATTTTCGCATTAAAATTTATCATATTAATATTTAAAAAAAATTTCATTTAAAATGTTGAATGTTAAAATTAATCTCTCTTTTTAAATTTACGATGTATTTGATTTGCAAAAATAATAAAAATCATAAATTTAATTTAATAATATAAATTTTTTGTGATAATTACCTCAAATATGAATTATGGACTAAATTTAAACATAACGGAATCGCATGTAAATATTGATTATTAAACCATATTATATAAAGTGGTCCGAAAGAAAAATAATCAATTCGGATTGATAATCCACAAACATATTTTGTCATTGTTGTATATTTATCTTCATTCAATAAATTTAAATAATAATCATTAATTTGTTGAGTTTCTTTTAATTGTTCTAGTTCTATTACTCCATTTTTATTATCTTTTAACTGTTTAATAAGTGTAATATATTTTGCACCAGCACGTTTATTAGCTTCACCCCATGTATTTATTGTTAATAATGCATAAAAATCTTTATATGAATCTAAATTCATTTTAATTGGTTGATTGATTAATGATTTTGTTGCTGTACCATAATGTAAATGTACAAGAAATGGTATTACAAGAAATGATAAAAATAGAAAATATACATAATATGGATTTGTAGCTAAATATATTATTTTTTTAAATAACATAGCATATATTTGTTTTAACCACTTTCTATCTGATTCTTTTTTTGTACGATTAAATGTATCAATGGTATTAAATGATGGTCGTCGTACTGTAAAAAAATCATTTTTAAACAATATAATATAATTTTCTTTTTTAAAAATTGTATATGTATATCAACTGTAACTATCAACATTATATTTATAACTTATATTAATATATAAATATAAATTTATATTAATAATTTATTGTTAATATATAATTAAAAATTTAGAATTAATTCGCTTAAAATCAATAGTTTACAAATTATAATAATTCCATAACTATTAATTTCCAATTCCATCATATTTTATTAGGAAATATTACAAACAACTAATATATAACGTAATGCTGTAATAACGTTAATGCTGTTTTAATATAGAAAACATATTCCAATTTGATTAAAAAATCATCGAAAACCAAAACCATTTTGATTTGGTAAAACGCTAATTTGATTTGAAAGAAGACCAATTTTGAAGAGGTTCGTTAATGTACCTTTTTCACAGTTTTCAGATTTATTACATTAACCATATATAGATAACATATATTATATATTATGATCTGACTAATTTTATAGATAAGATAAATTATAAAAAAGTACATATTATAAATATTTTATCTTGTTACAGTCAATATGATCTTGTTATATACATACTAGAAGAATATTTAGTTGATTTAGTTGATTCTAGAGTTTCATTAGTGCATACTTTCATATAAATATCATGTAAATTTGTTGAAGTTATGCCAACATCTTTAATACCAAAAATTGATAAATTCTTTTTAATATCTGCTAGTAAATTTGGAAAATATTCTATATTATTTTGTGGTAAACGATATGTTATATCATTTTGAGTATAATTATCAAGTGCATAATTATTATCTGTATAATATTTTAATAAATTTTCCACTAAATCTATTTGAAAATATAAGTCTTTTGATATTATCTATAATATTAGAAATTTAAAACAGAAATATATATTATTTTTAATAAATTAATAAAAAGCAATAATGTATTTTTATTTATATTTTTTACCAATCTATAGCCAGTACCATGTAAATCTTTTAAATCTGATAATGTACCATAACATCTTACAGTAGCATTAGATAATATACAAATACGGTCACCAATAATTTCAGCTTCTTCAACATCAACTGTTGTACATACAATAACGCGATCTTTTTTTAATATTTGCAATAATTTCCATATTTTTTTTTTACCATATGAATCTAAATATGTTGTTAAAAGATTGCATATTATTATTTTTGAACCACCAATAAATGCTATGCATAAACATAATTTTGTTTTTTCTAATTGTGTTAAATATTTTACTTTTCTTTTAATAATATGTTGAAATTCAAATAAACGTATATAAAATTTCATATCATTTCGTATTTGTATAGCATCTTTAATGTGACAATAATAATATAAATGTTGTATTATTGTTAATTCATCAAATAATGTTAATGTTGATAAATATAAACCCATTTTATTATAAATATTTTTAATTTTTTTATCATTAATATCTACATTATGTATTAATATTGTACCATCTGATGGTTTAATCATACCACATAATATTGATATTATAATTTGTTTACCAGCTTTATGATGTCCTAATATCATTGTTATTTCATTTTCATATATATGTAATGATAATTGATTTAATACTGTTCCATTATTTATAATTTTTCGTATTTTTTTAAATTTTATACCAACAATTTTATCAAATCCTGGCCACATTTTAGCATATTCATAACTTTTTATTATACCAGCATATTTAAATTTATTTTTTTGATTAAATGTTTGGATTTCTTCATTTTTCCAATATGATTTCATAAGTAAATAATAAAATGCTTGTGGTTGAAAAAATGAACCAGGTAATAATGATTCAATATATAATGTTAATAACATATATAATATAATATTTATTATTAAAAATATAAAAATATAACCTAACGAATATGTATCCATTAGGTTAATTTTTTGGAATAAATTTGAAAATGTTGCACCATTTTTATTTTGTTCATGTAATAACATTATTATTATACCAACTAATAAGCAATTATTAGGAAATAATAATGTAATTGTACGTAATACTACACCACTTTTATTTAAATTAGTTAATACAAATATGAATAATGAATATACTGATATCCATATTATGACTACAATTGCCATTGCTCTATTTCTACTTGTAAAAAATGTTGATATTGTAAATGTGAATGTAATTAATGAACATGAATATAGCATTAAAAATAGATATACCACAATAAAACTTGTTTCATAAAAAACTTTAAGCTAAAAAAAAAAAGGTTTAAGAAAAAAATTTCAAAGTAAATTAATGTAATACTTTCAAATATTTTACCTTTAATATTAATGTTATAAAAGAATTGAAAATTATCGCTCGAAGAAAAAAGAAAAGAAAATATGTTGGCAAATACATCCAAGGTTTTACACCATAAACGTACACCATTTGTCGAACTAAAGCTCTACGTTCTGATACCAACATCTGCAAATTATAACATAAAATATTAATTATAACTTCTTAGGATCTATTTTTTTTAAAGCGTCGGTGGCTTGTCTTGTGTTTAGTAAAAAATGTAATAAAGTTTAATCATTATCAAAAAATATAGTATATTTTTTTATTTATTTTATGTATGTAAACAAATTTGAAATATGTAAAAAAAAAAAGTAAATGCCCCGGGTGAGGATCGAACTCACGACCTTTAGTCATCAAATTTCTGAAAATTTTAAATTTCAAAGAAAATATCAATCTAAAAGGAAAATAATCGACTTTCAGACTGAAAATTGAAACTTTTCTTTAAGAAGTAACAGTAAATTCAATTAATAATTCAATGTGTTCTATAGATTGGTTAGTTAATATTATACGATAAATGGTAATAATGCTAGCTGTAAACTTGATACCAGTACGCAAGCCAATATTATTTCAATTGAATAAATAAAATAATTGATTAAACACCAAATAAAGTGAAAGCACTTTATAGTGCAAATTTAAAAATAAAACTTATAAATGCAAATTTTTAATTACAAATTTTATTTCTAAAATTTTAATTGAAGCAGACACTCCTGAATCTATTGTTGAAGAATGTACAGATGTTTTTGAAGGAGTTGGATCATTAATACCTGTAAAAATTAAAAATAAAAAGAAAAATCTATACCACATATTCCTGCAGCGAGGGAAATTCCACTAGCACCCCACGAACCTGTACGTGATCGAATGGTTAAAGAAGGAATAATAGCAACACTAGAAATGCCAACAGATTGCGTGAGTAATATGCAGATTATAAATGAATCCGAAAAAATTTGAATTGTGCTTTTGATCCAAGACCATTAATCAAATATATTAAACGTGATCATTATCCAATATCAACTGTTGAAGAGTTGTATTCAAAAGTTGTATTTTTGTATTCAAAATTTCTTTGTTGATCGTTAAGAGTTGGGTTAAGTTGCGGAAATTTTGTCACACACGATTTTTCAAAGATTTTTGGAATTGAAGAAAGTATTACTATGCTTCTATAGTTGTCAATGACTTTTTTGTCAAAATTTTTGAAAATATGTATAAGATGAGAGGATTTCCATGAAGACGGGAAGTTTCCTATAGATAAGGATTTGTTGAAGATTAGTTGTAGAGGCGCACATGCGGATAGAAAAATAGGGGAGTCCGGTCCTGGGCCTTTATTTGTATCAACCATCAGGAGAGCGCTAATTTTTAATTATCTCCGCCTGACTTATTGATATGTTGTCAATGAGAGGTTTTAATGTTTAGAAAATCTGTAGTGTAATGCGTATTAATACTAGATTACTTATGAAATACTTCCTGGAAGCGGTCCGCAAACATATCGCAGATCTGTTGTAGGCATGAGGACAGTATATTATTTCTAGACATAGTTACAGGATATACCGAATTGTTACGCTTGGTATTTACAAATTCATATATTTTTTTCGTGTCACGCATAATATTAATTCCCATATTTTGAACATATTTATCATATGAATCTCGAAATTTCTGAGTAAATTCAGAAGCAATTCTATGATATTTTTGTTGTAATTCAGGTCTTATTTATTTTACTTTTAATTTTTTTATGTAGTTTGTTCTTTTCATTACGCAGAGTTCTCTATCCAGATCTCTATCCAGCCACGGTTCATATAATTTTTTTTTTACAATTTAAGGAACATGTTTATCAATTATATTGAAAATTTATTTTATGCGTATGCGTTTGTGATAAATCTAGGTTAATGCTATTAAAATCAGCATTCTTGAAATCATATACAATAGTTTTATTGTAAGATTTGGAAAAAGAAGTGTGAGCGGTGGGGATTTCGACTACAATAGCAGAGTGATGGATTGTATTAGAGAATAGATTCTCGGCGTCATTAGCTAGGAAAACCAACACGTTGTCATAAGAATTAGTGAAAATCAAGTCAAGCCAATTACCATTGCTATTCGGATTACGAACAACCGGTTGGAGATCAGTGCCATAAAAATTATTGATTAAGTTTATATCAATATCATGAATAAAATTAATAGGTAGAAGAATATTGTCAGATTCGTCTGTTACGAACTACGAACTATATATTATAGAAGCCTAAAGAAAAGAGGTTATGTTTTCATATAAATGATTGGCCCCAACATCTGACAGTGACGCTGGGGTAAACTGACAGTTGGCGGATATAAATTTTATGCTTAAGCCATGTGCTATTTGGTGTAATAATGGAAGTCTTGACGTCATTCAGGCTTGTAAATTTTTTTAATGCTTTCTAAGAACAAATTAAATATTATTTAAATTATAATTAATTATAAATTATAAATAAATAAATAAATTATGCAATAAAAATGATAAATTATGCAATAAAAATGATAAATTATACAATAAAAAATTTGAGAATAATGAGTGACGTCACGACTTCTATTTTTACACCAAATAGTACATGCCTTAAGCATAAAATTTATATCCGCCAACTGTCAGTTTACCCCAGCGTTGCTGTCACATCTTGGACCCCGAATTCTAGCCTCTTAACCCTTCTATAATATATAGTTCGTTGGTTACGAAAGATAACTTGGGAAGATTAAAATCACCGAAAAAGAAAACTAATGTGGATTTCGATTGGACAAAAAAATCAATTTTTTTAAAAAAAATCAATCTTTTATTTTATCTAAGATCAATTTTTGTTTTCGATTGGACAAAAAAATCAATTTTTTTTTATCTAGATCAATTTTCAAAAATCTGGATTTTTTTAAAGATTTACCCCTCCATTCACTAATACCATAACATTTGTATGACAGTGACATAAAAGATTTACCCCTCCTTTCACTAATACCATAACATTTGTATGACAGTGACATATTTCCATAGATAAAAAAAATGGATTTCATAGATAAAAAAAATTGATCTGTTTTTACGTTCGATTGGACATTAATTGAAATTGATTTTTTTTTTAATTTTGATCTGTGCCAATCGAAATCCACATAAGTCTTCTTTTTTTGACATAGTATTAACTGACTGACAGATTTGAAAAATATCTTCGTGTTTGGATTCGTCAGAATTTGGAGGAACATATATTGCCCCGAAATAAATATTTTTGTCATTATGTTTCAACTTTATTATATTGTGTCAATTTTATGTGACGACCTAGAAAATACTAATTCACTGTTTATGAACTTTTTAACAGCTATGAGGGCCCCTCCACCCCTTGAACATCCAGCGGCAATATAATCCCTATCACATCTGTAAATGGACCAGTTTGAGTTCAGAATTTCTTTATCTTTAAATGAGTCATTTAACCATGTTTCAGTTATTACATTAAAATGACAAGAGTTGGCATCAATAAAAAGACTTTTAATTTTAGATTTTTGTGATAGAAAATTCTTAGATCGTCGATTGGGTTTTTGAAATTTTTAGAAAAAGTAAATGTAGAAGGATTTTTTTTCAGATGACTGCTTATTTCGGGGACGAACAAGCTTCTCTTGATGCTCTCAAATTTTTTGCAATTCTGCGACATGGTTAGAATTTATATGGCATTCGAATGTGGCAAGATCTTCGTCAATTTTTTCAGCCGAGAAACCTAACTGGTTAAGAAAACGATAATATAATGACCTTAAGGCGCTGAAATCTGTTGGGAATCCTCCTTGTTCTATTGCCACTAGTGTGCTCTTCTTTGTTTTGCCATTTACACACACATCTTGAGGTTGTTTGGGAAGGTAAGCCAGGTACAGGCGAACATTGTCAAAGATTATGCGTTCCCTTAGACGGCTAAGAAAATATTTATTTTCGGAACTATCTATTGAATTGATGCAATGTTTGACTTTAGGTGGATTAGTGGATCTAAGAAAGTGGGACTAGGACTGATATTAGGACTGTTGTTAGTGTTGTTGTTTGAAATAATGAATTTTGACGCTGAAATAATGAATTTTTATGGACAAATTTGTTGATACTAGGATGATTTAAACAGCATGTATTTTGTTCAGGACAAAATATAGAAACAGGTTGGTAAAGTAGGGCGTTTGAAAGTAGGTACAGTTTCGTTGGTGGTTGATAGGTTTTTATTCAGGTTATAAAATGATTTTGGCGCAACTTTTAAATTAAAGTTAGGATTATTTTGTTACTGTTACTTTTACTTTTATGTGGAGAAAAAGAACCATTCATATTTTACCGGGAATTCAATTTTGAAGCAGCTATATGAAGATTTTCTCTTACTTAATTTATGAGGTATAATTTTTTGACATAGAATATTTGTTATACCAAACTGGACACTAAAATATTCTCTTAACCATGATTCGCCATTTTCAAGTGAAACACCCTTCAGGAAATAAGCTGCTGTTTCATTACTTGTAGATAATGGTGCCGTATTATTTTTGTTTTTGTTGGTTTTGTTCATTTTGATTTTAACAATGCTGCATCACTTTAAGCAATGAATGAGTATTCTTACAGTAACTACATATAAAAAATTCCTGCAGTTAATGATGATGCAGATCTCTGGAAGCTCCAATATAAGCGCCATTCAACTTTCGGTTGCAGAAGCCTTTACAATTAACCCACTTATATGAGTTATCCCAACAAACATTTGGTAGTGCTAATTAGTGATTTAATAAGATATTGTTACCAAAATTAGCACTAGAAAGATCCTTTCACGGATACCATTTCGTATCAAAATTCGTAGGATTCACTTAAGTGGGGAATGATTTAAGTGTTCGGCACTGATGAAATATGGTTATATGAACTACTCTTTCAATAAGCATCTTCACCGCCAAGTGCTTACATTTGCAGTGACAATGTAGTGTCTAAAACGTGAAAGACTAGTTCCTAACACCAAGTAATGACATCAACAAGTTGATCATAACGATATTGTATTTTTTTCATACGTATACTTATAAAAATTGTTGTGCAGGCCGTCTACACTATCCATGACCGTTTCCATTGCCATTTCCATTTCCATAGCCATTTCCATTTATGAATTTCCAAACAAAAAAAACTGGGCATTTCATGGACTGATATATTATTCGAAATATCATTGAAATTTTTATTATATTTTGATTTTCAACGAGTAAAATTTTTTTGTATTATAGTATGTTGGGAAGACAGAACGAAATATAGTATGTTGGGAAGACAAAACGAAAGTCAATTAATAAATTAACCACAATATGAAACCTAATTTACAAATTAAACCACTTTCCGCCATCTTATTTTTGACATATTCGTCCATAAACTTATCCATAAATGGACGTCCATAAAGTTTGCCATTTATGGAATGGCTGATGGACGAGTGGTCTCCATTATCCATAATGGTTTCCATTTCCATTTCCATTTATGGACAACATTATGGATAATCGAGTGTTACACGCTGAGTTATATGTACATTAATAAATTGAAATGACATAGCTTTAAAATGACACGTTTACAAATAACAATTACGCGATAAAAGTATAAATTCCTTTATGATAAAATATTATGAGATAGGTCCAAGTTTAAAAAATTCAAATGTAGCTAGTAAAAATTAATGCAACTAAAATTTTACTGATCAATTTTATGACGTACTTCGAAAAAATTAAAGGGCTTTGAAAATAATGGGTTTTTGCACAAAATAAAATTTTAATTTTAATATTTGTATCTTAATTTCTGTATTGAAAAATATGTAAGCGGTGAAGCAGTAAAAAACTGTTGAATTTTTATTTTAAAAGGAAAAGTATAATGCACATAAATATAAGTATGAAGAAACAATAAAGAAAATGTAATTTACTGGGTATGCACATTAATCAATAGATTTTGTAGAAGGACCAATCCTAAACCCTGTCCCAAGTTGCGCCAAAATCATTTGAAATGTTCCATTATCTGTTGCGTTTGTCACACTTCTGGACTCTTTGCTGCAAGAAAAAAACTGCAGCTGAAGAAAAAAGATGAAGATTTTAATTACATAACTACCAAATACAGTGTCATATAATATTCGCAAATTGAAACTAATTTACATTGTAACAATAACAAAAACACAAAATCCAAAATAAACTAAAATCAATTTGCATACAGAAAGACTTTTAAGATCTTTTTCTTTAACTAAAACCAAAGCCGTATATAATTATATACGTAATAATTATATTTAGTGTTTTATTCATTCCGAATATTCCGAACGCGTCTAAAATGTCAAAAAACGTCCTTTTATTCATTTTATTTATTCTATTTCTTCCATACCGTGTTCTTTTATTTAATTTAATATTCCGAATACAATTTTTTTGTTATAAGTAGAAAGGTAGAATAAAAGGAATATTCTTTATTCTAACCCCAAATTTTGAAGGAAAAACAATTTTTTATAATTTTACCATGACTATAATAATAAGAAATATACTTTAAAACTATAATAATTTAAATTAATCCTACCATATATAATTATGTAAACAAAAGAAAACATTTATTTTTACATATGACAAAAAATATTCCATTTATTACTTTTTTATTCTTTTAATCGAGTGCGTGTGCGTTCGGAATATTCTGGCATGACGTCATCAATATTCTATTCCTTCTATCCCTTCCACAGAATGAATAAAAGAAAACACTCATTATGTAGAGTAAGCTACAAAAACAACCATACAGATACTCTACTCTTATAGTGCAGGCAGAGTAGGATAAAAAAACCAGTTTTAATTGATTATTATAAATTAAATAAATCCACAATTTAAAATTAGAAGAAATATTACACTTGATAGTAAAAATATTGAATACATTTTGCAATTTATTTTAAATTTAATTTTATACATAAAAATACATAAAGAAGTAAATGATACTTCATGCTGAATTGATCCTATTTTATTATAATTATTTTTAATAAATTTTAATAAATATTATTTTTATATAGTCAAAGACAACAGCCATACAGATACCCAGCAAACATGTCTTCAATGACATACCCACGAATCACCAAAGACATGTCTTTAAGACACAGTATAGATACAGTAGTGAACCGGCAGAACAAAGTGTAGTTCGTCCCGCCAAAATTCCATGTTAGTGTGCGTTCAATATATTAAAACTTTTTATATGTCGCTATTTGTTAATTTACATCTGTATTGCATTCCGGTCTAATGCATTTAATTTTCACCTTTTTTAACACTTAATTTAACTTTTTTAATATAAATTTTCATTTGTTTTTTTAAATAACTTTGTTTATATTAATATCACTTCTTTTTCACTCTGCTTTCAACTAAATTTAGAACTTACAATATTCATGTGATAAAAAACAAACGAATTTTCACAACCCTTTACTAAAAAAATATTCCATTACACACGACCATATGATTTTTCTTTGTTTGTGTTCGTGAATGATGACGAAAATAAGACTTTTTCATAGGGGCTTATTTGAAAATTAACTTAAAACGGTAAAAAAATACTAATAATTTTCAAATCAACAGAGTGATTCTAATTAATGTTAAAGCTTAGCAATTGTTTAAAATTTCAAAATAAAAGCTTACTGTAAGCTTTTTAATAAATAAAATTGAATAAATATAATGAAGTTTCATAATAATGAGGCTAATAAATTAAAAATAGTTGATTAAAATTCAAAATATTATTAAAAAAGTATAAACGAAAAAATTGAAATGCTGCAAAATTTTCGTTATTCACTCTGTCAAGATAAAATAAGCAGCACGTGTATCGGGGAAAACGTAACGTTTGAATTTCGAATCGAATTTGCTATTTTGGTATTGTGGAAAACGTAACGTTTTTCATTATTACAATGGAAAGGGTTTTTTTTTATTTTTATTGTTACAATGGAAACTACTATATTATTATAAAACGTTTCGAAATTTTTTATCGAATCGATCTATCAGGTAAGAACTTTTTTAACGTTTTTATAGAAAATTTTAACGTTAAGTATTTCTGTATTTTTTTTCTTGAAATGTATATTAAATTTATGAAATATTTATAATTAAATGTGTGGCATTAAATTAAAATTAAATTTATGAAATTTTAATCCATTATATATAAAATGTGAATAATTTTCATAATACTCTTTTTCCTATTTTACCATATTTTTATATTATCTAAAAAAAAACAAAAAATATTCTATGGTTATACAAAAGATGTTAAGGATATTCTCTCTTCTTTTTTTTGTTAAGATTAATTTACGGATGGAATTTTTTTTTACTATTCAAATATTTGTAGTTAATTAACAATTTCTTTCTTCTCCATTTCTTTGCTTTGCATATAAGTAGAACGCATATTAATAATAATAATTTTGTTTAGCTGCTTTACATTACATAAAAAAGAAACCACCTATAAAAAAGAAAACCTCATTTGCTTTTTATTTATTTGAAAAAACTTGCTTATTTTATTTATTTGAAAAAACTTTGTAAACAATACTAATCACAGTTAACATATGATATTTCCCCTCAAAATTGTAATTGAAAAGCATTATTTAAGGGAAACAATGGAAAACACTATTTAACGTTTACGAACGTTTTCCCCGATTGATCGTTTTCAATCGAACGTAAATTCAAAAACGTTACGTTTTCCCCGATCGTTTGATCGTTTTCAATCGAACGTAAATTTTTCAAAAACGTTACGTTTTCCCCGATACACGTGCAGAGTGAGAAAGAAAATGCATTTTATTTTCGTCCTGGTCTAAAAATTATTTTATTCTGCGTTTCACTACTGTATCTTATACTGTGCTTTAAGACATACTCAAGACAGACTGCTGACATCGCCATACAAATGTCACAAGTCGTCTTGCATGACATGTCTTGGGTTTGTCTTGCATGACATGTCTTGGATATCATTTACACACGCAACTTTGCACCTTAGAGTATATAGAACAGGAGAAGCTATAATATGAATTTGCCCCTACAAGCTATGAAGCATCTATTTTAGTTGTCAAAAATTTTCATATTGCCTTCAGAAATTTTCATATTGCCTTCAAAAATTTTGAGTTGTATGTCAAAAATTTTCATATTTAAAGCTTTTAATTTTCGAATAGAGCTTTTGAAACACGTTGAAATTTGAGGCAAATTGTGGAAATATTTAATAAAATATAGTCAAATATTGCAAAAAACATTGTTTTTATAGTGGAAAAGTGGAAAATTAATAATAAAAAATGTATTATTGTATTGTTAAAGGGTGTAAAAATCATTTATTTAATAAAATACAGGGAAGTTCAGGAGATATCCTTTACAAGTAAATATATAAAATTTTATATATTATTATTACTCATTTTAAAATGTTTTTTTGAATAAATTAATAAATATACATTTTTTCTTTTAATCAACATTAAAATATACCAACGTTTTAGTTAGAAATCCCTATTAAAGTTGAAATAAAAATAGTAAACAAATTATTTCAAAAAATTTTCCAAATTTGAAAAGAGTTTTTAAACAGCATTATTTGTAGACAGTGTTGTAGTCAGGAAAATTTTTGTTGAGGCTTACTTATTTTTTGGGATGAATTATTGAATTAAAATATATTTTAGATTTCCCAAAGAAATGGTAATATGCGAGCAATGGTATATTGCGGTTAATTTAACACCTGATGATTACCGTATAACATACAAAGTATGCGTTACATTTTAAGGTGGATGATTTTAAAAATAGTACCAAATTTAAAAAATAGTACAGAAATAGTTCTTTTATTTATTTACTTATAAAAAATCAAATCACAATATCAAATAAAAATCAAATCAATTAATTTTTATATTAAGAAGAGCTTTTACGTTGCTTTACTTTTTCTTAAGCCCTCCCTATGAAAAACATCTCTTTACCCCCCACAAAATCGAGTGACACTATATTTTAACTATAGCTTCTCCTGTTCTATATACTCTAAGCTTTGCACGCGATTTTTCCTTAGAGTATATGTATCAGGAGACGCTATAAGTATAAAAAAGTGTCAGAAATTTTTGTGAGGGGAAGAAAAGAAATATTTCATATATTTCTATATAAAAAGTGCGAATATTTGAAAAGTAACTGCTGATTCACAATGAGAAACGATGCGCAAAGCAACGGAACGCAAATCAAAGTTAAAAAGTTGAACTATATGAAAACAATACTTCTGTTCACAATGAAGAGAGAGAGAGCCGACGCGACGCGTAACAAAGCAAAAGTTGGCCAACTTTCAACTTTTACGATAATCAACGCGAGTAATTGACAGATAATAATAAAAATATTTCTCATTCTCAAAAGTATTTGTGGAAAACTAGATAGAAGGAATTTAATTTGAAAATAATAGATTGCGCCAACGAAAATGTTCCCGGTAGGGGCAGATACTATTCTTTCAGTATAAATTTTGACAGCTTAAGCTATTTTAATACTTTTTATTAGCTTATCACCATGGACGATGACGAAAATAATAATATTATTGGTAAATTAAATGTTTTGAGTACGAACAGAAGTTTTTATTAAAACATCTCCTAATTTTGTAAAAGAAATATGATTTATTAAGCAAGAATTTAGCTTTTTAGGGTTACTGTTACCTGTTTTTTTTACAGTATTACCTGACCCTTAGCAATCGCAATCTTTGAAAAGTTTATTACAAACTACGGAAGCTAAACTTGGTTGTTTTCCAGTCCTAATAGCTGTAATTCACTGTTTTTTTATCACGAGGAAATCTGTGAAATTTAATTTTCGTATTAGCTGCATATAAACTTATACATTGCGGAGCACAACAGTAACTAGGCATTTTTCAAACTAATACACTTTATTGTTTTAACTTTTTTTTAAATATGTATGTATTAAGCACGTTAAGTATTTTTAATTAATTATTTTTTACTACGACTTTTATATGAAAATATAATCAATTTCAGACTTTATCCTGAAAGTATAGTATTCGCCATCTGATGGAAAAAAACTTGGCGCGATCTATAGTTTAAAAAAATTATTAATTCACCTCAGGTCTTAAGTGTTCAATAGACCATTTTTTGACAAAATGAGTTAAATATGCAGTTTTAATAATTTGACTACGATCTTGCGATTGGCGTAAAACGTTTTGTTCTATCACAAATCGTTTCCAATATATTCTTGAAAAGTTATGTTCAAAAGTTATTTATAATTTATCGGTCTACATATAATATACTGTTAATATCCAATTCGACATCGATCACTAGTTTTTTAAAAAAGAATATAAATTAAAACTATTTATAAATATTTTTTTTATCACTTTTATATAAAAAAGAAATGAAATATTTATAAAAAATAATTACAATTGTTGAAATGTTGCAAAAAGTATTAAAACTTTTATGCTAAATCATAAATTTCAATTTCTCAACATTTTTATTTTTGGACATACAACACTATAGAACTGAGGTGACGATTTGTATATTAAATATATCAATTCTAGTAGTATTTAATACTATTAATATGCTTTTTTTTATTTTATTATTTTTTTGTGGAAAAAATGGACAAATGGACAATTGACTGAAATAAATGAAAATCAAAAGTCATTTAACGCTGGAAATACCAACACATTGTGAATTGAAAAATTATTATACCGTCGCTTTGCTTTGCGCTGAATAAATTACATTGTGAATCAGCTATAAAGCTCTAATAATAATAAAAATAATTCTGACACAGCTTGTAGGGGCAAATTCATGTTATAGCATCTCCTGATATATATACTCTAAGGATTTTTCGGGCTAATTGTCGAACTTAAAATTATTTTGTTTTACACGAAAAAAATTTACTAGCAACTTTTCAGGCGACTTCTCAGGAAATTTTCAAATTGTAAAAAAAATAGACAAACATAACAAAAAATAACAAAAAAAAAATCAAATATATCATATGGTTTAAAAATATTAATTTTATATATAATTAATAAAAATTAATATAAGTATAACAATATATATATAATATATATATAAGTATATGGCGTATATTTAAACTTAAGGTTGTCTATATGTTTTTTCTATAGTATATTGTTTTTCCAAAGTAAAATTCTAAATTTACTGCATAGATCTTCACTTTTACTTTTTCATGTACAAAATTTCAAGTGTACGCTAAATTCTGTACGGAAATGTTAAGTTTACGAACACCTAAAAAGTTACGAAAATTTCTTAACCAAAATGTAACGTTGGCGTACACATAAATTGTATACGCTAAATTCCGAATGAAAATGTAATGGAAATGTAAAATTTTTTTTCTACTGTTTCAAGTGTACGCTAAATTCTTTACGGAAATGTTAAGTTTACGAACGCCTAAAAAGTTACGAAAATTTCTTAACCAAAATGTAACGTTGGCGTACACATAAATTGTATACGCTGCATTCCGAATGAAAATGTAATGGAAATGTAAACTTTTTTTTTCTACTATTTCAAGTTTACGATAAATTCTGTACGGAAATGTTAAGTTTACGAACGCCTTAAAAGTTACGAAAATTTTTGTAAAAAGTTACAATTTTTTTATTCATTATTTTTTTTATTTTTTATATATTAATAAATATGAATTTATTTATTTTTGGTTGGAAATATATTATTAAAATAACTAATTTGTTTTTTAATTATTATATAAATACGAATACGCTACATTAAATCAGTACGAAAAAATTACGCTAAATTTGTACGTATACGTTACACATAAACAGTACGCACAAGTTACGCTAAATATGTACGAATACATTACACCTAAACTGTACGAAAGCATTACACTTAAACAGTACGAAAACATTACACCTAAACTGTACAGAAACATTACGCTTTTGCGAGGACTTATCGTAACGAAAAATAGTGTCACTTCTCATATAAGGAATGTAACAGTTGCATATCAATTCTGTTACGCCAAAACGTAACATTTTCCAAGACCTTAGAAGGAATTAGACTCGGAAAACTTTACGTTTCCGTTACGCAATATTTGGCGGGGTCTTGCATTATGTGTCTTGGGTTTGTCTGGCAAGACGTGTATGATGCTTGTCTTTGTGGGAAAAAAGTTAATATTATATATGAAAATCACTATTTTTTATTTCAAGACTAATAAAATACATTAAAAAGTAATCAATAAAAACTTTTAACAATAATAAGTCAAAATATGACTGAACAAAATGTAAGTTAACAAATTCACATTTTCTTTTACACAACACAAACACCATACATTGCTGTCTGACACTGAATAAAAAATATATACAAAAAATAGAAGTTTATTTTAGTTTTTGTAAGAGTCACCAGAGTCTTAACCATCGCATAGAATGAAATATTTTATTTTGAAAATTATTGTATACCTATCTCTTGCTTTCTAATACATTTTAAATTACCCAAGACATACTAGTGACATGTCTTCGGTCTGTCATGCAAGACAGAATTTTTGTTTGGTACCCCATGTAGCCATAATTTGACGACAGAAATTTACCGGAAATTTGTCACACTATTGTTGAAGTTTTTGTTAACATCAAAATTTGACAACAACTGTGTGACAAAAAATTGTCGAAAATTTGACGAGAGAAATTTACCGGAAATTTGTCACACTATTGTTGAAGTTTTTGTTATCACCAAAATTTGACAACAACTGTGACAAAAAATTGTCGAAAATTTGACGACAGAAATTTAGCGGGAATTTGTCACACTATTGTTGAAGTTTTTGTTACACCAATATTTGACACCAACTGTGTGACAAAAAATTGTCGAAAATTTGATGTCATTTATTTGTCACACTTTTGTGAATATGTATCGGTCATAATTTGTGAAAACAAACAATTGTGAATATTTTTTTGTTGCATTTTTACCGTTTTTCATAATTGTTGTGAAATTGCGTATTGAAATTGCGTTGTGAAACTTTTATTTTAAAAAATAAAATTTATTTTATTCTTATTTTATTTTATTTTTATTTTAAAATTTATTTTATTTTATTTTACTTTAATTTTTTATCCAGGTAAGAGCAAATTTATACATACATATGTATTTAAATAAATAACTTACATATATATTATAGATTAGTGAATATTAGATAATTATAAGACTACTTGAAATCTTAAAATATAATATATAAAAAATAAAGTGAATATAAGATTAGCGAATATTAGATAATTATGTAGAAATAGTTGTAAACTAAAAATATAATACGTATATAAAAAATACTTTGCAATTTAAAATATAATATAAAAATAAAAAATGGGAAAAAATTCACATATAACTCTCGGCAACGACTACTATGTAATTTCACACTTACATTAGTGTTAATAAACGAGAAACATGGCAAAATAAAGCTTTAAAAATTATTTTGGTAATTTTATTTTATCATTTTTCCTTTAATTTAAATTATATTAATCCGCATTATTTACTTTTCAGATACAGTTAAATCTATTCGAACTAAGGACTTTTCAGAGCATTTAGGAAATGCAGAAATAAAATTTTACTTACAAAGAGCGGATGAAAGGTACCGTAATCATCTAAAAAGAAAGTAAACGCAACTGAGGAGAAAGATTGATTTTTTAATTTTTTTTTAATAATTTTTTTTTATGAATTAATTTTAATTATTTTTTATTAGAAGTAAGAAAAGAACTGGGGGTCGGGTTTGGAAGTCGACAGGGTAGGCAAAGTGAGTTTCGGCTTGCTTTGTTGCAACTGTCGAGGTTTCTGAACAAGTACTTGCATTACCTCCTCGTGGTGGCCCCTGGAACTGTATCTGTCTTCAATATGGATACAGACCAAATATGCAAGCGCGTAACCAAGCTAAGGGTGTAATTCGTACCGTGCCTAGAGCTGCATGGCTGAGGGTGAGCTCAGTCGCTAACGGTGGACTCCGGATACCAGGCGACCTCCGGTTTTAACCAGCCTTACCATAGTATCGGGCCTCTGCTATGGTGGACCTTCTTTTGCCGCGATACTCGTGGGAACAAAATATGGAATCCAAAAAAACAACAACAACAACAAAAACAACAAAAACAACAACAACATCAACAGTACCAACAACAACGATACCTTCGGTAGCAGCTACTACAGGGATATCGCCGGTGGCTCATACAGCCGTACCAGTAGGCCCTCGTGCCACTGAGACTGGCTCAGCCTTGGCGGACGCAATCGAACTGCTACAAAGAACGCGGATGCATGACACCGATGAAAGTGAAATCGCGACAGACGAAGAGAGCATCTACTTGAAGGACTCTGAAAGCGATAACGTCACAGTCATTGAGAGTGACTCTAATAGCAAAAAGACTGTGGATGCCGACATTCCAATTCAAACGGAAGCGGCCAAAAAACCGAAGAATTTGTGTGGCTCGGTCAAAAAAAGGTTACGAAGAATGATAAGAGGTGGCATGCCATATGAGGTAGCCAGAGCAGAGATAGATAGGAAGCATGCGGAATCGGAAGCAGCTAAAAAAAGAAATAGGTCAGAATCGACTATCCCGGATTCTGGCAAGCGATTTAAAGGGCAGCAAATAGCGACTAAACATCTTCGCCCAACATACAGCGAGGTCACCAGCTGTACCAAAGTCGGTATCACTCCGAAGCAGTTCCCGCTGAAAGCGCTAAGCGAAGCAGAGGCCAAAATGGTCCAAGCGGCGGTGATAAACGCGATGGATGAGCTCCCAAGGGGAACACACATTAGATTCAACGGCTCGTCTAGGAAACCTGGCTGGGTCTCGTTCAACTGCAACGATGACATGAGCAAGACCTGGCTTGGCAACATCGTCAAAAGCATTAAGCCGTACCAAGGAGCGGAACTCATCATGGTCGAGGGCAAAGACCTCCCTAACTACGCCACCTGCTCAGGATTCTTCCCGGATGAAGAGGGCCTTCATGAGGAGAAGATACTGAGTAGGTTGGGCAGGCAGAATGACGTATACCGAGAATTGGAAGGCCTGTATACCGAGAATTGGAAGGTCGTGAAGAGGACATCAACAGGCAGGGGCCATCATTTGGTCCTGTCGGTTGATGAGGCCTCTGCTAGGACTCTTCAATCTCTCGATTGCAGGCCGTGGTACTGTCTGGACAGGGTGAGTCTACGCCTAAGACTAAGGACGCACGACAAGGAGTCTAGAAGGCAGCCTACACCAACGCCACAGGATATAAGGAAGGAACTGGTAGTCTCTAGGACACCAGAACCAGCTAAGGCAATGGACGTGGCTATGAAAGATCCCACAGCAGCGTCTACACCGGCAGTAACGACAGCAACAACAACAGCACTAACACTAACAGAGGTGGTCAAGGCAGCGTCGGAACAGATTCCGTCGACCAGCGGCTTTACTAAGGCAACTGTGTCCAAAAAGCCATCAGAGTTCAGACCACCTTTAAACAAAGAGAGGAAAGAGGACAGCGGTAGGCGTGCAGATGCACACAGAAGAAGAAGTAGGTCACCGCGCAGGAAAAGGACACCTCCCAGAGAGGAAAAAGATAAATGGCGTAAGGTGGAGCATGGTAAGCCAGCTAAGATCAGCTCCAGACATACCAGAAGGGAGGTGTCTAGAAGCCCTCCTCCAATAAGGAGAGAGAGGAGGCAGAGTCCGGATCGGGGAAGAAGTAGTAGAGAGGCTCAAAGGGGTCTCTCCTCCCGACGGAGAAGTAGAGAAAGACACCGCTCTAACAACAGCAGTAGCAGGGAGACCTCTAGGCATGGTCCCCGGCCGGAGAGAAGAAGGTAGGTGCCGAATTAACATTTAAGGTACTACAGGTGAATCTGCAGCATGCGAAGGCGGCATCGGCAGTTGCAGGTTGCAGATTTGCAAAAGAAGAAATCAGTTTTGCCTTAATACAGGAACCATGGCTAGCAAAAGGTAAAATTTGCGGGCTAGGCGATTCTAAAGGTAAGCTACTTTACGATTACAAGGACCAAAGACCAAGAGCCTGTATACTTTTCAATAAAAATATAAATTACGTTCCCATTACAGAATACTGCAAAAAGGACGTAGTAGCAGCGATTGTAACATCTAAAGGAGGAACGACGGACATCATAGTATGTTCAGCGTATTTACCAGGAGATGAACAATGCCCATCACCAGAGCTTACCGGACTGATATCCTACGCAAGAAGAAACAAGATGCAAATGATAATTGGATGTGACGCAAATGCTCATCACACCAATTGGGGTAGCACTAACATCAACAGTAGAGGTGAGTCAGTCTTAGAACTTATTAATAGTAATAACCTGTTTGTAGCTAATATAGGCAACGAACCAACCTTTATTAATAGAATTAGAAACGAAGTCCTAGATCTTACTATCTCAACTTCGTTCCTGACTAACAATATTAAAAATTGGCATGTCTCAAATGAACCATCATGTTCCGATCACAGGCACATTAGGTTCGAAATCGTGGGCCTCAGTCCCGAAACTTCAGTTTACCGTCCAAAAAAACGGACCAACTGGTCATCCTATAAGGAAGATTTAGAAAACAAGTTAGCAATCATTCCGAACAGGATTAACAACATAGATAGTCTCGAAGAAGCAGCCTGGACAACCAGCAAGGCTATAGTAGAAGCGTTTGAGAACAACTGTCCACCACGTAACAAGACAAGTAACAGGCAAGTACAATGGTGGAATAACAACCTAGAGGACCAAAGAAAGAAAGTTCGTAGATTGTTCACGAGTGGGCTAGGTATAAAGAAGCACTCACGACATACAACAAGGAGATCAGGAAAGCGAAACGATCCTCCTTCCAGACGTTCTGCGAAAGCATTGAAGAGCTACCAGTAGCAGCACGAATATACAAGGTTATGGCAAATGAAACAACGGGCTCCATTGGCCTTCTGAAGAAAGCGGATGGTAGCTATACAGAAACAAAAGAGGAAACAGTTGATGCTCTATTGAGGGCACACTTTCCAGGGGCCACAACCTTAGAGGTAAACGAAGAATTTATCCATCCGAGGACAACAAGCGATATCGGCACGAACCTGAGTGAAGAATGGAAACAGGCTTCCAATATCGTCAGCCCGGAAAGAGTAAAATGGGCCATCAGTACACTAAAGCCCTTTAAATCACCAGGACCGGATGGGATCTTTCCGGCATTACTGCAGGAGGGTAAAGAAACAATCATCCCCGTACTAACCAGGCTCTTTAAGGCCAGCCTGGTATGGGGACACATACCAAGAGCATGGACGGATGTTAAGGTAGTATTCATTCCAAAGGCTAACAAGAAAGCAGATGGGGATCCGAAAAACCTGCGTCCCATCAGCTTATCGTCTTTTATTCTGAAAACTCTAGAAAAAGTAATAGAGAGATATATAAGAGAAACAACCCTCACTCACAATCCTCTTAACCAATACCGTATCAATACCGTACGCGTATCAAGCTGGTAAATCCACCGAGATGGCGCTACTCAACTTAACGGGTAAGATAGAAAAGTCTATTGCAGATAAAGAAGTAGCGATCGTGGCCTTCATGGACATCGAAGGAGCCTTCAACAACACCTCTCACGAATCTATCATCAGGGCAATGAGAGAGAAAGGTATAAGCGAAAGAATCTGCAGGTGGACCAGATCCATGCTAACAAGCAGGAAAATAGAAATATCGATTGGCGGATTCACCACTAAAGCGAGAACTGTAAAGGGATGTCCTCAAGGTGGTGTTCTTTCACCCCTCCTGTGGTCCTTAGTAGTGGATAGACTACTAGTCAAATTACAAGATAAGGGCTTTGACTGTCAGGGATATGCGGATGACCTCGCGATAATAATCAGAGGTAAATTCACTAGTGTACAGTGTGACTTGCTACAGAGAGCATGCAACATAGTTGAAAGTTGGTGTATAGAGGAGGAACTTCGAGTCAACCCGGACAAAACCATCATAATTCCATTCAGCAACAAATATAGGTTAGTTGATCTGAACAAACCAACGGTGTTTGGAGTAGAACTGGCATTCTCTAAGGAAGCCAAATTCCTGGGGGTTATCCTGGACCAAAAGCTTAACTGGAATAGCCACATCAACATCATCAAAAAAGCAAACCTTTCCCTGTGGACCTGCAGACGTATATGCGGCAAGACCTGGGGTATACATCCAAAAATAGCATATTGGATGTATCTAACAATCAGCAGACCGATCGTTACCTATGCGGCGGTAGTATGGTGGAAAAAAAGTAAACTAATAAACATCCAGAACAAACTAAACAAGCTACAAAGAGTAGCATGTCTAAATATAACTGGAGCCAACGTCAGCGCTAGAAGTGTTGCTGAACTTAGCCCCACTTCACATAACCTTAGAAGAAGAAGCGAAGATGGGTGCTATGAGAATTAAAGGCTACCAAGGTCTCGATCAAAGGGCGTTGTGTAATCATCCCTCTGTAAAATTAGCAGCTAACAATAAATCATATCTTGACATGCCAAGGGATGACTGCAAGATCAAATACATATTCAACAGACCATTCAACATAGTGATTCCAAACAAACACGACTGGGAACACACAAAACCAAGGGATACAGAACTAGAATGGTATACGGATGGTTCTAAGACAGATGAAGGGGTAGGTTCTGGTGTCTACGGTAAAAGACCCAGGATTAACAGAACACAAAACTTAGGATCTCTAATGACGGTATTCCAAGCAGAGGTTTACGCAATCCAAATGTGCGCACAAGAAAACTTAAGCAGAGGATACACCAACAAAACCATAACAATCTACTCAGACAGTCAGGCGGCTCTTAGGGCTCTTGACTCTCATCAGATGAAATCCAACACTGTAATAGATTGTTTCAACACCCTGATTACATTAGGAGAAAGAAACAGGGTCACTTTATCATGGATTCCTGCACATACGGGATATGAAGGTAATGAGATGGCGGATGAATTGGCAAAGAAAGGTGCGGGCTCAACTTTTGAGGGTCCAGAGCCATTCTGCGGAGTACCAAAATGTCATCTCAAAGGATTAATAAAGGAGGAAACCAGGCGCGCTCAAATCAACTCATGGAATAACAAAATCGGAATGAAACACTCCAAACTCTTCATGAAGGGGCCGTCGAAGAAAAGGACTAATGAACTCCTAACGTGTAGCAGGAAAAAGGTCAAAACAATAACTGTCTTCCTAACAGGACACTATGGATTACGTAAACACCTACACACTTTGAGGCTATCACAGGAACGAGTATGTAGATACTGTCAAGAAGAAGATGAGACAGCAGAACACCTACTTTGCGAATGCATGGCCCTCTCTAACAGGAGGCTAAGGTATCTGCAAGGGTACATCATTTCTCCATCTGATACATGGAACATATCACTATCAAATCTGTACAGCTTCATCCGCAGTACAGGTCTGATAGATGAGTAACTATGAGGGAAGTTACAATAAGCCTTACGGCACAAAATTGTTATCATAATTATGACCCCCTATGTAAAAAATCGTGTCAACCCTGCCCACCTGTTTTCATCATTCATACATATGACAATTTTTGGCGACAATTGACCAGAATTTGTCATATATTTGTGAACATTACATGACTTGTAATGTTAATTAATTAATTAATTACTTTTGTCGTGGTTTTTACGTAAGAAGACTTTTATGTTTCACGTTGAACGCACGTTGAAAGTCCGTCAAATGCCCATATAAAATTTTCAACAATGTCCGCAAATTTCAGTACATTTTATAAAATTTCCAACGTGCTTATTTGTCGTCAAAAGATAAATTAAACGAAGCACACAAAATTCTAATTTGCCATAATATATTTAATTATGTATCACGTTTTTTATATAATACTATAAACATAAATACTTGAGAAAATAAAACGTAAACGAAGTTTAATAATTAATAAAGGTCTTTTAAATTTTATACCTAGAATAGCTTTATGATGATTTTTATTGAGTTCCGCTAATATAGCTGCTCCTCCAACGTTAAATTTATTAGGGGAAATTAGTTTATTAAATAGTATTGTTAGTTGATCTTGAGTTTCTATAATTAGTTTAGCTTTATTGTCTTTTTTTAGTGCTGCGTATTCTTTATATTTATATTCTTATAGTCAAAATGGTAAATTATTTTGAGGGATTTATTCAATAATGTGGTGTATAATCACAAAAATTAAAAAGTTAACAAAAATTACAGTCTGTAAATCCATTACGACTGCTGATTTTACTTCGAAGAAGTATAGAAATTAAAAAAAAAACAATTAGAGTTAATTGTCGGCTTTTTAACTCTTTGAAAACGCCTCTGCCGAGCAGGCAGCATTTGGGCTCTAATTGATGTGACATATCCCTTTTCTTCGAGTGATTCCATTTCTTCCTGTAAATTTTCGCATTCAATTTCTTCCAAATTCTCAGATTCTTCTGAAAACTCTTCATCTTAATTTTCAAAAACCTCTTGATCAGTTTCTGAAGATATAAATTAAACGAAGCACCACAATCAAAACAATTTTTTCTGTAAAATTTATTTTAAAAAATATTCGTCATCGTCAAATTATCAACGTTCATTTGACGTCAAATAAGCAAGTCAAAACTACGTCGAACATTTTACGTAAAAAGTTTTTTCGCTGGGGAGTAGGAATAAAAAACGCAGCTAATGTCAAAATCACGAACGTCGTATTTGCATTCGTGAAAACAGTCGTGTCTAAGAAGGGTCTTACTGAATATATCGATTCGATAAAGAATCGATATGTTTTCAGGAATACCAAAATTAAATTTACGTTACGAGTTCATTGGAAACATTTTCAGGAATACACGTGCTGAATATTATATAACTCTTCTACCTATATACGTGTTAATAGATTACTTATAATATTTCAAAAACTCACAAAATAAATTTTTAAACGGGGAATTATGAGATTTTGGGATTAACCCAATTAATAGTAACTCCCAGCATTTCTTTAC
This sequence comes from Empis stercorea, assembly GCA_949752835.1. Lineage (NCBI taxonomy): Eukaryota > Metazoa > Arthropoda > Insecta > Diptera > Empididae > Empis > Empis stercorea. The sequence continues at coordinate 39,656,721 of OX457087.1, forward strand.
AAGAATTCCCAAATCTTAAATATTTATGGCCTGATCTTAAGATTTTCTTAGTGAAATCAAATTATGGATATTATGGAAAAGCAAATTACACATGCTATCGGAATCTTAAACAAAATTAGGAGGTAGGTCCCGGCTGAATTGAAGAAGCAAAGAAGTAATATTAAGTTATAGAATTAATTATTATTGTACCACAATGTACATAATTTTATTGTATTATTGTACCGCAATGTGTAGTATTTATTTAACAATGAGATATTTAATAGAAGAAAGAAAATTCATTCCTCTAAATTTGGTAGAGCTAGGTGCTAGATAATGCAATATTACAAAAAATTGTTAATATACCAGGGGAAAAGTTATTCAACTCAAGTTATTCGCTACCAAAACGATTGGAATTGCTGAAGGTGGTCATATTAATACATAGCAATAACAATATAATTACTATTGTAACAAAGCCGTAAGTATATAATATACGGCTTTGTTTGTAATTAGACAAGGAAATAATAGCAATATATAAAATACATATACCTTAATTTATTATTCGACACTATTTTTTTATTATCATTTTAAAATAACAATTAAGAGCAACTTGGGCATTTTATATTAAATTATGTTTCAAATTAAAAAACTTTTTTGTGGCCAACAATTACACATTTTAAAACTAAAAATAAAATTTCATATTGATAATTTTATTAGAAAGAGTAAAACACCTTGGCAGCGCCGGTTCGAGATAATTATACGCCCCAGGCGAAAATTATAAAAAGCGCCCTATTTTAAAAATTAGGTACAAAAATTATGATAAAATAAAAAAGATTAACAAAAAACAATCCATTTATTACTTCATTTCATTTTTTTCGATTGATTTGCATATATAAATCAATCGAAATAAATCAATCGAAATATATAAATCAATCGAAAATCAATCGAATTTGTAATACATATATTTTTTTTTTTATTTCAATACATATCAGAATTTCTCAGAATTGGAAATTCGTATATTTTGCATGTACTTTTTTTTTTGTTTTTTCTTATTTTCAAATTTTTTTAAAACGGTTGGTTTCATAGATAAATTTAAAAATATAAAGTTTTGGAGGCTTATTTTATAATTTTCTTTGATTGTTTATAATAAATTTTGGCGCCCTCTAAAAAAAGGCGCCCTAGGCTATGGCCTAGGTCGCCTGGCCCTTGGGCCGGGCCTGCACCTTGGGGTGATGATCGGTGGAAAATTTGCATGGGCAATACATCGCACATGTATTTCTAAAGTGACACAACTCAAAATTTTAGTTTCATAGAAATTAGGAAATACTGTTTTTCGTAGTTAGGACTTTGGAAATAGTATTGTATTGATATTGTTATAAAGAATTTTCTTTCAAAAAACTATATTAAACGAAATTTTTGAAAAGTTAAGATAATGCACTTTTTATGACTTATTTGTGATTCCTTAACGAACTCATAACTTGTAGTAACTCTAAAACAACATTTTTTGAGTTGTGTTACTTTAGAAATACTTGTGCGACATATACACCCTTATTACCGTAGTCGCTTCGCCAGTCGATACGCCAGTCGCCAGTCGATTCGATAGTCGATTCGATTCAGATTATTTTTGGTATGATGGTACTCGCTTCGCTTTTAGGCGACTCTCAATTGAGAAACACGGCAGGACGCGTATATTTTTTGTTTTCTGTATTGGCAGCACAGTCATTTTTTCATAATTTGGAAATTTATTTGACAGTTTGTCTATTTATTCGAATTCTTTTTTCAAATTAAGCAATTAATATTTAATAAAAAAATTTTAATGCTTCAAGCCAAAAATTAAAAATCCATATTTTACAAAATAATATTGCTAAATTCTATAAAAAAAATATATATCTTTAGTGTGTATTTCAAATCATAGAGGTGATTCTGGATTTTTTAAAGATTTTTATAAGATAAAACAAATTTAATTTTGATTACGTGTTTTTTTTTATGAATTAGAATATATCAAGAAAATTTCTCCTTTGGAATTACCTGAAAAAAAAAAAGAATTAAAATTAATTTTATAGATCAAAATTTTTGTAATCTATACAATCAATTTTAATTCTTTTTTTTCCGGTAATTCCAAAGGAGAAATTTTCTTGATACATTCTAATTCATAAAAAAACCACGTCATTAAAAGGAAATTTAAAGTTATACCTAAATTTATTTTTAAATTAAGGTTTTTCCAAAATTAATTTTTTTGATAAATTCTATATTTTTTTTCGGGTATTTCCAAAGTTGTAATTTTCTTAATTAATTTTCTAATTCATAAAAAACCGCGTCATCAAAATTAAATTTGTTTTATCTTAAAAAAACCTTTAAAAAATCCAGAATTTAAAATACTTTAATTAATAAACACAATAATTTTTTTAAGTTTAAATTTTAATGAAATTCCTCTATAAAAAATAACCTCTCGCTTGAAAAATTCTAGGCGAGTGAATTATCGACTGATATCGACTACAATCGAATCGACAGCGAGTACGGTAATACCATTTAGAGTCGCCCAGTCGATAAATATTTCGACAGCGAGAGAAAAAGCGAGTATGGTAATACCAATTCATGAGAGTCGACGCGTATCGACTGGCGAAGCGACTACGGTAATAAGGGTGATAGATTACATATTGGAAAGAATTATTCCTATAATTGGAGCACCTTAAATTTTGTTAGTATTTCATGATTTATGATAATAAAAGATAATTAGATGTAAATCTATTATATATTCAGTATTCTTTTAATAATAACCAACTCTCATACAAATTATTATATTTTACATAGTTGCTATTTAGTTATACCAAATAATCTCTGCAAAACGAAATATTAATTTTTTTTAACCAGTTAAGCTTGTTTGACGTATATATACCTCAAGTAGAAGTGCTTTTATGGTGCGTTTGACGTACATATACGTCAGGTGAAAAAAATTATTATTTGCTATGAAAATTCAAAATATTAGTAAAAACTTAAAACAATATCATGTAAAAGTGTAGTTTACACTTACATATATCAATATTGCAATATGTAGGATCTCAAAAAAAATAAGATGAATTGTGTCGGGCGGACAGTACATGTTAACGAAAGAAAAAATTATTGTAGGTAATCGCCAATTTTAATTACGCACCCAGAAATACATTTTTGAAAATAAATTACTCGCTTAACTGGTTAAATATCATGCAAAGTGAAATAAATAAAACGCGCATATAAACAGTTTGAATCCACATTTTAAGTAAATAATTAGTATTTCGATTAGTGTTCTGTGCAATATAACAAGACCAACAATCATAATATTATAAATAGAAAGAAATTTTGCATTGTTTTACTTACTTTCAACATACGAAAACTAGGCAAAACATAAACCATTAATATTATAGTTGCTATTTCATGTAAACGATCTTCTATATTTTGTTTATATATATATTCATTCGTCGGAAATCTATTCATTACCATTAATGGTCTTAATTGATCCATATAACTTAAATATGCTTTAAATATAGCATGTTGGATAGTTGCAAATCCTTCTGTAATATAACCTGGTTTACCACCATCGCTATAGCCTACATTTCTTGGCGTACCAGTTTGTACAAATAAATGGAATGGTTTATAAATATTCCATTGATATGTCCCAAAATCAGTTTTATCAAATGAACGTAATTCTTGTGGAAATATTAATGTGTATGTGAATTTTTTTGGTAAAGTTGAATTATTTTGTAAATTATCATCGAATGCAACTCCACATAATATTTCATTTTTCTGAAGATATTTTCTCAATAGTTTTTCATTTACAAAACCTATTGGTCTTTGCAGGTGTAGATTATGTGACGCTTTTCTAATTATTTCAGTAATTGCATAATTTTTCGGTGAATAGGCAATGGTCCAAAAATGAACTCCTCTTTCTACTCGTCTAAATAATAAAAATATTATCCAAAGCAGTAATTTTAAGAATATTATACTTAAGTGCATCCAAATCACTAATTCTCTGAATTCTATAAGTTTTAGCACCAAGAGAGACATCATAATTTGATTGATTTATTAAAAATATTGAAAATAATAAAAAAGCAAGAATATATTCAAAAAAAATCCATTTTTTGCGTTTATAAGCACAGCGGAAAACACGTAAGAACAGAGTTAGTGTTAAACGATAAAAATGCATAATCTCAACAAGCTAAAACTTAAATGAATTAACAAAAAAATAACAGCATACTTTAAAATAATATAAATTAAATGAATTAACAAAAAACTTACAGCATACTTTAAAATAATAATTTTTTATTATACTCTTATAGTCGATTCACAATGTACTTCAACGCAGCGCGTTGGCTAAAAATTTGATGGCTAAAAATTAAAAAAAAAAAAAAAATGATGGCTAAAAATTAAAAAAAAAAAAAATAAGAAAACATAACGTAACTTCAAAAGAAATGCTTAAGACCAGTTATTTTAGAAGAATCGAGAGCTACCGTCCAAGAAACCTCAAATTTGGTACAATTGATACCAAGAAGAATTAAAGTATCAGGTTGTCATACCAAGTACTAAAATTTAATTTTTTAATTTTATGTAAATAAATAAATTTTATGTCCATACACTTTTGTGAGTTAAATTTTCCAAGTAGTATAATAATTTTTAATTTTTTTAGTAATATTGAAATCCAAATTATCTAATTACCTATCAATGAAATAAGGAACTATATAACATATTTTATTCGTTTTAATTATTGGGTACGAATTTGGTCTAAATATAAATAATAAAACTTTTTTAGTATTGTTCCAGTACTTTTGTGACTCACTGTATATCAAATTTTAGATTTAATATAAAATAGATTTTATTGTAAATAATTTTTTTTTTTTTTTCTAGTTACAAGATAGCTTGTCTTTTTAATTCAACTAAAACTGGCCCAGATAGCCAACCATCAGTTTTATTTTGTAATCTTAAGAACTAATTTTTAAGAATTTTAATTCTCCCAGTGGATCCTTAAAACGTTTTTCTAACTTTTAAATGTTTCGAATATGTATGTATATTGTATATTCGTAGCTTTGTTTTAAATTGTCAAATCTGATGGTTTTTTACGTTTTAATCGTCTAACTTGATTTTCTGTATCTTGTAGAATTGGTATTTCATTGTTGATATGATTTGAGATCCTATATTGATGTTTTATGGCAAATCGTTTAATTTCGTCTTCGACTGTTGCAACGTTGCAACTTTTAGGGTAAATAAAATAAAAATAATAATACAAAAAATTATTATTATTATTTTAATAGTAATTATTTATTATAATAAATATATAAATAATTCTTTATTTATATATTTATTTACTATTTTTTCTATAAAAAATATAATATGTTGTTGATCATAAATAACATATGGTTATTTTGACACTTCATCGCTTCAAAGTTATAAAAGTTGAAAGTTGGTCAACTTTTGCTTTGCTTTGCGTCACTGACGCAAAGTATTAATTTTTTATATTTCAACTTTTCTGCGTTGCATAATGAAAGTATTAATTTCCTATATTTCAACTTTTCTGCGTTGCTTTGCGTTGAAGTCGTATTGCGACTTCAACGCAATTCATAATTTCCCTATATTAATAATTTCCCTATATACCTATAAATAAAATGAGAAATTAGTTTAGTTAACTTGTGCAATAAAAACCGAATTGGATTCCATTATCCTTGACCACCAAGATTACATTCCCTACAATTACTGTTAAACTCATTGTTTTTTTTTACGGTTAGTTTCAATTATTAATATAGGTCTGTTTTTTTGTAGACATAGACACATATATTGTATTGCAAAATTTTTGAAAAAAAGACGATTCACTGAACATAGGAGGCTACAATTTTTTTATTTCATACACAGTTGAATTTATCAGCCGATAATTTTTTTTAAAATCACATTAACTTTGAGTTTTATAAACGTAAAAAAAAAATCATTAAATATAATTAAAAAATACAAAACTTTCTTTTTTTCTTTAATAAATTGCCATTTTTTAATGTAAAAAAACATAGGCTATGCCTTTTTTGTCCAATATATTTGAAATAAATTAAATGAAATATTAACAACAGAGCCATCTACATGTCAAATCATTAACTATTTATCCATTACAATTCATTTGCAATATATAAATAACTACTGTAATTTTCGATGTAAAAATTTGCAGTACAATAGATGTATGTGTCTACAAAAAAACAGGGCTATTATTTTAATAAAAATATGAAAAACGAACCCGGGTTTGACAAAGGCAAATTTCCTCAAAATCGCTTCATGTAGAACTATGAGCTAATAGCTGAGTTTTTTTATTCCTACTCTGTACTATAAGAGTAGAGTATCTGTATGGTTGTTGTTGTAGCTACTCTACAGAATTATCCAGTACAACATGTAGAGTAAATGGGAAATTAATGGGAAATTATTAAATTTTAATATGGCAACTATAAATTTGACAAGAAGATACTTCATTTTGTATATTGGAATATTGAAAATTTGATTTTTAAAAAATATCAACAAAGTAGGCAAATTTTTTTCAATCAATTCTAAATCATATTTTCCCCTTGCACTACATCTTTTTTTTATTCCTTTTATATCGAGTAGTACAGAGTAGGAATAAAAAACACAGCTATTATAAACCAAAGGAAATTCCCATATAGTATTTTTTACAAAAAATATGAGATTATAAACATAGGTAAAAAATGTTTTCTGTTCGATTTTGTTAATTTTGTTTTCCTTCCAAGGATATTATTCCAGGAAAATATATATAAACTTATCATTTAACTTTTCTCTAATATGTATATCAAGATTCCAGTGTAGTTTGAGTAGTTTACAAAATAGGTCAACTTTACAAAAATTGCATATAGATAATATTAAGATTAATATTCCAACAAGAATTGCGTTCATTTGATAAAATTGAATTTGGGACATATCAATGGAATATTTATAAACCATTCCATGTATTTGTACAAACAGGTACGCCAAGAAAGCTAAGGCTAAATTTCAGAAGGACTCTCAAATAATCAAAGCATATTTTTTAGGGTTATATTACAAATCGCGCAATAGAATACTCTATTAGCGAGAAAGGAAAGCAACGGTTAATAAACAGGACATATATTTTCCAAAGACAAGAGTTATATTGGTAAAACAATCTGGAAATGCATCGATAGAAATGCGGTGCAAGACTTCATCCAATTGATGATACAATGTAAAATGTAACAATGAAGTACAAACAAATTGATAATCTGTCCTACTTATGGTATTAGGACACTCGCTTGCCTACAAGCTAGTTTTAAGTCTATAAAAAGAGAAATAAAACTGCATAGAAAAATTACACTGGAGTGAGTGCCTACACTATAGAGAATTATACTGGAGTGAGTGCCTACACTATAGAGACTAAAATTGCTTAGACCTATCCCTAAAACAGGACGTACGGCGTATGGCGTATATACGTCGATACGCTGATACGCCAGCGTATCCCGAAATAAAACGTCACATTTATAGACATTAAAATTTTTTTGATCGATGTTTCTTTTTGTTAAATTGCAAAAATCAAATTAAAAATTTTTATACGCCCGTCTAAATTGGAAATTCGAATTGTCGCCGTTCGTACGCCGCGTATTTCAGGAGCTCTCATACAAAATGCATGTGCATGAAACGATTTTGACACACGCTATACGCCATACGCTGGTGTTTAGGGAGAGGTCTTAGAATTGTTGGCGTTCGTACGCCGCGTATATCGGGAGCTCTCATACAAAATGTATGTGCATGAAACGATTTTGACAGACGCCGTACGCCGTACGTCCTGTAATAGGGAGAGGTCTTACAACAGAAGCTGTAACCTAAATAGAAGCTACAAATTGGCAGCCAACTACGGCTGTATCGTAAATTAAACGCGACAAAACAGGAAAAAAAAATTTTAATTTTATTTTTAGCCTGTAGAAACTTTTTTTTGAGAGAAATAATTTTTTTTTATTATTTTGAGAATTCTTTCTCAGAAAATTCTTCTAGGATAAATTATTATTTTGATTCTTCTAGCGACAGTTATAATAGCATTAAAAGGTATAGCTTAAAATTTTAACTTTTAATTATTAATATATTACTGTTAATTGTTAATTGTTTCTATTACTTTTTGCTTATTGAATTAAACAATTTTACATGCTATTTTTATTATACAATATATTACTGATTATTAAAACTAAAATTCCTCTATAAATATAAATTATTAAAATAATTGTGTTGGGAAGAATTATGTTCGGAAGAATTGTGTTGGGAACAATTATGTTGGGAAGAATTGTTTGGAAAGTATTCCAAGTATGGATAAAATATATGGGAAAAGATCTCTTGAAAAGAGCATTAACGTCAATTGGTCTTTCAAAGCGATATAATGTCAATTGACGTTAATGCTCTTTACCTTAAGGCACCCCCATAGGTACGTAAAAATAAAAAAAATAAAATACGATAAATAAACACCGGGTTTATCAAAAGCCCATTTCCTCAATATTGCCTCGTATAGATCTATGAGGTATTGTAAACTTACAGATAATTCCTAAATAGCATTATTTAGAAAAAATTTAAATGATTGAAATATCGGTAAAATATGTATCTTCGATTTTTTTTTAATATTTTGCTTTTCCTTCCACGATTATTATTCCAAAAAATGAAGTATTAAATTGTATTATTTATATTCAGTTGATCTTTGAAACATTAGTTAAGGATCAGTTGACCGATTATCTCAATATTCATGAGTTGCTTTACTCTAGGCAATCTGGTTTTAGAAGGAAGCATAGCACCACTTCTACTCTTATCGATATAACTGATAGCATTACAAAAAACACTGACAAGAAATATGTATCAGTCTTACTTTTGCTAGCTTTTAGTAAAGCCTTCGATTCGATTGACTTCAGTCTACTTCTTGCTAAACTTAAAACCCAGTTTCGTTTTTTAATAGTGCATGTAATCTTATATTTTCCTATTTGTCTGAGCGATCTCAATGTGTCTTCTTGTAATCTAGTTTCATCTACTTTATTTAGTAATAAAGGAGTACCTCAATTCTCTATATTGGGTGTATTGTTATTTTCTCTTTTTATTAATGATTTACCTTCAACCGCAAGTTTCTCTGGGCTTCATATTTTTGCTGATGATGTTCAGCTTCTTCACACTTTACCTGTGTCAAGTTATGCCCAATGTATTGACGAAATTAATATGAATCTGACTTCCATTTTTAAATGGGCTACTTTTAATAGACTTGTGCTAAACCTATTAAGTCTAAAGCTATTAGTTTTAATTATGTCGCAATGGCCAATGCAGCAACATTGATATCAAATTAAATGAAATTTCCATACCGTTTTTAGGTCAGGTTAAAAGTTTGGGTTTAATTAGTGATGCAAATTTAACCTAAGAGCCGCATATTAATAGCATTATACGTACAATCAACTTCACTTTACGCAAATTATACAGCATTAATTACCACTTGCCAATAGTTATTAAATTTAAATTAGTGCACGCATTGCTGTTACCTAACTTAAGCTATTGTATTGAGATTTTTTCTGGTTGCACTAACATTATATTAGTTCGAATTCAAAAAGCAATCAACACTGCTGTGACGTTTATTTTTAACTTGCGCCCCAGAGATCATGTGGCATCTTATGTGTCTAAGTTATTGGAAACTTTTTTTAAATCTTACATCAATCTTAGACTCATTCAGTTCTTTTATAAAACCGTGCAAAATCAAGTTCCAGCTTATCTTTTGTCTTTTTTTAAATTCTCTTCTAACAGTAGAGTTTTTCATATTACCATGCCAAGAATTTCAACTTCGATATTAGGAAAATCATTCTTTGTGCGTGTTTCCAGGCGGTTTAATACTATTGTTCCGGTGTTTTGCGTAGATTCAATTTATCTCCAACTCGATTTAAATCCCAATTGCTCATTTTACTTAATCCTTAATGCCTCTAGTTACGTATTTTATTTTATTCTTTTCACAAAATTTTCATATTACTTATTAAATTTATTACAAATATATCCGCAATTGGGTTTAACAATTTGAGTAAATTTTGTAAAAAAAAATTCATATATTTGAGACGGCAAATGTGGGCAAGGCAAATAAAGTAATATACAATTTCTTTTTTATCTTTTATTTGGCAATGTTACTTTGCTTAAAAATGTATATTTTACAAATATATATAATTAAATATAAATTCAAATAAAAAAACCAATCAGACTCACTTTTTTCTCAAATTCAAATATGATGGATAATATACCGGTCCTGATAATTCCCTCGGTGCACGTGGGTTTATTTTTTCTTTAATTTCTTACAATAAATATAATTGTAACCTTTTTCTTCACGTGTTTTTTTCCAAAATGATTTCTTTTTTCTTCTCCGCGGTAAGGTGGCAGCTGATTGTTTGTCAACTGCAACTCTGATTGCCTGTAAACTCCGATTACCTGCAAACTCTGCTACCCACCAGACGACTCTCCAACACCAGTACGCATCGAAACGCCCCGACGCAAACGATTTATACATGTCATTTACAAAATTATATCAATCGATATTCGTGCTTGTAAATAAATCGATTGAGAATTGCTCGCCGCGGCGGCGCTAGATATCTTTTCAGTGGGCAACAAACTGACAGACACCAGAGGTCCACAGGCAATCAAAGTTTTTAACACTTCCACCCGTAATTTACTTTGGGAAATTACATGATTTATTTGAACAGCATCTCTTGAATCTGATTGGCCTTCCTTCACAAATTTCAATTTAGTTAATTCAGTTCATTCATTTTTGCCAATTTATCTAAAAAAAATTTATAAGTTTATTTATCTTCTTCTAGATCTAAATTTAATGTTATTAATTTCACTGCTGGTCTCGTCAGACGTCCCGTCGTTGTTTTGACCTGTGCTGAACGTATCACATCATCTTTGCCTTTATACACTTCTTCTATCTTACCCTTTTTCCACTTATATCTCGGCTGTTGATCGTCTACTATCAGTACTATGTCACCTACTTGAATCGGACGGACTTTATTTTGCCATTTTGATCGTTTATTTAGTGTAGGTAAATATTCATCTATACAACAGGTGATTTAATACATCTTCACTGGGTGGTCAGTCAATAACATCGTTTTGTACACATTTTTCACGGCTCTTACTATTCGCTCTACCGCACCATTCATCTGTGGACTGGCAGGTGGTGAAAATAATTTCCACTCGATTCCTTTTAGTGCTATCCCAGCAGCAATTTCATCGTTGTTAAAACTTTTCATTTCATCGTGTAGTTCTCGACTTGCTCCTTTAAACGTGGTGGCGCAATCACTATAAATTTCTTTAATATCTCCACGCCGAAATACTAAATTCTCAATACTCATGAGAGCTGCTCGTGAACTTAGTGAATACACCAAGTCTAATGTTATTGCTCTTGTATTCATACAAGTGTGTACAGCACACCATCTTTTATGTAGTTTCCTACCAACCTTTATTTGCAGCGGACCAAAATAATCTACGAACGTGTACCAAAACGGTTTTACTCTATCAGTAACTCTAGCAGGAGGTAAACTTGCCATATATGGTGAAATTGGCATATTGGATCTAAGTTGACATTTCACACATTTACTTTTTATCGATTTGACTAGTACTCTTATTTTCGGAATCCAAAATTGTTTTCGTAGTTCGTTGACAATCGCTTCTTGCATCTGGTGAGCGAATTTGTTATGCTGTGAGAGAACTCTTAGTCTTGTGATGTGATGATTTCTCGGCAGAATTGTGGGAAATTTTATATCATAGTCTAAACTGGGAGCGTTTTTTAAACGTCCGTCTACGCGCATTATATTATTGTCATCCAGAAAGGGTGAGAGTGAACAAAGATCATCTGATTTTTCGAGTGTTTTATTCCTTTTCAGTTTCACAATCGAAGATTTATAACTATCCCATTGAGCTTTATTATACAGATATAATTTTGCTTTGTTTATATGAGTCAATGATGGTTCACTGCACTTCTCTTTAGAAAATAATTTAAATACTCATGCCATTGTGCGAACTAAACGATTGTACTGTGAAAATCTTTTTTCATTTATAATGCTAAATTTTTGGTCAAATTCTTTGACTAATTGTACTGAATTTATGCGGTGAATTAATTTTATTTCATTTTCTTCAACAGCTTTTGTGAAATTTTGTTCTGGCCAACTACACTCAGGATCACGTAAAAATGATGGACCTTGAAACCATCTGTTATCATGGTCGGCTGAAGGAGGTTTGACCCATTTGGTACCTTCATCTGCTACATTTAGAGCTGTTGGCACATACTTCCATTGTGTGACACTGGTTGTGAATTTCACTGATTTTTGATGCCACCCATTGCTTATAGATTCGATGATTTGGGCTAATCCAGTTTAGAACCGTTTTTGAATCTGACCAAAAAATTATATTATTCAACTTAATCTGCTCTAACGCTATCCGAATCACTTCAGCAAATCTAGACCCAATTAGTGCTGCTTGCAGTTCTAATCTTGACACTGTCAGCTGCTTGGTTGGAGCTAGTTTTGTTTTTGTGCCAATTATTTCACATCAGTAGTACCATCCTTTAACGTAAATCTTAAATATGTGACAGCAGCATACGCCAGCTCTGATACATCGCAAAACGTGTGAAGTTGTATATTGTTAATGTCCGATAGGTCTTTAAAATAGCAGCGTGGTATTTGAATTTTTTCAATTTCACTCAAATGTTGGAACCATATTTTCCATTTGTTGAAACTTAACGTTGGTAGTGGTGTATCCCAGCTGATTCCTTCCACCCATAACTCCTGCAAAATAACCTTGGCTTGTACAATATAATTTCCAACTAAGCCATAAGGATCAAAAATTGACATAACTATTCTCAACAGTTCACGCTTAGTATGCATCTTGCTGAAGTTTCGAATTTCTTCTGGAATCTTCTTCTTGCTCAGTCTAAAAGTAAAAACATCTTCTTTAATTAACCAAAACATACCAAGAATTTTTTCATAGTCCTTTTCCGTCGACATATCCATACTCTTTATTTTTATTAAACATTCTTCCGGAGCAATTTTTTGTAATACCTCCGACGAATTCGACACCCAATTTTTTAATTCAAATCCACCACTTAGATGAATGTTTTTAACTTGTCGACAAATTTCTATGGCTGTATGTTCATCAGGAAAACAGTCTAAATAGTCATCTACGAAATGTTTCTTTATTATTGCGTTCACTGCAACTGTATACGTTTTTTCAAACTTTTTGGCATTCATATTTTTAATTGCATGAGCAAGCGTTGGACTGCATGTAGCACCAAATGTCATTACTTTGAGTATATATTGATCTGGAGTTCGATTTGTTTCACAAATTTGAATTCGAATTTGTTGAAACATTTCTTTAATGTCAGCACACACAGCAACAGGAAACAATCTAAACTTAACAAGAATGTCTAAAATTGAAGCATATAAATCAGGACCTGTCAATAATAAAGAATTTAATGAAACACCGTCTGTTTTTTGCGCAGCATCAAAAGCAATTCTAAATTTTTGAGGTTTATTCGGATTTATTACATTAAAATGAGGTAAGTACCAGGTATTGCATCTTTTCATTTGTTTTTCTTTTTCGTTTAACTTTTCAGCATAGCCCTTCTTGACAAAATCTTCTATTTCTTGATTATATCTTTCTTGTAAATTTTCTTTCAGGATCTTTATTTCAGTACACGACAATCTTCGAAGAGCTGTTTTGTAACTGTCTAGGAGTTTGACATTACGTTGGCGCCACAATAAACCGGTCTGATATTTTTCACCATCAAAAATTGTTATATCATTTATTATCTTTTCAGCTTCCACATCTTCCTTGTGTTTTAGGGTTGGTAAAGCTTTTACACCGACATTCTCTGTTGTAAAAAACGATTTGACAGCACTATGTAAATCTTGATCACTGTTGTCGCAAACTTCACAAATTCGTAAAACTTTATGTATGTTATTAGAATTTTTTAATATAGGACCAAAAATGGACCACCCAAGTTTTGTTTTGTGAGCAATTGGACCATCACTTCTATTATCTCACTAGGTGTCATCAGTTTTGCATGTTGCAGACCAATCAAGATTGTTGGCTTTGCATGGTGTAAATCAGGAATATTACTTTTTCGCAGATCTTGATATTTTTTTGTTAATTCTCTTAAATTTATTGTTTGTTCTGGGAGATCTAGCTTCTCGACTGTTCTGACATCCTTTAATTTGAACCTTTTGGATGATGGTTTAGCTGATATTTCTATTTCGACGCGCATTGAATTTTCTTCCTGTTTTACCGTTTCATCGGAATAGCTATAATAAAAATTTTCTTTACTTCCTTGGATCTGCATTATGTACGCCACAGAAGCATCAATCATCGTACATGAAGAGCCACCAAGAAAGCATAGGTGTCCAACTGTGTTTTACCATAGTGCAATGTCACAAGTAAAATCTTATATAATATATTTTCAACTTCGGAATTGCAATGAAAATTTCTGTTTCTTGATACGGATTCTGTTGGTTCTGTTGGAGTTGGTTCTACTGTCTGTTTGCGAAATAATGGATGTAAGCGATTATTTCCTAACTTTCTTACTGAACAGTTTCTCATTGTATGTCCCTTACGAGCACAAACAAAACATATGCCTTTTTCTAATCCAAACTTTCGACGATTTTCATACGAATTGTTTTTGAATTTCTCACATGCTTTTAAGAGATGTTCGTTTTTGCAAAATTCACATATTAACTTATTGGTTGCAATGGATTCTTGATGATAATTTATTCTTCTAGGTAAATCAGCTGGCATCGGATGTTTAATTAACTTTGCTGCAATATTGGCATACGAAGTGAGATATGTGCTAAAATCTGTTATTGTTGGTTCACTTTTCATGGCTGCATTTATTGCCCATCCCATCTGAATGACATCTGGTAATTTTTCTAATAACTCTGCTAGTAGTACCGGATTTCTTAAATATGAATCACCAGCAGCGTTTCTTAACGATGCTTCGACTTTAACAATTAATGTAGCATAATTTAGCACCCATTCACGTTGATTTTCACGTCTGGCTCTTGGAAATGATCTTGCAGCATTCAGCATTTCATTGATTATATATTCTTCTCTACCAAATCTCATTTTTAGCACACCAATAGCTTCATCAACACTTTCTGGAAATACCAATAATTCTTCAACAGCAGCTAGTGCTTTACCTTTAAGTGCTAATTTTAACCGATGCATGTTTTCGTAATTTTCATAATTGCAGGCTTCGTTTGCTATATTGTAGCTAGAGAAAAAACCGATTCATTTGCGGGACTACCATCAAATTCTGGTAAAGCTTTAAAAATTTTTCTTGCTGCTATTTGTGATGACGATAAATTTGGTATGCTAAACCTAGATTTTGAAATATTATTTCAAGTTGTAGAGGTTAGTGGATTGTTTGTTGTCAATTCACTATCTTTAAAAGTATATGGTAATTTGAATCCAGGAAAAATTGGCACATTTTGAAAATTTGATTCAAATTTATCTAATTTTGTTTTAGTAATACAATTTTTTGGTTGGTATCGTGAATTACCATCAAGAATATTCATACTATTTTGCTTATTAAAACTATTTGCTACATTTGGCAAAATATTATTTGAAATATTGGTAAAACTTGGATTCTGATCATTTGTTGGATTTAAATTAGCAGGTTGGAAAAATGACGTGGATATGTTTGGAATTTCTTTGTTGGACTGAATATTCGCGATTTTTTTTGCTATGCGTTTGATTAGGATCTAATTTTTCCTTTGAATTGTTAATTAAATTGTCCAACACAGACTCAATCTAATTTAAATTTATATTTTTCCAAACATTTGGAATTTTTGTATGACTATTTGGTAAATTGGACTTCGTACCTACTGCACCGTCATCACTATTCACGATCACAGCTGTTAATAATTTACACAACCATATGTCCTCTGCTTTCGGAGGATTTTTCTTATCAATTCCAGCGCAAGTATAATGGTAATATCTGAGACAATCTTGATTTGTACATTCTATCATATCTTCTATTGTCTCATCTGCCGATCCACAAGTTGGACACGGCCAGGTGGAATGTAAATTCGTTGGGTGTTCATTCATTATATACTAATAATGATTATATTAAATGTGCAAATCGTGTACAGCCGTGAACCTGAATGACTGGCAAGAACCGTGAAATTATTCGTGTAATATTTATAATCACGTCGGGGTCACCAATGTAAATTTTGTAAAAAAAAAAATTTATATATTTGAGACGGCAAATGTGGGCAAGGCAAATAAAGTAATTTACAATTTCTTTTTACTTTCCCTTTTATGAATTCACACTTCCAGTATATAGGTATATTTATATATATATATACAGTATATATACAGTGGTAAACATACGTATATATATCTCCTCACCTGGCCATAACTCTTAAACAGCTTGACCGATTGAGCTCAAATTTGGAAGTTGAGCTCGTGTCATCAATGGCTTGGCACCATATAAATTTGGGGCCTTTTTGATTGTGGGACGGGGGCGCGGAGGGCCGTTTAATTTTTGAATGTACCAAAAAAACCATGTGGGATATCAAATGAAAGGTCTTGACGAGTACATCTCATTGGACGGTGGTCCGGGGGGCGCCGTGGGTCATGACGGGCCCAAATCGGGGCAAAGTGGGGCCCCATAATACAAAAAATCATGTCGGGTATCAAATGAAAGGTCTTGACGAGTACATCTCATTGAGCGGTAGTCCGGGGGCGCCGTGGGTCATGTCGGGCCCAAAACGGGGGCAATGTTGGGCTCCATAATACAAAAAATCATGTGGGGTATCAAATGAAAGGTCTTGACGAGTACATCTCATTGAACGGTAGTCCGGGGGGCGCCGTGGGCCATGTCGGTCCCAAAACGGGGGCAATGTTGGGCTCCATAATAAAAAAAATCATGTGGGGTATCAAATGAAAGGTCTTGAAGAGTACATCTCAATGGGGGTAGTCGGGGGCCGACGAGGGTCATGCCGGGGGCCAAAACGGGGGCCATGTTGGACCCCATATTACAAAAAAAGTTTGTATATGTACATTTCAGTGTACATCTCAATGTGGTGTATTTCTTGGGGCGCCGTGTGTCATGTAGGGCTAAAACGGGGGCATCAAATGAAATGTCTTCAACAGTACATCTCGATGAGGGTAGTCCGTGGGGCACATTCGATTATACGGGGGCCCAAATGTGGGTCATGTGGGCTCATTATACAAAAATCATGTGGGGTATTAAATGAAAGGTCTTGAAGAGTATATTTAAATGAGCGTAGTCCGTAAAGGCACACTGGGTTACACGAGGTTCCAAAAGGGGGTCATGTGGGTCAACAAGGCCTTAAATCATAAAAATATCGTGTAGGGTATCAAATGAAAGGTCGTGCAGAGTACATCTCGTTTAGTAGTGCGTGGGTCAAGTGGGCCCAAAATCTGTTCCGAGATGTACTCCGGGTCTTGTAATGCAAAAAGACATGAGAGGTATCAAATAAAAGGTATTGAAAAATAAATCTCGTTGCGCACTCCGTGGAGCTTCATAATTCATGTTAGGGCCAAAAACCTGTGTCATGTGGGGGCCCATCATAAAAAAAATCAGGTGGGACATCAAATAAAAGGTCTTGAAGCGTAGTCCGAGCAGTACCCTGGGTCATGTAGAGCCGATTATACAAAAAACATCAGCCACATGTGGAATTCCAAATCGTGGGCAATGAGTAGCTCAAACAAATCATTCCCAAGTTGTCAAAGTATTTAAATATTTTTAGTCGGTTAAATGAATAAATATTTGACCGACTAAAAAGTGTAAAATAAAAAATATAAATAAAAAAAGTTTTTTAAAAATACTTTCCCTTAAAGAAATATTCAACTAAAAAGTAATAAACAAGCAAATAATACCACATCAATGTACTTTCCCGTTGAAATTGAGCAACTGTCAAAAATAGTAAGGGAAAGGTAGACCTCTTTATAAATAGCATTAATTCTGATAAGGTCTACTTTCCCTTACTATTGTTGACAGTTGCTCAATTTCAACGGGAAAGTACATTGATGTGGTATTATTTGCTTGTTTATTACTTTTTAGTTGAATATTTCTTTAAGGGAAAGTATTTTTAAAAAACCTTTTTTTATTTATATTCATTGGATCTCATTGTAAGGGAAAGGTAGACCTCCTTATAAATGGCATTAATTCTGATAAGGTCTACTTTCCCTTACTATTGTTAACAGTTGCTCAATTTCAACGGGAAAGTACATTGATGTGGTATTATTTGCTTGTTTATTACTTTTTAGTTGCTTTAAGGGAAAGTCTTTTTAAAAAACTTTTTTTATTTATATTTTTTATCTTTTATTTGGCAATGTTACTTTGCCTAAAAATGCATATTTTACAAATATATATAATTAAATATAAATTCAAATAAAAAAACCAATCAGACTCACTTTTTCTCAAATTCAAATATGATGGATAATATACCGGTCCCGATAATTCCCTCGGTGCACGTGGGTTTATTTTTTCTTTAATTTCTTACAATAAATATAATTGTAACCTTTTTCTTCACGTGTTTTTTTCCAAAATGATTTCTTTTTTCTTCTCCGCGGTAAGGTGGCACTGCAATTCTGATTGCCTGTAAACTTCGATTGCCTGCAAACTCTGCTACCCACCAGAAGACTCTCCAACACCAGTACGCATCGAAACGCCCCGACGCAAACGATTTATACATGTCATTTACGGCGCTAAATATCTTTTCAGTGGGCAACAAACTGACAGACACCAGAGGTCCACAGGCAATCAAAGTTTTTAACAATTTGGTATGGGAGTGTGTTATCTCACCAGTCCACTGTTCCTATCTTTTATATCTTGTTTTTACTTTTTATTTGAACTCCGTTTTGAGATGGGCAACGAAGACGGCAAGCAACGGGATACTTTAGTACATTTTTGAACATATATTATCTTGAATTTAAATTAACTAAAACGTACTACTTAGTCGTAAGTTTTTATTTTATTTAACTATCATTTTGTATAAATCTGTAACAATCTTCATGGGCTCTGTGCCTGATTGGATTGATAATAAAGAAACATAAACATATTTTTTCTAATTTTGCTGTTAATGGAATGGAATATTATCACATTATTTACAATAGTTCTAGGCATGTCATAGTTTCAGTTTATTTTTCATTTTCAAAACCTATTGAATTATGCGAAAGATTCATTTTATGCAAGATTTTATATAATTAAGAATTTTGATTAATTACATCAGTAAGGCAAATTATTTTAGTTTACTTATTAATGCATTTAAAATATAAATTGGAAAATTTAAATTTTCTCAATATTTTCTTTTAAAAATACAAAATAACTACAAAATTACAAGGGTATTAGAAATGTTCCTTTTTGATTTTTAAACGGCCGCCACATAAAATTAAGAATAGACAAGGAAATAGTTTCTTATATTTCAGGCTTACATAATAAGCCGTTTGGAAAATACAGGGTCTTAAAAAAATTAAAATTATATTGACCCTATTATTTTATCATTAAGGCCCAGGTCCATTAGTCTTTTTTAAAAGTCGTCACCACTTTTTTCTAGAAGAAGTAATGCAAGATACAAAAAAGCATGCGTGCGATAGAGAGGGAACAACGATTTTTTATCGAAAAAAAGTGGTTGTATCCGAAAAAAAAGTCGTCGAATCCAACAAAAAAGTCGTCGAATCCAACAAAAAAGTGGTTGTATTCGAAAAAAAGTTGTTGTATTCGAAAAAAAGTGGTTGCATCCGAAAAAAAGTTGATAATTAACAACTTTTTTAATAAAAGTTGGCGTTTGACATATACTTTAAAATATTTGTCATAATTTTTTGAAAAAATTCTACATTTTTTGAATGGCAATCTATTTTTTTAAATTTTATATTTTTTCAATAAAGTTTATTTTTAATAATAATAATGAATTTTCAAAATATTTCAATTAAAAAAGGTACATACTTTATAAATAAAAATTAATTGTGTCTAATTTAATGCTAACTAGACCTAGAAATCACAAATATAAAAACAAATTCAATTTTCTGTGTTGTGTGTACAATTTGAAAATTATTTTCAAATAAAAAAAAAATTCGAAATGTCAAAAATATTTCGAAATTTTGTTAAAGTGTGGGAATTTTTATCTCTCTCTGTACTGTATAATTTTACATGTTATCTCTTTCCTTTTTTGCTAGAAAAAGTGGTGACGACTTTTAAAAAGTCATCACAAGTTTTAACAAGAGTAATGGATCAGGGCCTTTATCTATCTGTGATTCAAATCTTGATTCTCTGTTGTAAGAGATGTAGAAGTTTGTATAAAACGGACTGACAGACAGACCGACAAACGGACATACAGAGTAAAACTTATATGCACATTTTTTACCAATTTGTTTGGAAATGTGCTAAAGAAGATAAATTTAACATAAAGTATTTTTTTACAACATGTAAATAATAAAAATAATAAGTAACTAATAAAAGTCAGTGTTATAAAAATGAAAAATTATATTTGAAACTGATAAGAAAGAACATTAAATCATAATTGTTAATGAGCTCCGAATACACATACTTATTATTTTTTCTTTAAAATTCATATAATAATTTTTCCAAATGACTTCTAATGCATAAACTATTGAATTTTAATAAATTATGAAAAATTTATATAAAAAAAACCAATATTGTAACTTTAAAATTCTAATTATTATATAGTAATTGAAATATAACTAATGGTTTGGCACGATACCCAACAATTATGATCTTATAATATAGCTGGCTTTCTGATACTGCCAGAGTACAGATTATGTACAATTTATTTATTTTGAATTAGAATAAAACGTCAAGCTTCAATCGACTGCACTGTGGCGAAAAGTTCTGCTCACTTCGTAATAGAAATATAATACTTTAAGTTGAAGTACTAATCCTCTCGGACGAATAAGCATAGAATTTAGCTAAAATATATGGTTTTCTTATAACATGTATCTAAATCAACATTTTGCTGACTATTACAAAAATTTGGTACTAATCGACTTATGAAATAATAATAATTTTTACTAATATTTTGTTTATATCATTTATCAAATTATTGTATAATAATTATAATCCACAAAATATAAGATTTTTTTTTATTAAAATCATATTTGTTTAGGAAAAACTGCCGATTAGCGACATCGACCTTTTGGAATGAAAATAATTTATAAAGCTTCTTAAGGCAGTTGTATAAAATGCCCCAAATATAACTTTTTCCAAGAAACGTCCCATAAGTCTTTCCCAGCAGACTTATGTAGGAACAAGTAAGGTTAGATTTTTTAACCTTTTTATAGATATCGAATTTATCAATCCTTACTAACATACTAACCGTTATTATAAATAATGGTAAAATAATGTCTGTAAATTTGTATAATAAAAAAGCCCTTTTTAAGGAGGTGTGTGCACTTTTTTTTTAACTAAAACTCTTTGTAACACGCGTTATTTGAAAAAATCCAAGAATAACCTTCTATCATTTATTTTTCTTTGCTATTTTTCAAATAACGGTAAAATAATGAAAAAACGTTAAATTACATAAAATTTTAGCACCTTTTATATTCTCTATACAAATTTGAATTCTGATGCGATTCCATAACAATTCGTCGAAATACAATTCATCGAAAATGATAATTCGTCGAAATATAATTCATCGAAAATAGTATTTCACCGAAAACGACACCCTGGGTAGAAGGGTCAATTCAATACATCCTGTAGGTACGCCCTTGGTAAAGCTAAATGGAATTTTGCTTTTCGACGAATTGTGGTCTTCGACTACTTGTTTTTCGACGCATTGTCGTGCTACTTTGTGATATATAAAATGGTATTACAAAATATAAATATAAAAAAAATAACTGTCTAAATTGTACTGTTACGGAAGAAATTGCGAATAACTGAAAATTAAAAAATATTGTAATGAATTTTTCGTCTAATAAATGGCCTTTCCAAGATAATTTCCGTTTCATAGTATTATCAATAGTACCACCCGTTACAAATTCTTTTCATGCCAAATGGTCGAGGCCACTAATCGAAAGTTCGGGCTTTGTTTATTTAATTATTGCGGCAAATTTAAAATAAAAATTTAACAACGGGAAGTCATATATCTTAAATAGACGAATTATCAAGACAATATTTAAACAAAAATTTCTATTTAAATAATTTGTATTAAACCAATTTCCATCAGTTCTCTTAAAAAACTTAAACTGTATATATACTTAATTAACTTTTGAAGTTACAAAACATGGTTTTATTCAAATCAATTATATTTCTTTTTTGTTTAATTATTTTACTCACAGCCATTGCAGAATCAAATCAATTGCAACAAAGTTATTAAATTCGTTTCTAGAAAAAAATATAAATACTAATTAAAAATAAAAATAATTTTTCAGAAAATATTATTTGTTATTATGGTAGTTGGTCAATGTATAGAAATGGAAATGGTCAAGTTAAATTAAATGATCTTGATTCATCTTTATGTACACATATGATTTATGGTTTTGTTGGTTTAACACCTGATGGGCATGTAAAAGATTTAGATCCAGAAAATGGTAATATCAACAAAATCAAATTAATTATAAATATAATACTGAATTATAAAAATATAAAAAAATTATTTAAAAAAATGAAACCACAAAATAGGTGTATTGAATGGTTTACTACATAATTTGAAAGAACGCAATCCAAATATAAAACTAATGGTAGCTATTGGTGGTTGGAATGAAGGTTCAGAAAAATATTCAATTGTTATGAATTCAGATACATTACGGAAAGAATTTGTAAATAGCGTTACAGATTTTGTGCAAAATAAAAATTTAGACGGTTTTGATATAGATTGGGAATATCCTGGTGAAAGAGGTGGTTCATTTACAGATCGACATGTGTTTGTTCAATTTTTAAAAGAATTACGTGCAAATTTTAATGAAATTAATAATAAATTATTAATAACAGCTGCTGTTGGTGGATTAAATTCATTGACTAGAACAGCTTACGATGTACCAAATATTAGTAAATATTTAAGTTTTATTAATTTAATGACATATGATTATAATGGCAGTTGGAACTCAAAGACTGGACAATGTTCACCACTTTATTCTAATAGTGAATCATCTTTGAGTGTAGTAAGTATAAAAAAATTCTTAAAAATTTTAATATTCAAATTAATTTCTTATCAAAAGGATGATACTGTTCGACATTGGATACATTCAGGTGCACCACCAGAAAAATTAATTCTGGGTATTGCAATTTATGGACGAACATTCACATTAAAATACCAAAATGATAATCAATTAAATTCACCAACTATAGGACCTGGTATTGGTGGGCAATATACTAAAGAATCTGGAATGATGACATATTTAGAAATATGTGAAACGTTTAAATATGATAATAAATGGATTAAAAAATGGGATAATATGCAGAAAAATCCATATGCATATAAAGATGATCAATGGATTGGTTATGATAATATAGAATCGGTAAAATTAAAAGTTGAATATTCTATTAAATATAATTTAGGTGGTGTAATGGTATGGTCAATTGATTCGGATGATGTGAAAAATAATTGTGGTGATGGCACATATCCAATTTTAAAAGCAATCAATAAAAGTATGAAAAATTTTACTCAGCCTGAAAATATTCAGTGTAATAATAACGATGATTTATTTGTACCTGATCCAGAAAATTGTCAATATTTTTATAGCTGTAGTGGGTAAAAAGGCTTACTTTTGTTTTATAAATTGTTAATTTTCATAATATTTTCCATTTAATAATTATTTTAGGGATGGAACCTTAACACGAAAGCAATGCCCAAATAATTTGTATTTTCATAAGGATTATTTGTATTGCACACGTCAGAAATTTGCTGAATGCGCCTGAAAATACAAAAGAAATTCTTTTGAAAGTTTTCTGTATAATTACTGCATTTGTAAACTCAAAATTCATTTCAAAATTCATTTTGACAGCAACATTTAACAAATAAAAACATTTTGTATTGCATTAAAATATGTACATATTTTAGTATTTTAATTGTATATTTAAGACTTCATTAAAAGAATCAATTACTAAATTTCCTTTTCAGACGGAATTTGTTTGCCTCATCAACGATATTCTTCCATAATTGTATATGACCTTGATCTGCCAATCTTTCAATCCAAAAACTTACAGTTCATAGTTCAGATTGTCCTTTTACAATATTCCATAAAATTCTTTTATATTCTCCATATATGCTCGTTAAATATGCTCGTTAAATATTTTTGCAATTACCGCTGATTCATACTAAAAGGGTTCATTCAAACATAAAGGGCATTTTCGATAATGCAGACTGCGCTGCAAGATCTAAATTAGAACTATAAAAACTTTTTACGCATTACTACACAACTGCGCAACATATAAGATTTGCTTTTACAATCAAATAAATTTTTAAATTTCTGCTGTATATTATTCTGAATTTAAAATAATACGTGAACGCAGTTGTAAAATAAAAACTGCAAAATTGCGTTAAAACTTCAAGCGCAGTTAAAATTTTCGAATATGCTGCTTTTGCAGTGGAGACTTATCGAACACAAAAAACAAAATCGGATACGGATATCTACCCAAACGTCGGCAGTTATCCCCTTAAGGGATAGGTCGCCAGCAGCTTTGGATATATTGGAAAATAGACCCCGGAAAATGTAAAAGGAATATGAGCTGACCCATCTGGTGTAGTCTCCAATCCGGAAGGTAAAAAGATTCGCTTGAATCTTAATGACACCGACCGGAAGTGGCTGACCAGATGGATGAAAGAAGATAAAACGAAAGATGAGGCTTACTCCTTACTGAAGGAGAAAAAGGTACAGGTGTTGGCTGCGCCTTCTACCTCTGGTGCCGTTACTGGAAGCATGAGTAAAAAACGTAATAGATCGGAGGAAGAAGAGCAACCAACTGCCAAAATGACTAAGGTCAAAGGTGTCAGGTTAGTGGTGGAGAACTATCGATAGTACTAACTATCGATAGTTTCCGATAGTTTTCAAAAAACTATCGCGATATATCGATATATCGACTAATTTTGTAATTGCTTTTTGCAATTAAAAAAAATATCAAACCATAGTATATTTTACACTAAAATTTATTTCTAAATTAAATCCATTCTTTATCATAACAAAAATAAAAATAATTCAATTTCTTTAAATTGACATAACAAACAAACAATATAAAGTTCATAACATTTTAAAAACAAAAAAAAAACAATTGAATAAAATTAGAAATATTTTATAATATATAATAATACTAAATAACCTGATAAAGCATTAGAAATTAATAATTATAGACCAAACATTTAATTTTAGTTATTATTTTTCAATCAACCATTTGTTATGGTTTAAAAATATAAGTTTATTTAAAGTTGCTGGTTTTAATCTCGATCTTTTCTCACAAAGCAATTCACCAGCTTTACTGAACATACGTTCAGATTCGACCGAAGTAGCTGGTATACTTAAATATTTTTTAACCAAATCTGTCATATTAGGGAATTCTACTTGGATCGATATCTTCCAATATTCTAAAGGACTTATTGGCATATCCAGATTATTTTTCTCTAGATAATGCTTTTTTGTTATAATAGCATCAACAGTTGTATTTCTTGATTTTGACTGAATTCTCTCCTCCAAAAACGAAACAATGATTCATCCTGATCCTTGTTTATAATATTTTCCACCAGATTTTCTCTCTCATTATTTTTTTTATTTTGTTCATCTTTTAAAATAGCATTCCTTAACTCCTCTTCCAACAAATTGGCAGCTTGATTAGCATTAAATGCTTCCCGAAATCCTTCCTACAAAAAATAAATATTATATAATTTTGTATTTATTATTTAAATAAATACCTTTTTGAATCTGGGATCTAACATAGTTGCAATCCTTGTCACAGATCTTGTTTCATACATAAACAGTCTTTTTTAATATTTTCTAACAAATTTTCAGAAAAAATTCTACCTTCTTCAGTGTTCATCTTATTTTTCATTACAATTAGTTCATTATACAGTCCAAAAGTAATAGGAATTACTAATGATAATGTAACATATTTTGAGGCTGAAATTTTTTTCGTAGCATCTTCAAAAATTTTTAATGACATTTTTAAATCAGTTAATATATTTATGTCTTCCAGTGTAAGTGGCTGTGGTGATTTTTTCAACTTCAAAATAGATGAATTTACTGCATCTTTTATTTCAATAATTCTTTCAATCATAAAAAATGTACTATTCCAACGTGTTACAACATCTTTAATTATTTTTTTTGGTGTTGTAGTATTTTGTTCTTGATGTAACATTTCAGTGGCAATGGTACTATATCTAAAAAATTTAGTTAGTTCTCTACATTTATGTAGAACATTTTGAATTGTTATAATTTTCAAACCATCTTGTACAACCAAATTTAAGGTGTGTGCAAAACACCCCATATGCCGAATTTTCATAATTTCAGCTAACTTGGTCATACTAGCAGCATTATCGGTTACAAGGCATGATATTTTTTTTTTAATATTCCATTTATCAAATGCTGCATTTAAAGTATTTGCAATATTTTCGGCTGAATGATTTGTACCATCTTCTAAGGGCTCTGTTGACAATAAGTACTGTTGATCTTAATTCATAATCATTGTCAATAAAGTGGCATGTAATAGTAATAAATGATTTTGTTGTTCTAGACGTCCATAAATCTGTTGTTATTGCAGTATAATCAATTTCATTTAAAATATTTTGCAATTTATTTAAAATTAAACATTTATAATAATATAAATATATTTTTAAAACACTAACCTTTTGATTCTTCATAAGCAGATTGCAATAAATTGTCACGAATAAATCATTTACTTGGAAGTGTATATCGCGGATCAAGTAAATTTACGAATTTTTTGAATCCTTTATCATTTATGATATTAAAAGGTTGATAATCATCTGATATCATTAACATTAATGCTTTATCTAATTTCTTTTTTTAATACAATCATTTGTATACAAATTTTCCCGTTGAAAAAAATTATGGATTGATGTTGATGAAATTGATGATGGCAGATTATTTTTTTCGTTTTCTAATGAATACTTTATATTAGGAACACATCGATTTAAGTGGTCTTGTAAATTTGATGTATTGCCACTGGTTTTATATTCCTTGGAGCATTTTTTACACTTAGCAGTTTTCTTGCTTTTCGATGGTATAAAATAATCCCATACAACAGAAGAAGAAAGTGATTTCTTTTTTCTTTTTGGACATTGTGTCAAATTAATTTCTTCAACCACCAATAAATCTGTCTCCAGTTCATTAAATGCATTCTGTATTTCTAAAATTATTGAACGCAAATTTAATGGAAAAATTTATAAAACTATACATAAATAAGCAATGTTATCTTTTCTTTTTAAAAACTTATCCATCTAAAACTTCACCAATTATATAAATTTTATTTTGCACCCACGAATGGCCGTTGACGTGATTTCAAAAATGAGAGCGCTGCGTCAATTTCAATTATAAATAATTGTCAATTATATTGTCAAATGCAATATAAAGAAACTATCGATAGTCGAAAAAAACTATCGATAGGTTTCGATAGTCGAAAACTATCGATACTATCGATAGTACCATCGATAGTTCTACACCACTATGTCAGGTTACCAACATCGGGAGATGTGGTACCAGCAAAGCCGATGACGCACTGAAGATAGCCATCATAGAGAGGACGCATCCGGAGGGAAAAATTCTTTTGGCAAACCAGACGATCCTGAAGGATAGCTTTGAATCATGGCAGGTAAATACTCTTCTGACGGATCCAGAAGGTTTCATACCCCACTTTTGTAGGGTCGATTTTCTGGGGACATCTTTAGAATTACCTGCCAGGACCTTGAAACGGTGGAATACGTAAAGAAACAGTTTATTGAAAAAGGTAAGCTATGGCAGGACGCAGACCTGCACGTAGTAGGTAAAGACGAGTCCCTAAGCTCAACAAGGTGTTCTTGTGGCTCCCTGAGGAGTTTAGGGAACCCCAGGAGGCCTGATTTTAATATAGGTTACCCCCTGACTCTGGCAAAAAACCTTATTGCGGAGTGGGCAATAAATGAACACACAAGGAGATGGACCAACTCATCCGATTGTATACCCACGAAACTTTTCTGGGGTACCTTAAACGCGAAGAGGTCCAAATCGATCATGAACATGAATAAAGCTTCGTTTAGGCTTTTCACGGGAATCGCTACAGGTCATATTCTACTTAGAAACCACGCCTCACGGCTTGGTTTGTCGGAGGAATCCTCCTGTAGGGGTTGCGGTGAGGAGGTGAAATCAGTAAAAGACTAAAATACTTGGGGTACCATTTTCTGACAGACTTAGAGGAAAATCAAGCCGGCAAAGTTGACTTCGTTCATAAAAGAAGTAGGATGGGTCGACGTGCTGGAAAATTTAGAATGAGTCAATAGCCGCCGATGGGGGGTGTACAACGGGCCTTTCTGGCCTTGGTGCGTGGTGGATTTTTCCGCCCTCCCTTTCAAACCAACCAACCAACCAAATGAATATTTCTTTAAATTCTAGCTTAAATTAACAAATTAATAAACTAATATATACATGTGTATAATAATAAAGCAAAATCTCTAACTTTTCTCCATATTATTTTTCTGCACTTTTAAAACATTTTACTAAATTACAGATAAAAACAAAGTTGTTCAATGCTTTTATCCATATTTTAAATATTTTTGATTCATCCCTCAGCATCTGATCCACAAAAAAATATGATTTATGTTTAGATATGCCCATAATGTTAACGTTTCAGGGGGCAAAATAAAGTGAATTGTGTGGACAATATTTAAGCTAATAGCTGTATAAAGGTCAAAAGTTTGGATGATAAAGAAAGAGTCACTGAGGCTGGAAAATGATTTACATGAAAAACGTGTCACAAGTTTTAGGTCATTTTTGTTTTGATAACTAATGTTACTTCACAAATATTTGAATGACGCTTTAATCATAGCCTTAAATAAATAAAAATAAATTTGGTTAATTTAAAATTATCATAATTATCGATGGCATTTAGTAATTTGATAGTTACAATCATTATGGATATAAGTATGAAAATTGGCCATTGTAAAGTTTTTTTTCATTATAGGGAGTGTTAAAACGTATAAATAGATTAAATTAAATCATTGTATTTTATATTGTTTGACTTTGTTTTATAAATTTAGTTTATGGTTTTCTAAAGTTACAAATATTTTAAATAAGATTAGTTACTTAAAATCATTGTAATATAAATATTAGTGTAATAGAATTTTTGAAAATTATTTTTTTTGGATTTAATTTATTGCAATATTTCAATCTGTGTCAGAATTCATATATACCTGTAAAATAATTTTGGGAATGTGTTACATTCCATAATAATAATTTAACTTTAATAATTTCTAATAAAATAATCTATTAGCACTTTATCTACATAATGTTGTGAATTGAAGCACCCCGTGCTATATAATAATATAATAATTATCTAATTATTTAATTAATTATTATATATAATAATTATCTTCTAAAGCATAGCAATTATTTTAACGCAATAAATTAAAACATTTAAAGAAAAAAGAATTCAATAAAAACTATTGTGTAATAAAACTTTAATAAACAAATGTATAGTGTATATTAAAAACGAAGTGACTATATATAATCTTACAAATAAATGAAAAAGAATATATGTATATACCGTACTTATATAAAAATACTGAATTAAATATTAAAAAGTTATAATACGTTATATATATATATAATAATTAAATAAAAAAAAAAATGGCATTTGCATTTACTCAAGATTAATTAATTAAAGAAGTTCAGTGCATAAAATGAATTCCTGGTGATTGTAACAGATCACTTGATAGTTTCATAAAAGAGGTGGAAGCAGTGGTTGCTCTTATAACAGTTGAAGAGTTAAAAAATTATCTTGGCAAGAAAATAATATACAAAAAAATCCAAGGACCAGCAGTTGAGGTTGTCAGATCTCTAGATCCCAATCCTACTTGGAATTCAGTTAAAGCGGAACTTATAAAAGTCTACAGCCCGAAGGAAACCTATTTCCAGCTATATCACCAAGCATTTAATTTAAAAAATGTAAGTGTAAGAAAGTATTATTTTAATTTATGAAATATATTATATAAGTTAAATTTGAAATACGAATTTGATAATTCAAAATCTGTAGAATTTAAACCTGAAATTAATGAAAAGATAATTTTAAAAACTTTCAAAAATATTGATCCATATCTAGCTTCTATAATTATTGGTAGAAATATATCTAATCTAAAGGAGGCTTTTGATATTCTTGAAACTGAAAATTTATTAAAAGAACACAAACCGAAACACGATAATAATAATAATAAAAATAATAATAATAATAATTTTCAAAATAAAAGTTATATAATTAAAAATAACTCACAAAACAGAAATAATTTTCATTATAATCGCAACTATCAAAATTATAATAACAGTTCAAGTCATTTTAGAAATAACTTTGAAAATACGTGAAACCCAAATACTTCTTATAATACAAATCCGGGAAATTCTGATAATCATAATCACCCACCCCGAAATTTTTCCCAAAATAGAACATTTTCATCACAACGTAGAATTTTATAGTACATTGTTAATACAATGTACTATAGGAAAAGACAAAATTAGATGTTTAATAGATACAAGTTCTAGTACTACAATTTTAAATAAAAATAAACTCCTCCAATATAAAAGAAAATCTTTATCCAACCCTTTATACCTGGGTTCAATAAATTCAGGAATTAGAACAGTACAAAAACAAATAATCACACATTTACCAAAAGAATTCAAGGAAGATAATTTAATTGTATGGAATTTAATGAAATTAAATAGGAAAAACTTTGATGGAATAATTGGACAGAATTTACTAAAACCGATTGGAGCAATAATTGACATAAATAAAGAAGTTTTGATAGTAAATGGGAATGAAATACCTTTCAGTAATGATTATCCATATAATCATGATAAAATTTATCAATTGGAACCTATCGAATTAAATTCTGAAATAAAACAATCACTTTTTAAAGACTTAAATAACGAGGAAAGTATAGAATTACGAAATTTGTTAAAAAATTATGAGAATCTATTCTACAAGGAAGGGGAAAACTTAAGTTGTACCTCTCAAATTGAACATCAAATTATCACAACGACAAATAGACCAACCTTCTCCAAAATTTACAGATTTCCACAAATTCCTGAACAAGAAGTTAACAATCAAATTACTGATATGCTTAAGCAAGGAATAATTAAAGACAGTAACTATCCATACAACAGCCTTTTGTGGGTGGTCCCAGAGGATAAATTTCCTATACCCAATATAGAAACTATACTGGATAAATTAGGAAAGGTCCAATATTTTACCACCTTAGATTTGGCTAAGGGGTTCCAGCAAATCTTGGTAAAAAAAGAAGATCGTTCAAAGACGGCATTTTCAACACTGTCTGGTAATTACGAATATGTTCGAATGCCATTTGGCTTGAAAAATGCTCCGAGTACTTTTCAACGCCTAATGAATAAGGTCTTAAAAAATTTCATTAATAAAATATGTGTTTGTTACCTTGACGATATATTAATTTTTTCTACGTCTTTACAGGAACATATTGATAACATAAAAAAAAAATATAAATAAATTAAAAGAATATAATCTCAAAATTCAAATAGATAAGTGCAAATTTTTTGCCAAACCCAAAATGGAGTAAAACCAAACCCAGAAAAATAGATGATATTTTAAAGCTAAAGTTGCCAACAACCCAAAAGCAAATAAAATCGTTCTTAGGAATTACCGGTTATTACCGAAAGTTTATTAAAAATTATGCTAGTGTTGCTCAACCTTTAACAAAGTTTCGAAAGAAAAACGCTAAAATTAATATAAAAGACGCAAGTTATATAAATGCTTTCGAAAAATTAAAAAAAATTATTACGGAAGATCCAATATCGAAATATCCGGACTTTAATAAAAAAATTAAATTAATTACCGATGCTAGTGCTTATGCAATTGGGGAAACATTACAGCAAGATTCTCATCTAATAAGCTATGCTAGTAGAACACTCAACGATCATGAGAGAAACTATTCAACCATAGAAAAAGAATTATTAGCGATCGTCTGGGCAACTAATTATTTTAGACCCTATTTATATAGTAATAAATTTGATCTTTTAACTGATCATCAACCATTGAAATGGTTGCATACTAAATCGCAAGGAAAAGATATAAATCCACGATTAAATAGATGGTTATTAAAACTTGGAGAATATAATATGAACATAGAATATATTAAAGGAAAAGAAAATGTAGTTGCTGATTTTCTCAGTAGAATAGACATCGTGAAAAACGAAATCAATCTGAACGAACTTTTTACAATAATAGTACAAATGAGTCCAATGATGAAAATACACTTTCCCTACAAAATAACATAAATTCAGATAGTAATACAATACAATATAATAAGGTTCAGAAAAAATTAATAAAACTATTTAGCAAGAGCTCCAATATTAAATTTTTCAGATGTAGTTATTATGGAAAAGATATGATATCCGAAGACGAAGCTTTAAAGGAAATACCATAAATATGAAACTGGTCACACTGGAATTAATGAAAACTATGAATGTCTAAAGAAAGCTATATACATTCCAAATTTGAAAACTTTAATTCAAAAATATATAAATAATTGTGATATTTGTAATAGGGTGAAATATTTAAGAAAAACAATAAAAACAAAATTTGAAAAACAGAAACTCCAAACGATATTAAACAAATTATGTGTATACAAATAGTAAAGGTAATTTTCTAATGTTTATTGATAGATTCTCCAAATTTGCTACGGCTTATTACCTAGAAGATAGAAATAATCAAACAATCATTGAAAAGTTAAGACAGTTAAAATCTCAAATAGGACATTTTAAAAAATTAATTACAGATAATGAGTTCAGAAGTATTAATATAAAAGATTATTTAAGAAATGAAAACATTGAACTTCATTTAGTTAAACCTAATAATCATACTGGGAACGCCGACATAGAGAGATTACACAATACAATAAGCGAAAGAATACGAACGTTAGGCATTGAATATAATCATCTAAACATTAAAGAAAAATGTCAAAAGCTTTAGAATGGTACAACAATAGCATTCATTCTGTTATTAAAGAGAAACCAATAAGAGTACAAGAAGGTAATTGTAACAAAATACAAATATATAGAAATATGGTAAAAGAAAAAGAGAGGTATTTAAATAAAAGAAACCAAAAAAGAGAAGACTATACAGAAACAAGAAGCAACGTGTATATTAAAAATTATAAAAGTCTAAGGCATAAAGAAGAACCTAAATATATAAAACATAAATTTAGAAATATTCATAAAAACAATGTTAAAAGAAAACCAAAATTTTCAGGTCAACTGGACGTTCAAAATATGGATCGTAATGATGATACTAATGATGTCAACTGTATCGTGTAATTTAATAATTTAAAAAATCGAAACCGAACATGGATACTCCGAAATAAAATTAGAGGACATGAACATAGTTCTAAATTATTACACTGTTATACACATTATCAATATACCAGAAATAGAAGATATTATGAAACTTTTCGAGGAAAATATACCACTATCAATGGAAAAACATAAAGCTGAAACTTTAAAAGTTGAAATATACAATTTAAAAAATAAAATAAAAATTTTACTTCCCCATAAACACAAACGAGGTTTATTTAATTTCATGGGTACAGCTTATAAATATCTATACGGAACAATGGATGCAAATGATCAAGAAGAAATCGAAAATCATCTTAAAACAATTGATATAAATAACCACAACGTAATTGATAATGTTAATCAACAAGTTAAAATAAGTAGAAACTTTAATGAAAGTTTGATTAAATTAAAAAATATTATAGTAAATGATAGGAAAAATATTATAGATAAGTTTGAAAAGTTAAGCGATTCTAACCAAAAGTTGATTTCACATATTTCATACATGGATTTTTTATTAAAACTCCAAATTTTTGGAATTAATATAGAACAGATTCAAGAAACTATAGCTTCTTCTAGATTAGGAATAATTCATAGCAATATTTTAACCAATGAAGAAATAAACAAATATAATATAGATATAGAAAAATTATCTAACATAAGATTAGGAACTATAAAAGATAATGAAAATAATATAATTTTTATAATTTTAATTCCAAAAGATACTATAACTACACAAAAAAGTTTGTTAATATCTATAAGTAATAAAAACCAAGAAGAATTGAGCTTTGAGCCTCAACAAATAATTAAATACAAAAATATATATTATGTATATGAACCAAATAAAGATATAAAAAGTCTCAAAATTTATAATAATTGTTTAATAAAAACAAATTGTCCAAGAATATATAATAATTCTACTAAAATTATAGAAATAGATAGAGGTCTTGCCATATTGAAAAACCAAAATAATGTAGTTTTAAATACTTCTTGCGATGGAAGAGTAATTAATTTAAAAGGCAATTATTTAATATTTTTTCACAATTGTACTGTAAATATTAATGATCATGTAATGATTAATAATCAAAAAGAATTTCGACATAGTTTTGCAATACCAAATAATCTAATAAATTCTAATGAAACATATAAAAAATTAACCTTTGAAGAAATTATATTTAAGCAAATTAATAATACAAAAGATAACTTAATTAAGATACGAAAATAATAATCAATCTATGTATATTGTGTCAACGGTAATAATAATAATTATGATAATAGTAATCATTTCAGTATATTTTTATTGTAAGTTTCGAATAGTTCACGGAATAACAAAAACTCTGGGAGTTCTTCCTCTTAAGGAGGGAGGAGTTACGTCAAATACAAATACAGAAAGTATATTCTAAAACAGAATAAACTAATATAAATTATAAAAATGATTTTTTCCCACAAAATCATTTTTATTTCTAATACCAACCAAATATCATATTATTATTATTTCCGTTCCCACAATTCATTTAGTTAGAACATAAGAAATCATATTTTACATTTTGTAATAATCAGCATTTAATATTACCTTTAATGTTAATTTAATAACAAAATTACCTTTTCAGTTCACATTATATAAAAGATCATATTTCAATTTTTGTAATACATATCACATTATAATATAATTCCTAGATTTTTCTTTTTAGTTTTAATTCAATAAAATAAGTAGTTTAGTTTGGATTCTCGTTGTATATAGATCAATTGTCAGTTTATAAATGAGTTACGGTGTTTATTTTAAACTTGAAAAATTTTAATTAGAGAAAAGTTAATTAATAGTTTAATTAATAAAAGTTAATAAATAGTCGGAAAAAAGTAAATAAATAATTTTAAAGAAAAAATATTTTAAAATAAAATTATTAAACTCAGTTAAAATAAACAAACAAGTAAAAAAAATGAAATTTATAATTATACGTGGAAACTAAAAGGAATTTTTATAAAATAAAATGTTAATGAAAACTTAAATAATCATAATAAAATTACAAAGTTAAATTAAGATATATTGAAAAGGTATAAAATAATTTAATTATTAATGAATAATTAAAGTTAACTATCGAAAAAAATTTGAATAGATAAATTTGAATAAGAAATATAAAATAAATAAATAGAAACAGTTTAATAAAGATAAAAGTATAATAATCGTATACAAAACCAAATGTGTTTTATTTAGAAAAGAAGGTTTTTAAAAAAAAGTTAAAAAAGGTGATATAAAATAACAAAATAAAAAGATAGAACATCTAATGATTGTATTAATAATCATTACAATAATAATAAATTAATGTTTGTGTTTTTTAAAAATCTTTAACATTTTCACTCATTTAAATTAATGAAATATTATTTTCAGTGTTGTGTAAAGCACACTATATTAATGAAATATTATTTTCAGTGTTGTGTAAAATCATACTATATGTTTTCCAAATTAGTTCAGTTGGCTTCAGAATTTTTAATATTTCTTACAAAATTACTTCATTTTCATAATTCTTACAAAATTACTTCATTAAAAAAAATAAAACACCTATCCGTGAAATTAATATATTCTTGATATGTTATAAAAATTTCGTGGAAGAAAATGTTCACTGGTTTTGTATAAAATGGGCAAAACAATTCCTCTATAAAACACTAAATTGCGCTCCTCGAGCCTTAAACAAGATACTTGTCGGTTAAGAAAAAAGCTTTTTGTCGGTTAAGGAAGAGCTTTTTGTCGGTTCATAGCTATCGGTTAATAAAATGAATTGGCACCAAATTTTTTTATGGGCGTATATTTATCATCTGTGGTAATTGGTAATACTAAATTTTTGTCCATTATTTATATTTCAAACTAGACAAATGGTTGTATCACTTTTAGACATTTCATAATCACAATATTGAAAAAATACCTTTAGAGCTGAAGAATTTGTAATAGCATGTGTAGAAAATCAATCCATAGCAGCGAATTTTGCTAAAATTTCTTCTAATGACTCATGATCTTTTGATTTCATATAAAATTTCTTGCCGATGACATCACAGTAAATAGAATTTGAACTGTCAAGCAGACCTTATATAATAGCTGTGTTTTATTCCTACTCTGTCTGTAGTACTCGACATAAAAGGAATAAAAAAACGATGTAGTGCAAGGGGAAAATATGATTTAGAATTGATTGAAAAAAATTTGCCTACTTTGTTGATATTTTTTAAAAATCAAATTTTCAATATTCAAATATACAAAATGAAGTATCTTCTTGTCAAATTTATAGTTGCCATATTCAAATTTAATAATTTCCCATTAATTTCCCATTTACCATACATGTTGTACTGGATAATTATGTAGAGTAGCTACAACAACAACCATACAGATACTCTACTCGTACAGTACAGAGTAGGAATAAAAAAACACAGCTATTTATATCATGCTAATGACTCTCGTTTCCCAAAATTGAGTAAGTTGCTTTGATCAAGTTTAGTGTTTTTTTGTACATTCAGAACCGGTGGATTTCTTCAAAACTTCATCTGAATTATTTCGCTTTTTATTAATATTTATATCGTGTCGTTTTAAGTGGTTGATCAATGCGGTTGTAGATGATCCTTTACAGCAGATAATATTTCCACACTCCAAACATTTTGCGTCTACACTATTTTGATTTTTATTAAAAGAAATCCAGACTTCTTCGTTGACATGGCTGTAAGAATTTACTAAATTAAATTAACTATACAAAAATCCACAAAATATTACAAACTTACCCTTAGTTTGTTAAATAACGTTATCATCAGAAAAATGTTATGCTAGAGATACTCTCGACACTCGTGCCGCGCCGTGTGTGCCGCAAAAATTTCGAAATGTCAAAAAATATATATAAGTAGTTAAAGTCGCCGTTGCCATGCCGCTTATGCCGCAAAAAAGTTCAATCGATTTCAACTTTTCGACGCGCTCCCGCTTTCAAATGTCATCTTTTTGAAATTTGAAAACTGATTTTGAAATTTGAATTTTGTTTTTTTAATTAATTATATTTGAAACTCAAAAAATTTTAAAAAATGTTTGAAGAAAAATTGATTCAGCAAGTAAAAAGTTGTGAAATTTTATATAATAAAAAACTTGGATGCTACAAAAATGTAGCCAGAAAGGCGGAAATGTGGGAGAAAATTGGCAAAACCTTAGATAGACCTGGTAAGGATAAAAATAGATTATTTTATTATTAGAAATATATATTTAATTTTATATTCATATTCCATTAATTAATTTTCAGTTACTGAGTGCATGGCAAGATAGGTACTGCAAATTATTTAAAGAAAAAAAACCAACCTTCAGGGAGTGGAATGATTTTTAAACCCGAATGGGAATATTTTCTTCACTTAAATTTTTTAAGTGACCACGTACAACCTAGAAGGTATTTTTATAATATTTAATATTTATTTTAATTATTTTGCAATTTTATTTTAGGACTGTTGGTAAATTTGATCAAAG
The DNA here is from genome assembly GCA_949752835.1 of Empis stercorea. NCBI lineage: Eukaryota > Metazoa > Arthropoda > Insecta > Diptera > Empididae > Empis > Empis stercorea. The sequence continues at coordinate 39,694,714 of OX457087.1, forward strand.
CAAAGCATCAACTTCAACTTTGCAATTTTATTTTAGGACTGTTGGTAATCTTGGTCAAAACAAAGCATCAACTTCAACAACTGAAACTGAAACTGAAGAGGAAGAGTTGTTTGCATCATTTATTGAAGAAGATAGTGATACTTTTGCACCAGAACAACCAGAGGTTTTATTTAGAGCACCATCAGCAAAATGCAAAAACATTGAAATGCAAAATAAAGTTTGTGACCAAATTTCGGGTGCAATTAGTGCATTGGGTGATTATTTAAATAAAAAAAACCAAATAGTTTTGCACAAAGATTAGAGGTGGTTTACAAAAATAATACAATTTTTATGTAAATGTCAGCTAGTAGATTTGAAAAACCGTGATATTGCTGATGTTAATTTTTCATGAAGATATTAACAATGATAGTATTATCAGGTTTGAAATTCCTTCCACTCCCTCGAGGTTGTTTTTTTTTCTTTTAATAATTTGAAGTACCTATAGCTGAAGTTTTTCCAATACATATTAAAATTGATTTAAATTTATAATAATAAATTCTATTATCAATAATATTTATAATAATAAATCTTTAATTAAATTAAAATAATAATATTTATAATAATAAAATAAGTCTGTAATGAATTCTGTACATATTAAAAATATTATTTTGTTTTTGAATTGATCCCCCGTTGATAAAATATTTTTTTAATTCATCTCGCAAGGAAAATGCCTTTTTTGCTGCATTATTAGAGCCAATTTTCAATGAGCATTTTTGCAGAGCTGAAGATGATAAATTTAGCTCTTTTCGCCATCTTCCGTACGTAATATTACCAGAACTGTCTTCTCCATCTACAAAAATGGGACGATAGTTGATTTAGCTTAATGAAATTATGCAATGCTACTACTGCTAATACAATCTACAATATAAGTATTTATATATATACATATATATACATACCTATTTAGTTTTCCATATGTTATAAATTTACCTTTTTTGCATTTTTTGGCGCATAATTTAAACTAGATCTAAGTACTCTCCACCTAGCTACCAAAATACCAAATGCGTTTTCAATTACAACGCGGGCCCGTGATATTCTATTATAATTATAAACTTTCCTATCCAACGGTAAACATCTACCCGCATGAGCCCTCATTAAATAATTTTTTAAAGGGAATGCAGGATCACCAATAAAAAAATGTGGGAATTTTAATTCAGAGTTTGGAAATTTACCCTTTTGCAAATCAAATTCGTCCTTTTACAAATCAAATTCACTCTTTTGCAAATCAAATTCGACTATAATATAAAATTTTGTGTTGGCATACAAAAATATAAAATTTTGTGTTGGCATACAAAAATATACAATTTTTCCTTCTTCCGAAGAGTTTTTATATGTAGACGGTGAGAATTAACGCCCGAATTCCATTCGCGTGATATTACTCCACCTAAATGGGACTGTATACCCATGGGCATTAATTCCTCTTATCAAAATAACGTTCGGGCTTTATAACCCACATAAGTGAGAAATAAAGCCCTTTGTTATAATTACATTTTTTGTAAGAATATATTTTTTCAGTTTTTTTTTAAATTTGCCTAAAAGATCTTAAATTTGCCTAAAAGATCGCTGTGTTTTTTCTATGAAGTTTCACATATTTTGATGTAGCAATCAGTACATAATTTAATTGTTCCAGCAACCCTTTATTAATGCTGATGAAAGTAAATTACGTAATGTATTCCTCAAACCGTGCTAAAACTTCGTCATAAAGGATGTAGGACAAAATTAAAATAAATTTGCATTAATAAATTGAAATGCATGTAAATATGTTTCTTCCGATTTATTTGCCATCAATAAATAGAGAAACAGATATACCTTCAAAAAGAGAAAAAAAATTGATATTGCTTTATTATTTAATTTTATATCCGCGCGGACTTCGGGCAAGCACCGGGCGCTTATAGATTACTTTTCAACTAAATTTCGAAACTCAATATTTCATTGAAAAATTAATAAATTAATATTTTTCAATTACAATAAATTTTAAATAATTACAGTACTACTAAAGAAACTAATTTCTTAGTATAATAATTTAATAATTTGATTTCAATTATTGCAATAATTGGCTTTATGGCTCATATATGTGGGTATTATAGCCCAATTACAATTTGGGCGTTAATTCTCAGTTTTTGTCCTTATTAAAACCTTTACAGGTGAGAATTAACGCTCGAATGGATTTCGGGCCCATTGCGAATGAAAAGTACTATCTCGCCCATTATGAATGAAAAGTACTATTTTCATTGTGTCACTGTGAATGAAAGTAATATTTTCATATACTTGAAGTTGAACCAAAGCCGTATATAATATAAAGATATTCAAAAATTGTATAAGACTTAAAAAACTGAAAACATTAAGTTCCCAATATGAGTTCCGGTAGATACACTTTTTGAGGTGAAATTTCATAATATGCTCTCTTTTATTTTCTGTATTGTATGTATACTATAATATATTAGGAAAGGAATAAAGAAGAAAAAATATAGACAAAGTGAAAAATATATATGGGGTAGAAAGGGTAAGGAAATATATATATATTTATATTTCTGGTTATTTTGATCTATTTTAACAGAAATTTAGGAACTCATATGTGGAGCCTTATATTTATTTTCATTTTTGTTTTGCACAAAAATAATATATATAGAGCAAAAATTCTACCTGTTTCTGGGTTTTTGAAACTAAAGGATTTTGAAGGATACAAATTCCATTAATTTTTAAAATTGCAATTTTGTATTTTTCATTATTTTTGGTTAAAGATCCACGAACTTGCGATCGTACTAAAATTATGAAAAATTATTTTTATAATTGACAATTTTTGTTTAGTTTAGATAATTTTATTATGATTTTATGTTTAATGTTATTGCACTATTTGTATTTACGTATTTAGTTTTTTTAGCGCACTCATATTTGGATTTTTTTAGTTTTGGAATTTATATTAGTAGAAATAAATTTAATATGAAGCAAAATTAACTTTGTTGTTTACATAATTTTTATAAAATATATAGCATAAATAGTATTTATATGTATTTACATATATACGAATATTTTATAATTTTCAATTAGTTAATATAATTTATAATACATAATAATTACGGCTTTGCTTCAACTTTTCAACTTTGCTTTGCGTACCGTTGACGTTCTTTTTTGAATCAAGCGTAAATTGTAAAAAAAAAAGTTATTTAAAAAAGTTGTGATTTGATTAAATAATTGAGAAAAAAAACTGATAAGAAGTGGAAAATTTAATTTGAAAAATATAGTTATAAAACATTGATATAGAATAAGAAGAAAAATTAAAATAGGTATAGAATACGAGAGTGATTTAAGAATTTATTAAAAAAGGGAACACTACAAAATCCCGCGGACCAAAATCCCTTTTTTTTAAATTTAGTGGACTAATATACCGCGGACGTATATCTAAATACTTTTTAAATCCAATATATTTTTCGACGGAATTTTTAAAAAAATTATCAAAATATCGTGTAATTCAAGTCCCACACTTGGTTTTATTCAGAGCTTTTCTTTTTTTCTTATAAGTTTTATATTTTTGTTTGCTTTTTTTGTAAATTTTATATTTACAAAATCATTCATAATTTTTCTTCGATCGCAAGTTCGTTGATCTTTAATCACAAATAAGTAAAAATACAAAATTAAAATTTAAAAAAAATAAATGAAATTTGTTTCGTTTAAAATCCTTTTGTTTAAAAAACCCAAAACAGGTAGAATTTTTGCTTCATATAAAGTATATTATTTTTTTCCAGAACAAAATTGAAAATAAATATAAAATTCCAAATATGAGTTTCTAAATTTGGCTGTACTTCCGAATAACGGGCCCGAGCTTTTAAGATGACGTCATTACATAACGGTACTTTATGACATCAGGACTCCGAATAATGATGTCATTTTAACCGCAAACGCCATATAGCCGAAAAATGTATTAATTTTTTTTTAAAAACATTCATATTTTTACCATTTTCTCCTTAACGGTAAATTGAAGGATCCCAATTTTTTTTTAAATTGTAGCTACTGAAATTCCCTATATTGTAGCGTACGTCGAAACATTTAATAAGATTACAAATAAGTATGAATGGAATTGGAAAATTTGCGTGGAGTAGATTTGTAAGTTAGGGTCCTTGCATACCTTTAGGTAACACCAAAACTTATTAAAAACAAAAACAAAAATTCTTTAATTAAATACTACCAACATTGCAAATAAATTTTCTTTTTTTTTGTCAAACCGAACTTTCTTGGGGGACTAATTTTGAAATACTTCCCTTTTCCTTTTCCGGCCAGCAAAGGAAAACCTTCTTAAGTATACGATCAAAAATACAGTGTTGTGCAAAACATATGCAACTGATTTTCGATTATCAGAAACTAACTAAAAAAAATTTTTTTTAATTCAATCTTTTATTTTATTCAGTTTTAGGATGAGTAATTATCTCAGAAAATAATGTATATACATAAAATAAATAAAAACATAATATATTTTTAATTTCATTGAAAACACGGCAACCATATCTAAAATTTACTGTGCAAAACAAATGCAACTGAAAACTATAATTAATATTTTGTAGCATATCCTTTCGATTTTATAATTGCGCGACATCTGCGAGACATAGATTCAATTAAATTGTTTATAATACATAATAGGATCTTGCCCTACTTCTCTTTAAGAGAATGTATTAACTCAGTTTTATTAGAACATTTTTTATTTTTAAGCCTTCGTTTTAAAATACTCCTCAAATTTTCTATTGGGTTTATATCCGGAGATTGAGAAGGCCATTCAATTACGTGAACTCCATTTTGGCTAAACAATGATTTTACCACCTTAGATGTGTGTTTCGGGTCATTGGCTTGTTGAAACACCCATCTAAGGGCTTTTCATATTCAGCATAAGGCAACATAATGTTGATAATGTGTACCATTATTTCTGCACACAGTAAACATTCCATCTGAACTAACTAAATTAAATTTACTTTCATCACTAACTAAAAGTTTTCCATTTCACAGAAGTCCAACTGACATGTTCTTTGGCAAATTTTAATCTATACTATGATTTAAGAATGAAATAAAAATAGTTAAATTATCTTCTTAAAGTAAGTAAATCTAAAAAAATCTATCTTTTTGATCTTAATTAATATAAATAATATTACTGGAAAATAAAATTGAATCACCAAAAAAAAAAATACGAGCATTCATATAATAGTGGTGTACGCGTAGTGTACTACATGGTAATCCACTTAGCGTGCATCACTAACAATTTTCCTGGAAAAATATTAGTACCACAATTTCCATCTCATCTAACCATCATCAACATTTTCACCATTTCACCATCAGAACCACCTAAGCTACAAATTAAATTTACTTTCATCACTAACTAAAAGTTTTCCATTTCACAGAAGTCCAACTGACATGTTCTTTGGCAAATTTTAATCTATACTATGATTTAAGAATGAAATAAAAATAGTTAAATTATCTTCTTAAAGTAAGTAAATCTAAAAAAATCTATCTTTTTGATCTTAATTAATATAAATAATATTACTGGAAAATAAAATTGAATCACCAAAAAAAAAAATACGAGCATTCATATAATAGTGGTGTACGCGTAGTGTACTACATGGTAATCCACTTAGCGTGCATCACTAACAATTTTCCTGGAAAAATATTAGTACCACAATTTCCATCTCATCTAACCATCATCAACATTTTCACCATTTCACCATCAGAACCACCTAAGCTAAATCAAAAAAAAAAATTAAAGAAGACAAGAAAAATACCATTTATGACATAACCTACACACGTATAAAACACATGGGCAGTAATACGTAATTATTAAAAGAAATTAATTTCCATATACAAAACTTATATAATAATTATAGTATATAAATAATTATTAGCAATTTATATAAGAATTAAGATATATATATAAGTAACAAAAAAAAAGAGAGTAAAATTTCTGTAAGATAAATCAAGAACGATCAGTTATCGGTAAGACTGCTCTGAACTTGATTGTGTAGGAAATAATATTGATAATTTTTAAGAAAAAGCAGTAGTTCGGTATCTAAATAATAATTTTTTTTTGTTCATAATAAAAAAAATTATAATATAAAGTTTTTTTTTGAAAATTAAAGTTTAGTAAAAGTTAAAAATTTTAGTGAAAATCAAGAAAAGTAAGAAAAAAAAAATAGGAAAAATAGAAATTTAATAAAACTATATAAATTTTGATTTATTTTTAGAAAAAAAAAAAGAATTATAAAACAAAGGAAATATTACAGTGTTTGAGTGTGTTGCATGCACCACAGCCGGACAGAAAAAAAAATTAAATAAAAAGTATTATCAATAGTACGAAAATATGGAAATATTGATAACATAAAATTGGTGAGTTAGAAAAAAAAAGTTTTATTTAAATTTCTATATTTTCCAAATATATATATGTATACAGTAAACTTTTTTCTAGTTAAACATAACTAGATTTAATGTAGTGAAAATATTGAACTAGATTTACAGTCAATAATTTAAAATTTCAATGTTTATATTCTAAATTCTCTCCAAATTGTAAATTTTTACGGGATTTACTATTAAAACAGTGAATCTAATTAAACTAACTGATATTCGATTTAAAACAAGTAGATAATCTTAGTTAATTTAACCGGTAGTCCATTTAACACAACTGCACATGTAGTGTAATAATAGTTAGTCAATGTGCCGGTTAGATTTAGTTAAATTAAATGTTTTTCTAGTCAAATTATCTAGATATATAGTTAATTTATTCTCTATTTACTATAATTCTCTATTTTCTCTATTTTTTAATCTGCATCAGCATCAGCATATCAGCAAATATAATTTTTGTTTGATATTTCTTTTCAATTACGGTAATTTTTTTTTGTTTTACTAAAGAGAAGAAGAGAAACAAAAGTAAAGACTAAAGAGTCTAATATTTGAAACAAATATTCAGTTTCCGAAATGCTAATCGCGGAGTAAAAACTATTATTTATTTGTGTTTTGCAAAAAAAAAAAAATTTATATGTATAAAAAAAAATAAAAGTGAATAATATTAACGTCAGTATTATAATAATATAATAAAAAAAAATAAGCTATTTGTGATTATAAAAATATTATTTAATGAATAGTGAATATCATATTGAAAAATTAAATAGATTTCTCGATAATTTAAATAGAAAATCAGTTAACTTTTGCGCTTGTGTACATAGATAATTTAAAATAAAATACCAAAAAAAAAAAACATTTATAATATTATACGAGCCCTATTTCATATTTTTTGATCCTTGACCATATTTTATAACTAATTTTAGATACCATATACTAATATTTTTTATGGAAATAATCGAAAAAATATTATACCTATTACTTAATTTTAAAAAGTATATATTTGTTATTTTGTTTCAAATAATGGCACAGAAATGGTATCTGAAAAAATTATAAAATATTGCCATTGATCAATTCATATGAAATAGGGCTCGTATAATGTTGCTTTTTTGTTTCAGTTAATATTTTTTTTTTAACGCACTTGCAGTTATTTTTATTTTTTTTTTTTACGAAGAAAAGAAGTAAGAGAGAAGAGTCTAATTAGAAAAGTTATTCTGTTTCCGGAAAGCTAACTGATTAGAAGTGCGTGCTGTGTGATAGCTATTATTTGTATTTTTGTATTCGGAAGTGTTCTAAAATAATGATATAATAAAAATATAATTTTGAGGATTAAATATATTTGTGTAAAAAAATACTTACAGCTCTACATTACAAAAGGAGTAATAAAAGAAGATTTTAAAAAAATTATTTAAGAAATAAAATAGAAGTTTTTTTTTACAAAAAAGTGGGTATAAATCGTAAATAAAAAAGTGAATTTCAATATAAAAAAATTTGTGCATAAAAAAAGTTTTTGTCGCTTTGGCATAATTGCAAATTTTTACATTTGGATATTTAAATTGATATTTCAATTGCAGTATTTCCAGGTAAAATTAAAATTGAAATAATAATTATAAATACATAATTTTGTAGCGCACATGCGATTTGTTTATAATGGCGGCATAATAAGAAATTTATATTTACAGTAAACTAGATTACTAGCTCTTTTTCAAGTATTTTATAGTTAAATTTTGATATTTATCATGTATTTAATTACAAATATAGTCATTTCCATTGTCTTGCTAGTTAATTTCAATATTTTATTTATTATTTTTTTATGTCTCTAGTTATTTTTGTTGCAGTTCTAGTTACCTTAAATATTTATTATTTAATTAGAAATCTAGTTATTTTAATTGCATCTCCAGTTAATTTAAACATTGAGTTATTTTGGATTTAGTGATTTTCATTGACTCTCTAGTTAATTTAAATATTAATCATTTATTTGACTAAAAGTCTAGTTGTGTTCATTTTTAATCTAGTTATTTTCATTGTATTTCTAGTTAATTTAAATATTTATTCATAAATATAAAAAAATATAAAGATTTATAATTATAAATAAATATGTAAATTAACTACAAAGGAAAATGAAAATAGCTAGATTGATAATTATATAAAATATAAATATTTAAATTAACTAGAAATACTATGAAAATAACTAGAGCTTTAGTTAAATAGATGATAAATATTTAAATTAACTAGAAATACAATGAAAATAACTAGAGCTTTAGTTAAATAGATGATAAATATTTAAATTAACTAGAAAGTCAATTAACATAACTAGATTCACAATAACAAATTGTCTTTATTTAAATTTAATATTTATCTAGAAATCTAAATTTAAATTAAATTTAATATTTATCTAGAAATCTTGTAATATCAGTTAATTGATCTATATATACTTTTAAGGAAATGGACGTAAAACAGTTTGCGGACTATCTCATTAATGAGGGTATTGGGGAAGATATAGTGGCTGTATTACAAGGTAATTTTTGAAAAAAAAGTGTTGTAAAAAGGTCATCATGATTTGCTTTATATGCAAAAAATCTGTTTCTGGTGCTATAGTAAATTTAAAAACCCATTTTGTAAAGACTCATAAGGTGCCTTTTCAAAATGGCGAAAGTAAAGGATGCTTCTTATGTTGTGAAAACCAATGTAACCAAAGCTTTTCGTCATTCAAAAGTTTTGCAAGACATGCCAAAAAAAAACATAACGGTTTAAATTCAAATAATTTATCTGATGCATTATTAAATTTTGATACTTTAAATATAAATACACAATTGAATATTAATAGTTCAGCACTTAACTCAATACCAGAAAGTACTGTTTCTCCTAAGATTGAACAAAAAGATATAGAATCTATTATCAATATATTTTTTAGTGACTTACGTTGTCTTTCAAATGTACCTGAAGCTATAATAGTCACAATTTGGGAAAAACTATCATTGTTAATTGAAAAAATATGTAATTACTTCAAACAAAATGTTAAATGCTTCATGAACAGCAAGCACATAGATCAGTCTGACCATGCAACTGTTGAGTTATATGAAATATTTAATATATTACATCTTCTAAATTCATCAAAATCTTTTAAAAAGCAAGTTAATAATATAAAAAAGAATTGCAATTATGTGAATGCTTCTGAAATTTTCCTTGGTACTAGGACAGATAATTATTTTCAAGATTCCATTGAAGGTCAAAAAGAGGTTCCGGAAACCTTTCAATATATATCTATTACAGATACATTAATAAATTTATCAAAAAATAAAAGTTTTCAAGAACTTATAAAAAAAGAAAAACCAAGTGAAAATAAGAATATTTTGCATTCATATCTTGATGGATTAGATTTTACTAAAAATACCTTCTTACAATGTTATCCAGATGCTATTCGTATTAACCTGTATTATGATGATTTAGAAATAGCAAATCCAATTGGTTCAAGAAGTACTTTCTATAAAATAGGGGCGTTTTATTATAGTATTCAAAATATTCATCCCAAATATAACTCCAACATTAACAATATCTTTTTATTAGCAATTGCATATACCGAGGACATCAAGAAGTATGGATTTGATATGATATTGAAAGACTTCGTTAATGAAATGAAAGTTTTAGAAAGCGATGAGGGTGTATCTTTAAATACACAAGGTCAACAAATTACACTTAGAGCTTCATTGGTGAACTGTGTTGGTGACAATTTGGCGCTCAATGAAATGCTTGGATTTTCAAGCCCGTCATGCAATTTATTTTGCCGCCAGTGTACAGTAAATAGAAGATCTTTTTTAACTAATTACCTAACATCATTTCCAGAACGCAATATATCACACCACAAAAAACAAATTGAGTTAATTTCTGCAGATAGTAAATATATCAAACAGTACGGTATTAGGAAAGATACAATACTAAACAGCCTAAGACAGTTTCATTGTGCCAATAGTTTTACGTATGATCCTGCTCATGATCTGTTAGAAGGAATAATTCCTATGGAAATTAAACTTGTGCTAAATTTTTTCATAAATGAAATCAAACTTTTAACTATAGAAAACTTAAATGGGAGGATTAATTCATTTAACTATGGATATATAGAAAGAAAGAACAAACCAAGTCCAAATATAACAGTATTAATGTTGAAGTCTAAGGGCAACAAATTGAAACAAAAGGCTGTACAATCCTGGCTTCTACTAAGATCTTTACCTTTTCTGATATATGACTTAGTGCCTCCTCTATATCATGATTATTTAAGACTTTTGATGTATTTAGTAAATATATCAGAAATTGTATTTTCTGAACAAATTTCCCAATTTTTAATATGTGAATTAGATGATTTGATTAAATATCACCATAAACTTTTCAAACAGTTATTTCCAATGAAAGATATGATTAATAAGCATCATTATTTGTTGCATTATCCAAAAAATATAATGGAAAGAGGACCGATTCTTCTAAGTTCGTGTTTAAGATTTGAAAGTAAACATAGTCCATTAAAGCAACAAATAATTAATGGAAAAAATTTCAAAAATGTACCTAAAAGTATAGCAAAAAGGCAGTTATTGAAACAGAATTGTTATATTCGATCAGCATTATTTGAAAATTTTACTATTTCGAAAAAATCATCTAAGTTTTATTATGGTACAAAATTTCTGAGTAAAGAATTTATTTTTGCGAAATGCCGTGAAATTCAAATGGAACCTTACGCATCTCTCATTAAATCAATTACTCTAAATAATGTGGAATACCGCCCAAATTTTATAATAGTCATCGATGATAAATATTCTATTATAGAGTCCTCTTTTCCCTGCTTTGTGGTAATTAACGAAATATTTGAATTAGATGAAAACATGTATTTCAATTGTTCGTTGCTCGACATTATAAAATTCGAAGAAAATTTAAATGCGTATGCTGTAAAAAAGAATGAACATTTTGAAGCAACATTTATTATAAATTCAACAGAAATAAAAGACCGAAATCCAAATGTTTTTTGGAGGGTTATAGGTAACCCTGGAAAATTTATAGCTATTAAATATATTTCTTAAATGACTTCATTATTCTGTAATAAATTATTTATGAATAATATTTATTTAAAATATTTGCTATACACATAGACGAAGGAGTAGATGAAGCTTCGGCAGCTGATATCGAAGAAAAAGATTTGCTAGCTCTAAATATTAAACTTGGTCCTCGGAAAAAAATCATGAAGTTGATTATGAAATTTAAATCAAATGAAATTATAAAAACGTATCTAATAGATGCAGAAACTATGTCACAATCTACTTTAATGTTATCTACGCAAAATTCAGATATATCAGCAATGACCGATATAGGATCAGAAGCACCAATGAATAATATATACGATATTGTAATATTTTAATTATTAATTATACATTGAGACAATTATTAACAAAATCCTTTTAAGGATCGAAACCTGATTTCCGTCCTAAACAACAACGTAGAAGGAATAGAACTTTCCAAAAAACTCCTAAATGATGAAGATCTTGATTCCAAAGAGGCGAAAATTTTTAATAAAATTATGGTTGCTGATCTAATACAGATTTGTGGATAGTAAGATGATAAGTTAAATTGTATTTAGAATTTTTTTATGTACATACATATATTTCTTGTTAGTTATCCTTTGTTGTGTAATCTTACCGTGGTAAATCTTGTCAATTCTAAAAATCTTCCAAATTTCCCTATTTAGAATAAAAACACAACCGTTTTACCCAGAAATACTTATTTTTATTTTTATTCAAAGTTTCAATTTTAAATTAACAAATTCAATTAACAAATATACTTATACTTTTATTATAAGTTTTAAAAACAATCTTAATTTTAAATACTTAGTTACTTAGTATATTATTTTTTACTTTACTTTTGTAATTTTACCGCTAAAACCAACCATCACGAACGCGAACCTTTTTTCAACCAACTTATTTTTTCGAAACTTTTTTGTGTAAAACTCTCATCACCTGTTTGCAAACGTGCCCTTTGAATTTATTTTTTGTTAAAAAAATAAATTCAAGGTCTCATATTTGCGGACAATAACTTTAAATAAAAATTAAGTTTAATTAGCAGAAATGCTAATTAAGCAATTTTATCTTTTATTTTTTTTGTAATAATTTATTAATGCATTTAAATAATTTTAATTTTTACCGAAAATGATAATTTAGCAATTTTCTTATTTTAATTTTAACATCGATGCATTTTAAATAATTTTATTGAATGTAAATTTAATAATTTTATTTTGAAATGAAATAAAATAACAGGGTGATTTGAGTATTACACAACATTCCTTTCATTTCCCGAAGAAAAAGGCCAAATTGAAGAATTGGTCTTTTTCTGTTATGGGGTACTCGTATAGTTCGTGCTGGTTGTTTAAACTTTAAACAATTTATTCTATAGAAAAAAAATAAAAATTTTATTATTTATTTTTAATATTAATTTATGAACTTGACAAATGGACCATTTTAAGCCATGTATTTTAAATGAGTAATAACATTTCTTTTTTATTTAACGTTTAAAATTTTGTTTATAATTTGTTACATTTGATAGAAAATAAAATTTAACATTGAGTATAAAAATTGTGTGACTAAAATTTTTTTTTTTTTTTTTTTCATTTAAACATTGAGATAATATTTATTATGAAATATATATTTTTTACAGTTATTACTAATACATATATTTTTGATACTGCATTTCTTATTATTATTTAATTAATTGACGAAAAACAGAAATTTTTTTTTTTTTTTTTTTAAACAAAATAATTAAGAAATTTCGAATTTTTTTTTTTTTTTTTTTTTTTTATAGTTTTTATTTAATTCGAAAAATATAACATTTGCAAACAATTTTGTGTAAATAGTATAATGTGGACTTGTAATTATATAATTAAATTTAGTGTATTTAGTGTAAATTTAGTTTATGTAATTTAATATATGTAGATAGTGTAAGATTTTGTAATATAAATTTGTTGTAATTATATAGTGTTTATCGAAAAGATAGGGTATAAGGAGTTGCAGTTGGACTTACAGATGTAGGACTAGGCGATGATTGGGATAGGTAGGGTAGTTCTGAAGTTGCTTGGATGGGTGGACTAGGAGGTGTATCAGTTGGTCTTACATGAACTTTTTTCGTGGTTACTGGCTTCCGGTTCGTATCATACAGTATGGTTTCATTGTTTCTTCGCCTATTTAGTCTATGCTCCCGTTTCTCTCTCTCGCTATTCCCCTTACTTATTTTGGTTGTACATTTTTTGTTACCTTTTTTACATTTTCTTGTCACTCGCACAATTATGTAGATAACTACAATACCTACTAAAATCCCTACTGCTATCGAATTTGTCATTGTTGAACTCCGTAAATTATTGATTGTTTCTTGTCGCTTCTTTTCCCTTTGAATACTTTCTTTTAATAGTTTTAACGGTTCCCCACGTCTGTTAAATTCTCTCTTCAATTCTTCTGGTCCCAGTGGCCGTATTATCCCTTTCGTTTGCACGTCCATGTCTAATTCTAAAGTATTTGTTACGTTTTGGTCGAACTGAGTCAAATTCCCAAATATATAGCCCCCTGCTATTGAAATATGTTTTTCTTTTCGTTCGTGGTATGGTAATTCTAGATTTCCTATTATAAATGTACATTTTGTCTTTAAGTTTACGATCCCAGTACCTTTTAATTCCCATTTATATGTATGTGGATTGCAAAACCCGGTAAGCTCATGCGGAATTGCGAAGATGTATAACCACGAGTTAAGTGCTTGTAATGGAATAACATTATTTTCCACCTCCTTTATGATATTATGATTACAATTTGTATCATCCATACTATCCTGTTGTTGTTGGAAATTCTTCAGTAGACAATGATTTGGTGTGGGTACCAGGATTTTAGGGTGCATTTGTTTACAAATTTCAAATATCTCATTTTTTTCATTATTTAGTTGTTTACAAGCGGTTCCGAACTCAGATATTGTGAAATGTACAAAATGGTTTGCCGAGTTGTTAGCCAAGAAATCCCATTCGGTTTGTTGCACCACTTGTTGACCATTAGACAGAGTTTTAGGTAACGGATAAATTTTATATAACGTGAATTCATCTTTCTGCAATACAGAAATAGTCACCCTTATACCAATTTATCTTCCCCAGTAGGATAAATCTATTGAGGCAAGTTGATTTATTACCACTGCTGAATATAAATAAGGATGACGCTTTTCTCCTGTCATATTTTGTATGACTTCTATTAACAAACGGGAGTCTATTATCAAAGGATGTATTTTATGTTGTTGTAGTGCTGTTATAATCTCCTCTTGCTCTAACAGCTGACCATATAATCTTTCTAGTTCTGCTATACATAAATTATTAATCTGTTTTGTCCGATTTCGGCCCATAATTCAGCGACATGGGTTTCTATTTTTTCTAAATTCAATTTCAGTTTTTCCTCTAAACCATTTAGTCTATTATCTATCTCTACCACTCTTCACTCTTTCTGTTAGATTACCCGTAACATCCCTGATAAATTCGAAATTTGATGTTACGACCGCTATTTCTTTGTCCATCAATTCCATCATTTTCTCATCATTACCCTTTAATTTTTCCAATGCATTATAAATTTTTTCTGAATCTGCATCATCCATTGTACCAAATAACCATTTCGATGAGCTCCCTATTACATTTATCGCTCCCCTTTTTGATCTTTGGAAAAAGTGATTTACTCCTCGCGTTACCTTACGAATTCTTTCCATCATAAATTTAACTCTTTTAACAGCGCGTCGCAACTTCGCTGTTCCCACTTATTTACCTGATTGCAACTATCATGCATTTTATACTTTATTGAGCTTAAAAACTCTTCTACTTCATCTATTGAGGTCATCTGTATTTTCGTATATATTTGTAAACTATCCTTGTACTCTATCATTCTACCTATTTTTTCAAACAATATTTCTGAATCCCTTATTTTTATATTCTAATAATTAAGAAATTTCGAATTTTTTTTTTTTTTTTTTTTTTTTATAGTTTTTATTTAATTCGAAAAATATAACATTTGCAAACAATTTTGTGTAAATAGTATAATGTGGACTTGTAATTATATAATTAAATTTAGTGTATTTAGTGTAAATTTAGTTTATGTAATTTAATATATGTAGATAGTGTAAGATTTTGTAATATAAATTTGTTGTAATTATATAGTGTTTATCGAAAAGATAGGGTATAAGGAGTTGCAGTTGGACTTACAGATGTAGGACTAGGCGATGATTGGGATAGGTAGGGTAGTTCTGAAGTTGCTTGGATGGGTGGACTAGGAGGTGTATCAGTTGGTCTTACATGAACTTTTTTCGTGGTTACTGGCTTCCGGTTCGTATCATACAGTATGGTTTCATTGTTTCTTCGCCTATTTAGTCTATGCTCCCGTTTCTCTCTCTCGCTATTCCCCTTACTTATTTTGGTTGTACATTTTTTGTTACCTTTTTTACATTTTCTTGTCACTCGCACAATTATGTAGATAACTACAATACCTACTAAAATCCCTACTGCTATCGAATTTGTCATTGTTGAACTCCGTAAATTATTGATTGTTTCTTGTCGCTTCTTTTCCCTTTGAATACTTTCTTTTAATAGTTTTAACGGTTCCCCACGTCTGTTAAATTCTCTCTTCAATTCTTCTGGTCCCAGTGGCCGTATTATCCCTTTCGTTTGCACGTCCATGTCTAATTCTAAAGTATTTGTTACGTTTTGGTCGAACTGAGTCAAATTCCCAAATATATAGCCCCCTGCTATTGAAATATGTTTTTCTTTTCGTTCGTGGTATGGTAATTCTAGATTTCCTATTATAAATGTACATTTTGTCTTTAAGTTTACGATCCCAGTACCTTTTAATTCCCATTTATATGTATGTGGATTGCAAAACCCGGTAAGCTCATGCGGAATTGCGAAGATGTATAACCACGAGTTAAGTGCTTGTAATGGAATAACATTATTTTCCACCTCCTTTATGATATTATGATTACAATTTGTATCATCCATACTATCCTGTTGTTGTTGGAAATTCTTCAGTAGACAATGATTTGGTGTGGGTACCAGGATTTTAGGGTGCATTTGTTTACAAATTTCAAATATCTCATTTTTTTCATTATTTAGTTGTTTACAAGCGGTTCCGAACTCAGATATTGTGAAATGTACAAAATGGTTTGCCGAGTTGTTAGCCAAGAAATCCCATTCGGTTTGTTGCACCACTTGTTGACCATTAGACAGAGTTTTAGGTAACGGATAAATTTTATATAACGTGAATTCATCTTTCTGCAATACAGAAATAGTCACCCTTATACCAATTTCTCTTCCCCAGTAGGATAAATCTATTGAGGCAAGTTGATTTATTACCACTGCTGAATATAAATAAGGATGACGCTTTTCTCCTGTCATATTTTGTATGACTTCTATTAACAAACGGGAGTCTATTATCAAAGGATGTATTTTATGTTGTTGTAGTGCTGTTATAATCTCCTCTTGCTCTAACAGCTGACCATATAATCTTTCTAGTTCTGCTAATACATAAATTATTAATCTGTTTTGTCCGATTTCGGCCCATAATTCAGCGACATGGGTTTCTATTTTTTCTAAATTCAATTTCAGTTTTTCCTCTAAACCATTTAGTCTATTATCTATCTCTACCACTCTTCACTCTTTCTGTTAGATTACCCGTAACATCCCTGATAAATTCGAAATTTGATGTTACGACCGCTATTTCTTTGTCCATCAATTCCATCATTTTCTCATCATTACCCTTTAATTTTTCCAATGCATTATAAATTTTTTCTGAATCTGCATCATCCATTGTACCAAATAACCATTTCGATGCGCTCCCTATTACATTTATCGCTCCCCTTTTTGATCTTTGGAAAAAGTGATTTACTCCTCGCGTTACCTTACGAATTCTTTCCATCATAAATTTAACTCTTTTAACAGCGCGTCGCAACTTCGCTGTTCCCACTTATTTACCTGATTGCAACTATCATGCATTTTATACTTTATTGAGCTTAAAAACTCTTCTACTTCATCTATTGAGGTCATCTGTATTTTCGTATATATTTGTAAACTATCCTTGTACTCTATCATTCTACCTATTTTTTCAAACAATATTTCTGAATCCCTTATTTTTATATTCTCTATTGGTTCTGACCTTACTGAAGTTAAATACCACACTAAAACCCACATCCAATTCATTTTATTACCTAGAAAAAATAAATAAGTTTTATTAATTAAATTAACTTTTTTGTTTAGGAATTTATTTCCCCCCTTTTAGGATTCTTAGGAACTTATTTTTCTAACTTAATTATTTATTAATGATTAAAATAATATATTAATTACTATAAAAAGTTATAAAAATAGGGTATAATAAAAAATTAGGGAATGATTAAAAAAAATAGGATATTTTTAAAGGAAATAGGGTATGGCAACTATTATTTGTTACCAAAAGAAATTATTTTTATTTATTTTTTTACTCTCTCCATTTTTTGATCCTGTTATTGTGGACCCTTCGTTTCTTATTGCCTATTTTAATTACAGTGTTGAGTTGACTTGGGACTTCGATGACATCATAAGGTCCTAGCCAGCCTATACTCAACTTATGTGCCTTGTTTGCATTTATTAGCAGGACTTTATCTCCTATTTTGTAAGTCTCATTTGTGCTTTTTTCATCGTAATATTTTTTGGACTTCAGTTTATTTATTTTTAAATTTTCTCGCGCAATTTTATGAATATATTGTAATTTATACTTTATCTGGGCACATAAGTCGTCATGGTTGTATACAGGCTCTGGTTTTCGTTCTAGTCTACTAGGCAGTGGTGCACAAAACCCATACAATACAAAAAGTGGTGACAATTTCGTTCCTTCATGTGGGGTATGGTTGTGCGAAAATGCTGCCTCTGCCAGCCATTCATCCCATCCCTGCACATTTTTATTCGCTACCATCTTCAAGTATTCCACTAATGGCCCATGACGCCTTTCTAAGGAACCATTGGACTGAGGATGATATGATGTTGTTTGTACTTTTTTTATACCTAATATTTTACATAACCTTGAGAACAATTCGCTAGTAAAATTCGTACCTTGATCCGTTATTAGCTTCTTTGGTATAATAGAATATTTTAAAATTATTTGTTTATAAAAAGCTTGTGCCACTGTAGATGCTTCCATGTTTTGTAGTGGTACACAGTCAAGAATTTTTGTCAAGTCATCTTGAAAACTTAATATGTATTTATTACCATTTCGGGTAACAGGAAATGGTCCAACAATGTCTAAGTAAACTTTGTCAAATGGTTTTTTAGCTGTATCTGTTATTGCCATTGACATTTTAGTTATTTTCCCTCTTTTGGTTTTCTGACACTTTGGACAAAGTTTGATATATTTTCGAATACTTGGTATCATATTTTTCCATACATAATATCTTCGCACACGATTGAAGGTTTTTATTACTCCTACATGACCTCCCAGTGGTGAATCATGGTACTCTTTTAATATCATTTTAATTTCTTCAGGCGTTTCAAGTTTATTTTTTTCATTTACCTGTTCTGACGGTTCGTTTAAAGAACAGTCACTTTCCGATCCACTAGAATCCGTTTCTATATTGTTTGTTGACTCCTTGTCTTTTTTCACACTCTCCCTTTTGGCTTGTGCTCTGGTTAAAACATTAATATCTGCACTAAATTTATTAAAATTTTCATTTTCTTTCATTTTACTTTCTTCAATGTCATAAGGTATTCTGCTAAGTGCATCTGCATTGCAATTGCGCTTACCTGGCTTATAATGAATCGTATAATCATATTCCGATAGTCGCATCTTCCACCTATTCAATCGGCCTTCAGGGTTTCGTTTATTGAATTCACTTATCAATGGTTTATGATCATTGTATACAATAAAATCCCTACCAAACAAATAACACCTATAATTTTTAATTGCCCAATATATGGCTAGCATTTCCTTTTCTATCGTGCTATAATTACGTTCGGCTTTATTCAACACTCGACTAGCATAGGCAATCGGGTTGTCCTGTCCTACATCACCTTGAGATAGAACAGCGCCTAGTGCTCGATTACTGGCATCCGTGGTTAATATAAATGGTTGCTTGAAATCTGGATATTTCAACAATGGTGGTTGACTTAATAATTCCTTAACTTTGTCGAAAGCTTTTTGGCAAGTTGGTGTCCATTCAAATTTTTTACTCTTAGTGGCTAATTTGAATAGTGGTTCTCCTGTTTGAGCTAAATTAGGCATGCTCGATCTGTAATAATTAACTAACCCTAAAAAAGATTGAAGCTGCTTTGTGGTTTTTGGAATTGGGAATTCCTCTACACATTTGGTTTTTTCAGGATCAGGAAGAACACCATTTTCCGTGCATTTATGACCAAGATATATTACTTCCTTTCTAAGGAACTTGCATTTCTCTGGCTGTAGTTTTAAATTGTTTTCTCTGAGCCTTTCCATTACAGTTTTCAATTTTTCCTGATGATCCTTTAAATTCCGGCCATATATTACTATATCATCTAAATATACAAAGCAATTGATACCTTGCAACCCAGATAATACGTAATTCATCAATCTCTGAAAAGTGGCCGGTGCTCCTGTTAAACCAAATGGCATTCTCTTAAACTCGTAGTGTCCAAAGGTTGTACTGAACGCGGTTTTTTCTCTATCTTCCGCTTCTACCTCCACTTGGTGATAACCACTAGCCAAATCAAGTGTGGAGAAATATCTAGAATTGCCTAATTGCTCTAGAATTTCTTCAATTCGAGGTAATGGAAATGAATCTTTAATTGTTACAGCATTCAACTTTCTGTAATCAATTACAACTCGAAACCGTTTTTTACCATCTGGTCCTGGTTTTTTTGGAACTACGAGGAGCGGAGCATTCCACGCACTTTGACTAGGTTGAATAATGTCGTTTTGTAGCATTTTCTCCACTTGTTCATGTATTTCTTTTCTATGACTTTCAGGTAGTCGATAGTTTCGCTGCGCTATTGCAGCACTATTTTCCTTAACACGTATTTTATGTGATATTGCTTGAGTATACGATAGTGATTCATCCGGCAAATGAAATATATCGTTAAATTCTAAACATATTTGTTCAATAGATTCTTTTTCTTCTTTACTCCAGTTAACATCTAATTCTAAATTCTCCTTTAATAATTCTATTATTTTCTCTAATTGCTCAATATAATTATCATCACTATAATTATCTATAAATAAAGTTTCTATATAAGCTAAATTTTCATCATCCTTCTCAATTATATCTTTTTTATCTTTTCTCTGCTGTATCCCGTTCCTTTTTTGTTCCTCAATTTCAATTATTTCGAATTTCTCTAACGGAATTAATTTTACCTGTGGTTCCCTTATAACTACTTCTTTTGTGTTTACGTTTACAACACTTACCTTAATCTTCCCATTTTCTACTTTAACGATACCGTTGCCTAAATATACTCCTGAACAAATTTCTTTACTTTCACATACAAATTCACCTTTTTCTGTAGTATTTATTGTTATAATTTGTTCTGTTCTACCCTTAATAATATGTTTATTAAACTCATTTTCTTTTTCTTTCGTTACATTCGCATAAGGGCATTGCTGCAATGAATCACTGGTCTCTTTTTTAAAATCATTATTTGGGTCTAAATAAGGACGCTGTGGGCAAGAGTTTTGGCGAACTCCCTTACAATCCTCATTCCTTAATTTTGACTTCAAATTTGGGCTATAGATCTCTTTGTCTTTTTCCGAATATGGGTCTAAATAAAAACTATCTATGCAAACATTCTGTTGACTTTTCCACAAATTTTTATTCCCTACTTCTAATTTTAACTCCGAGATCTTGGATTCATTGTAGTTTCCCTCTGATTTCAGTGGCACAGTGAACTCACTACTGTTCGTTGCAGTTATTGGAAATTGTAACTGCTTTAATGGACCTAGGACATTACAATGTTCTGATAGAAAGTCATTACCTAGTATTCCATCTACTGGTAATTTGAAATCGGTATTCATAACGTGAAAGTTACAATTAAAATTATTTGGCGTAAGAAAGTTACCTTTACAAACACCTACTGTTGGGCTTTCATCATGTAGTGACCTAATTTTCATTCTTTGGTCTGAATCAATTTTGCTACTATCAGCAACACTTCCTTTATTTATCAGGCTAACCTGTGCCCCAGTATCTACTAACAAAGTTACTTCTTTATTTCTGCTTATATCTAAAGGAAGTATCACTACTGTTTTTGGTCCGATTTGAGGTATTTCCGGACCTACCCTTTTTTCCTGGTTTAGGAATGGCTCGGGGAGTTTTGAGTCATTCCTTGTTCGTTTTCCGACTCCATTTGCTGACGAGCCTGATACCTCTGTCTGGCAGGGCAATTGAGCTCTGAGTGGCCCTGCCTCTCGCACCAACTACAATTATCTGGCATTATGTTAGCAATCAAATTTACTCCTGCTGTTCTTTTCAGATTACAGGTGCTAGCATAATGACCTTGATTTCTTTGACAGAAAGAATACATCTACTGCCGTTTTCTCTACACTCTCTACTAATATGGCCCTGTTTTCCACATTTGTAGCAAGTAATTGTCGCGTTGTTCCTAGGTCGATTTGGGGGAGTTGGTCTATTGTTGCTAGTATTAGCATTGTTACTAATATTATTAGTATATGGTCTACTATTAATATTTTGTGTATTATTATGGTATAAATTCGTGTTAGGATATAGGTTATTAATAGGTGCTAAGTTATTATTTAGATAAGAATTATTATTGGGATTAAAATAGTTATTAGGATTAAACTGGTGATTAGGATTACTATTATGATTAGAATTAAAATTTCGTGGGATGGGGTTCCGGTTGGGTTGAAAATTATTCCGTGAAGGAGAAGGATGATTATTTGTGGTTCGGGGATGATCATTGCTCATCTGAATTTGTTGGAATTTGGTAAGGAAGTTATCGAAAATTTTCTCTAAATTATTTAAATTATTTTTATTATTTTCTACAACTCCCCGCTCTTTTCCATTTGGCGACAATAAATCTAAATTCTCGGCAAAACTTCTTGTTTTATTTAATAATTCAGACAGGCTCCTAAAATTTTGTCCTAAAACATATTGCTTAATTATCTCCGACCTAAGTCCTCTTATAAACACTCTTCTTGCTGTTTCTTCAGCATCTTCTAGCATGGACCCAGGTTCTAGAGTATACTTTTTTGTTATACCTATCTTTAAGCAATTGTATTTTCTTTTTACTCTGTCTCCAAAACAGTCAATAGTTTGATAACATTCCTCTAATTCGGCCTTTAATTGCGATAAACTTTTTCTCGGTATTATGTTAATTTCTAAAACTTCCTTAAATTCGTTAAATGTTACTACCGTTCGATCTTGGAACAGGTCTGCTGCTCTACCACGCAGTTTACCCCGTGCAAGTTGACGTAGCACTGAATCCCTATCACAGTCATCAGTTTTATAATATGCTTCATGAGCTAATTCTATGAAACATTGCAATTCTTGTACGGCTCTATCACCTTCAGCCGTATATATAGGAACCCCAGCTAGGTACGTAGTGTACGTTGTAGTTAATGGCATTGTCATATTTGTTCCTAACCCTCCATACGTATTATCCCGATTACAAAAACTATTATATAAAGTACCTCCGCCTCTTAATATATTTTGTTGACTATTTGTATGCATAGCTAAGGTTGGAGTTTGTGACGTAATAGTGTGAGTTATGGGGATAGTTGTTGTTATTGTGGTATTAAATCTAGTATTTGTTTTTGTGTTTGTGTTTTCTATAATGTTTCCTAAATTATTAATTGGATCCATATCCTCTATATTTTCTTTTACTATTTGATTTTCTAAATTAAGCTTACTTCTAGTATTATAATTGTGAATAAATTTATTTGTTCTATTTATTTTTTTATTTAATTTTTTATTAAGTAACTTACTTTGTACTGCTCTATGTTCTGTAAAGGTTACTGTTTTTTTTCTAGTTCCGCTCGTACCAGCTACTGCTTGCACCGTTTGTGGTGTTGATGTAATCGGTGTTGAAATTTCTATAATTCTACTGCTATTGACCAGGCTAGGGTCAGAACGATCGAAAGAAAAGGAATCGATAACTTTGTCGAATCTCAAAATGCTTCTCCAAGCACTATCTTTCTTTATTTTATCTGCACTCATTAACTGTCCGTTTATTCTTAAATTCACTTTATTACTTTACGTATTTTATTTTAATTCTTTTTGTTTTAAAAAAATTTTTTTAAAAATTATTTAATTTGTTATCATACAAAATAATAAAATTATTACCAAACCGTTTACTATTACATATATGTATATATTTTCAAAAAATATTTATTGCACTGAACAAAATAATTTTTTTTTTTTTTTTAAATTTGGTGTGTTTCTGTTATTGTTAAAATATCCACGCTAGGGAATGCAATACCGGTATCCCGGTATCCCGAAAACCGGGATACCGGTCATTTTTGGCCGGTATTAAATACCGGTATTCGAAGTTTCAATACCGGTATTTCGGTATTGAATTTAAATTATATTTAAACAACAAAGAATACATTTTACAGCTATATAAAATAGAATTTGTATTTTAAAACAAATATATGCCGTTGATATTTACACTAAAATACTTAAGTCACTCATGAACTCCTTAAATTAACAATAATAAGTAATAAGCGTGTAAAGTGTAAGTTTGGCGGTGCTTTTAGTTATCATAAGTGTGTATAGTGTAAGTTTAGTTCATAAGTGTGTAAAGTGTAACTTTGGCGGTGCTTTTACTGAAAATTTAATAATAACCGCACACTTAATAACTGCACACCATATAATTTTTTGAGTTTTAATTTGGTTATAGTATATATTTATTTGAGTCTTTAAATTAAAGGATAGACAATTTTTTGTGACAAATATTTATTAACTTTGGTAAGTTTATTTAAGTTAAATCAGTTTGATGTTTTTTAAATATATACATGATCAACATTTATTACAATACAATAACCCAATTTAGAACATGGAGAGTATGAAATTTGTTCAACATTTAAAAGGCGGAGATGAAAATTCCATCTGGTTTTACTTTCTCAAAGAAGAAAAAGGAAGTTATGCAAAATGCAAGAAGTGTGCTAATTTTATAAAAACGGGAGGGGGCTCAACAAGCGGCCTCCACACACATCTAAAGACCAAACATGAAATAAATCTACGGAAACGTGCTACTGCTGAACCTGTAGCTGGACCTAGTTCTCAATGTGTTAAAGTGAATCCTTTAGCCAAAATTACAAAATATTTCAGAAATACTACAGACGACTCACTAGCAGCAGTACTAGCTAGAATGACAGCGCGTGATGGACTACCATTCAGAGTATTTATTACATCTGACGATCTTAGAAAATCACTAAAAGCGTTAAATCTAAGTGATGAGCTACCAAAATCAGCCAACACAATTAGAAAAATTGTCATTGACTATAGCGAAAAAATTCGTCAATTATTGATTAATGACATATCGGAACGTAAATTAAATGGGAAAGGTTTTAGTATTACTTTCGATGAGTGGACCTCACTAAGAAATCGCCGATATATAAATATTAACCTTCACGCGGAAAAAATCTTTTGGAACTTAGGACTTCTACGCATCAATGGAAGTTTACCTGCAGTAAAATGTGTTGAGCTTTTGAGTGATAAATTGAATCATTATGGTTTGTCATTAGAGAAAAATATCGTTTGTTTAATAAATGACGGTGCTGCAGTTATGCAGAAAGTAGGTAGATTAGTACCAACTGCTCAGCAATTATGTTTGGCCCATGCGATACAACTTGCGGTCGTCGATGTTCTTTATAAAACAAGTACAACCGAATATACAAACAACAGCCAGAATCAATCAATTTACATGGATTCAGATTCCGAAACTGAAGAATCCAATACTTGCGATGCCAGCGAAGGAGATGACTATGACGATGGCTTAGTAATGGAATACAATATACAGGGACGAGATATTGACTTAACCCATAATCAGCTCGGTCCGCTTATACAAAAAGTTAGAAAAATTGTGAAAATATTTAAACGTTCGCCAACACGAAATCAGGTACTACAAGATTATGTACGTGTCGAATTCGGTAAGGAATATTGCTTAATCCTAGATTCGAAAACTAGATGGAATAGCTTAATAGTAATGCTCGAACGTTTTTATAAATTAAAATCAAGCATAAAAAAATCAGCTATAGATTTAAATTTAGATATAAATTTTACTGACGCTGATTTTGAAACAGTTTCATTAACAGTGTCGACACTATTGCCAGTAAAGCTAGCAGTTGAATCATTGTGCCGAGAAGATGCCAACTTACTTTCCGCAGACACGACATTCAAATTTATGTTTGATAGTCTCAGTGAAATAAAGTCTTCACTCAGCACAGAAGTTCGAAGTGCGTTGATGAAACGCGTATTGGAAAGAAGAACGGAGCTGTCTGATCTAATGGACTATCTACATAAAGGTTTTGCGGATGATAGTCAAATTACAACCACGAATAAAAACATCAACCAAGCTTTTAAATTTCCTCGTATATCGAAATCAACAATTCTTAAATCACTTTTGGGAATTGTTAATCAAATGGATCTTTGGAATCAAAACACAGCTCTAATAGAGCGATCAAATGAAATTTTAGATTCAGAGGTCAGTGCGGCTGAGGACTTAATAGAAATAGCAGATAAATCAGAAAGTTCAATGAAAAAGAAGTTGGATGAAGCAATTTTAAAACAAAAAGAATATACTGTTATCGGAAAAAAGCCAGAACGTGCTGCTGATCTAACAAAGTGTTTAAAAAAAGAAATAAGTCTATTTGAGGATGAAGGCGTGCGAGGCAAATATTTACAACAAATTTATGATTTACTTTCGACTATTCGTCCAACCAGCGTTGAATCTGAGAGGGCTTTTTCTGCTGCCGGTATAATTTTGAACAAATTTCGATGCAGACTCGATGACAAAACTCTGGACGCTCTCTGTTTTTTAAGAGGACATTTTAAAGGAAGCAAATCCATATTAAATAATTGAATTTTTATATTTTTTTAATGAATTGTGATTTTTATGTTCTTTTATTTTTATTTCATGTTTAGTTTGTTTATTTTGGTCTTATTTTTATGAATTATTTATTATACTTTTTATTTTTATTTTCAATAAATATTCACTGAATAATTTAACAATGAAGTTTAAACACAAATAAGTTCTTTGAAAACCGGTTTTAATACCGGGATCCCGGTTTTATTATTTTACAATACCGAAATACCGGTATTGAGATTTCCTCCGGTATTGCATTCCCTAATCCACGCACTTACGATTAAATTATAGTTCACGTTAACTTATTATAATATTAATTATATAATAATGTATTACTTGTTAATTGGTTATGGTATAATATTATTCATTTAAATATTACAATTTGTCACTCTATTATTTCTACTTGTTATTATTTGCTTTATTAAATAAATTTAATTTTATGTTTAAAAAAAAAATCGAATCAAAATTCTTTAACCATTCACAAATTCACAAAACATAAAAATTATTTATTAATTAAAATGTTCACCAATCTTAATTTCTTTAATTTAACAAAATAATTTTAATCACTTTAAGACAAACTTAATGGAAATTTTAATTTAATATTTCACAGACTATAATTTTTTTTTTCACTAAAAATTAACAAAAATCTATCAATAATCTTTAAACTTTTGAATATTTTTTCTATACTATCAATATTTAATTTTCCAAAATTAATTTAATTAATTTAAAGATTCTCTTTTTTTTTGTACAATTTTTCACTGTTGTTTTTTTTTTCTTCAAATTCGCAAAAATCTTTCAATAATCTTTAAACTTTTCAATATTTTTCTTTACTATTTCAAAATTAGTTTAATTACTTTAAAAATTTCTCTCTCTTTTTTTTTTTTTACAATACCAATGAATTTCAATACTTTAATTAAACTTTTTTTAAAAAAAAATCTTTTATTTAATTACAACTTAAGGTAAAAATTTTGTATTTAGTTTATATAATTATTTTGACTATTTAAAAAATATAGTATGTATGTATATATAAAAATTAATAATGAAAATAATTATCTGATATGAATCCCTTAAACGAAATTAATTATGAAGATCGTTTATTTTTTTTTGTAGCAACAATTTTCTTTCTTTTTTTAGCAACAAAAATTTTTCAGAAACACAATTTTTTTTTTTGGAACATTATATCGTTTTGTTTAAAGTTTACATATTATCACAAACTAATAAATTAAAATTTTTGTTTTTTGCAACTTTTTTTATGCAACACAATTTTTTAGAATAAATTTTTATTGTTATTTACTTCACCAACTTATATCAATTTATTTATTTCAGCAAAAATTATGCTTTAATTTTCAAGGAACATTTTAAAATAAATCTATTTATTTTTTAACTTTTACTTGTTTTACGTATTTTATTTTATTTTTACCATCAATTTCTTAAGGTTTTAATAGTTATTCTATTTCTTTTAATATATTAAATCATTTTTTTTTTCACACTTCTAAATTTTTATATTGATTCAGTAATTTTTCATTCTCTTTTTAAATGGATTCAATAATAATTTTATAAATTTCTATACCGCTTGATGAAATATATTGAACATGAATAAATAGTATTTTGATCCACTGTTTCTTTTTGATTTTTTAATAAATAAACTTCACCTTATTTTATAATCGAAATTGTTTTTATTTATAATTATTTTAAAAAAAATATTGTTTTTTTTTTTTTTACACTTTTTGTCTAAGTTTTACTATTTTTTCGTTAATACCAATGAATGTAACTTAGATTTTAAACACACAACTTATTTCGTTCGTTGTTTCTTTTTTTTTAAAAAGAAATCACCACATAAAAAAATCACAACAAAAATTTCCGAACTGTTTCTTTCTTTTTGGGACCGTAAGTCTTTTTTTAGAAGAATTAGTAAATTCTTCTTAACGCGGCTGCGCCATTTGTTGTGTAATCTTACCGTGGTAAATCTTGTCAATTCTAAAAATCTTCCAAATTTCCCTATTTAGAATAAAAACACAACCGTTTTACCCAGAAATACTTATTTTTATTTTTATTCAAAGTTTCAATTTTAAATTAACAAATTCAATTAACAAATATACTTATACTTTTATTATAAGTTTTAAAAACAATCTTAATTTTAAATACTTAGTTACTTAGTATATTATTTTTTACTTTACTTTTGTAATTTTACCGCTAAAACCAACCATCACGAACGCGAACCTTTTTTCAACCAACTTATTTTTTCGAATCTTTTTTGTGTAAAACTCTCATCACCTGTTTGCAAACGTGCCCTTTGAATTTATTTTTTGTTAAAAAAATAAATTCAAGGTCTCATATTTGCGGACAATAACTTTAAATAAAAATTAAGTTTAATTAGCAGAAATGTTAATTAAGCAATTTTATTTTTTATTTTTTTTGTAATAATTTATTAATGCATTTAAATAATTTTAATTTTTACCGAAAATGATAATTTAGCAATTTTCTTATTTTAATTTTAACATCGATGCATTTTAAATAATTTTATTGAATGTAAATTTAATAATTTTATTTTGAAATGAAATAAAATAACAGGGTGATTTGAGTTTTACACAACAAAAGAAACAGTTTATTGAAAAAGGTAAGCTATGGCAGGACGCAGACCTGCACGTAGTAGGTAAAGACGAGTCCCTAAGCTCAACAAGGTGTTCTTGTGGCTCCCTGAGGAGTTTAGGGAACCCCAGGAGGCCTGATTTTAATATAGGTTACCCCCTGACTCTGGCAAAAAACCTTATTGCGGAGTGGGCAATAAATGAACACACAAGGAGATGGACCAACTCATCCGATTGTATACCCACGAAACTTTTCTGGGGTACCTTAAACGCGAAGAGGTCCAAATCGATCATGAACATGAGTAAAGCTTCGTTCAGGCTTTTCACGGGAATCGCTACAGGTCATATTCTACTTAGAAACCACGCCTCACGGCTTGGTTTGTCGGAGGAATCCTCCTGTAGGGGTTGCGGTGAGGAGGTGAAATCAGTAAAAGACTAAAATACTTGGGGTACCATTTTCTGACAGACTTAGAGGAAAATCAAGCCGGCAAAGTTGACTTCGTTCATAAAAGAAGTAGGATGGGTCGACGTGCTGGAAAATTTAGAATGAGTCAATATCCGCCGATGGGGGGTGTACAACGGGCCTTTCTGGCCTTGGTACGTGGTGGATTTTTCCGCCCTCCCTTTCAAACCAACCAACCAACCAAATGAATATTTCTTTAAATTCTAGCTTAAATTAACAAATTAATAAACTAATATATACATACATGTGTATAATAATAAAGCAAAATCTCTAACTTTTCTCCATATTATTTTTCTGCACTTTTAAAACATTTTACTAAATTACAGATAAAAACAAAGTTGTTCAATGCTTTTATCCATATTTTAAATATTTTTGATTCATCCCTCAGCATCTGATCCACAAAAAAATATGATTTATGTTTAGATATGCCCATAATGTTAACGTTTCAGGGGGCAAAATAAAGTGAATTGTGTGGACAATATTTAAGCTAATAGCTGTATAAAGGTCAAAAGTTTGGATGATAAAGAAAGAGTCACTGAGGCTGGAAAATGATTTACATGAAAAACGTGTCACAAGTTTTAGGTCATTTTTGTTTTGATAACTAATGTTACTTCACAAATATTTGAATGACGCTTTAATCATAGCCTTAAATAAATAAAAATAAATTTGGTTAATTTAAAATTATCATAATTATCGATGGCATTTAGTAATTTGATAGTTACAATCATTATGGATATAAGTATGAAAATTGGCCATTGTAAAGTTTTTTTTCATTATAGGGAGTGTTAAAACGTATAAATAAATTAAATTAAATCATTGTATTTTATATTGTTTGACTTTGTTTTATATATTTAGTTTATGTATTTCTAAAGTTACAAATATTTTAAATAAGATTAGTTACTTAAAATCATTGTAATATAAATATTAGTGTAATAGAATTTTTGAAAATTATTTTTTTTGGATTTAATTTATTGCAATATTTCAATCTGTGTCAGAATTCATATATACCTGTAAAATAATTTTGGGAATGTGTTACATTCCATAATAATAATTTAACTTTAATAATTTCTAATAAAATAATCTATTAGCACTTTATCTACATAATGTTGTGAATTGAAGCACCCCGTGCTATATAATAATATAATAATTATCTAATTATTTAATTAATTATTATATATAATAATTATCTTCTAAAGCATAGCAATTATTTTAACGCAATAAATTAAAACATTTAAAGAAAAAAGAATTCAATAAAAACTATTGTGTAATAAAACTTTAATAAACAAATGTATAGTGTATATTAAAAACGAAGTGACTATATA
Source organism: Empis stercorea (assembly GCA_949752835.1). Taxonomy (NCBI): domain Eukaryota; kingdom Metazoa; phylum Arthropoda; class Insecta; order Diptera; family Empididae; genus Empis; species Empis stercorea. Next base: position 39,725,563 of record OX457087.1, read on the forward strand.
TAATCTTACAAATAAATGAAAAAGAATATATGTATATACCGTACTTATATAAAAATACTGAATTAAATATTAAAAAGTTATAATACGTTATATATATATATAATAATTAAATAAAAAAAAAATGGCATTTGCATTTACTCAAGATCAATTAATTAAAGAAGTTCAGTGCATAAAAGAAATTCCTGGTGATTGTAACAGATCACTTGATAGTTTCATAAAAGAGGTGGAAGCAGTGGTTGCTCTTATAACAGTTGAAGAGTTAAAAAATTATCTTGGCAAGAAAATAATATACAAAAAAATCCAAGGACCAGCAGTTGAGGTTGTCAGATCTCTAGATCCCAATCCTACTTGGAATTCAGTTAAAGCGGAACTTATAAAAGTCTACAGCCCGAAGGAAACCTATTTCCAGCTATATCACCAAGCATTTAATTTAAAAAATGTAAGTGTAAGAAAGTATTATTTTAATTTATGAAATATATTATATAAGTTAAATTTGAAATACGAATTTGATAATTCAAAATCTGTAGAATTTAAACCTGAAATGAATGAAAAGATAATTTTAAAAACTTTCAAAAATATTGATCCATATCTAGCTTCTATAATTATTGGTAGAAATATATCTAATCTAAAGGAGGCTTTTGATATTCTTGAAACTGAAAATTTATTAAAAGAACACAAACCGAAACACGATAATAATAATAATAAAAATAATAATAATAATAATTTTCAAAATAAAAGTTATATAATTAAAAATAACTCACAAAACAGAAATAATTTTCATTATAATCGCAACTATCAAAATTATAATAACAGTTCAAGTCATTTTAGAAATAACTTTGAAAATACGTGAAACCCAAATACTTCTTATAATACAAATCCGGGAAATTCTGATAATCATAATCACCCACCCCGAAATCAATATCAAAATCAAAATTTTTCCCAAAATAGAACATTTTCATCACAACGTAGAATTTTATAGTACATTGTTAATACAATGTACTATAGGAAATGACAAAATTAGATGTTTAATAGATACAAGTTCTAGTACTACAATTTTAAATAAAAATAAACTCCTCCAATATAAAAGAAAATCTTTATCCAACCCTTTATACCTGGGTTCAATAAATTCAGGAATTAGAACAGTACAAAAACAAATAATCACACATTTACCAAAAGAATTCAAGGAAGATAATTTAATTGTATGGAATTTAATGAAATTAAATAGGAAAAACTTTGATGGAATAATTGGACAGAATTTACTAAAACCGATTGGAGCAATAATTGACATAAATAAAGAAGTTTTGATAGTAAATGGGAATGAAATACCTTTCAGTAATGATTATCCATATAATCATGATAAAATTTATCAATTGGAACCTATCGAATTAAATTCTGAAATAAAACAATCACTTTTTAAAGACTTAAATAACGAGGAAAGTATAGAATTACGAAATTTGTTAAAAAATTATGAGAATCTATTCTACAAGGAAGGGGAAAACTTAAGTTGTACCTCTCAAATTGAACATCAAATTATCACAACGACAAATAGACCAACCTTCTCCAAAATTTACAGATTTCCACAAATTCCTGAACAAGAAGTTAACAATCAAATTACTGATATGCTTAAGCAAGGAATAATTAAAGACAGTAACTATCCATACAACAGCCTTTTGTGGGTGGTACCAAAAAAGGCAGATAATTCAGGAAAGAAAAAATGGCGATTGGTGGTGGACTACAGAAAACTTAACGAGATAACTGTAGAGGATAAATTTCCTATACCCAATATAGAAACTATACTGGATAAATTAGGAAAGGTCCAATATTTTACCACCTTAGATTTGGCTAAGGGGTTCCACCAAATCTTGGTAAAAAAAGAAGATCGTTCAAAGACGGCATTTTCAACACTGTCTGGTAATTACGAATATGTTCGAATGCCATTTGGCTTGAAAAATGCTCCGAGTACTTTTCAACGCCTAATGAATAAGGTCTTAAAAAATTTCATTAATAAAATATGTGTTTGTTACCTTGACGATATATTAATTTTTTCTACGTCTTTACAGGAACATATTGATAACATAAAAAAAAAATATAAATAAATTAAAAGAATATAATCTCAAAATTCAAATAGATAAGTGCAAATTTTTTGCCAAACCCAAAATGGAGTAAAACCAAACCCAGAAAAATAGATGATATTTTAAAGCTAAAGTTGCCAACAACCCAAAAGCAAATAAAATCGTTCTTAGGAATTACCGGTTATTACCGAAAGTTTATTAAAAATTATGCTAGTGTTGCTCAACCTTTAACAAAGTTTCGAAAGAAAAACGCTAAAATTAATATAAAAGACGCAAGTTATATAAATGCTTTCGAAAAATTAAAAAAAATTATTACGGAAGATCCAATATCGAAATATCCGGACTTTAATAAAAAAATTAAATTAATTACCGATGCTAGTGCTTATGCAATTGGGGAAACATTACAGCAAGATTCTCATCTAATAAGCTATGCTAGTAGAACACTCAACGATCATGAGAGAAACTATTCAACCATAGAAAAAGAATTATTAGCGATCGTCTGGGCAACTAATTATTTTAGACCCTATTTATATAGTAATAAATTTGATCTTTTAACTGATCATCAACCATTGAAATGGTTGCATACGAAATCGCAAGGAAAAGATATAAATCCACGATTAAATAGATGGTTATTAAAACTTGGAGAATATAATATGAACATAGAATATATTAAAGGAAAAGAAAATGTAGTTGCTGATTTTCTCAGTAGAATAGACATCGTGAAAAACGAAATCAATCTGAACGAACTTTTTACAATAATAGTACAAATGAGTCCAATGATGAAAATACACTTTCCCTACAAAATAACATAAATTCAGATAGTAATACAATACAATATAATAAGGTTCAGAAAAAATTAATAAAACTATTTAGCAAGAGCTCCAATATTAAATTTTTCAGATGTAGTTATTATGGAAAAGATATGATATCCGAAGACGAAGCTTTAAAGGAAATACCATAAATATGAAACTGGTCACACTGGAATTAATGAAAACTATGAATGTCTAAAGAAAGCTATATACATTCCAAATTTGAAAACTTTAATTCAAAAATATATAAATAATTGTGATATTTGTAATAGGGTGAAATATTTAAGAAAAACAATAAAAACAAAATTTGAAAAACAGAAACTCCAAACGATATTAAACAAATTATACATATGGATGTGTATACAAATAGTAAAGGTAATTTTCTAATGTTTATTGATAGATTCTCCAAATTTGCTACGGCTTATTACCTAGAAGATAGAAATAATCAAACAATCATTGAAAAGTTAAGACAGTTAAACTCTCAAATAGGACATTTTAAAAAATTAATTACAGATAATGAGTTCAGAAGTATTAATATAAAAGATTATTTAAGAAATGAAAACATTGAACTTCATTTAGTTAAACCTAATAATCATACTGGGAACGCCGACATAGAGAGATTACACAATACAATAAGCGAAAGAATACGAACGTTAGGCATTGAATATAATCATCTAAACATTAAAGAAAAATGTCAAAAGCTTTAGAATGGTACAACAATAGCATTCATTCTGTTATTAAAGAGAAACCAATAAGAGTACAAGAAGGTAATTGTAACAAAATACAAATATATAGAAATATGGTAAAAGAAAAAGAGAGGTATTTAAATAAAAGAAACCAAAAAAGAGAAGACTATACAGAAACAAGAAGCAACGTGTATATTAAAAATTATAAAAGTCTAAGGCATAAAGAAGAACCTAAATATATAAAACATAAATTTAGAAATATTCATAAAAACAATGTTAAAAGAAAACCAAAATTTTCAGGTCAACTGGACGTTCAAAATATGGATCGTAATGATGATACTAATGATGTCAACTGTATCGTGTAATTTAATAATTTAAAAAATCGAAACCGAACATGGATACTCCGAAATAAAATTAGAGGACATGAACATAGTTCTAAATTATTACACTGTTATACACATTATCAATATACCAGAAATAGAAGATATTATGAAACTTTTCGAGGAAAATATACCACTATCAATGGAAAAACATAAAGCTGAAACTTTAAAAGTTGAAATATACAATTTAAAAAATAAAATAAAAATTTTACTTCCCCATAAACACAAACGAGGTTTATTTAATTTCATGGGTACAGCTTATAAATATCTATACGGAACAATGGATGCAAATGATCAAGAAGAAATCGAAAATCATCTTAAAACAATTGATATAAATAACCACAACGTAATTGATAATGTTAATCAACAAGTTAAAATAAGTAGAAACTTTAATGAAAGTTTCATTAAATTAAAAAATATTATAGTAAATGATAGGAAAAATATTATAGATAAGTTTGAAAAGTTAAGCGATTCTAACCAAAAGTTGATTTCACATATTTCATACATGGATTTTTTATTAAAACTCCAAATTTTTGGAATTAATATAGAACAGATTCAAGAAACTATAGCTTCTTCTAGATTAGGAATAATTCATAGCAATATTTTAACCAATGAAGAAATAAACAAATATAATATAGATATAGAAAAATTATCTAACATAAGATTAGGAACTATAAAAGATAATGAAAATAATATAATTTTTATAATTTTAATTCCAAAAGATACTATAACTACACAAAAAAGTTTGTTAATATCTATAAGTAATAAAAACCAAGAAGAATTGAGCTTTGATCCTCAACAAATAATTAAATACAAAAATATATATTATGTATATGAACCAAATAAAGATATAAAAAGTCTCAAAATTTATAATAATTGTTTAATAAAAACAAATTGTCCAAGAATATATAATAATTCTACTAAAATTATAGAAATAGATAGAGGTCTTGCCATATTGAAAAACCAAAATAATGTAGTTTTAAATACTTCTTGCGATGGAAGAGTAATTAATTTAAAAGGCAATTATTTAATATTTTTTCACAATTGTACTGTAAATATTAATGATCATGTAATGATTAATAATCAAAAAGAATTTCGACATAGTTTTGCAATACCAAATAATCTAATAAATTCTAATGAAACATATAAAAAATTAACCTTTGAAGAAATTATATTTAAGCAAATTAATAATACAAAAGATAACTTAATTAAGATACGAAAATAATAATCAATCTATGTATATTGTGTCAACGGTAATAATAATAATTATGATAATAGTAATCATTTCAGTATATTTTTATTGTAAGTTTCGAATAGTTCACGGAATAACAAAAACTCTGGGAGTTCTTCCTCTTAAGGAGGGAGGAGTTACGTCAAATACAAATACAGAAAGTATATTCTAAAATAGAATAAACTAATATAAATTATAAAAATGATTTTTTCCCACAAAATCATTTTTATTTCTAATACCAACCAAATATCATATTATTATTATTTCCGTTCCCACAATTCATTTAGAACATAAGAAATCATATTTTACATTTTGTAATAATCAGCATTTAATATTACCTTTAATGTTAATTTAATAACAAAATTACCTTTTCAGTTCACATTATATAAAAGATCATATTTCAATTTTTGTAATACATATCACATTATAATATAATTCCTAGATTTTTCTTTTTAGTTTTAATTCAATAAAATAAGTAGTTTAGTTTGGATTCTCGTTGTATATAGATCAATTGTCAGTTTATAAATGAGTTACGGTGTTTATTTTAAACTTGAAAAATTTTAATTAGAGAAAAGTTAATTAATAGTTTAATTAATAAAAGTTAATAAATAGTCGGAAAAAAGTAAATAAATAATTTTAAAGAAAAAATATTTTAAAATAAAATTATTAAACTCAGTTAAAATAAACAAACAAGTAAAAAAAATGAAATTTATAATTATACGTGGAAACTAAAAGGAATTTTTATAAAATAAAATGTTAATGAAAACTTAAATAATCATAATAAAATTACAAAGTTAAATTAAGATATATTGAAAAGGTATAAAATAATTTAATTATTAATGAATAATTAAAGTTAACTATCGAAAAAAATTTGAATAGATAAATTTGAATAAGAAATATAAAATAAATAAATAGAAACAGTTTAATAAAGATAAAAGTATAATAATCGTATACAAAACCAAATGTGTTTTATTTAGAAAAGAAGGTTTTTAAAAAAAAGTTAAAAAAGGTGATATAAAATAACAAAATAAAAAGATAGAACATCTAATGATTGTATTAATAATCATTACAATATAATAAATTAATGTTTGTGTTTTTTAAAAATCTTTAACATTTTCACTCATTTAAATTAATGAAATATTATTTTCAGTGTTGTGTAAAGCACACTATATTAATGAAATATTATTTTCAGTGTTGTGTAAAATCATACTATATGTTTTCCAAATTAGTTCAGTTGGCTTCAGAATTTTTAATATTTCTTACAAAATTACTTCATTTTCATAATTCTTACAAAATTACTTCATTAAAAAAAATAAAACACCTATCCGTGAAATTAATATATTCTTGATATGTTATAAAAATTTCGTGGAAGAAAATGTTCACTGGTTTTGTATAAAATGGGCAAAACAATTCCTCTATAAAACACTAAATTGCGCTCCTCGAGCCTTAAACAAGATACTTGTCGGTTAAGAAAAAAGCTGTTTGTCGGTTAAGGAAGAGCTTTTTGTCGGTTCATAGCTATCGGTTAATAAAATGAATTGGCACCAAATTTTTTTATGGGCGTATATTTATCATCTGTGGTAATTGGTAATACTAAATTTTTGTCCATTATTTATATTTCAAACTAGACAAATGGTTGTATCACTTTTAGACATTTCATAATCACAATATTTAAAAAAATACCTTTAGAGCTGAAGAATTTGTAATAGCATGTGTAGAAAATCAATCCATAGCAGCGAATTTTGCTAAAATTTCTTCTAATGACTCATGATCTTTTGATTTCATATAAAATTTCTTGCCGATGACATCACAGTAAATAGAATTTGAACTGTCAAGCAGACCTTATATAATAGCTGTGTTTTATTCCTACTCTGTCTGTAGTACTCGGCATAAAAGGAATAAAAAAACGATGTAGTGCAAGGGGAAAATATGATTTAGAATTGATTGAAAAAAATTTGCCTACTTTGTTGATATTTTTTAAAAATCAAATTTTCAATATTCAAATATACAAAATGAAGTATCTTCTTGTCAAATTTATAGTTGCCATATTCAAATTTAATAATTTCCCATTAATTTCCCATTTACCATACATGTTGTACTGGATAATTATGTAGAGTAGCTACAACAACAACCATACAGATACTCTACTCGTACAGTACAGAGTAGGAATAAAAAAACACAGCTATTTATATCATGCTAATGACTCTCGTTTCCCAAAATTGAGTAAGTTGCTTTGATCAAGTTTAGTGTTTTTTTGTACATTCAGAACCGGTGGATTTCTTCAAAACTTCATCTGAATTATTTCGCTTTTTATTAATATTTATATCGTGTCGTTTTAAGTGGTTGATCAATGCGGTTGTAGATGATCCTTTACAGCAGATAATATTTCCACACTCCAAACATTTTGCGTCTACACTATTTTGATTTTTATTAAAAGAAATCCAGACTTCTTCGTTGACATGGCTGTAAGAATTTACTAAATTAAATTAACTATACAAAAATCCACAAAATATTACAAACTTACCCTTAGTTTGTTAAATAACGTTATCATCAGAAAAATGTTATGCTAGAGATACTCTCGACACTCGTGCCGCGCCGTGTGTGCCGCAAAAATTTCGAAATGTCAAAAAATATATATAAGTAGTTAAAGTCGCCGTTGCCATGCCGCTTATGCCGCAAAAAAGTTCAATCGATTTCAACTTTTCGACGCGCTCCCGCTTTCAAATGTCATCTTTTTGAAATTTGAAAACTGATTTTGAAATTTGAATTTTGTTTTTTTAATTAATTATATTTGAAACTCAAAAAATTTTAAAAAATGTTTGAAGAAAAATTGATTCAGCAAGTAAAAAGTTGTGAAATTTTATATAATAAAAAACTTGGATGCTACAAAAATGTAGCCAGAAAGGCGGAAATGTGGGAGAAAATTGGCAAAACCTTAGATAGACCTGGTAAGGATAAAAATAGATTATTTTATTATTAGAAATATATATTTAATTTTATATTCATATTCCATTAATTAATTTTCAGTTACTGAGTGCATGGCAAGATAGGTACTGCAAATTATTTAAAGAAAAAAAACCAACCTTCAGGGAGTGGAATGATTTTTAAACCCGAATGGGAATATTTTCTTCACTTAAATTTTTTAAGTGACCACGTACAACCTAGAAGGTATTTTTATAATATTTAATATTTATTTTAATTATTTTGCAATTTTATTTTAGGACTGTTGGTAAATTTGATCAAAGCAAAGCATCAACTTCAACTTTGCAATTTTATTTTAGGACTGTTGGTAATCTTGGTCAAAACAAAGCATCAACTTCAACAACTGAAACTGAAACTGAAGAGGAAGAGTTGTTTGCATCATTTATTGAAGAAGATAGTGATACTTTTGCACCAGAACAACCAGAGGTTTTATTTAGAGCACCATCAGCAAAATGCAAAAACATTGAAATGCAAAATAAAGTTTGTGACCAAATTTCGGGTGCAATTAGTGCATTGGGTGATTATTTAAATAAAAAAAACCAAATAGTTTTGCACAAAGAGTAGAGGTGGTTTACAAAAATAATACAATTTTTATGTAAATGTCAGCTAGTAGATTTGAAAAACCGTGATATTGCTGATGTTAATTTTTCATGAAGATATTAACAATGATAGTATTATCAGGTTTGAAATTCCTTCCACTCCCTCGAGGTTGTTTTTTTTTCTTTTAATAATTTGAAGTACCTATAGCTGAAGTTTTTCCAATACATATTAAAATTGATTTAAATTTATAATAATAAATTCTATTATCAATAATATTTATAATAATAAATCTTTAATTAAATTAAAATAATAATATTTATAATAATAAAATAAGTCTGTAATGAATTCTGTACATATTAAAAATATTATTTTGTTTTTGAATTGATCCCCCGTTGATAAAATATTTTTTTAATTCATCTCGCAAGGAAAATGCCTTTTTTGCTGCATTATTAGAGCCAATTTTCAATGAGCATTTTTGCAGAGCTGAAGATGATAAATTTAGCTCTTTTCGCCATCTTCCGTACGTAATATTACCAGAACTGTCTTCTCCATCTACAAAAATGGGACGATAGTTGATTTAGCTTAATGAAATTATGCAATGCTACTACTGCTAATACAATCTACAATATAAGTATTTATATATATACATATATATACATACCTATTTAGTTTTCCATATGTTATAAATTTACCTTTTTTGCATTTTTTGGCGCATAATTTAAACTAGATCTAAGTACTCTCCACCTAGCTACCAAAATACCAAATGCGTTTTCAATTACAACGCGGGCCCGTGATATTCTATTATAATTATAAACTTTCCTATCCAACGGTAAACATCTACCCGCATGAGCCCTCATTAAATAATTTTTTAAAGGGAATGCAGGATCACCAATAAAAAAATGTGGGAATTTTAATTCAGAGTTTGGAAATTTACCCTTTTGCAAATCAAATTCGTCCTTTTGCAAATCAAATTCACTCTTTTGCAAATCAAATTCGACTTTTTGCAAATCAAACTCAACCGGTATTAAATTTTAAAAACAAAAGCAAATTACTGAATTTTAAAAACAAAAGCAAATTACTTTTTTACAAATATAATTTTTAAATATGTATGTATTTTTTTTTCATACAAAAATATAAAATTTTGTGTTGGCATACAAAAATATAAAATTTTGTGTTGGCATACAAAAATATACAATTTTTCCTTCTTCCGAAGAGTTTTTATATGTAGACGGTGAGAATTAACGCCCGAATTCCATTCGCGTGATATTACTCCACCTAAATGGGACTGTATACCCATGGGCATTAATTCCTCTTATCAAAATAACGTTCGGGCTTTATAACCCACATAAGTGAGAAATAAAGCCCTTTGTTATAATTACATTTTTTGTAAGAATATATTTTTTCAGTTTTTTTTTAAATTTGCCTAAAAGATCTTAAATTTGCCTAAAAGATCGCTGTGTTTTTTCTATGAAGTTTCACATATTTTGATGTAGCAATCAGTACATAATTTAATTGTTCCAGCAACCCTTTATTAATGCTGATGAAAGTAAATTACGTAATGTATTCCTCAAACCGTGCTAAAACTTCGTCATAAAGGATGTAGGACAAAATTAAAATAAATTTGCATTAATAAATTGAAATGCATGTAAATATGTTTCTTCCGATTTATTTGCCATCAATAAATAGAGAAACAGATATACCTTCAAAAAGAGAAAAAAAATTGATATTGCTTTATTATTTAATTTTATATCCGCGCGGACTTCGGGCAAGCACCGGGCGCTTATAGATTACTTTTCAACTAAATTTCGAAACTCAATATTTCATTGAAAAATTAATAAATTAATATTTTTCAATTACAATAAATTTTAAATAATTACAGTACTACTAAAGAAACTAATTTCTTAGTATAATAATTTAATAATTTGATTTCAATTATTGCAATAATTGGCTTTATGGCTCATATATGTGGGTATTATAGCCCAATTACAATTTGGGCGTTAATTCTCAGTTTTTGTCCTTATTAAAACCTTTACAGGTGAGAATTAACGCTCGAATGGATTTCGGGCCCATTGCGAATGAAAAGTACTATCTCGCCCATTATGAATGAAAAGTACTATTTTCATTGTGTCACTGTGAATGAAAGTAATATTTTCATATACTTGAAGTTGAACCAAAGCCGTATATAATATAAAGATATTCAAAAATTGTATAAGACTTAAAAAACTGAAAACATTAAGTTCCCAATATGAGTTCCGGTAGATACACTTTTTGAGGTGAAATTTCATAATATGCTCTCTTTTATTTTCTGTATTGTATGTATACTATAATATATTAGGAAAGGAATAAAGAAGAAAAAATATAGACAAAGTGAAAAATATATATGGGGTAGAAAGGGTAAGGAAATATATATATATTTATATTTCTGGTTATTTTGATCTATTTTAACAGAAATTTAGGAACTCATATGTGGAGCCTTATATTTATTTTCATTTTTGTTTTGCACAAAAATAATATATATAGAGCAAAAATTCTACCTGTTTCTGGGTTTTTGAAACTAAAGGATTTTGAAGGATACAAATTCCATTAATTTTTAAAATTGCAATTTTGTATTTTTCATTATTTTTGGTTAAAGATCCACGAACTTGCGATCGTACTAAAATTATGAAAAATTATTTTTATAATTGACAATTTTTGTTTAGTTTAGATAATTTTATTATGATTTTATGTTTAATGTTATTGCACTATTTGTATTTACGTATTTAGTTTTTTTAGCGCACTCATATTTGGATTTTTTTAGTTTTGGAATTTATATTAGTAGAAATAAATTTAATATGAAGCAAAATTAACTTTGTTGTTTACATAATTTTTATAAAATATATAGCATAAATAGTATTTATATGTATTTACATATATACGAATATTTTATAATTTTCAATTAGTTAATATAATTTATAATACATAATAATTACGGCTTTGCTTCAACTTTTCAACTTTGCTTTGCGTACCGTTGACGTTCTTTTTTGAATCAAGCGTAAATTGTAAAAAAAAAAGTTATTTAAAAAAGTTGTGATTTGATTAAATAATTGAGAAAAAAAACTGATAAGAAGTGGAAAATTTAATTTGAAAAATATAGTTATAAAACATTGATATAGAATAAGAAGAAAAATTAAAATAGGTATAGAATACGAGAGTGATTTAAGAATTTATTAAAAAAGGGAACACTACAAAATCCCGCGGACCAAAATCCCTTTTTTTTAAATTTAGTGGACTAATATACCGCGGACTAAAATCCCGTATATCTAAATACTTTTTAAATCCAATATATTTTTCGACGGAATTTTTAAAAAAATTATCAAAATATCGTGTAATTCAAGTCCCACACTTGGTTTTATTCAGAGCTTTTCTTTTTTTCTTATAAGTTTTATATTTTTGTTTGCTTTTTTTTTAAATTTTATATTTACAAAATCATTCATAATTTTTCTTCGATCGCAAGTTCGTTGATCTTTAATCACAAATAAGTAAAAATACAAAATTAAAATTTAAAAAAAATAAATGAAATTTGTTTCGTTTAAAATCCTTTTGTTTAAAAAACCCAAAACAGGTAGAATTTTTGCTTCATATAAAGTATATTATTTTTTTCCAGAACAAAAGTGAAAATAAATATAAAATTCCAAATATGAGTTTCTAAATTTGGCTGTACTTCCGAATAACGGGCCCGAGCTTTTAAGATGACGTCATTACATAACGGTACTTTATGACATCAGGACTCCGAATAATGATGTCATTTTAACCGCAAACGCCATATAGCCGAAAAATGTATTAATTTTTTTTTAAAAACATTCATATTTTTACCATTTTCTCCTTAACGGTAAATTGAAGGATCCCAATTTTTTTTGAAATTGTAGCTACTGAAATTCCCTATATTGTAGCGTACGTCGAAACATTTAATAAGATTACAAATAAGTATGAATGGAATTGGAAAATTTGCGTGGAGTAGATTTGTAAGTTAGGGTCCTTGCATACCTTTAGGTAACACCAAAACTTATTAAAAACAAAAACAAAAATTCTTTAATTAAATACTACCAACATTGCAAATAAATTTTCTTTTTTTTTGTCAAACCGAACTTTCTTGGGGGACTAATTTTGAAATACTTCCCTTTTCCTTTTCCGGCCAGCAAAGGAAAACCTTCTTAAGTATACGATCAAAAATACAGTGTTGTGCAAAACATATGCAACTGATTTTCGATTATCAGAAACTAACTAAAAAAAATTTTTTTTAATTCAATCTTTTATTTTATTCAGTTTTAGGATGAGTAATTATCTCAGAAAATAATGTATATACATAAAATAAATAAAAACATAATATATTTTTAATTTCATTGAAAACACGGCAACCATATCTAAAATTTACTGTGCAAAACAAATGCAACTGAAAATTATAATTAATATTTTGTAGCATATCCTTTCGATTTTATAATTGCGCGACATCTGCGAGACATAGATTCAATTAAATTGTTTATAATACATAATAGGATCTTGCCCTACTTCTCTTTAAGAGAATGTATTAACTCAGTTTTATTAGAACATTTTTTATTTTTAAGCCTTCGTTTTAAAATACATACTCCTCAAATTTTCTATTGGGTTTATATCCGGAGATTGAGAAGGCCATTCAATTACGTGAACTCCATTTTGGCTAAACAATGATTTTACCACCTTAGATGTGTGTTTCGGGTCATTGGCTTGTTGAAACACCCATCTAAGGGCTTTTCATATTCAGCATAAGGCAACATAATGTTGATAATGTGTACCATTATTTCTGCGCACAGTAAACATTCCATCTGAACTAACTAAATTAAATTTACTTTCATCACTAACTAAAAGTTTTCCATTTCACAGAAGTCCAACTGACATGTTCTTTGGCAAATTTTAATCTATACAAATATGATTTTTCAAAAGCTTAGTTAAGAATGAAATAAAAATAGTTAAATTATCTTCTTAAAGTAAGTAAATCTAAAAAAATCTATCTTTTTGATCTTAATTAATATAAATAATATTACTGGAAAATAAAATTGAATCACCAAAAAAAAAAATACGAGCATTCATATAATAGTGGTGTACGCGTAGTGTACTACATGGTAATCCACTTAGCGTGCATCACTAACAATTTTCCTGGAAAAATATTAGTACCACAATTTCCATCTCATCTAACCATCATCAACATTTTCACCATTTCACCATCAGAACCACCTAAGCTAAATCAAAAAAAAAAATTAAAGAAGACAAGAAAAATACCATTTATGACATAACCTACACACGTATAAAACACATGGGCAGTAATACGTAATTATTAAAAGAAATTAATTTCCATATACAAAACTTATATAATAATTATAGTATATAAATAATTATTAGCAATTTATATAAGAATTAAGATATATATATAAGTAACAAAAAAAAAGAGAGTAAAATTTCTGTAAGATAAATCAAGAACGATCAGTTATCGGTAAGACTGCTCTGAACTTGATTGTGTAGGAAATAATATTGATAATTTTTAAGAAAAAGCAGTAGTTCGGTATCTAAATAATAATTTTTTTTTGTTCATAATAAAAAAAATTATAATATAAAGTTTTTTTTTGAAAATTAAAGTTTAGTAAAAGTTAAAAATTTTAGTGAAAATCAAGAAAAGTAAGAAAAAAAAATTAGGAAAAATAGAAATTTAATAAAACTATATAAATTTTGATTTATTTTTAGAAAAAAAAAAAGAATTATAAAACAAAGGAAATATTACAGTGTTTGAGTGTGTTGCATGCACCACAGCCGGACAGAAAAAAAAATTAAATAAAAAGTATTATCAATAGTACGAAAATATGGAAATATTGATAACATAAAATTGGTGAGTTAGAAAAAAAAAGTTTTATTTAAATTTCTATATTTTCCAAATATATATATGTAGAAAAAAAATGTGAATTAGATCAGAATTACTAATTAAATTTCTGATATAAAATATTAGTTGTGTATATAAAATATTCTTTTATATATTATATATAAAACAAAAAAAAATATTCTTATTATATACTTATACTTGTCGTGGGTACTGGGTGTACCAGTTTAATAGAAATTGTAAGACACATACTATTTTTTTTTATATATGAAAAGAAAATAGAAATCTGTCAAATTATGAATTTATCGAATTGAATATATAAGTTGAAATAAAAATTGTGAAATTATAAATGAAAGTTATGTCTAGATAAATTATTTGTTAGGGACGTGGTCAAATGAAAATGCATATATTGGTGGCGAAAGAAAGAAAAAAAAAGTATTTTAAAGAAGAAAAAAATGAAAAGAGTGAAAATTATTTTGTAATGTTTATTTAAATCTAAAATATAAACATGAAATATGGGTCTATTTAACAAAAAAAACAAAATATAAATAAATTAAAATATGTGAGGGAATTAAAAATATTATAAATAGACAAAGGTAGGGTGGGCAAGATAAAAGGTGGACAACACCTCAACCACTATTTTCTTTTTTTTTTTAAATCTTTTTGTGCTCAAACTATTTGATTTGTGTTGGTTGTTATGCCATATATATTTTCAGTGTTTCCTCTAATTTTTTTTCCCTAAATGACTACCGCATTCGGGTGAAAATTTAAATTTTCATTTCTAGCCCTAATGGTCATTATCCTGGCATGTATTTTGTAACCTTGAAGAGTGACAAGTTCCCCCCCAATCCGACGACCTAGCTCGCGCAACCACAAGCATGCCGCACGTCGCTGAGATCCTTCAAGGACCCATATCTTCACATTTTGTGTACTAGTGATGTAGTTTGTATGAGTATATACAGGTCATATGAAAGTATAATTTTTTTTTTTATCATAGTTGTGTATACATATGAACAACAGTCACAAATATTACAAATGGCGCCCAACGATTTGGCTAGATAAGTTATTAAAGTATTTTTATATCCTGTACGGAATTTTTTTTTTCAAAAATATATTAATTTTTTTTAGTCATTCGTGAAATAATATATATATTTTTCCATATGCATAGTTTATATATAAAAATTTTACTCTCCTGTCTTTTCTACCAAAAATTTTCTACATTTATATACCTTAAACTTATAAAATTATTTCGTTAGTATGGCTTAAATAATTAACACAAGTTAGTAATCGTGAAAATAGTATATCAATTTAAAAGAAACGTATAAAATTTAAATATTTACGTATGTCCCGGCAATCAAAAAAAAATGTTTAGATGACCGCGTTTGCGACGTAAATATGTATATTATAAACACATTGTCTTTGTGAATTTTGAATATTTTTTTTTGTGAAGTTATTTTCATAAATCATCATTTGGTATGTGGATCAGATCTTTGGTATGTCCCACAAATAGTTGTATACCAGAATTTAGTGCGTTTGCGACCAAAATCATTGAGCCAACATGAGAAATGAAAATATTTAAAAGTACAGAAAACTAAATTTTTTATTCGTATCCAGTCTCAGATATGTCCCACAAATAGTCTGTGAACCAGAATTTAGTGTGTTGCGGTCAAGTTTTGTTCGAATTAGAAATTAAAAAAAAAAAAAAAAAATAGAAAAAAAGAAAATAACAAAATTTTTTCTCATGAATTTTTTTTATTATTATGAAAATACAAGCTAAAAAAAAAAAAAAATAGATATTTTTGAGACCACGTCCCTTAAATTTAGATAGAAAAGTTAGGTAAAACTATAGTTAGAAAAATTTTTTTTAGTGAAAAAGATAGTGTAGATAGATACTTATTCTGTTTAGATATTGATAGGATTCTATTAAAGAATTACTCAAGTAAAAATTAAAAATAAAATATATAGTAAAAATAATTAAAAATTGAATTTTTGAAGTATATTTGTATGGAATTAAGTAATAATTTATAAGTACAAAATTTCAATTTTTATAAAAGTTAATTTCATTTTTACATTTTTATGTTGAATTCGTAAATTGAATTATAAATATTAAAAATAAATTGAATTATAAATATTAAAAAGTTTTGTAAAGCACAACTTTAACGAAAAATTGTTATATTTTTTGTTTTAGTCGGAAAGTTAAATTAATTTTTTTTTTTAAATGAGTACACCAGTTGGCAGGGGTGCCAAAACAAAATTCCCCAATCAATGAATGTATTACAATACGAGAAAAGGTAGTACACTAAATCATAAAAATGTTGTTCATACTCCTCAACCAGCTCAACAAAATAAACAAAATACATTAGAAAAAAATATTGAACATGAAAATAATTATTCATTTAGTAGTAGTGGGGTAGCTACAAAAGATCCAATAGATCTATTAAAGTACCAAGATATTGAAATAGGTGATACACGTAATAAAAATACACCTATTATGACACCTGCTAGTTCTCTGGAAGATTTATTGATTCTATCAGAACATAAATCTTTACCACCAAAGAACACTCCATTACCTGTACAAAATCCACCAAATACAGATTTAATACAACAACAATTTGCTGAAGTTTTTACTTCTAGTGCAGCAAATGCAAATTTGGCTGAACAAATGAAGGAAATGAAACTAGTAATACATCACGTATTACAGCAAAATTATACACGCGTTTCACACGATCAAGATATTGATTTGTCAAAATTAAATTTTAATAATCGCATGGGGTATGAATTGCCACAAAGCGAAGTTCGAAAAATAACTCAAATTCAATCAAATAGGCAAAATAATGTACCAAGTAACAATTTTGAGCAACCTATAAAAAACCCAAGAAATTCAAAACGTGATTATTGTAATGTAGTTCTAAATGAAAATCTCGGAAATAATAATGGTCAAAATGTACAACATAAAAATATTCAAACTCGTGGTGAAAGCGTTGACGATGTTAACGTACAACTTTTGGGAAATATTTCTCAACAATTTGATCAATTTTTAAGTAATCTATCCAAAAATACTCAAAATCAAAATAATAATAATGAACAATTTAATAATGCTGTTAGCGAATTAAATAATAATTTTCAACATAATAATAGAATTAATGAAAGTAGATATTATCAAAATTCGAGAAATCTTAGTAGGAAATGTGAAATGGATAGATGGAGTTTCAAATTTGATAGCAAAAATATGTCTGTAGATGATTTTATTTTTAGAATAGAAAGATTAAAAGTAGCTCACGGTTATTCATGGAATACGGTAAGTGACCATTTCCACACCATTATTGCTGGCGACGTAGAAAAATGGTATTGGAATTTTCTTAAAAGAAATCGTACTGTAAATTGGGAGCAATTAAAAAATTCATTAATTGAAAGATATCGTTCAATTAAAACGGATTTTGAAATATCGGCTCAAATGAACGATCGAAAACAAAATTTTAATGAAACATTTGAAAAATTTAGTTCAGATATTATTAATCTAAATGCCAAACTGAGAACACCTAAATTAGATAATGAATTAGTAGATATTCTTAATCATAATATGAAAGATTCAATTCGGCGTTTAATATTTACATTTAAAACTCAAAGTTTACCGGAATTTATTCATGTTTGTAGGAAAGCTGAGAAATATATTAATAAAAGTGTTGCTAAATATAAACAACAAGAACAGCCGATTAGAAAAATTAATGAAGTAGAATTTGTTTTCGAAAATAATAGAAGTAATGATGATCTATACGATATAGATGCAATAAATTTTCAAAATTTTAATAAACGTAAACCACCTATGATAATATTACTGATAATAATAATTTACTAAACGGTAAAGATTGTCCTTCAGATATAAGGGCACTCTTGTTTTAGGTGTGGTATTAAAGATGTGACTACACCAAATTGTCCAAGGTGTTCGGGAAACCTGAAAAGGAACGAGAAATTATTAATCCTCGTTCAAATTCGCAAATCCCGGAGTAAATGAAAACGTTAAATATCCGTCAATTCTTGATAGTCATAAGTTAAATAAAAATAATTTGAATAATAATGATTTACTGAAAGTTAATAAAACTGAAATAAAATCAAATATTGAATTAAATAAAAATGATGGAAATTTATTAATTAATTATAGTAGTAGTAGTAAAATTAGAATTAAAGAGAGATGAAAATGAAAAAATTAATTTGGAAGGAATAAAAGAAAAAGTACCTATGAAAAGTTTACATGAAAGAATTTTAAGTTATCATAATGCAAGAAGAAAAATATTTGATATTAATTCTGTTAATTTAAATTGTAAAGTATCTAAAAAAATTATATCGGTAAGAAAAAGATTTAAAGATAGAAAGCTTTTGAACTATAAAAATGCTTCGACTAGTTTTAATGACTCGTTAGATCCGCGTCCTTATGCTAAAGTAAATATTTTTGGTAAAGAGATGATTGGTTTGCTAGATAGTGGTGCAATCATAAGTGCTTTAGGGTGTGGGTGTATAGAATTTTTGAAAAACTATAAAATTTCGTATGAAAGATTTTATGCGAATGTTCAAACAGCAGAGGGAAGAGAACAACCAATAGTTGGTAGGGTAAATTGTCTCATAAATCATAATGGTATTGAAAAAAATCATACTTTGTATCTCGTACCTAGTTTAGCCAAAGAATTAATCTTAGGAATAGACTTTTGGAAAAAAATTAAAATTGCTCCTGAAATAATTTCAGAATTACATATATTGGATGAGTCAAAAAAATTTGATAAAGATTATAATATGCATAAATTAAATAAAGAACAACAAGAGAGGTTAGATGTTATTCGCGAAAATTTTCCATCATTTTCCAAATTAGGGTTAGGTAAAACACACCTTATGGAACATACCATTGAAACAGGTGAGGCCGAACCAATAAAAGCACGCCACTATCCAACCTCACCAGCAATCCAAAAATTACTTTACGATGAGTTAGATAGAATGTTGGAAATGGGAGTAATAGAAGAAAGTGAAAGTCCTTGGAATTCTCCTCTAGTCCTTGTTCGTAGGCCTGGTAAAAATCGGTTATGCTTAGATTCTAGAAAGGTTAATAATGTCACTAAAAAAGATGCATATCCACTTCCTCATATCGAAGGATTATTAAGTCGTCTAGCCGATACATTTTCTATATCAAGTGTAGATCTAAAGGATGCGTTTTGGCAAATTCCACTAGAGCCCAAATCTCGCGAAAAAACTGCGTTCACTGTACCTGGTAGACCACTGTATCAATTTACAGTCATGCCTTTCGGGTTATGCAACGCTGCACAACGCATGTCCAGATTGATGGACAGGGTGATACCTACACAAATGAAAGAATTCATCTTTGTATATCTAGATGATTTACTAATTATTTCACCAGATTTTGACACACATATGAAAATGTTAGAAGAAGTAGCGAATAGGTTAAAATTAGCCAACTTAACAATTAATGTAGAAAAATCAAAATTTTGTTTTAAAGAGTTAAAATACTTAGGTTTTATTGTAGGGAATGGGTGTCTCAAAACAGACCCATCAAAAATCGAAGCAATTAAAAATTTTCCTGAGCCAAAGTCAACGAAACAAGTCAGACGGTTTTTAGGAATGACAGGGTGGTATAGTTTATTAATGAATATGCGACATTGTCAGCTCCTTTGTCAGATACATTAAAAAAAAAAAAGACATTTATATTGACATCTGCTGCCATTGATTCTTTTAATAAATTAAAAATGGCTCTAATTTCTTCACCAGTATTAGTACACGCTGATTTTTCAAAGCCTTTTACAATTCATTGTGATGCCTCAAAAACAGGTGTCGGTAGTGTTCTTACACAGAGTGATTCAGTGGGAAATGAAAAACCTATTTTTGTAACTGAGTGTAACTGAGCTTGAATGTTATGCTGCAGTTATTAGTGTTAAAAGATTTCGTCCTTTTATTGAAGGACAAAAATTTAAAGTAGTTACTGATGATGCTAGTTTGAAGTGGCTAATGAGTCAGACAGATTTAAACGGTCGATTGGCTAGGTGGAGCTTAAAGCTCCAGGCTTTTACTTTCGATATTGAACACAGAAAAGGATCTTTAAATGTTGTACCTGATGTTTTGTCAAGAATACACATGGATGCGTTAGATATATCTGGAAATCCAATTTTATCAATAGATTTGAATGATGATGAATTTAAATCAGAAGAATACAAACAATTAATTTCATTTGTTGAAAAAAATAAAAATAAATTACCTGACATTCATATTTCTGATAATTATGTGTATAAAAGGACTCGCACGTACAATGGGAATCCCTTAGATAAAGATAAAGCCTGGAAACTTTGGGTACCACAAGGTATGACAAATAACATAATCTCAATTGCTCATGACCCCCCTCAAGCCTCGAATGGTGGTATTTTTAAAACATTATATAGGATTAGAGAATTTTACTTTTGGCCAGACATGGCAATACAAGTAAGAAAAATTATTAATGAGTGTGAAATTTGTAAAATAACAAAATCACCTAACGCGATTTTACGAGCAAACAAATTGTAGTTCAGCGTCCATTCCAACATATTTCTTTAGATTTTTTAGGCCCTTACCCGCGGTCAAAACTTGGTAATGTTTACTTATTCATATGTTTAGACAAGTTAACAAAATTTCCTTTAATAAAAGCAATGCGAGTTGCAAAATCTAGCACAGTTATTACATATTTAACTGAGGATGTTTTTTCAATCTTTGGTATACTTGACCGATAATGGAGAACAATTTCGTAGCAAAGAATTTAAAAGTTGCTTAGAAAACAATGGAATTTTACACTTAAAAACACCTGTATATAGTCCACAATCGAACGCGAGCGAAAGAGTTAATAGATCAATTATTCAAGCTATTCGTTCATATATTGGTGAAAACCATTCAAATTGGGACAAAAATTTACATCATATTGGTATGGCACTGCGAAGTGCAGTCCATAAAAGTATAGGCATTTCACCTTTTGAGGCTCTTTTCGGATACAATATGACTAGTCATGTATCTACGTATAAAATTTTAAAACAACTAAATATGCTCAATGAGTCAACCATAGAAATTGATCAACAAACGAATAAAATGCGAATAATACACGATATAATTCGCGTAAAGCTAAATGAAGCACATCGAAAACATGAAAAATCGTACAATTTACGAAGTCGAAATATATCTTTTCAACCAGGTGAAATTGTCTTTCGTAGAAATTTTATATTAAGTAATTTGTCAAAAAAAATAAATGCAAAATTTTGTCCAAAATTCATAAAATGTAAAATTATTAAACAACTAGGTAAAAATCGTTACGAAATTGAAGATATGAAAGGTAAAAATTTAGGAGTTTATGATACTAAAGACTTGCGAAAATAAATAATTTGGTCAAAAAAAAAAAAACAAAACGTTTTACTATACATATATATTTTTTCATATAAATCTATGTCCCTATATAAATACAGATTATAAATACAAAATATAAATACAAATTATAAATACTTATACAAAATAAATTAGTCTTGAACCCGGCTATTTATATTATTCAGGGTGTGGGTGGAAGCCACACGTTAAAATACCAAGTATTTAGAAAAAAAAACCCAATAAGTATAGAAATTTCAGACAGGATCTTCACGATTCTCCAGTACGTCTTTTCGAAATTTTGTCGTCAATTAAATTTAGTCAAAATTCCGATTTTGTAGCGTACGTCATTTAATAAGATTAGAAATAAGTATGAATGGAATTGGAAAATTTGCGTGGAGTAGATTTGTAAGTTAGGGTCCTTGCATACCTTTAGGTTTAGGTACCACCAAAACTTATTAAAAACAAAAACAAAAATTCCTTAATTAAATACTACCAACATTGCAAATAAATTTTCTTTTTTTTGTCAAACCGAACTTTCTTGGGGGACTAATTTTGAAATACTTCCCTTTTCCTTTTCCGGCCAGCAAAGAAAAACCTTCTTAAGTATACGATCAAAAATATATATATATTATATTAGTGTATGAAAAGAAAAAAAAATTTAATAAATTATTAGTATAAAACGTAAAATAAATACTGAATAAATACAAATAAAGAGGTTTTTATATTCGGTACCAGAAAAATAGTTATATTATCTTCTTAAAGTAAGTAAATCTAAAAAATCTATCTTTTTGATCTTAATTAATATAAATAATATTACTAGAAAATAAAATTCAATCACCAAAAAAAACAAAAATACGAGAATTCATATAATAGTGGTATACGCGTAGTGTACTACATGGTAATCCACTTAGCGTGCATCACTAACAATTTTCCTGGAAAAATATTAGTACCACAATTTGCATCTCATCTAACCATCATCAACATTTTCACCATTTCACCATCAGAACCACCTAAGCTAAATCAAAAAAAAAAAATTAAAGAAGACAAGAAAAATACCATTTATGACATAACCTACACACGTATAAAACACATGGGCAGTAATACGTAATTATTAAAAGAAATTAATTTCCATATACAAAACTTATATAATAATTATAGTATATAAATAATTATTAGCAATTTATATAAGAATTAAGATATATATACATATAAGTAACAAAAAAAAAAGAGAGTAAAATTTCTGTAAGATAAATCAAGAACGATCAGTTATCGGTAAGACTGCTCTGAACTTGATTGTGTAGGAAATAATATTGATAATTTTTAAGAAAAAGCAGTAGTTCGGTATCTAAATAATAATTTTTTTTTGTTCATAATAAAAAAAAATATAATATAAAGTTTTTTTTTGAAAATTAAAGTTTAGTAACAGTTAAAAATTTTAGTGAAAATCAAGAAAAGTAAGAGAAAAAAAAAATTAGGAAAAATAGAAATTATAAAACAAAGGAAATATTAGAGTGTTTGAGTGTGTTGCATGCACCACAGCCGGACAGAAAAAAAAATTAAATAAAAAGTATTATCAATAGTAATAAAATATGAAAATATTGATAACATAAAATTGGTGAGTTAGAAAAAAAAAGTTTTATTTAAATTTCTATATTTTCCAAATATATATATGTAGAAAAAAAATGTGAATTAGATCAGAATTACTAATTAAATTTCTGATATAAAATAATAGTTGTGTATATAAAATATTCTTTTATATATTATATATAAAACAAAAAAAAATATTCTTATTATATACTTATACTTGTCGTGGGTACTGGGTGTACCAGTTTAATAGAAATTGTAAGACACATACTATTTTTTTTTATATATGAAAAGAAAATAGAAATCTGTCAAATTATGAATTTATCGAATTGAATATATAAGTTGAAATAAAAATTGTGAAATTATAAATGAAAGTTATGTCTAGATAAATTATTTGTTAGGGACGTGGTCAAATGAAAATGCATATATTGGTGGCGAAAGAAAGAAAAAAAAAGTATTTTAAAGAAGAAAAAAATGAAAAGAGTGAAAATTATTTTGTAATGTTTATTTAAATCTAAAATATAAACATGAAATATGGGTCTATTTAACAAAAAAACAAAATATAAATAAATTAAAATATGTGAGGGAATTAAAAATATTATAAATAGACAAAGGTAGGGTGGGCAAGATAAAAGGTGGACAACACCTCAAGCACTATTTTCGTTTTTTTTTTAAATCTTTTTGTGCTCAAACTATTTGATTTGTGTTGGTTGTTATGCCATATATAGTTTCAGTGTTTCCTCTAATTTTTTTCCTTAAATGACTACCTCATTCGGGTGAAAATTTAAATTTTCATTTCTAGCCCTAATGGTCATTATCCTGGCATGTATTTTGTAACCTTGAAGAGTGACAAGTTCCCCCCCAATCCGACGACCTAGCTCGCGCAACCACAAGCATGCCGCACGTGGCTGAGATCCTTCAAGGACCCATATCTTCACAATAAATTTTTTTTCTGTACTAGTGATGTTGTTTGTATGAGTATATACAGGTCATATGAAAGTATAATATTTTTTTTATCATAGTTGTGTATACATATGAACAACAGTCACAAATATTAGAATATTCTGAAGAAAAAAATTTAATTATTTTTATAAGAAGCTGTCTACAACTGCAAATTACTAGATATAGAGGTGTAGCGAATATTTTACCGTTATTTTCATAACGGTAAGCGTTAAGTGGATATTTTTTACTTGGTTGGTTGGTTGGTTTGAAAGGGGTGCGGAAAGATCAGAAAGGCCCGTTGTACACCCCCATCGGCGGCTATTGATTCAGACTAAATTTTCCAGCACGTCGACCCATCCTATTTCTCTTATAAACGAAGTCAACTTTGCCGGCTTGACTTTACCAGCCTTCTCTAAGTCAGTCAGAAAATGGTAGCCTAAGTGGTTCATTCTTTTACGACGCACCTCAGGGCATCTGGACAGCAGATGCCTCACTGACTCTACCTTCTCACCGCAACCTCTGCAGGAGGATTCCGCCGACAGACCAAGCCGTGAGGCATAGTGTCTCAGCAGAATATGACCTGTAGCGATTCCAGTAAAAAGCTTAAACGAAGCTTTATTCATGTTTATAATCGATTTGGACCTCTTCGCGTCTAACACACCCCAGAAAAGTTTCGTGTGTATGCAATCGGAAGAATTGCTCCATCTCCGTGTGTGTTCATTTATTGCCCACTCCGCAATCAGGTAACCTATACCAAAATCAGTTTCACAGTTCCGGGTGGCCCCGTTTCTCGCTAGTTCATCCGCTTTTTCATTACCTTCAATCATACTATGCCCGGAGACCATAGCAATCTAACCCTTTTATACCTTGCTTCCAAGTTAAGATTTGATTTACATGTCTTAATAAGCTTGGAGTGTACCGAATTTTTATCTAATGCTTTCAGGGCAGCTTGGCTGTCCGAGCATATGAAAATATTTTTCCCAGTTATGTTCCCATCAATAAGAATTTCTGCTGCTTTGTTTATGGCAGCCACCTCCGCTTGAAAGACTGAAGTATACCTATCTAGAGTCAGGCTTATCGATAAATCAAAATCTATCGATGCCTGCACCACAACCAGTTTCTATTTTGGAGCCGTCAGTGAAAATCGTCATCCCATTATGCGGGATGGAATTTCCGTTTACCCATTCCCTTTTCGTGGGTATTGTAATACTCTATCTTTTCCTAAATTCCATAGTTGCCACATGGCAATCGCATTCACCTACCAGATCGACGCCTGCTTCACTGATATGGCTTAAGATACGACCATGCGGCAACTGAGGGTAGAAATTATTTAGAAGACCGTTCAAATTAAAGCATATGGCAGAGTTTGCCGCCAATTTTTTCACATGAAGATCTATCAGTTGCATGAATAAAATATTTTCAAGAGCTCTGGTAGGTGTGCTTCTCAGAGCTCCCGAAATACCTAGGCAGCATTGTCGCTGCACCTTTTCAAGGATTTTTAAATTTATACCCACATCCAGAGACTTTCACCAGACCACAGCACCATGAGTAAGAATGAGTCTTAGCACGCTACTATACATCAAGTGGATCATTCTTAGAGAGAGCCCCACCTTTTACCGATCGCGCTCCTGCAGATTCAAAAGGTTTTGATGGCTCTGCCTGCTTTTTGGTCCAGGTGTTGCCGCCAACGCAATTTCTTATCCAGAATGACCCCTAAAAACTTCACCTCGTTAACCAGGGTTAAAGAGGTGTCACCAATTTTTGGAAGGATTAAACTGGGTGCGATCCTTCTACGGGAGAAAAGACAACGCTCCATTTTCGCCGGGTTAACTCTAAGTCCGTTTCTTGTCGCCCAGTGTACAACAAGATTTATCGCACCTTGCATTAACGAGGTTAGCGTTGTCTCGAATTTCCCAGTAACCAGAATAGCCAAGTCATCTGCGTAGCAGACGATATGGTAACCTGCTTCCGATAACTCCTTCAGCAGATCATCCATGACCAATAGCCACAGAAGAGGCGATAAAATACCTCCCTGTGGGGTACCATTACTCGCGAATCCGCATCTGTGGGAGTTCCCGAAGTTTGCCTGTAGTTTCCTATTTCTTAACATAGACACTATCCAGTTAACAATTTTACTGTCAGCCTCTTTTTTTCTAAGACATTCTAATATTGAATCCGTTTTGACATTGTTGAAAGCTCCTTCAATATCAATGAACATACCCCGGGTGGTGTCCTTGTTAAGGAACGCCTTTTCGATTATAGCACCGCGCTATGTAGGGCTGACTCAACTGATCTTCCCTTACAATAAGCATGCTGATACCGTGATAGTACCGAGACTGGTATGGATTGTCTCAGTTCTAATTCTAAAATTCTTTCCAATGTGTTCAAGAGAACCAAGGTCAAGCTTAATTGCTTAAATGAGTTTACCGCCCACTTAATGTTATCAAAATAAATCAATTCCTTTATATACAATATAGAGGAGTTACTATCATTCCGTATCTTGGATAGGTTCTTCCGAGTTGCTATGACAACCCGGAAAATTTGCCTCGAGTAAGATTTCTAACGATTCGTCAGCTGAGTTGGATTTGCTTGCATCAGCATGTTCTAATAGTTCCGGTTGAGTATGAGTTTTAGCCAGAATTTTTGTCAGTCTAGCCCCCTCGTTAATATTACAAATTTGTTCCGTTACCTCGATAATATTTATTATAATGGGCTTTGGGCACAAAGCTAATCTACTATCTAAATTTTCTTTGTAAAGCTGCTAATTATTTTTTAAGGGGTTTCTAAAACTATTCCCTACACTAATTCTTGATTCTAGTTGAAAGCATATCCACGAGTGATCGGAAAAGGATGGCTCGTCAGAGACGTGCCAGTTTAGGATATAATCCTGGGTATGCTTTGTGGCCAAGGTTATATCACTTACTTGTTTCCTATTTTTATTTCTAAAGGTTGGTGTGCAACCCTTGTTAAGCAAAAAGAGTTCACTACCTAAAAGATATTCTAGAAGTGACTTACCCCTTTCATTCGTATCAGTGCTTCCCCAAACTGTGTGATGGGCATTGGAGTCGCATCAATTATTAATTCTTTGCCCACATCCTTGGAATATTCTACGATTTTCTTCATATCCAATGTGGGTGGTGGATATGAGGAATCATACGGTAAGTAGAATGATGCCAGAATGATGTCCGAGGGATTTGTTCCAATATTGAGATTCCCCAGGACAGCAATACTGTCACTACTACGTATCTGCGGGATAAAAATTAACTTAATCGTCTTCCTAGAATACCTGCAATTCTTTAGCGCTCCATCCCAGAACCTTGTTATCCTTAGTCATAGGTTCTTTTATCAGCGCTACATCCGCATTTCCTCTAAGTAGGTGTCCTTTTAGTTTGTTTGTAGCGGCCCAGCTACGATGCAGATTAGCTTGCACTACCTTCATTTACCTGGACTGGTACCAATCTTCTCCGAACCAGTATCGTCCTCCTGTGGAGACTCTCTACACCTGTAAAAATATACGTTATATTAAGGTCTTCTACAAGGGTGTCCTCGTCAGTTAGACTGGCAAGGTCTGTACCCACCTCAGATTCTGTCATTTAATCGACCGCCCCTAGCAAGGAGTCAAGAGCTTCATCGTCCTTGCTTGGTTTGGTTACCTCTTTGCCTACTGCGCTCTCTTCTGATTTTGGGAAACTTATTTGTACCTTCCTCGACAGATAATATATCCATCCAGAAACGCTTCTAAGAGTCACCAGGGACTCGTTTGAGACTCCCAAAATAAGAAGTTGACCTTCCTTCTTTATCTCCCTGTGGTAAACAGTCCAGAACTGAGCTCCAAGGTTCAGCTTCCTGTTAAGGATGTCAGGCACCACGTGGAGGTGAGAGTAGGAATTGAGGAAAAATCGTTTGCACCGCTACATTAAGCCGCCCCTAACCTGGGACCAGACGCTTACCTTCACGATGCCGACAATCCTTCCCCCTTAGCCCCCCAAATTTTTTTTATTTAGTTTAGTAGAGCAAAGCTTCAGAATTTGTTTTAAGTCAACTTAATCTAACAAAAGTCTTCTATAAAAAGGATATATCGAGATTTTTATTTTTTGCTTCTTTCCTCCTAAAGTAAATCCATATTATATTTCCGTATATCACCTCAGCCTAAACGTCTTTTTAAGTCCATACTTTGGGTATGTGCATTAGTTTCTGGATCTACGAAATTCTCCGTGTGGTTTACAGTTTTATGCACATAACCAATTAGATTGAAATCTATGTATCCACCCCAACAATCTGTACGAATTAAAGTTCCTACATGACAAATTACAAATTTATTAAAAATTTAAGGTAAAGGGCGTAAAAAGCTTAAAATTGGCCATAACATTTATAATTTCAAAAAAACACTATACTATAATGGGCTTTTCCTTTTCCGAAAAGTTTTGCAACTAATAATGGGTTTTTTTTTTGCAAAAAATAATTGATTTTTAAAAAATTATTTTAATCCTTTTTCAATCGAAGACTTTTGTTAGAACAAGTTGATTTAAAAAAAATTTTGAAGCTTTGCTCTATTACACTAAATAAAAAAAATCCATTTAACGCTTACCGTTAAGATAATAAAGGTAAAATATTCACTACACCTCTATATCTAGTAATTTGCAGTTTTAGACGACTTCTTAAAACAATAACACAAATTTTTTTTTCAGAATATAGGGAATTTCATTAGCTACAATTTAAAACAAAATTGGGATCCTAGAATTTGCCGTTAAGGAGAAAATGGTAAAAATATGATTTTTTTATAAAATGTGTAATGCATTTTTCGGCCACTAGATGGCGTTTACGGGTAAAATAACGTCATTATTCAGAGCCCTGACGTCATAAAGTACCGTTATGTAATGACGTCATCTTGAAAGCTCCGGCCCGTTATTCGGAAGTATCCCCCTAAATTTTTGTTAAAATAGATCAAAATAACCAGAAATATACATATACCTTACCCTTTCTATCTCATACATATTTTTCCGATTGTCTATATTTTTTTTCTCCTTATTCTTTTTCTACTACTATAGTATTATGGAGTATACAAGAAATAAAAGAACGCATATTATTAAATTTCACCACGAAAAATATGTATACTTTCTGTCGTCTCTATACAATTTCTACGTCTTATCCACAAACTCGCTATTTATGGTTATTTATAAATCCATATTGTCTATAATCAGATAACGGAGTTTATTTTGAAAACATTAAAGGCTGTTTTTCACTTAATAAATAACAGCCGCGGCTGTTATGCGTTTTCAACCAATCACGTTGCCCTAAAAATAAAATGAGTCTTATAAGGCGCGCCTAGGAAGATGTGTGGCTGTTGTAGCCAAAAATGTGTCTAACAGGCTAACAGCCACATTTTGACATTTCATTATTTTTTTTTACACATGCCTACTTACATCGAATAAAAAAAAATATTCAATGCTTTGACTATATAATATATGGACTGCTAATCGCTTATAATTTCCTTTGCTGTCAAAGAAAAAAATACTATAAGGACTGGTAGCGCATAGCACCAGAGATGGCCAATAAGAAAACAAAAGTTATGGAATTCTGAATTATATCCAGTAAAATTCTCAAGTAAAATCTATGGAATTCTCATAAATGATGTAGTTGTTTTATTGGCCGTCAAAAAGGCGAGCGTCGCCAAAGGCAATTCGGTATAGTTAGTTGCTCTGGTGGTATGCGCATAGTCGGTCATAGCTACAGCAATGAAGTTGGTTACTAGCAGTCCATATATTATATAGTCAAAGATTCAATTTTTTTTTTGCAAAAAATAATTGATTTTTAAAAAATTATTTTAATCCTTTTTCAATCGAAGACTTTTGTTAGAACAAGTAGTTGATTTAAAAAAAATTCTGAAGCTTTGCTCTATTACACTAAATAAAAAAAATCCATTTAACGCTTACCGTTAAGATAATAAAGGTAAAATATTCACTACACCTCTATATCTAGTAATTTGCAGTTTTAGACGACTTCTTAAAAAAATAATACAAATTTTTTTTTCAGAATATAGGGAATTTCATTAGCTACAATTTAAAACAAAATTGGGATCCTAGAATTTGCCGTTAAGGAGAAAATGGTACAAATATGATTTTTTTATAAAATGTGTAATGCATTTTTCGGCCACTAGATGACGTTTGCGGGTAAAATGACGTCATTATTCAGAGCCCTGACGTCATAAAGTACCGTTATGTAATGACGTCATCTTGAAAGCTCCGGCCCGTTATTCGGAAGTATCCCCCTAAATTTTTGTTAAAATAGATCAAAATAACCAGAAATATACATATACCTTACCCTTTCTATCTCATACATATTTTTCCATTTGTCTATTTTTTTTTTCTCCTTATTCTTTTTCTACTACTATAGTATTATGGAGTATACAGAAAATAAAAGAACGCATATTATTAAATTTCACCACGAAAAATATGTATACTTTCTGTCGTCTCTATACAATTTCTACGTCTTATCCACAAACTCGCTATTTATGGTTATTTATAAATCCATATTGTCTATAATAAGATAACGGAGTTAATTTTGAAAACATTAAAGGCTGTTTTTCACAGTATTACATATACTTTTGACCTAATCGGATGTTCGCGTTTGATTAGTCAAATTAATTGATGATCGATATTAGCCGTTACATTGTTTTATAATAGAACATAATATTTGAACTTAAGTATTTATTTAATACATAATTATAATTCCATAAAATGTGATTATGAGTGAATCGGGTATTGCACATATGGACTGTGAATCCGAAAACAATTTAAAAAGAAAAACTATTGATTCTAACAATTCAGATTCTACTGATGAAGATAAAAATCCAAAAAATGTTAAAATTACTAAAAGCAATAATAAAAAATCAAAAAACGAATTAAAAAATGAAAATGAACTTTTAAAAAACGAAATTAATCATTTAAAACAAATTGTGGATAATTTAACTAAAAAACTCGATAATACTATTCTGAGCTTGCCGCCAAGTGAAGATGAATTAATGAGAAATTATGATAGTGAATTTCAAATTGTAACTAAGAAAAAATCAATAAATAAATTTCATGCGTTATCGACAATAAATGATAACTTAAGCACAGGAAAAAACGATAATGAATTAGTATTAACATTAACTAAAAACAATGTAAATAATGAATATAAAATAAACAATAAAACAAATAAAACAGATAGCAACAGCAAGATTAATGATAATTTTGTTACAAATTCAAATGTACAAAATGCGATTCCAGTGGCAGGCACTGTAAGTAATAACAATGATTTTATTGAAAGTCTAAAAAATAAAAATGTGCAAAGAAAAGCTTTAAATAATAAAAGCTTAAATTTAAATAGTGACATTATATTAAACACTAACAATAGTAATAATAATGTTGTATACAATGTCAATAGTAAGAAAACCAGTGACAGTATTGAGAATGCAGGTAATGATAACAATACTGGTGAAATAATCAATCAAATAATTAAAAATAAGAAAATACCACCAATCAATGTTATAGACCAAGATGCTAAAGACATCATAAAATTATTATTGGAAAATCTTAAATTGAATAAAAATGAATTTTACGTAAAACAAATAAATAAAACAAAAGTTGCTATATATGTAAATAATTTAGAGAATTTTAAAAAAATTAAAAGTATTCTGGATCTAATTGAAGCCAATTATTATTCATATACACCCATTGAGGAATAAAATTAAACATTTATTCTAAAAGGTATGGGTATAAATGAAAATTCAGATAACATATTACAATATTTAAATGAATTAGAGTGCAAAAGTATTGAATTTATAAAAGTTAGTAGATTCTCAACACCTAAATCAATTAAAGAAAATAGACTGTTACCCATATACTTAGTCCAAATAGGTCCCAATAGTATAATATCTGAGCTATATGGAATAAAATACATAAACAACCAAGTAATTAGATGGGAAAAACTTTTAAGGGATGATATATTACAATGTAAACGTTGTCAAAGGTTTGGTCATGCTGCCCCTAATTGTAAATTAGATTACAGGTGTGTAAAATGTAATGAAAACCGCGGTCCTGGAAAATGCAATATTATAAAAAATAATGAAAATCAAGATCAATTATTCTGTATTCTTTGTAAAACCAAAGGACACCCGGCATCTTATAGGGGATGTCCTGAATATATTCGTCTTAAAAAATCTATGCAAAATAAAATCAAAAATATAAAAGAAAAAAAACAAATTAATATGAAATATATAAATAACTACACAACACCAAACAAGTCTTTTGCACAATTATTCAATCGTGAAAACAATAACACAATCAATAAAGAACAAGCTTCCCAAACATCAGAATTAGGTGATATAAAAAAAAGCTTGGAAATGATATATAGTAAAATAACATCCATTGATAATATTGCAAAAGTTAATGCTCAACGAATTGATTTCTTGTTCGATATATTAAATAATGGAGTTAATTAATAAACTTACAATAATTACTTTAAATGTAAATTCAATAAATTCTGTCCAAAAACAACACTATCTGATAGAATTTGTAAAAAAAAATGATCCTGACATAATGCTTATAAACGAAACTAATCTTAATTATAATCAAAAATTATATATTGAGGGCTATTGTATCATTAGGACTGATAAATGTAAGAAAATTCAAAATAGAGGAACTGCCATTTTAATTAAAGACTATATAAAATTCCAATACGTCGACACGATTAAGAAACAATATTTTAAATGTATAGATGCAACTATAATAAAATTAAAATTAAAAAGTAACAAACAATTAATATTGGTATCATTATATGCTTCTCATAAAAACTCAAATCTTTTTTCCAATGAATTTACAACGCTATTTAAAAGCTTAAAACTTGATAAATTAGAAAATTATTACATCATTAGTGGTGATTTTAATACAAAACACCTGAGTTGGAATAATAAATACTACGATGATAGAGGTGTTATATTAAATTCTTGGTTAAATTCACAATCGATTACATATAAATTGAAATTATATTACAGTTTGGATCCAACATACCCTAGATGTGGTTCATTTCTAGATTTATGTATCGCAGATAACAGAATTAAGTTTGTAAATCAATTCTTAGATACACTAACATTTGACAGCGATCATAGAGCGCTTGATTTTACTATTACTGTAGATAATAATGAAGAATTCATTTATTCTCATATGAACCATGAAACATTTTACAATTTCAATAAAGCTAATTGGAAAAAATTTAGAAATGAATTAGATAAGAAATACAATCTGATCAAAGAAAATAATGAATCGTTTGTGCCAAATAATCGTAACTTAAATAATTTAGAAATCGATGTTAATCTAAACAAATTAAATGACATAATTCACGTAGCAATGGCTAATGCTATTCCATTAGTTGAAAAAAAAATATATTTTAAAAACTATAGTAACACCATTATTACAAAACTACAAAAAAAGAAAAGTAACTTAGTCAGTATTTTGCACAAACTGTACAGACTAAATGTTCGAAGTGTTGATAGCAGAATAATTATAATAAAATCTCTAATAAATAACGTAAATTCTTTAATAAAACAAAATTTTGATTTATCCATAAGTAATTTTTGAAAGAATAAAATTAAGAAAATCGTTCCTTCTAACAATATGTTTCCGATTCTAAATAAAATCTTTAGAAAAACAGAAAGTTTAAAAATAAATAAACTGCATATAGGCAAAGATCATGTAAATATCCTATTCGACAACAATGTTAACCACAACGAATTAGAAACTGTAAATAATAATTATATTATTCAGAATAATGTACAAATTGCTGATATTTTAGGAACTTCATTCCAACAAAAACATCTACTAAACCCGAACAATAATATAGATATAAATAATTTAGTGAACTCGTCAGTACAAACATTCGAAGAAAGAACATCGCTTTACCAAAACATTGTAACATTTTCAGATAATTTTAAATCAGATCAATTAAAAGATGAGGATACATTACAGAACTACTTTGTTACTAAAGACCAAACTAAAGAAATTTTTACCAGCTTAAAAAATAAAAAATCAGCGGGTATGGATAAAATACCTAATACAATATTAAAACAGCTATAGGATAAAATAATTACCGCTTATACAATAATTTTTAATAATGCGTTAAATAATTGTTATTTTCCAAAAAAGTGGAAAACTGCTACAATTATTGCAATTAGAAAACCTGGTAGGATCCAACAAATCCAAATAATTATAGGCCAATTAGTTCGATGCCTAACATTAGCAAAGTCTATGAAAAAATAATACAAAAATCAATTGTCAAATTTATCAAGGACCATAAGATTTTAAATGACTTTCAATTTGGTTTCAGATCTAACCATTCTACAATTCATGCAATAAACAAAATAGTATCAGATATTAATTGGTACATAAATGATAGAAAATGTGTAGGGGCATTATTAATTGATATGAGCGATGCATTCACAACAATTTGGACAAATGGTTTAATTCATAAATTAATGGAATATAATATGCCAGATCATTTAATCAAAATTATCAAAAATATGATTACAGAAAAAACTTTTTATGTTGAAGCAAATGGAGTTAAATCTTCGAAAGAATTTAATATCAATAATGGACTTCAACAAGGTACTGTTTGCTCACCTTTGCTATTTATATTATATATTAATGGTTTACTTGAAATACTAAATAATATGCAGAGTAATGATGTTATAAGATATTCCATTGCATTTGCTGATGATTTAACAATATATGTTGCAGGTAAAACACTTGACATAATTGAAAGTTCACTACAAGATATGTTTGACATAGCACAAAAGTATATTTATTCTTGGGGATTAAGAATAAATCATAGTAAATGTGAGCTTATTCTTTTCAGAAACATCTTAAAATATTGCCATTTGAACATTCGAAAGAATTGGAAAAAATTTCATATAAAAAACAATGATAATACCATAATAACTTCATCCAGATCAGTTCGCTATTTGGGTGTTTACTTGCAACATAACATGGATTATGATGTACATATTAAAAAACAACTTGATAAAGCTAAAAAAGCATTTGCTATTGCCAAAAGGTTATTCTATTCTACGCATTTATTACCTAGAGTTACAATTATAGCCTATCAAACTTTAATAAGACCAATTATAGCTTGTGGCTGCCCAATATGGTTTAATATCAGTTGGATCTGATCGACTGGCTATTTCGTATGATGTAGGACCCTTATTTGCGAGTATAACATAGGGACCATCTCGTTTTGGAGCAAATTTGGAAGTAAATCTAGTTGATATTTGGCTTCGTGCATGAGTAGTAACCCAAACCAGATCTCCAGGCTGATATATGCTTCTTGGCGTTTCTGGTCAGCATATTCTTTATTACGATCTTGTTGTTTTTCAGTTATTTCACGAGAATTATATAAATTTGTACTTAATCGCACCAGATAAGGTGTTATTTCCGCTACAAAATTTTCTGTTTGTACTATACTTCGCAAATCGTTGTTGACATCAATAGCTGTACGCAATTCTCTTCCAAAAGTAAGAAATGCTGCTGAGTATCCTGTACTTTGACATCGTGCACTATTCATTGCAAATCTGATTACGGGAAGCTGTTCTGGCCAAATTGTGCGGTTATTTTTAACGAGAATAGACAATTGTGTTTTGAGATCTCTATTTTTCCGTTCCACTGGATTCGCTTAAGGATGGCATACTGGTGTAAAAGACTGTTTTATACCAAGACAAAATGCTATCTTTTGCATAACCGCGCTGACAAATTGTGTACCATTATCACTATGTAATCGCCGAGGAACTCCATACCTTAAAAATATTTCTTCAATTAGCAATTTTCCACAAGATTCTGCATTTGCTTCTTTCATGGCAAATAATTCTATCCAACGTGATGCTAAAAGACTGTTTTATACCAAGACAAAATGCTATCTTTTGCATAACCGCGCTGACAAATTGTGTACCATTATCACTATGTAATCGCCGAGGAACTCCATACCTTAAAAATATTTCTTCAATTAGCAATTTTCCACAAGATTCTGCATTTGCTTCTTTCATGGCAAATAATTCTATCCAACGTGATGCAATATCTTCCACGATAAAAATCCACTTCTCATTGTCTTTGGATTCAGGCAATGGACCAAAAAAATCCATTGACAAAGTTTCAAATCGCTGATTATGGACTGGAGTTTGAATCAATCCTGCTGGCTTCATATTACTAATCTTATAGCGTTGGCAGTCTGGACATTTCTTGACATATTCTGCTATTTGGCGTCGCATACCTGGCCAAAAATATTTCTTAGCTATTCGTTGAATTGTCTTTTCTATTCCATAATGTCCCGCAGTAGGAGCATCATGAAGCGCTGATAAAATTTCATTAACTTCGTGAGAAGGAACGACCAATTGAGCTTCATCGTATTCTTCTTCAAAAATATAGCGATATAAAATTCCATCGTTAGTAAAATAGCCTCTATTGGTCCAACGCGTGTATTCTTCTGGTGAAACAGCTTCAAGATCGTCAAAAATTTTCTTTATTTCAGGATCTTTAAGTTGTTCAGTTCTCATTTCATTAGGACTTCGATGTGGAAAATCTATAGAAACTAGATTAATACTAACTTCTTGGACATCATCATTTTCTAAAATTGGTCTTGATAAGAAATCCGCAATAACATTAGATTTTCCTGGTATATACTGTATTTTAATATTAAAGGATTGTAATAGTAAAGCCCATCTGGCTAATCTCCCACTTGGTGATTTCAACGTCATTAGCCAACGAAGTGGTTGATGATCAGACATAATAGTAATATCATTACTTCCTTCTATATATCCTCTAAATTTCGAAAGTGCCCATACAACTGCTAAGGCTTCTTTTCCGTAGTAGTGTAATGTAATTTCTAGTGTAATTTCTTTCAGCTGATGAAAGTAACCGACTAATATATTCAACTGGTCTTTCATCAGTAGCCTCCCCTTGAAGTAAAGTTGCCCCTATGGCGTAATTGCTTGCATCGGTTCTAATATTAAACGGAAGATTTTCGTCAACTTGTCTCAATATAGGTGCAGTGACCAAACAGTTCTTCAATATATTAAACGCTTCCTGTTGTTTGTTTTCCCATTTCCATGGCGTTGTTTTTCTGGTTAAATTTGTTAGAGGTTGAGCAATTTTAGCGAAGTTTGGTACAAATCTTCTGAACCAGCTGCATGTTTGTAGAAATGAGATAAGTTGCTTTATGTTTTTAGGTGGTAAACGATTTACTATTGTTGAAATTTTCTCAGGATCAGCTCTTATTCCTTCTTTAGAGAGAACATGACCTAAAAATTTAATTTCCGTACAGAAAAATGAACTTTTCTTTCGATTTATTCTTAATTTGAAGTGTCGCAGAACATCAAAAACTTTTTGAATATCTTCGAAATGTTCTTCAATAGACGATGAAATTATTAATAAATCATCTAAATAGGCCAGTATTCTAAGATCTTTTAGTTTCTCTTTTACTCGATCTATTACACGTTGGAACGTTGCTGGTGCGTTACGTAGGCCAAATGGCATTCTTTTAAATCGATATGTACCAAAATGAGTTATAAAAGTTGTTTTGTCTTTATCAGTATCTGCCATCTTAATCTGCCAATATCCAGAGAGAAGATCTAAGGATGTCATAAACATAGCTTGTTTTGTTGAATGCAATAAATCATCTATGCGTGGTAATGGATAGTTATCTGCAGTAGTAATAGAATTTAGTTGACGGTAATCAATGCAGACTCTAATGTCACCAGTTTTCTTGGGCACTAAAACAACAGCGCAGCCCATGGCGATTCGCATTCTTCGATAATGTTAGCTTTTAACATCTTGTTGATCTCATTCTCAAGTATTTCTTTCCTATTACCAGATATAAGGTAAGGAGCAGTAGATATTGGTTGATTTTGGAAAGTTGGAATGTGATGTTCAACTAGAGTAACAGGTTCCCCATTCGCAGCAAATAAATCTTCATATGATTCAATAAGTTGGTTTTTTTGTGTTTTTTAATTGTGTTCTCTGATCGTCATTTAAAGATTCGGCTTCATTTTCTCTTAATGATAATTCTATGAAACCTAAAAATATGAAATCCTCTTCTTGTTCATTTTTTGCTGATGTAACTGTCGATGGTTTTGGAAAAGCATCTTTAAATAAATTATCGACAAAACCTGGTGAATAATCGGATACGTTATGTTTTACATTTCGTATAGGTGGTGTAGCTGGTAATGGACTAATTGCTGATAATGTTGTAGTGGCTGATAATTTTATAAGTTCTTCTGGAGTTTGTACGTCATCATTATAAGTACCTAAAGGAGGCGTATTTGTATTACGTTTTGGACTGAAAATACCAGAATGTACATCAATATCTATTATTCGATTGGAATTATTTTTAGTCATCATGTTTTCTAGTATTTCTTTCTTCAAAAATGGAATCTTGT
The DNA here is from genome assembly GCA_949752835.1 of Empis stercorea. NCBI lineage: Eukaryota > Metazoa > Arthropoda > Insecta > Diptera > Empididae > Empis > Empis stercorea. The sequence continues at coordinate 39,764,505 of OX457087.1, forward strand.
CATGAGCTGAATCTAAAAAATACCAATAGCGTTGTGGTATATTTAAAACAATTCTAGCATCTTCTAAGAAATCTACTCCAAGCAAAGTGCGGTTTTCTGTGGAATTTGGCAATACCACAAAATTTGTAGAAATAATTCTATTATTAATTTTAACATCAGCTCTAGTGGTTAAAACTTCTTGTGGTCGTCTTTTCCCATTAGCAAGTACAATATTTGCATATTGTGGTCTAAATATATATCCTTCCTTGCTAAGTTGTTCATACAAACTACAACTAGCAATACTAATACGTGCTCCAGTGTCGAAAAAAGCCACTCCTGTAGAATCTCTTATTTGGATTGAAACAGCTGGTCTAGGCCTAGCAAATAAATCATATACATTTGTTGATACATCTAATGAACAAAAATCCATTTTTTGTGTTGAAGTAGCTGCCTTTGGACTACAATTTGGACAATTACTTCTAACGTAACCAGGTTTTCCGCATGTGTAGCATTTATAATTTTGTTTAGGAGCTTTATTTGAATCTTCATTTAACTTTTTCCGGCATTCATTAATATGATGACCAAAATTGTGGCAAAATTCGCATTTTTGTCGTGATTTTGTTGAAGTTATTGTATTTTGGAGATTTCTACTGGGTATTAATTTTTGTTTTTCTCTGAATGTCTCTTCAATTATACGAGCTTCTTTTAATAATTCGACAAAAGTATTAATTTCTTTGCCATTTAAGCGTTCTCTTATATTAATATGGAGAAGACCATATATTAAATCAATTTGTTGTTTTTCTGTATGTGTATTGGCATCTAGTTGCGATAATAAAGCTCGTTTTCTGTAATAAAAATATCTGTTGTCGTTTTTTCATCTTGTTTCGTCTTGTAGAGCTCACAATATATTACATGCGGTGGTTTCGATGGAGAAAATGCGTTCCGTAATAACTTCATAGCAGCATCCCATGTTGCGGGTTCAGTTTTTACACCTTGCCACCAAGTGGAAGCTATGTCTTCGAAAAGCAATGGTAAACCTACAAGAGCTGCGGCATCAGATATATTTTCACAAGTTTTATATATTGTTGCAGTTGTTATAAATTCTTCAACTTTATTTCTATCACGGCTACCATTATACCTTGCTGTACATTTTGAAAAACTTCCTGGATTAGCATTATTTGCTTGAATAGCGTAAATCAGAGCTTGAAATTGCTCAGGCGTCATTTGTATAGCCATATTCTTGTTAAGTCGAGCGCTTCTTCTAACTGGTAAATTCCTGGCTTCGAGTTGGGCGTCAATTGTAACGTATAATTTTGGATTCTTTTCAGGAAAAATACCAATGTTTATTTTAAATTATTTATTTAAAAGAAACTAAAATTTAATTCTTAACGAAATAAATTATTTCTTCAAAATTTTACTTTTACATACAAAAACTAAAATAATTGATATTGTCAGCCAAGCCGAGCAAATAATTGTTAAAAAAAATAAAAATTTACAAAATATCTTCAGGTGACCACCAAGTAGTGCGCTTGAATAAAAATTGCAAATTGAAAATTAAAATTAGATTTCTTCTGTTTATATAGGATTTAGTTTTTATCCCCACTCTTATTCTTTTTCATTCTTCTTCTTCTTCTATTTTCTCTGTTCTCTTTATAACAGTAATATATATAAATTTTCTATGCATTCTTGATAATTTAAGTTTTTGTATGCGAACATGTTTGAACATGTATTTTATTTACAAGACTAATGTTTTTTATTTATGGTTTGTTACAATATGTATATAAAATCGGTATATAATAGTACATATAACAATATAATACTTAATAATAGACAGAAAATAATTTTTGAATTATAGTTAATTATATATATATACGTAAAAAAAAAAATTATTTTAAAGTTAATAATTCTTTTATACGTTTTTTCGGAATTTACTTTTGAGTGTATTTGGAACAACAACAAAAAAAAAATATTTATTCCCAATCATTTTGTGGTATAATTTACAAAATTACGAATTCATATTTGTTACTTACATTTATAAAATAAATGTACAAATTTTTTTTATTTTTGTGGACATTACTATATGTACATCATTATATTACGAAAATCAAACAAAAAAGTAATAATACTATAAAAATTTAATAATTACACAAAAATAAACAGCAATTTTTAATAAAGCAAAAAAAAAAAATTTATAAACAATTTAAAACAAATAAATAAATAAAAGAGCAACAAATTAAAGAATAAATTTTTTTGGTAAACAAACAGAACTAACTTAACAAAACAATGTCTCTAATCAATAATCATAAAATTAACTCTAAGTGTAAATACAGTCTTATTCATAATTGCAAACAGTGTATAAGATTTAATGTCGCAGAATAAATTAGTTGTTGAACTAAATTTATTCAAGAAAAATTCAAGATTAGAAGACATCGAAATTGCAGAAGAACATCCAGCAGCAGGATCATCAATAGAAATTAAAGAAAATTCAACTGAAAATCAACAGAAGCTGAACAATATTTCATCTATTTTTACGTTAAGATCAGGTAAGCGGTACAATAGAAATATAAAAAAATTAATTGCAGAAAATAGACAAGTTGATAAAAAATTATTTGAAGTGTTAGAACGTAGTGATAAATTATTAAAAAAATCAGTAGCTGATAGATTCGATTTCCAGTTAGCCCACGAGGAATTTAAAGACTCCTTAAAATCCTGTAATTTTTTCCCCAGTATTTATTCGTCCCCTAAAAATAGTAGAGAAATGTCAGAAAGAGAACAATATACAATTTCTCAATTCAATAACCTAGATTTAAAATTAGATTCAATTTTAGAAGACCCAGAAATATTAGGAATAGATAAAACATATAATAATATTTTAATTGAAGAATCAATTTTAGATAGAATTCCACTGTCAAAAAACTTCGATAATTCTTTGTTATTAGACGATCTCAGCCAAGAAACACGTTATCGTTATTTAAAGAATTAAAAAATCATAGTAAAGAGAAGAAAATTAAGGAAGAACAAAACATGGCTCAAGAAAATATTGCTCAAATGGTGTCACAATTAAAATTAATTCCATTATTTTCGGGAATTTTAGAAAATTCGGTAACTGACCTACAAAATTTTTTAGGATGTTGTAGGCAAGTAAAATCGTGTATAAAAATTAAAGAAAATGAAATTCTTTTTCTAAAATTATTAATAACTAGATTAAGAGGATATGCTTACATAGTGATGGAAAATAAAAAATTGAATACTTTTGAAGATTTTGAAAAATAATTAAAAAATCATTTTTCACCTAGAAAAAGTTACATACATTTATCAAATGAACTTCGACAGTGTCGTCAAATTCCTAACGAAAGTGCAAGCTTCTTTGTTCTTAAAATTCAAAATTTATTAGCTAAATGTAAAGAAAGTGCAACTATTGAATATCCAAATGACGCCGAAGCTCTGGCCAAAGAATTGGAATTGGCAGCAATCTTTTCCCTAAAAACAGGAGTTCTTAATTCTAATATAAAACAATATTTATTAACTGGTCCAGAAACCAATTTAAAAGATATTTTTGAAAAAATACAGAAAATTGAAATTGATGAAACAAATTCGCAAAACATATATATGGCAAATAATTATTTAGCACCAAACTATCCTAGTAATACAACAATTAACTCATTTTACCCACAATATGCCCAACCAAACCCATTTCAAAATTTATCTAATAATCAGCCAAACCACAATTATATAATTATCAACAAACTCCACCATTATTTCATTACCAACCAATTGCTCAATCTTTTAACTATCAACAACAACAAACTCCTTATAACAATAAAAATTCAAACCAACAATCTATTATCGGTATAAATACAAATAAAATTAAATGCGCTTTTTGCTCCAAATTTAATCATACTTTCGAAGAATGCAGAAAGAGAAAAAATACTCCATTTTGTGAAAACTGTAAAATGTATGGGCACACTGTACAAAATTGCCCACAACTGGTACATCGTAGGAATGTTAATTATGTATCTGAAAACAAAAATAAATATGCAAATAAACGTGAAAATAATTCTAATTCTTATCGACCCAAATGTGATTTTTGTTTAAGAATTGGTCACAAAATAGACGATTGTTATTCAAAAAAACGTTGGGAGGAAAAAAGTAACCAAAAAAAAAACTAATTAATTGTCGGGAGAATATTGCAAAAAATTATATTTCTTCCGACACTTTTGAACCAAATATTTCTTCAAATGAAACTACTAATATTAATTTTAATAAAAACGGCCTAGTAAATATACCTTTCGATATTTGTACAACTTCAAATCCCACATTTTTAATAGATACTGGCTCAGATATTAATCTTATTTCTCAAAAAATATTAGATCCGACCGTTTTGATTGATTCTGGTGATATAATTGAAATAAATGGGTTTTATTCCCATGGTTCGTCATTAGGATCAGTCAAAGCAAAAATTAAATTAGATAAAGAAATTGAATGCGTTTTCCACGTTGTAATGGATTTTCCAATACCAAACTGTGCAGGACTTCTAGGACAAGAAACTTTATTTTCTCATACAAATATAGAAGGTTTAAACAAATTGCTCTGTTTTACTAATAATACTAAACCGTCATTTAACGACAATAATTTAAATTTAAATGAAACATCTATATGTGCGCAGAATATTGCTACTAATTTAACTTCAAGGATACTTTCTGTTAAAAAGAATGAATGCCTTGCAAAAAAGTTAACGTGTATTAAAATAAATCGTCATAATAAATCATATTTTGATTCAAATTTACCTCATAGAGATTCTGAAAACTTACAAAGTTTAATTTCTGTAGAGAGTAACAAACATGAATTACAAAATTTAGATATATTAAATGGTAAACATTTTTCTAATCCTAGAAATTCTGAGAACTTACAAAGTTTAATTTCTTTGAATAAAAAAAGCGATACACAAGAGTTTTATCCCTCTCAAGGAGAAAACTATGTGGTACCTGAATCGATGGATATAAAAGATTGTACATATACATATGTCAGCACTTCCATTTTTTCCTTCCGAAAAAAATAAAGATTTTCTCGAAAATTGCGTAAAAAACTCGGGTTGTGAAAATATTAATAAATTTAAAAACGAAGTTAACTACATAACTGTAGTTGATAAAACGCACATTAAAATTATGATACCTGCTCGTACAGAAGTTGTAGTTAACTGGCCTTGTCCTAATTGGCCAGACAATTCTGAACTACTATATCCTTCGCAAGAATTATTACCTGGACTTTTTCTTGCTAATACCATATGTAATGTAAGAAAGGGAAATTTCATAGTTAGTATTGCAAATACAACAGAAAATGACATTTTATTGACAAACCAAAGAGCTAATTTTGAAATATTATCCAACTTTAAAATTAAAAATGTAAATAATAAAACCAATAACAAACGTGTTAATACATTAACAACATCACCAAATGTCGATACCTTGAATAATTTAAATACACGATATCAAAACTTATTAAAAGAACTTCAATTAGAAAATGATTTAAATCCTGAAGAGCGTGCTTCAATAGAACAAATTTGTAAAAACTCTTCAGACATATTCCACATTGAAAACGATAAACTTACTTATACAACAGCGCTCGCTCATGAGATTCCTACAGATCCATCTAAAGGACCTATTAATAAAAAACAATATAGACTACCAGAAACCCAAAAACAAATAATAAATGACGAAGTTAAGCGTATGCTTGAAGATGGCATAATAACCGATAGTAAAAGCCCTTGGAATAGCCCTTTACTAGTAGTTCCCAAAAAGTTCGGGAAGGAGGGAAGAAAAAAATATAGGGTTGTAGTTGACTATAGAAAACTAAATGAACAAACAGTTGGAGATTCTTTCCCATTGCCACGTATTGATGATATACTTGATCAGCTCGGGAATTGTAGATATTTTTCTACCCTCGACCAGGCAAGTGGGTATCATCAAGTACAGATAGATGAACAGGATCGCCCGAAAACTGCTTTTAGCACGCATATAGGACATTATGAGTTTTTAAGTATGCCGTTTGGTCTGAAAGGGGCACCAGCCACATTTCAAAGGCTGATGAATTACATTTTATCTGGTCTTCAAGGTATAAAATGTTTCGTTTATTTAGATGACGTGGACCACAATAGAAAACTAATTGAAGTATTAGAAAAAAATCGTTATTTTAATTTGCGACTTCAACCTAAAAAATGTAATTTTCTTCGCCGTGAAATTGTGTATCTCGGTTTTAAGATCACTGACCAAGGCGTCTTACCAAATCCTGATAAAGTAAAAAGTATCTTAGAAATACCAGCACCCACTAATATTAAACAAATCCAATCGTTTTTAGGTATGACAAATTTTTATAGAAGAAATATTCCAAATTATGCTAAATTAGAAAAACCTATACGTGAAATTACTCAAAAAGATAATAAATTTGTATGGACATCCGAATGTGAAGCCAGTTTCAATGAATTAAAGAAAGCTCTTTCAAATGCCCCAATCTTGATCTATCCCAATTTTTCTCAATAATTTACTTTATCTCCAGATGCTAGTGCGTCTACTTTAGTGCAGTTCTTTCACAAAATAATAATGTCAAGGACTTACCTATTGCTTATTCCAGCAGAATATTAAGTCGTACAGAACGTAGATACTCGACAATAGAACGAGAAGGGTTGGCAATAGTTTGGACTGTCAAAAATTACCGATCCTTTTTACTAGGACGTCACTTCACAATTTACACTGACCATAAACCTTTGATAAAAAATTTTAATATGAATACTGAGTCAGGAAGAATTGCAAATTTTAAATTTAAGCTATCCGAATATGATTTTGAAATTAAATATAGACCTGGAAAGGAAAATGTAGTCGCTGATGCTTTAAGTAGGATTCCACAAAAAGAAACAGAAAACTCAAATTTTTCACCAAAAATTCTAGTTCTTACTCGAGCACAAATCCATAAAAAAGCTGAAGAAAATACACAATTAAAGCACTCTCTCGAATATAAAAATATCAATGGAAATTCAGAAACACATAGAAAAGATATTAATAATGATAATATTAATAATAATATTACTGCTTATACTAATCAAAATAATAACTATACTAGTAATACTAACTTTAATGTTAATAATAATACTACTAATACTAACCAAAATATTAACTATACTAATAATACTAAAAATGATGTTAATAATACTAACCTTAATGCTAATAATACTATTACTAATACGAATAATAATAATATTAACGATAAAAATAATAATATAGATTATTCTAGTGATGAATATTCAATAGAAGAAAGGCTAGATAGAGATATAACAATAGTAAATAGTGATAAGCCTGCTTTAATAAAAAATCAAAATGAAATTAATACTATTTTGAGGGAATACCATGATAATCCTCTTGGTGGTCGACAAGGTGTTATTAAAACATACCTACGAATTAAAAGATACTTTAAATGAAAAAATATGTTCCAAGATATCAGAAATTATGTTAAAAAATGCATTAAATGTCAAAAAAATAAAGAAAATAGACACACGCGTATGCCTATGATGATTACCAAAACTTCGAAATTACCTTTCGATAAAGTCTTTATGGACATAGTTGGTCCTTTAGGTATAACTGAAAAGGGACATAAATATATTTTAACGTTTGAAGACGATTTAACGCGATTCATAGATTGCTACCCCCTCAAGGACACTGAAGCAGGTACAGTAACAAGGATTTTATATGATGAAATAATTAGCCGATATCGTATTCCAAAAGTACTTATTACTGATCGAGGGTCAAATTTCTGCAGTGATCTTTTCAGAAAAGTTTGCAAATTTTTGAAAATTAAGAAATTAGAAACAACGGCCTATCACCCCGAATCTAATGGTGCTTTGGAAAGAACTCATCGTCCTCTAGTAGAATACCTAAGAAACTTTTCCGAAAATTGTCCTTATAACTGGGATGATTGTTTAAGACAATATGTACATGTCCATAATAACAGTCCACACCTTAGTACGAAACTAACACCTGGTGATGTATTATTCGATTTTTCATCAGAATTACCATCTTCTATAAAAAAATTACCAACTCCAATTTACGATCACGAAAACTATTTCCTCGAGCTCCGACATAAACTTCAAAAAACTTATAAAATAGCTAAAGATAATATAGACCGAAGTAAACAAGTATCTAAACAATACTATGATAAAAAAATAAATCCATCTTCATTTTCAGTAAATGACCAAGTTCTATTAATTGACAATGCCAGAAAATCTAAATTATACCCTATGTATAAAGGTCCTTTTCTAGTTAAAGAAATAAATAAGCCATTGAATACTACTATTTTAGTAGGAAAAAGATTACAAAAGGTCCACAATAATAGATTAAAACGATTTTTCTAGAATTGAATGAAATACATAAATAAAACTTCTATACAAATAACTATCATTAATATTTGCTATAATATTTATACTTAAAGGTTTAATCGTCAAAACAAGAAAAATGTATTCAACTATATTTACATATCTCGCATTAATTGCAATCGTAAGGGGACAACCGACAAATATACAATATATAAATAACACTGGAGTTCACCTAGAGAATATTGGAGAATTACGACAACCTCTAACTTCATGGACAGTTATAATAAATCTAGACTTGTCAACTTTCGAAGAAGATGTTATGGAATTAAATTTTCAAAAACTAGCCCTGTTTTGTAATAACCAAATAAATAAATATTTATTATTTAACACAACCTTTTTAGACCATTGCAAAATTAGTATAAAAGTAACGAATAATACTCTAGTAGAAGTGAAAAGAACTCAGGAATATATTAAAAAATGCCGCGCAGCCGAACTACTGATCAGTAGTTTTATAATTACGGGCTTTTTTTAAATTCAACTACTCTAAATGCATATTTGGAGTATATGTTGCACCCTCTATCCGCAGAAATTAAAATTATAACTGTGATTTTATACTACTACTTACTAAATTTCAGATTCGACATTGAACCTATTTTTTGGAGCTTATTCACAATTGGAAAACACATTTTGAAAACTCTTTTTCCATATTTTAGTATTCGGCGCCTCTAGCGGTAGAAATTGGAAATACAGTTAACGGCATCGTATTCTACTCTTAACTACCTTTCCAACGAGTAGTCACACTTCATTTTTGGTAAACATTTACTATATTAAATTACAACTTTTTACTTGTATTTTACTGCCCTCTAGTGGCAAAAAATCAGATTATGAGGATGTCTGATTTATTTTAGTTTATATTAGGTTTCCAGCGCTTGCTTTCCCTTCATTTTTGGTAAAGATTTACCAAATTCAATAACATTTTTAAAAAACAATATAATTATTTGTTTCGCCATCTAGCGGTAGAATTTAAAATTATAACTACTGTGGTTTTATATTACTACTTACTTCCTTTCAGTTGCAACATTAAACCTAATTTTTGGGGCTTATTGACTATTGCAAATCACATTTTAAAAATTAACATTTTATATATTTTAGTTTTCAGCGCCTCTAGCGGTAGAAATTTGAAATACGGTTACTGGCATAATATTTTATTCTTAAATACCTTTCCAACGAGTGGTCAAACTTCATTTTTGGTGCACATTTACTATATAAAATTGTAATTTTTATTCGGAAAAAGATGTTTTGGAAAAATGCGAATTGCGCCACCTACCGGCCGAATTTTGAAATTATATCAATTGCATCTGGTTCTCAATAAATCAAGCTTTCCATAGGTTTGTCTATCATATACCTGAGTGTACATTAACCATGTGAAATAACTGGTTTTTATTGTTTACACCCGACGGACAGACGGACAGACAGACGGACAAAAGCGTTAGCATAAGGGATTTTTTTTTTAAAAAAAAAGCCCTAAAAATATTTAATAAACCAAAATTAAACAAAAGACACTTGCTTAATGTAGTCGGAGAAGTGGCTAATATATGCTTTTTGGTGTAATGGACGATCGAGATGCCGAAGCGATTGATGAAAATTTTAAAATTATACAAAATAACGAAGTTAATTTAAAGCATTCTGTTGACACTCAAACCACTATTATATCCCAGTTAATTGATACTTTTAATGATACTACGCGAAAACTCAATGCTAATTTTGAAAAAATTCATAAAGAAATTTCTAAATTATACGACAATGTACAAAATCTTACCTTATTTGAAAAACTATTCATGCTTTCGACGATTCAGCTCTTATTGTTTCAAATTCAATTAAAAATCTTCAAAGTAAGCAAAATGAACTGCTTGACATTGTTCAAGAAGCAAGGTTAAACCAGTTTAATAGACATCTATTAAACTGGTTAGTAGATAACTTTAAATTACCATTTAAATTGTCAGATTTTAATCTTCCTCTTATGAATAAAATTGCTTAAATAGAGCCTATATATATTATCAATAAACTTATGCTCAAAATCACTGTCCCATTAGTTTCCAATACTTATTCCTTATTACAACTAACAAGTTTGCCAGCTTTAATTAAAAACCAAATATACTTTTATGTCAAAACTGATCAAAAATATGTAGCTATCAATGAAATTCAATGCAAATATGTATTTTTAACTGAAGGTGAATTTCTACGCTGTATTAAAATAGATAGATATTCGTATATTTCAACAAATAATTTTATAATTTACAATGAAATTTCAAAAAATTGCATAGTAAAGCTAATATCTGGACAAACAAACCCCGAAAATTGTGATGTTAAAATATTTTCTCCCAATCACGAAATATGGTATAGTCTTTTTTAACATAACTCCTGGTTCTTTGTTATTCCTACTCGAACAAATCTTAAGGTTATATGCCCGAACGAAACTATGACCACTGAATTAACAGGTAGTGGAATATCAGATTAAATGGAGAGTGTAAAGCAATAACCGCTCAAATAAACCTAGAAACTCACTTTCAGAAAATGCTGAGTAATTCAATAACTTATTTTTTAATAGTTCTATCACCGTTCCTTTTAAAATTGAAATTCCCATAGAAAAAGAAAATATGACTATAAAGCATATGGAAAAATTTGATTTTGATGAGTTAGGTATAAATATACAAAATTCAGTTGCCAATGACAATAAAATTCAGTTGAAAGAAACTCACAAATCCTTGCATATCATGACAATTACCCTGTCTATTATAATCTCTATAGTAATAATCGTAATAATATTATGGATAGTCAATAAATTTTTTAATGTAAAGTGCAAATGTAACTACTTTCCCAATAGGAACTCTAGAGATTCTATGTTTCAGCCTCAACCGACTCCTACAAACATAGGTTTACAGTCTGATATCCCAGAGTAAAAAGCTAATCAATCTTTTCTTTGGAGATCGAATCTGTCATTAGGATTAGACTCAAACTATATAAAAAAAAACATACAAAAAACAAAAAAATTGTTTAATAAGTAATAAAAAAAATGTATTTCCAATAAGTAGTCTATTAAGAATATGTTCAAATTATTTTGTAAAAAAAAAAAAAAAAAAAGAGAAAACAAAAAAAAAGAAGATTTAACATAATTGTTTGTTAAATTCAGAAATTATAAAAATAAAATAAAGATATATACATAGTACATGTGTATAGAAATTCAATCTTTATGATCAAATAATAATATAAATTATAACAAATATTTTTTAAATATCACATATAATTTTGAAGTGATAAATAATTAACTTTTGAATTTATTGTAATTACGAAAATAAAACTTAATAAAAAATAAAATGTATATTATGCTCACAATTTAAAAAAACAAAAAGGGAAAGGAAAAAAAAATATTCATAAATAAGAACAGAAATATTACTACAAATATTATTTTAAGATAAAAATTTTAAATTCAGAATTAATAGATAAATAAAAAAAGCAACACTTATGTATACAATAATACAAATCTTAAACACAGATTATATATATAAATAAATATTTAACAGAAAACTGTTCAAATAAGAAAAAAAAACATAAATATTCAATCTTTGTTCCTCTGGTTAAAATTAGATTTAAATAACTATATTAAAATATTAAAATATGTAAAATATAAAATGTAACTTTTCTTTTTAATTGATTACAAGTTATAAATAATTATATATTATTGCATGTATATGAAATTAAAAAAACTTGATCCAATAATAAAACTAATCAGAATTACAATATATATGTATAAATACATATATAAATATACAAATGTATCTATGTATAAACAAAAAAAAATATACATTAATTATCAGCAATATTAGCATTAAAAATATAAAATATTATGAAAGAATATCAAATTAATTTAAAATAGAAATAAATGCTGATATGGCGTAAATGCGTGTGAATGAATAATTATAAAGTTTAATTCACAAACTAGTTTTAAGACTTATGTTTTTAGTTCTTAAGTAAAAGAATAAAGATCACAATAAATTTTAATATCAACCCGAAAAGATCGATTTTAATTATTCTCCCACTATGTGGTGTGCCTAGGCTATACCACTGCGGACTTGTCATCCACATGGTGAAATAAAATGATTACGGAAACTGAAACAATATAACATAACATCAGGATCAGATGGACTCATATGCCAAGAACCTTTGACGCTCGAACAAGGACACGAATTGGACAATGGAATGTCCTTACTTTTCGGGAAACATCAAGGCTCGAACAATTAGAACAGCAAATGGAAAAATTCAAGATTAATATTCAAGTAATCATTGAAGTAAGGTGTTATGTTAGTGGAGAAGTTAATACAACAAATGGTAAAAAACTATGCGCATCTATCAACAACCATTAGGTACAACAACAGAGGAGATTTGCTCATTCTCATGCATGACTTAAATTGGAAATAACAACACCAATCTGACAAACATCATGGGAATACACGGCTGTGGAGTAATGAACAACAATGGTGAAAGGCTGACTAAACTCTGTCAGACATTTCAACTTGTAATAGGAGGCACACAAGGAAATCTATAAGTACACATGGACCAAGACTAGTAGAAGCAACGCAACCAGATAGATCTTATATAGATCATATGCAGACATTGATAGTGATCATGAGCTTATCAAGGTGCAGACATTGATAGTGATCATGATAACCAGTGACATCAGGTTCAAATTGAAATGTACACAACCACCAAGAAGACAGAAGAAGACGCTCAATTTGCCAAGACTTAACAACGTGGAAACCTGAAATGCATTAATCACAGCACTACATCATCAGCTACACAACACCCGTGGAATGACATGTTAGATATCTACCATCAAGTTCCAGAATAAAACTTGGAAATAGTTCACACTGACAGGAAAAGATCGATATCAGATGACACTTGGAACTTAAACAAGCGCAGAAGAGAAATAAAACAGCAGTGACTTCGCGACAGCATATTAAGACCACAATACCAGCAGTTGGAAAGCTGGAAGACGTGTCAAGAGCATGTTCATGGAAGAACTAGCATCAACGGCAGAAATAGCAGCCAGGCAAAATGATGCTAGACCAAACCATCAAGTGTGGTCTAACTGGAAGAAAAATTAATAACCAAACCGTCAAAAGTAAGACCCGAGAATTACTCACAAGTACATATGCACAAACACGAAGATGGAGGGAACACTTCATGGAAACTAGCAACATAACACCAGAAAACGGGACTAGAAATAATGATAACACCAGAAAACGGGACTAGAAATAATTCAACAGTTGGATTAACAACACAGATAACACTCTCAGATCTTAGAGTGACGTGTAACTCACCCAGTTCTATAGAAATAAAAGAGGCAATTAAAAAGTTGAAGAGCAAAAAAGCTGCAGGAGAGGATGGATTACCAGCCGGAATACTGCAAGCTGATATCGAACACACAGCCGGCTTACTGCTTCCCCATATCAATCAAATATGGAGTAAGGAAAAAAGCCACCTTCATGGAAAAAATGCATTATAGACTGCACTTACGACTGCATGTTACCTAAGAAGGGTGACTAAAAATAGTGTGACAACTAAAGAGATAGCTAGTGCATGCGAGACAAAGCCAACTGATGTTTTGTAAGAAATGTCAACAAAAGACTTCTTATTTTGAAAACTGGTTTTCATTTATCTTAGAAAAAATTTTATCTCAGAAGAATTTTCTGAGAAAGAATTCTCAAAAAAATAAAAAAAATGTAAATTCTCTCAAAAAAAATTTCTACGGGCTAAAAATAATCTAAATCAGTGATGGAATTGGTGGTACAATTGTACCACATGTGGTACAATTAAGCCTCTTGTGGTACTGTGGTACACTAGTCGAAAATGTGGTACAATTTGTAAAATAATTCATTTTCATATTTTTTTTATTTTGAACGAATTCGTGAAGTATTTGCAATACGTTTGCGATAAATATTCAATCAGAACAGAACCCTATTATATATATCCACATATTTACTGGGATCATTTCATTTTCATATAATTTTCATATTATCTCTCCCTGTTTTTGATTCAATGGAACTGAATCACTGGCACTGGTTCTTTATGGTGAAATAAAACACAAATATTTTAAATTTACACCAAAAGACAATTTTTGTTTTATAAGAATTTTAATAATATAAGTTTACAAGTTATTTGGTCAATACCAAATTTTCTTTACGTTAATACTTGATTTAATTTACATGAATATTACCAATAATAATAATTGATTTAATTTTTATACAAAGTTTTTTATAAAATATTTTCGATATATAGATTAATAACCGATCACGGCGACGTTCTTTACAAGTGTGTCAAATTGAGATAAATTAAGACATTACATGTTAATGAGAGCAATCCATTATTAATTGCATGTTAATGAGTTTATCAATTATTAATTGAGACAAGATTACCGGCATGTCACGCCGTGATTGGTTATTAACATCGGATGATATTACAGAAATCAAAATATTAACAAAAAAAGAGAAACTTAAGATATTAGAAATTTATATGAATACGAAATATAAGTTTGTGTGGTATCAATCCAAAACATCCTGGCGCCCGCTGAAAGACTCAGTTCTTTCTGAATGAAGAAGCGGAATTAATTTTGTAATTGGTCGGGTTTATGTACCGGCGGTAGTCTTTACCGTGGCAACACGGACGTGTCCGTCCGGACCGGGATGACATTCTTGAATGCGGCCAACTATCCATTTCGATGGTGGTAAGCGTGGCTCTTTGACTAACACCAAGTCATTAGTTGCTAAGTCAGTAGATTGTTGTTGCCATTTTGAACGTTGTTGCAACGAAGTTAAATATTCTTTGTGCCAACGATTCCAAAAACTTTGCGTCAAATTGGTTAGTAATTCCCAGTTGCTTAACAATGTAACGCGATGGTTACTGGTATCAGGTTCTGGAATGGAGGCAAACGGCTGACCAATAAGAAAATGTGCTGGTGTCAGTGCGTCAATCTCAGAATCAGAGCTAGGACACAGTGGTCGTGAATTAAGTAACGCTTCAATACGTGTCAACAAGGTGTAGAGTTCTTCGTACGTTAAAATGTGAGTACCAATCACGCTGCGGAGATGTAATTTTACAGAACGTACACCAGATTCCCATAGTCCACCATGGTGTATTTTTCCAAGAGATACCATCTTGGCTTAAATGTTCAGCTACAGCTGTTTGATGATGGTCTGATAATATAAGCTGAAACATTTCGTTCAGTTGACGCTTTGCACCAATAAAATTAGTCCCATTATCGCTAATAATTTCAGCTGGCTTACCCCGACGAGCGACGAATCGATGAAGCGCAGCGATGAAGGCAGTAGTGGACAAATCGCCGACTAACTCCAGGTGCAATGCTTTTGTAACGCTGTATTAAAATAGATAGATATTCGTATATCTACGCTGTATTAAAATAGATAGATATTCGTATATTTCAACAAATAATTTTATAATTTACAATGAAGTTTCAAAAAATTGCATAGTAAAGCTAATATCTGGACAAACAAACCCCGAAAATTGTGATGTTAAAATATTTTCTCCCAATCACGAAATATGGTATAGTCTTTTTTAACATAACTCCTGGTTCTTTGTTATTCCTACTCGAACAAATCTTAAGGTTATATGCCCGAACGAAACTATGACCACTGAATTAACAGGTAGTGGAATATCAGATTAAATGGAGAGTGTAAAGCAATAACCGCTCAAATAAACCTAGAAACTCACTTTCAGAAAATGCTGAGTAATTCAATAACTTATTTTTTAATAGTTCTATCACCGTTCCTTTTAAAATTGAAATTCCCATAGAAAAAGAAAATATGACTATAAAGCATATGGAAAAATTTGATTTTGATGAGTTAGGTATAAATATACAAAATTCAGTTGCCAATGACAATAAAATTCAGTTGAAAGAAACTCACAAATCCTTGCATATCATGACAATTACCCTGTCTATTATAATCTCTATAGTAATAATCGTAATAATATTATGGATAGTCAATAAATTTTTTAATGTAAAGTGCAAATGTAACTACTTTCCCAATAGGAACTCTAGAGATTCTATGTTTCAGCCTCAACCGACTCCTACAAACATAGGTTTACAGTCTGATATCCCAGAGTAAAAAGCTAATAAATCTTTTCTTTGGAGATCGAATCTGTCATTAGGATTAGACTCAAACTATATAAAAAAAAAACATACAAAAAACAAAAAAATTGTTTAATAAGTAATAAAAAAAATGTATTTCCAATAAGTAGTCTATTAAGAATATGTTCAAATTATTTTGTAAAAAAAAAAAAAAAAGAGAAAACAAAAAAAAAGAAGATTTAACATAATTGTTTGTTAAATTCAGAAATTATAAAAATAAAATAAAGATATATACATAGTACATGTGTATAGAAATTCAATCTTTATGATCAAATAATAATATAAATTATAACAAATATTTTTTAAATATCACATATAATTTTGAAGTGATAAATAATTAACTTTTGAATTTATTGTAATTACGAAAATAAAACTTAATAAAAAATAAAATGTATATTATGCTCACAATTTAAAAAAACAAAAAGGGAAAGGAAAAAAAAATATTCATAAATAAGAACAGAAATATTACTACAAATATTATTTTAAGATAAAAATTTTAAATTCAGAATTAATAGATAAATAAAAAAAGCAACACTTATGTATACAATAATACAAATCTTAAACACAGATTATATATATAAATAAATATTTAACAGAAAACTGTTCAAATAAGAAAAAAAAACATAAATATTCAATCTTTGTTCCTCTGGTTAAAATTAGATTTAAATAACTATATTAAAATATTAAAATATGTAAAATATAAAATGTAACTTTTCTTTTTAATTGATTACAAGTTATAAATAATTATATATTATTGCATGTATATGAAATTAAAAAACTTTTTTAAAACTAATCAGAATTATAATATATATGTATAAATACATATATAAATATACAAATGTATCTATGTATAAACAAAAAAAAATATACATTAATTATCAGCAATATTAGCATTAAAAATATAAAATATTATGAAAGAATATCAAATTAATTTAAAATAGAAATAAATGCTGATATGGCGTAAATGCGTGTGAATGAATAATTATAAAGTTTAATTCACAAACTAGTTTTAAGACTTATGTTTTTAGTTCTTAAGTAAAAGAATAAAGATCACAATAAATTTTAATATCAACCCGAAAAGATCGATTTTAATTATTCTCCCACTATGTGGTGTGCCTAGGCTATACCACTGCGGACTTGTCATCCACATGGTGAAATAAAATGATTACGGAAACTGAAACAATATAACATAACATCAGGATCAGATGGACTCATATGCCAAGAACCTTTGACGCTCGAACAAGGACACGAATTGGACAATGGAATGTCCTTACTTTTCGGGAAACATCAAGGCTCGAACAATTAGAACAGCAAATGGAAAAATTCAAGATTAATATTCAAGTAATCATTGAAGTAAGGTGTTATGTTAGTGGAGAAGTTAATACAACAAATGGTAAAAAACTATGCGCATCTATCAACAACCATTAGGTACAACAACAGAGGAGATTTGCTCATTCTCATGCATGACTTAAATTGGAAATAACAACACCAATCTGACAAACATCATGGGAATACACGGCTGTGGAGTAATGAACAACAATGGTGAAAGGCTGACTAAACTCTGTCAGACATTTCAACTTGTAATAGGAGGCACACAAGGAAATCTATAAGTACACATGGACCAAGACTAGTAGAAGCAACGCAACCAGATAGATCTTATATAGATCATATGCAGACATTGATAGTGATCATGAGCTTATCAAGGTGCAGACATTGATAGTGATCATGATAACCAGTGACATCAGGTTCAAATTGAAATGTACACAACCACCAAGAAGACAGAAGAAGACGCCTCAATTTGCCAAGACTTAACAACGTGGAAACCAGAAATGCATTAATCACAGCACTACATCATCAGCTACACAACACCCGTGGAATGACATGTTAGATATCTACCATCAAGTTCCAGAATAAAACTTGGAAATAGTTCACACTGACAGGAAAAGATCGATATCAGATGACACTTGGAACTTAAACAAGCGCAGAAGAGAAATAAAACAGCAGTGACTTCGCGGCAGCATATTAAGACCACAATACCAGCAGTTGGAAAGCTGGAAGACGTGTCAAGAGCATGTTCATGGAAGAACTAGCATCAACGGCAGAAATAGCAGCCAGGCAAAATGATGCTAGACCAAACCATCAAGTGTGGTCTAACTGGAAGAAAAATTAATAACCAAACCGTCAAAAGTAAGACCCGAGAATTACTCACAAGTACATATGCACAAACACGAAGATGGAGGGAACACTTCATGGAAACTAGCAACATAACACCAGAAAACGGGACTAGAAATAATGATAACACCAGAAAACGGGACTAGAAATAATTCAACAGTTGGATTAACAACACAGATAACACTCTCAGATCTTAGAGTGACGTGTAACTCACCCAGTTCTATAGAAATAAAAGAGGCAATTAAAAAGTTGAAGAGCAAAAAAGCTGCAGGAGAGGATGGATTACCAGCCGGAATACTGCAAGCTGATATCGAACACACAGCCGGCTTACTGCTTCCCCATATCAATCAAATATGGAGTAAGGAAAAAAGCCACCTTCATGGAAAAAATGCATTATAGACTGCACTTACGACTGCATGTTACCTAAGAAGGGTGACTAAAAATAGTGTGACAACTAAAGAGATAGCTAGTGCATGCGAGACAAAGCCAACTGATGTTTTGTAAGAAATGTCAACAAAAGACTTCTTATTTTGAAAACTGGTTTTCATTTATCTTAGAAAAAATTTTATCTCAGAAGAATTTTCTGAGAAAGAATTCTCAAAAAAATAAAAAAAATGTAAATTCTCTCAAAAAAAATTTCTACGGGCTAAAAAGAATCTAAATCAGTGATGGAATTGGTGGTACAATTGTACCACATGTGGTACAATTAAGCCTCTTGTGGTACTGTGGTACACTAGTCGAAAATGTGGTACAATTTGTAAAATAATTCATTTTCATATTTTTTTTATTTTGAACGAATTCGTGAAGTATTTGCAATACGTTTGCGATAAATATTCAATCAGAACAGAACCCTATTATATATATCCACATATTTACTGGGATCATTTCATTTTCATATAATTTTCATATTATCTCTCCCTGTTTTTGATTCAATGGAACTGAATCACTGGCACTGGTTCTTTATGGTGAAATAAAACACAAATATTTTAAATTTACACCAAAAGACAATTTTTGTTTTATAAGAATTTTAATAATATAAGTTTACAAGTTATTTGGTCAATACCAAATTTTCTTTACGTTAATACTTGATTTAATTTACATGAATATTACCAATAATAATAATTGATTTAATTTTTATACAAAGTTTTTTATAAAATATTTTCGATATATAGATTAATAACCGATCACGGCGACGTTCTTTACAAGTGTGTCAAATTGAGATAAATTAAGACATTACATGTTAATGAGAGCAATCCATTATTAATTGCATGTTAATGAGTTTATCAATTATTAATTGAGACAAGATTACCGGCATGTCACGCCGTGATTGGTTATTAACATCGGATGATATTACAGAAATCAAAATATTAACAAAAAAAGAGAAACTTAAGATATTAGAAATTTATATGAATACGAAATATAAGTTTGTGTGGTATCAATCCAAAACATCCTGGCGCCCGCTGAAAGACTCAGTTCTTTCTGAATGAAGAAGCGGAATTAATTTTGTAATTGGTCGGGTATATGTACCGGCGGTAGTCTTTACCGTGGCAACACGGACGTGTCCGTCCGGACCGGGATGACATTCTTGAATGCGGCCAACTATCCATTTCGATGGTGGTAAGCGTGGCTCTTTGACTAACACCAAGTCATTAGTTGCTAAGTCAGTAGATTGTTGTTGCCATTTTGAACGTTGTTGCAACGAAGTTAAATATTCTTTGTGCCAACGATTCCAAAAACTTTGCGTCAAATTGGTTAGTAATTCCCAGTTGCTTAACAATGTAACGCGATGGTTACTGGTATCAGGTTCTGGAATGGAGGCAAACGGCTGACCAATAAGAAAATGTGCTGGTGTCAGTGCGTCAATCTCAGAATCAGAGCTAGGACACAGTGGTCGTGAATTAAGTAACGCTTCAATACGTGTCAACAAGGTGTAGAGTTCTTCGTACGTTAAAATGTGAGTACCAATCACGGTGCGGAGATGTAATTTTACAGAACGTACACCAGATTCCCATAGTCCACCATGGTGTTTTTTTCCAAGAGATACCATCTTGGCTTAAATGTTCAGCTACAGCTGTTTGATGATGGTCTGATAATATAAGCTGAAACATTTCGTTCAGTTGACGCTTTGCACCAATAAAATTAGTCCCATTATCGCTAATAATTTCAGCTGGCTTACCCCGACGAGCGACGAATCGATGAAGCGCAGCGATGAAGGCAGTAGTGGACAAATCGCCGACTAACTCCAGGTGCAATGCTTTTGTAACGCTGTATTAAAATAGATAGATATTCGTATATCTACGCTGTATTAAAATAGATAGATATTCGTATATTTCAACAAATAATTTTATAATTTACAATGAAGTTTCAAAAAATTGCATAGTAAAGCTAATATCTGGACAAACAAACCCCGAAAATTGTGATGTTAAAATATTTTCTCCCAATCACGAAATATGGTATAGTCTTTTTTAACATAACTCCTGGTTCTTTGTTATTCCTACTCGAACAAATCTTAAGGTTATATGCCCGAACGAAACTATGACCACTGAATTAACAGGTAGTGGAATATCAGATTAAATGGAGAGTGTAAAGCAATAACCGCTCAAATAAACCTAGAAACTCACTTTCAGAAAATGCTGAGTAATTCAATAACTTCTTTTTTAATAGTTCTATCACCGTTCCTTTTAAAATTGAAATTCCCATAGAAAAAGAAAATATGACTATAAAGCATATGGAAATATTTGATTTTGATGAGTTAGGTATAAATATACAAAATTCAGTTGCCAATGACAATAAAATTCAGTTGAAAGAAACTCACAAATCCTTGCATATCATGACAATTACCCTGTCTATTATAATCTCTATAGTAATAATCGTAATAATATTATGGATAGTCAATAAATTTTTTAATGTAAAGTGCAAATGTAACTACTTTCCCAATAGGAACTCTAGAGATTCTATGTTTCAGCCTCAACCGACTCCTACAAACATAGGTTTACAGTCTGATATCCCAGAGTAAAAAGCTAATAAATCTTTTCTTTGGAGATCGAATCTGTCATTAGGATTAGACTCAAACTATATAAAAAAAAAAACATACAAAAAACAAAAAAATTGTTTAATAAGTAATAAAAAAAATGTATTTCCAATAAGTAGTCTATTAAGAATATGTTCAAATTATTTTGTAAAAAAAAAAAAAAAAAGAGAAAACAAAAAAAAAGAAGATTTAACATAATTGTTTGTTAAATTCAGAAATTATAAAAATAAAATAAAGATATATACATAGTACATGTGTATAGAAATTCAATCTTTATGATCAAATAATAATATAAATTATAACAAATATTTTTTAAATATCACATATAATTTTGAAGTGATAAATAATTAACTTTTGAATTTATTGTAATTACGAAAATAAAACTTAATAAAAAATAAAATGTATATTATGCTCACAATTTAAAAAAACAAAAAGGGAAAGGAAAAAAAAATATTCATAAATAAGAACAGAAATATTACTACAAATATTATTTTAAGATAAAAATTTTAAATTCAGAATTAATAGATAAATAAAAAAAGCAACACTTATGTATACAATAATACAAATCTTAAACACAGATTATATATATAAATAAATATTTAACAGAAAACTGTTCAAATAAGAATAAGAAAAAAAAACATAAATATTCAATCTTTGTTCCTCTGGTTAAAATTAGATTTAAATAACTATATTAAAATATTAAAATATGTAAAATATAAAATGTAACTTTTCTTTTTAATTGATTACAAGTTATAAATAATTATATATTATTGCATGTATATGAAATTAAAAAAACTTGATCCAATAATAAAACTAATCAGAATTATAATATATATGTATAAATACATATATAAATATACAAATGTATCTATGTATAAACAAAAAAAAATATACATTAATTATCAGCAATATTAGCATTAAAAATATAAAATATTATGAAAGAATATCAAATTAATTTAAAATAGAAATAAATGCTGATATGGCGTAAATGCGTGTGAATGAATAATTATAAAGTTTAATTCACAAACTAGTTTTAAGACTTATGTTTTTAGTTCTTAAGTAAAAGAATAAAGATCACAATAAATTTTAATATCAACCCGAAAAGATCGATTTTAATTATTCTCCCACTATGTGGTGTGCCTAGGCTATACCACTGCGGACTTGTCATCCACATGGTGAAATAAAATGATTACGGAAACTGAAACAATATAACATAACATCAGGATCAGATGGACTCATATGCCAAGAACCTTTGACGCTCGAACAAGGACACGAATTGGACAATGGAATGTCCTTACTTTTCGGGAAACATCAAGGCTCGAACAATTAGAACAGCAAATGGAAAAATTCAAGATTAATATTCAAGTAATCATTGAAGTAAGGTGTTATGTTAGTGGAGAAGTTAATACAACAAATGGTAAAAAACTATGCGCATCTATCAACAACCATTAGGTACAACAACAGAGGAGATTTGCTCATTCTCATGCATGACTTAAATTGGAAATAACAACACCAATCTGACAAACATCATGGGAATACACGGCTGTGGAGTAATGAACAACAATGGTGAAAGGCTGACTAAACTCTGTCAGACATTTCAACTTGTAATAGGAGGCACACAAGGAAATCTATAAGTACACATGGACCAAGACTAGTAGAAGCAACGCAACCAGATAGATCTTATATAGATCATATGCAGACATTGATAGTGATCATGAGCTTATCAAGGTGCAGACATTGATAGTGATCATGATAACCAGTGACATCAGGTTCAAATTGAAATGTACACAACCACCAAGAAGACAGAAGAAGACGCCTCAATTTGCCAAGACTTAACAACGTGGAAACCAGAAATGCATTAATCACAGCACTACATCATCAGCTACACAACACCCGTGGAATGACATGTTAGATATCTACCATCAAGTTCCAGAATAAAACTTGGAAATAGTTCACACTGACAGGAAAAGATCGATATCAGATGACACTTGGAACTTAAACAAGCGCAGAAGAGAAATAAAACAGCAGTGACTTCGCGACAGCATATTAAGACCACAATACCAGCAGTTGGAAAGCTGGAAGACGTGTCAAGAGCATGTTCATGGAAGAACTAGCATCAACGGCAGAAATAGCAGCCAGGCAAAATGATGCTAGACCAAACCATCAAGTGTGGTCTAACTGGAAGAAAAATTAATAACCAAACCGTCAAAAGTAAGACCCGAGAATTACTCACAAGTACATATGCACAAACACGAAGATGGAGGGAACACTTCATGGAAACTAGCAACATAACACCAGAAAACGGGACTAGAAATAATGATAACACCAGAAAACGGGACTAGAAATAATTCAACAGTTGGATTAACAACACAGATAACACTCTCAGATCTTAGAGTGACGTGTAACTCACCCAGTTCTATAGAAATAAAAGAGGCAATTAAAAAGTTGAAGAGCAAAAAAGCTGCAGGAGAGGATGGATTACCAGCCGGAATACTGCAAGCTGATATCGAACACACAGCCGGCTTACTGCTTCCCCATATCAATCAAATATGGAGTAAGGAAAAAAGCCACCTTCATGGAAAAAATGCATTATAGACTGCACTTACGACTGCATGTTACCTAAGAAGGGTGACTAAAAATAGTGTGACAACTAAAGAGATAGCTAGTGCATGCGAGACAAAGCCAACTGATGTTTTGTAAGAAATGTCAACAAAAGACTTCTTATTTTGAAAACTGGTTTTCATTTATCTTAGAAAAAATTTTATCTCAGAAGAATTTTCTGAGAAAGAATTCTCAAAAAAATAAAAAAAATGTAAATTCTCTCAAAAAAAATTTCTACGGGCTAAAAATAATCTAAATCAGTGATGGAATTGGTGGTACAATTGTACCACATGTGGTACAATTAAGCCTCTTGTGGTACTGTGGTACACTAGTCGAAAATGTGGTACAATTTGTAAAATAATTCATTTTCATATTTTTTTTATTTTGAACGAATTCGTGAAGTATTTGCAATACGTTTGCGATAAATATTCAATCAGAACAGAACCCTATTATATATATCCACATATTTACTGGGATCATTTCATTTTCATATAATTTTCATATTATCTCTCCCTGTTTTTGATTAAATGGAACTGAATCACTGGCACTGGTTCTTTATGGTGAAATAAAACACAAATATTTTAAATTTACACCAAAAGACAATTTTTGTTTTATAAGAATTTTAATAATATAAGTTTACAAGTTATTTGGTCAATACCAAATTTTCTTTACGTTAATACTTGATTTAATTTACATGAATATTACCAATAATAATAATTGATTTAATTTTTATACAAAGTTTTTTATAAAATATTTTCGATATATAGATTAATAACCGATCACGGCGACGTTCTTTACAAGTGTGTCAAATTGAGATAAATTAAGACATTACATGTTAATGAGAGCAATCCATTATTAATTGCATGTTAATGAGTTTATCAATTATTAATTGAGACAAGATTACCGGCATGTCACGCCGTGATTGGTTATTAACATCGGATGATATTACAGAAATCAAAATATTAACAAAAAAAGAGAAACTTAAGATATTAGAAATTTATATGAATACGAAATATAAGTTTGTGTGGTATCAATCCAAAACATCCTGGCGCCCGCTGAAAGACTCAGTTCTTTCTGAATGAAGAAGCGGAATTAATTTTGTAATTGGTCGGGTATATGTACCGGCGGTAGTCTTTACCGTGGCAACACGGACGTGTCCGTCCGGACCGGGATGACATTCTTGAATGCGGCCAACTATCCATTTCGATGGTGGTAAGCGTGGCTCTTTGACTAACACCAAGTCATTAGTTGCTAAGTCAGTAGATTGTTGTTGCCATTTTGAACGTTGTTGCAACGAAGTTAAATATTCTTTGTGCCAACGATTCCAAAAACTTTGCGTCAAATTGGTTAGTAATTCCCAGTTGCTTAACAATGTAACGCGATGGTTACTGGTATCAGGTTCTGGAATGGAGGCAAACGGCTGACCAATAAGAAAATGTGCTGGTGTCAGTGCGTCAATCTCAGAATCAGAGCTAGGACACAGTGGTCGTGAATTAAGTAACGCTTCAATACGTGTCAACAAGGTGTAGAGTTCTTCGTACGTTAAAATGTGAGTACCAATCACGCTGCGGAGATGTAATTTTACAGAACGTACACCAGATTCCCATAGTCCACCATGGTGTATTTTTCCAAGAGATACCATCTTGGCTTAAATGTTCAGCTACAGCTGTTTGATGATGGTCTGATAATATAAGCTGAAACATTTCGTTCAGTTGACGCTTTGCACCAATAAAATTAGTCCCATTATCGCTAATAATTTCAGCTGGCTTACCCCGACGAGCGACGAATCGATGAAGCGCAGCGATGAAGGCAGTAGTGGACAAATCGCCGACTAACTCCAGGTGCAATGCTTTTGTAACAAAGCATACGAATAAAGCTATATAAGCTTTTGTAAATTTAGGATTTCTTCCACGTGATAATCTTAACGTAATTGGACCAGCGTAGTCACAGCCGGTTCGTGAAAATGGCCTTGAATAAGTAATACGTGATGTTGGTAAATCGGCCATGTACTGTTGATTTGATGATTGACGTTGTTTCAAGCATGTTACACAAACATGTACAATTTTACGTAATAAAGTTCGGCATCCTATGACCCAATATTCTTGACGTAACAAGAAAAACATTTGCGCTACACCAGCATGTAGATTTGAATAATGAGAATGTTCAGCTATAAGAGATGTCAAACGATGACCTTTTGGTAGAATAATAGGATGTCGGGTTGAATACGATAAGGCTGATTGTTCGATTCTACCACCCACTCGAAGAATACGTGACGTGTCGATAAATGGCGATAACGACACAAGATTTGATGATTTTGGTAGAATTTTTTGTTGATCAAGTGCTGCGATCTCTGCACCGAATGATTGACGTTGTACTACCGAAATAATAAATAATTTTGATGAAGCTAATTCTTCGGCTTGTAATACCACAGATTGTGCGGTCGAACGATGGTTTCGCAAACGATGAAGGAAGCGCTGAATGTATGCAACAATACGAATGATTTTTGTCCACGATGATTTACGTAGTAGCAAACTATTAATGAAATGCGAATCATCCTTGAACGTAACGTGAAATTGTTTTGTTGCTCTTTCTTCTAATTCAGCGGACGATACCAATGAGACATCAGACGGTTTACTAGATGGCCAAACGTCAGGATCTTGAATCAACCATTTCGGCCCATGCCACCATAAATCGAAATCGATTAGTGCTGATGGTAGCAGACCACTGGCACAATCGGCTGGGTTGCTAGCTGACCTTACATGATGCCAATGACGTCTTGGTGCGTCGGCAAGTATTTGAGATGTACGGTTGGCGATGAACGTAGACCAACGTCGTGGCGGTGATGAAAGCCAATGTAAAACAATTTGTGAATCAGTCCACGCATGGATGTTCATATCTGCGATCTGTAAAGAAATTTTAAGTTGGTTGATTAATTTACACAGCAAGACCGCTCCGCATAACTCTAGACGCGGTAGAGAAATTTGTTTTAAAGGCGCAACTTTTGTTTTTGCTGCAACGAATTCGATTTGCACGCGATCGTTATACGAAGACCGACAATAAATAACCGCGGAAAATGCTTTTTCGGATGCATCGCAAAACGCATGAAATTGAATATCTGCACTAGATTGCCAGATGCGACGACAGATGTTAATTTTCTCAAACTGGACCACTTCGTTACGCAATGTACACCACTGATTACGTACATCATCTGGTACAACGTCATCCCACTGAAGATTGATCAACCATAATTGTTGAAATAATATTTTGATTAGAATGATGGATGGTGCTAGAAAACCAAGTGGATCAAATATTCTGCATGCGTCGGAGAGAATGTTGCGTTTAGTAAAGTTTACGTGATGAGGTAACGACACCTTGTATGAGAAACTATCCCTAGTTGGATACCAACGTAGCCCAAGAACTTTGATCGACGTATCCTCTGATAATTCTAATGGCGACAATTCACGTTGATCGTCAGGGATGGAGGCTAATAGCGGCCAACAATTTGTGCTCCATTTACGTAGTGGAAAACCAACTGATTGTAATATAGACGACAATTGCGTTTTTATTTCGAATAAACTGTCAACTGTGTCGGCACCTGTCATAACATCGTCTACGTAAAAATCATTAAGTAGAATGTGTGAAATTTTCGGAAATTGATCAATATTGTCCAATGCTAATTGTTTTAAAACTCGAACGGATAAATAAGGTGCACACGAAGTTCCATACGTGACAGTATTTAATTGAAAATGTTGTAATGGTTCCGCCGATGATGAACGCCATACGATTCGTTGAAAGGGTCGATGTGTATCCGCCACCCATATCTGTCGAAACATTTTCTCGATATCTCCCGTAAGTGCATACTTATGTCGACGAAAGCGTGTGCATGTGGAAAATAATTTACGTTGTATAGGTGGACCGACTAGAAGATTCTCATTAAGTGAAGACTGGATACCGTGTTTTGACGAACCATCGAATACGACGCGTACTTTTGTTGTTGTACTGTCAGCCTTAAAAACCGCATGGTGCGGCAAATAGTAACAATCGGTTGATGAATTATGTGGTGTATGAAGTTTTGTCATATGGCCCATGTCTAAATATTCTTGCATAAATTGCGCATAGCTTTCGTAGAGTTGTGGATCAGAATGAAATTTCCTTTCCGTTGAAGTTTGTCGACAAATAGCAGCTTTCAGAGAATTTCCGAAAACAATTGCGTTATCCGTTTTAAACGGCAGCTCTACGACGTATTTTCCATCCACGGCTCGTGTATGCGTGGATACGAAATGATCTTCGGTGCGTTGTTCATCCGCAGTCAAGCTAATTGAAGCTGGAACTTCTTCGACTTCCCAAAAGCGCTGTAATGCCACATCAACGTCGTGATACGTGTGTAGAGACACTACTAAATTGGATAACGAATGTTCGCTATCTGACTGTGGTACTAATTTTGAAATATCACCACCTAAAATCCACCCAAACAAGGTTAGAAACGCATCAGGGTTGCCATCAGCACCAATAATGGAATTATTGCGCAGCACTTTAAAGAATTGATCGGCTCCGAGTAGAATATCGACTGGACTAGCAATATTAAAGTCTGGATCAGCTAAACTGAGCGACTGGTAGACCTCTAAATTATCTAAATTAAATGTGTTGCTGGGTAAGTTTGCGGTGATATTTTTAAGAATGTACGAGTTCACGTTGATTGATTGTCCATTAATACGAGATAATAACTTTATGGTTACAAGACCCTTCGTTATACCAGCTTCAGATGATGCCAATCCGCTGACCGGGATTCGAGCATGATTTCGTGGTATACCAAGTCGTTTCATACAAGCTTCCGAAATGAATGACACTTGCGATCCACTGTCAAGAAGTAGTCTGCAATTTTGTTTTTGTCCAGAAGCATCTATAACATACGCAAGCGCTGTTGGCAACAATGTTACAGAACGTTGTACAATAGGTTGAGTGGAATAATGGTTGACTCACTGCGATGGACCAGGCAACGAGCTTATGGTCGCTGATGAGCTACCAGAATTCGCAGAATTACCCAATGATGGATTTGAAGTTGACGATTTGATTGTATTATCGGACGATATAGGATGAATAATAGTATGATGTCGCTTCTGACACTTGCGACAATTGAATTGTGATTTACACGCTGAACTTCTATGACCAGAACGTAAACAGTTCAGACATAGATCCTGAGAACAAATAAACGAGCGGCGATCAGGAATTGAAAGATTTAAAAATTGTTGACATGTACTCAAATTATGATTAGATTTGCATTTGGGACATGTAATGTTCGATGCTTGAAAAGCTTTGAATGAATTTGATTTTGAATTGACTGGAGATCGGTTATTGTGTTGCGACGAACGTTGATTTTTTTGCATAGACATAGAACGATTATTCGGTTTTAATTGAGACACGCTGTAATTACCTTCCAGTGATGAACAGCGATGTTCTAAAAATGTAGTAAATTCAGTAATAGTGGGAAATTCAGAATCTTCTATATTTGATGACGATAAATTATATTCAGCCCAAGTTTGTCGAGTAGTTTCATCGAGTTTATTTAATAAAATATGAATCAGCCATACATCTCGTCTTTCAGCCTTTGGAGCAAGTGCACGTAAACCCCGCAGGATTTCATCCACGCTGTCTGTAAATGGTCGTAAATCATTTGAAGTTGGCTGCGTAATTGATGGTAATTGCATAAATTTAGCAACGAAAGAATAAGCAATACGACCGAGTTTATTGTACCGAAGGATTAGCTTCTCCCAAGCTTCCGAGTAATTGTCATCGGTAATAGCTATATGATTTAATAATGTGGCTGGTTCATTTACCAAAAATGAATTTAAATAATGAAACTTTTGACTAGCTGATAGTTTCGGATTATTGTGAACTGAGCTAACGAAAAGATCATGGAACGATTTCCAATCGCAGTAATCTCCAGAAAATGGTTTTATTGAAATTTTTGGTAATTGGTTTTCAGAACTACGAAGATTTAAATTAGAAATAGTATCTAGGAATTTTGTTTGTGAATTAACTAATTTCGTTGTTAATTCTGATTCGTTCGGACTACTATCTGTGACTTCCTTATACATCTTAAGGGACCTAGTGAGCAATTCATGCGTCTTAAAATACTTGTCTTCAAACTCAATTATCATATTTTCTGTAGTTGCGTCATCAAAGGGTTGATCAGAACTATTAATTTTATCAAGAATTGAAAAAAATTCTGTCCAATTAGTTTCTAATTTCTCTAAACGTAATTCAAACATTTCCACTGAACCAGAGTCATCCAAGTTAGCTGCAAATGCGGCCATTCGTGTGTTTGTAGCCTTAACGCGACCAAGTTGAACGGTTAGAGACGCCATAATAAATTAAATAATGATAATGTTGTTGATTACGTTTTGAATAAAAACCGCTTCAAAGGAAAAGTATACGGACAGAATCAAGTTAATGCGATAACAATGTACTATGCGTAGCTTGCAGTGTAAATATAATAAATTACAGCGAATAATGAATTGTAATTTATGTAATAATTTTTATTTATATATAAATAATGTATTTTTTATAAAAATAAAATATGATAACGTAAAAATTTATTAATAATATTTTAGTATTAATTGAAATTAGTAGTTAATTTGTCGGTAATACCGCTGGATTTCATTAATTTACGAAAAATAATATTAATTCGCATTCAATTTTTTAAAATTTGTTGATTCCGGAAACTTTGAGTATCCACCTCGTATATTGACGAAAAATTTTAAATTTGCATATAACTTTGGGTACCACCCTCGTACTTGTCCAATTTTAATTAATTGATTTGTGTGTGTGTGTGAAAATTGAGCGAATTGTTCTCTCGAATGCAACGATGTAATTAATTGCAATATGATGACCAATAAAATTTATATTTGTGTAATGGCGGTGAAATAATATGAAAATGTTGATTGATGAAAATTATTTTTTTTTCAATAATTTTTTTTTTCTTTGCAGGAACGATCAACATTAAATTGAATTATAATTTTATTTTCAGCTTCAAATTGATATTTATATTTTTGTTATTCGTATTAGTAAAAATAATAATAAACTGATGCCATACTTGAAATAAATCCACGGTGACTGTACCTTTCCACCCTTCTGGGTTGATAATTTCTTTGGTAGAAATTGTGGTAATAACTTTTATAATGTCCACCACTATTATCAATTAGCAATTATAATTTTATTATACGCCCGAAAAATAAATAAATTTTAAATGTTTTTATACACTGTCTTTTATAATTACACTGTGTTTTTATAATTAAATGTACCGACGTTTAATTATATAAATATAATTGTTCACAGAAAATTTTTTAAATTAACTTTTTTTTAATATCCGGTTCGAAGGACCAAAAATTCTTTATGTTTTTGATTCAATGGAACTGAATCACTGGCACTGGTTCTTTATGGTGAAATAAAACACAAATATTTTAAATTTACACCAAAAGACAATTTTTGTTTTATAAGAATTTTAATAATATAAGTTTACAAGTTATTTGGTCAATACCAAATTTTCTTTACGTTAATACTTGATTTAATTTACATGAATATTACCAATAATAATAATTGATTTAATTTTTATACAAAGTTTTTTATAAAATATTTTCGATATATAGATTAATAACCGATCACGGCGACGTTCTTTACAAGTGTGTCAAATTGAGATAAATTAAGACATTATGCTTGTTTTTCAGTTGTGGCTTGTGTCTTATGACTTAGTCTTATAAACATTTTCAACCAATCAGAATACAGAATTTCATAAGACTAAGTCATAAGACGTGACTAGGATGGTCTGTCTCTTTTTAAGTCACAAGACACATTTTGACAGTTTATTTTGATAAAAGTAAAATATAAACAACAAGCATTATGGAAAGTTTTTGTGAGTTTTTTTTTAAATAATTAATAAAAATCATTAAGTAATTAATATTAATCACATTTATTATTATTAATTACTACAATAATTTTAGATGATAAATTAATTGACGAGGTGGAACAATTTCCAATATTGTTCGATGTTGAAAATCCTGCGTACAGGAAAAATAATGTCAGGTTGGAAATTTGGAATGGAATTGCTAAGCGTTTGGGAACTACAGGTAAGAAATAACATAAATATTATGCTACAAACATTTAACTAATTTATTCTTTTTAGCAAAAGCATGTCAAACTAAATGGAAAAATATAAGATACCAATATTATAAAGACAGAAGAGAAGCGAAACTTCCAAGTGGCAGCGGTACTTCAGCCAAGAAGAGGAAATGTACACGTGATTTGTCATTTCTAGAAAAGCATGCGATTGATAAGGAGTAAGGCAAAAAAATTATAAAATATTTTTCTATAATATTTTGAATATAATTTTAGGTCAACTTCCAGTAATTTTGAGGAAGATAATTCACATATGGAATCAATGGATATTTTCAATGAAAGTGATAACATACAAGAAGAAATAATAGAAACATCAAATTCAGTCGATTTCATTAAAACTTCAGCATCAACACCTAAACCACAAAAAAAAAATCCCAAAATGATTTAATTAAAAATTTGGATAATTTAATAAAAGAAGTTGAAGAAAGCAGTAGTGGTGGACTAGATACCATCGACATGTTTCTACTTTCCTTTGGGGATGCATTGAGATCGATGGAGATAAAAGAACAAATGCGGGTGAAATTTGAAATTATGAAAATTTTTAAAGATGCAGAATATAAAGGTATTTTTTGAAGATTTAAATGACTTTATTTAAACAAAACTGTTTTATTTTTATTTTTCAGATCCAAAATAAATGTATTATTATAACTTAAATAAATGTATTATAACTTAATTACATTGTTTTTTGGTCTTTTTATTTAATTAATGTTTGCAAAAAAAAAAAAATTATTATACAATTTATTTTTGTTTTCATAATATAATTAATTTTTTACATTATGAAGGTCATTGAATTGCCAGTTTACCATACCATCTCCCATAAAATAATTTTTGAAAATATTTCGTACCACCACTCCTGAATTGGTAGGAGCATTACTTTGTTGACGTAGATGTAGCATGTTGGTGTCATTTGCAATGTCAATGCGCCATCTGCCTCTAATAATAAGGTTACCTAAAAAATTAAAAAAAGTTCCAATTTTATAATGAAGTGTAAATATAAATCAATATATAAATTTATAATTTTTCAATAATAATATTAATTATTAATTACCTTCATTTGTAAATGAATCCACACTTCCAGGACATATGTATGAACTATTTCTATTAATCAACCAGTTATGTAGTGCGCATGTGGCTTTGGTAATATTTACAACTGTATCTCTCTTAGCAACTATTGGTCGTCTAAATATCCGCCATCTGGAGCTTAGAATCCCAAAAGCATTTTCTATTATTCTTCGTGCTCTGGAGAGCCTAAAATTAAAAACCGCCTCTTCAACTTTCATTCTAGCATTGCTATTACGTCCAGGAAATGGGCGCATTATATTAGAAAGCAAAGGAAATGCTTCATCTGCAACAATAACATAAGGTGCAACTTGATTGTTGGTAGAATCTTTTAAAATGGTATCCAATGGAATATTTACTTTTCCACTTAAAAATGCTTTTCCAAAATTGCAATTTTTAAAAATACCACCATCGGAAAATCTACCAGCAGCTCCTATGTCAACCATAGTAAATCTATATTGAGCGTCACACATTCCCATCAATACTATACTATGTGCATTTTTATAATTAAAATTTGCAGACCCAGTATTACTAAAAGCCTGCAAAACATACTTTTATAAATATTAAATACATTTATTGTTTATTAATATATTTACCTGAACTACAATATGCTTTCCATCTAAAGCTCCCAAACAGTTTGGAAAGTTTCCTATTTCATCATATTTTTGAGCAACATCGAGCCACATTTCTTTTGTGTATTTTGGAAATACATGTGGAGAAATAGCTATCCATATTGCAGATGTAGTTTCTCGAATCGCGTTGGACGCTGTTGTATTACCAATTCGGTAGCTATATGCAATTGATGTCATGCTATCTCCAGAAGCTAAATATCTATGTAATAAAAAATATATTACGAATAATTAAATATTTTTTTTTAAGTAAAAAATTACCTTAATGTCATAGCAACTTTTTCCTCTGCCGAAATCACTTCCCTCGTACAAACTTTTTTTGTTATGAGATGCTTTACGCAACTAACAAGTTCGTCAAAGTCTACCGGAGTCATTCGAAAATAGTTGAAAAATTTTTCGTTGGTTTCTTCATTTGGATTTTTCTCGCGTAGCTCTTTCATTAATGCATGGAAGTCTCCATGGATGCTACGCGATTTATATATATTTCTCACCCAAAATCTTTTTTTCTTGTATACGCGGGGAATTATAGAAAATTGTATTCTCAATTTGATCAATTTGAATAACAAAATTTTATGTTTTATTTGTTTTTTTGAGAAATATTTCATTTTAAAAAAAAAATTACTATTTAACTTATTATGACAACTAATAAATTATGACAACTAGATGTTTGACACCTTTTAAGTCATGGAGGTCTAGCCACAACTGGAAAAGGGTGCGTCTAGTATAGTGTGTCTTGAGTCTAAAAAGGCGCTAGCTGCAAGACACAAGACACAACTGAAAAACAAGCATTACATGTTAATGAGAGCAATCCATTATTAATTGCATGTTAATGAGTTTATCAATTATTAATTGAGACAAGATTACCGGCATGTCACGCCGTGATTGGTTATTAACATCGGATGATATTACAGAAATCAAAATATTAACAAAAGAGAAATTTAAGATATTAGAAATTTATATGAATACGAAATATAAGTTTGTGTGGTATCAATCCAAAACACTCCCTGTAGAAAAATTCAGTTTAAAGGAAAATTTTTTGACATTTTTTTATGGGCAGTTGCAATTTGAATAAAAAAAAAGTTTGTTTTCTGTCATTCAAATGGTATGTTTCTTATTTAAATCTGTAGATCGACTAGATTTTTTAAATCCGAAATTAGATTAATCTGTCTAGTTAAATAAGAAACAGTCATATTTTTTTCAGATCAAAAAATGCTACAATGTTGCCGGGTAAAATGAAAATATTGGTCGGCAACTCTAGAATTCTCAAATTTACGAAATTTTTTTTCAATTTAAATAATAACTAGCCAGACAATTTAATAGTTTACCCATAACAACCAAATAAGCAGAAAGTTAGCCACAAACAATAATAAATATGAAAAATCTGAAAAAACTCGCCGACCAAAAAAATCAATCTGAGTAATCTGAAATTGAAATAAGAAACAGCCATCAGATTGATCAGATTGATCTGAGCAGAAATAAGAAACAGTTTCAGATTAATCAGTTTGATCAGACTGGTTTGAGCGTAAATAAGAAACACACAAAAAAAGTCATTTTTCTATTTGCAAAAAAATTTACTTCCAATGTGGTACAATCGCTTGGAATTGGGTACCATTTCGATGGCATTTGTGGTACACTCGAATTTTTCAAAATTCCATCCCTGATCTAAATTATATTCTTTTTACTTTTTTGTCGCGTTTAATTTACGATACAGCCGTAGTTGGCTGCCAATTTGTAGCTTCTATTTACGATAATGCTTCAGTTGACAGCAATTTTAGTCTCTTCTATAGTGTAGGCACTCACTCCAGTATAATTTTTCTATGCAGTTTTTTTTTCTCTTTTATAGACTTAAAACTAGCTTGTAGGTAAGCGAGTGTCAGAATACCATTAGTAAAGTGTTCCTTCCATAAATCAAAAACCTAATATAAACTGCAAAAAGAAGAATTTTATTGCTAATTTGAAATTTCAACTGACTTGCTTGCGTAGAACTAGTTTTCCTTATTATAAATATAACAAAAAGCCAATTTATTAGAAATTTTGTATTAAATATTACCAGACAAAATATTTAATTATAATAAAATTAATTTTACTGAAAGGGCAAGTAATTACATCTAAAGACAAATTACTACAACTTAAAATACGAAATCTTAAATTGTATTTCATTTAAGGTTAATGATCAATTACTTAACAACTAAAATCATACATATAACATTGTAATTCAACAAATATTTTAATCTTTTCACATTAATTTAAATATTTATTAATTAATCACGATTTCTCTAAAAAAAACTTTTCCTTCTTTTCTCTTTTTATAATTTTGTTTGAGGTGTTTACATAAATTTCCACCATGTTATCCAGAATTGTAGTTATATTAATAAATTTTATATTGTGGAAAATACATAAAAACTTAAATTTTGTAAATACATAATAAAAAGCACTAAATATTGTTGTGTTTTTTTAAAGATCAGATATTTAAATTAGATATAAATAAAGTGTGAAAATTTAGCTGGAAAAATTTATTTCATTTGATAATTTTATTTTTAAAAACAGTTTGCTTTGAACTACAGCACTGTGCGTCGGTGTGTGGTTTTTTATTGGCGCAACGCGCAAAGGTTTTCCATATACATAACATATATGTATATATTTTTTTTATAATTTGTTGTATATAGTTTTAATTTTAATATAAACTAGCTACATAAAAATTTTTGAACTTGTTGTTTACAATCAATAATATTATTAATAAGAAATGATAACTAGTTCACCATCAATGCGAGGTAGATCAGAACATCTGACAGTTCAAACCATTCGTCGAAATGATGATATACAATTTCCACCACACTCCCAAATTTATCAAGGCATGCCCACTTGTGAGTTATTAATTTATTTAATTTGTATTACTAATTTATATAATTTGTATTACTAATACTAATATTAGTAATACAAATATATAATTTGTATTACTAATATTACTAATATTTATTACTATATTAATTACTATTAATAAAAATATTAGTATTAATATTTAGTATTATTAGTATTACTATTAGTAAAAATATTAGTATTTTAACTTGCTGTAATATAATACATAATTGAATTTTTATTGTTAATATTTTTAAGAAGTTTTATCAGATTGAGATTAGAATTAGACCATAAATATCTACAAATGTGTTCTTTGGATTAAATTGGTTAATGAATGTCTTATTTTGTAAAGCCTTACGACTGCGTGTTGCATGTATATGGGTCAATTTACATGAACAACTGGATTTAAAATAGTTGTAAAAAACAGCTGTTAAGTACCATTTCATTGACATTGATCAAATAAAACAAACATATAACAAGTTGGTCTAGATATTAAATTAATACATTATTAATGGCAGGTTTTTCCATTATAAACACATTGGTTAATTTATATATTTATTTGACGAGTATTTTTATATTTTGAAATTCAAAAACTAAAATCATATTTGTCAAATAAAATTGATCAATATTTTACACGATTCAATTTAAAGTAAACAAAATTTATTATTACTTTGAAATTTTATTTTAAAGATAGATTATGCACACTTGATGACCGAACAGAACATATAAAAGATCCATATACTTACAAAATTTAACTAGATCAACTGATTTTGAGTAACATTTATGACCATTTTTGGCGGGAAAACTCGAAATATGTACTTCGTCGAAAAAGGCTTGAGTTCAAGATTATGGGATGACCCTTTAGAGCTTTTATACTGTGTAGGTTACATCGTGGAAGTTATTTAAAAGGATATTTTCTTTTATTTTAGAACTTTGCTAGTAAAACCTAGAACGATGTCATTAATTTTATCCCAATAACGAAAGGTAGGTGATTCAGTATTTGAAAACCAGATAAGGGTTTTAATGCTTCAAACTGGACCTAGAACAAGAACCTTCTGGTTGGAAGGCAGGTGCTCTGAGCTAACCTACTACACAATTTAGCCGTCTTACAGTATACTTCTAAGTAAACGCGAGCCAAGTATATTGAATGATTGACTCGCATTTACCTATACAATGTCATCATAATCATTAAAATATTCAATTAAATCAAATATTGGAAGAAATTGAAAAACAAATTTAAAAACAACTGAATATTGAATCAATAAATACAATAGTAAAATTTAACGCAGAACTAATATAGACAAATAAAAATTAATAAGTACATTTATTTCAAAACTTTTATTAACAGTTCTAATCTTTCTAAGTTTCCTTATTTTGTAAAAAAACAATTTCCCCAAAAGAATATCAACTATAAAAAGTCAAAAATAGCATTTAAGTAAATTCTATTTTGATATCTATATGATATCAAAAAAAATTGTAATTTTCCAAACTATAAAAAATCATTTAACTCCCGACATAAAATCACCTGTCAATTTGATAAATAAACAAAATAATTATAATAAATATGTATTTTCACTATATCACTTTGGCCTCCTTTCGAAGAAAAATTTATTATAATTAAATTTTGTAGAAATTTGAATAAAATGTGCTGCAATTTATATTGAACTTTGGAATATTTAAATTTTTGTAATCGGGAAAAATATTTTGAAAATTACACGATTTATAATGAAAATGTTTTACATATATAAATATTTCAATTCAAATAAATTATAATAAACAATTTTAATGCAATTTGTTAAAAATAACAATTAAATTTTAATACGAATTGTTGAAAATTATAAGAAATATAAAATTTTTGGAATTTTAAAATATTTGAGATTTATTGAGTAAGCAAAATTTTTAATAAATGAAATTAGTTTTATTATTAATTTTAAAGAGTGGAATAAATAATCACTTCACTCACTTGAAACTGAATCTCATGTAGGGTTTGCATAAGAATTTTGAATTAAATTGTCCTCAAATTTTTAAATATACTTAATTTTCCTAAATAAGATTTTTTTTAAAATAAATTGCTTATCCGTATCTTAAATCATTTTATAATGTTTAAACGAAAAACATAATATATGCACTATCTACACCAAAATTTTAAATGATTTGTTGCGGAACAGATTTAATTTATTTATATTTTTCATTTCACAAATAAAATGTCTCCAGAAAATATACTGCGTAGGAAGTGTTATAGTATATATGTAGGTATAGCCATAAGTACTTAAAATATTCTTATAAATATATAAACTTAAAAAAAACAAAATCACATCGGCCACAAAATATCAATATCAAAAGTTTTTTCTGTTGTGAAAATATCTTAACAGGAAACTATTGAACTTGTCAAAATTATTAAAGTTTTTCTATAAATTTTTCCTCAATGAACTTTTTTAACAACCAAAGAAAAAAGAATAAAAATATCAAAGAAATATTAAATGTAAATAAATGTACATAGCTATACATATGTATATAAAAATATATTGGAAATTTTATATTTTCTGTAGTAATTTAGTATGAGTATGAAAATTTATCATCATCTGGCAATTAATATTAAAGTTTATAACGGTATTTATGTTTATTCATGTTGTAAACATTTTTCTTTATATACAAGATAGAAAATTAAGTTGTATATACATTTATGTATATTATACAAAAAAAAGTCGAAATATTAATTAGATTTTAATGAATCTTTAATTCTATCAGTGAAATTCAGTAGATTTCTTAAACAACAGGTCGGTAATAAGTTGTATTTTTTATTGTGAAATATTTTTGGCTTAATTTATTAATTTTAAATTAATTTGTTACTCAAAATCGCTGACAACTGAATTCCAAAGTATTTTTTTGTCAAATTAAATTAGGTTCTCCATTTAAATCTACATTTCCAAGTAAAAAATAATTCAAATAGATTAATTTTAATGATTTAAAAATACTTTATCGTTTAAAATTGAATTTTTTCATCGATCTTAATGGTTATCTTTCTTAATACTTGTTTTCCTCTTAATGATTTTATCTGTAAACAGAATTTTTGATGAAACTTTTCTTATGTGCTACTCGAATGAACTCAACGAACAAAAGTGCTACTCGAATGAACTCAACGCAAACTTACATAGCTAGCTAGCAGTATGTTCTAACACTGCTACCATTTGTAAGACGTAGCGATTACTCAATTTACTGCATTAAATTTTATTTAATAATATAAGTTATAATTTTGCATCAGCTTCTTTATAAATTAAAAATGGATCTGTTATAAAATTAATGACAGATCTCATTTTAATTGATAAAATTATTTATATTACATCACATTACAGTTTTTCATTTGCATAGAATATTGAAAAATGTTTCTTCATTGAAAAATGTTTGTTCATTCAAAAACATGATTCAATAATTTATAGCTCATTGAAAAAGTTGTTGAAGTTCCATTACATAGCAACGCAAAGTCAATTTCAATGTGCCCAAAATCTTGTATATAATCTATAAAATTTTATGCCCTACTTTTATATTGAAATTAAACAATGAAATCTCCTAAATTCTTGGTAAATTAAAACTATTCGTAATTGAGCAATATATAACTACCTAAAATATTGTCTCACTTTATCTTTATCTATAATTAATGAGGGAAGTCCAAGATTATTAAAATTACCTTCAAAATTCTTAAAAAGTGTATAAAATAAAATATAAAAATTAACATCAAGAAAAGCAGGAAAACAAAATAATAATTACGGATCAAAATAGAATTTTCACTATAAATAAAAATTATTCTGATTACTTTCTATAGTTTCAATTATTTGAAATCTTTGGCCAAAATAATTTACCAATAATAGTTTCCATAATATAAACATTTCAATTTTAATTTCATTATTTTTGGAATTTTGTGTGACGTGCTAATGCCAATAATATTATAATTCTAATATTCTAGTATAATAAAAATCTTGTGAATTCTTCATTTTCTATTTCAGTTTTGTGGAGTTTTCTGGTGTGTAGTTCGAAATTTCCGTTTTTAATTTACTATTTTTAAGTTTTTTGATTTATTAGTTAAAATATTTTGTAAACTGGAAAAAAAAAATATTTAATAATAACTTTAAAAAATTCTTTTTTAATAGTTAATGAAATTATTAAGTCGATATATTTTGTTATGGAAATTAGTTGCACAAAAATGAATCATCGTGAATTTGAATGTTTATTTAAATTACGTACGTATAGGTAGTAAAATTATTGAATAATTAAAAAATTTTGGTTTATTTTCTGGAAAATTACATGAATTTAATTGGGTACTTTTCTTACATCATGGTGAAACCAATTAATAAATTCATGTTTTAAACGGTAACAAAAAACATTGGATTTATTATTTTTATTACTCAAAGCGTGAAAATTTTAATAAAGTGGATAAATTTTCGATTATTACGGTCACAAAACTGATTGTACTATAATTATTGTATAATTTTAAAATAATAGAAGATAGAAAAGTGAATCAAATACAATTGAATAAAAACATGCATATAATATTGATCAGTCAGTAGTATAGGTGAATTAAGTGTCTATCGACGGAGAATTTTATTTGTAATAGAATTATGCAAACAGAATTGAAAAAAAACTTTTAAATTGATCAAGTTATAGCTAAAAAACCAAAAATCAATTTTTTTTTATTACACCAAGAAATATTTTTTCATATTGGTTAAAACTATAGAAATCTTTGTCCGATATTTATGTACTATATATACAAAATTGAAGATTGAAATCTGTATTGGTTTTTTATTTTATTATAGTACATTTGACGCACTCAGACGTCAGAAGGTGGGGCTCGCTAACTATAGACTTTTTTCAAAATTTTTTGCTATAATTTTGCCAAATTTTAAGATATTTGGAATTGGTTTGGATATTAAACACATTCTCTACAACTGTAATTATTAATATAAATGTTATAAATTATGAAAAATGTAAGATAAAAATATTTAAGGAAAAGTAACACCTAGATATTTAATATTATATTTCCAAGGAACTTCTATATTGTTACATTTAAATATTTCAGCTATAGGTAGAAATTTTCCAGCTCTTCTATTGCTAAAAAATATACTAGTAGTTTTATTAACATTTATTTTAATGTTCCATTTTGAGTAGTAGTTGATTAGTAGTTGAAGTATTAAAATCATTTTAAAGGTTCAAGGGTCTTAATGATATATATATAAAGCAGTGTATCATCTGCATAAAGTACTATCACTGGTCATATTAGTTAGTAAATCACTCAAAAATAACTAGAACTCTGTTACTAGAACTCCTTGGATCACTGGGTTTTCCTCCTATTTTTGCCAGCTATGCTCAGCCTGTGGGGCGTGAGTCAACCAGTGATCCAAACGGCCATCAATACAACAACACGATGATGCGTTCACATAAAAAATCGTTTAGGGAATGAGATGAGAAAGGAACAAGAAATCCATGGCGATCCATCCTGAGGAATTATGGGAAAATCAGCCACTCATATTACTTCAGCAAAAAAAAATTCAACAGAGCAAGCAACCCAACGATGCACGATGCACCACAAGCAATATTTCCTCTTTCCTAAATACTATCTATTTTTAAAAAAAAATTTTTGTTTTAAAAAAAAATATCATAAAAAAAGCAATAAATTTTCATACATTTAATTAAGGTTGTTCCGGTTTTTTTATTTACACATTTTGCAAAAAAAAAAACATTATTTTTATACAGAAAAAAAAATGATTAAAAATGGTGCTAGTGTACGCACTAAATAAGAAAATTTTTTTGTAAGTTTAAATACTATATCTATTATAAATAATTAAATAACAAAAAAAAAAAAGGATTCGACTCTGCTTTACAAAGAAAAAATAATAATTTAACAATAAAAAAAAACCGTACGCCACCAAAAAATAATAATTAAATAACAAATTTTTCACAGTACCTGGTTAAAACTACTTCCTGCTCCGGACATGTCAGGACGGGAACCAGCAACCGGTACCTATGCTACAATATAATTTTGTTTTAAATATATAACAAAAAAACACCAAAAACAACCAAAACAACAAAATAATAATTAGTGCTGTTGCCGCTGCTCTGCTCCGACGTCAAGGAATCGCTGGCATTGGATTTTTTCGGCTTTTGGTTGTTTTTTCGTTCTAAATATATAATTTTTTGTTTGTTCAATCGGAGCAGGTTCAGTGTAGTACACTGAACGTATTTGTCTGCCCTTCACTACACTAGGATTATTTTTTTTATTATTATAGTTAAGTTCTTGGATTTTTCCTTTTTCTTTCTCTCTACGATATTTTTTTTTTAATTTACTTTTTTTTAGTTACTTTTAAATTTTCTTTTTTTTTTTAAATTTAATGTTGGAAGCCGCGGGGCCGACAAATTTAGGTTTTATTTTTTTTTCACTTATACAAATTTTAATTTTCGACTGTCCGCTTCAAAAAATTTCCATCGACTCCCGATTACAACAAAATTTTAAATTTTTCCCAATTCGAAAACTCTATTGTTTCCTCGATTGCGTGATCTCTTAACCTTCGGAAGGAAAACGTGGCCCATTCTAGGCAGAATTCAAGGATGGGACTAAAGATGATCGAGGATCAGGACCAATGATGAGTAGGATTAGGGGGTACAATAATAACACCAAATATTTTCTATTGTACAATAAAATTTCTAATACCTTTTATTATCTACTTCATTTTATTTTTATTTTTATATTTTTTTTAAAACAACCAAACGTGAAAAAAATTTACTCTTGGTAACTCAAAAAAAATTTCTTAATTTAATTTAATTTATTTATAATTTTAATTAACCACTCATATATTTTTGTTATAATTATACGTACCTTTTTCTCGGTTTTATGCGGCTGCTCCGGACATATCTGGATCCGCACACGAACAAAACAATAATAATATATATTTTTTTTCAACATACAAATTAAATTAAATGAAGTTACAAATTAAATTAGAAAACAAACTACAAAAATTCTAAATTCAAAAATTACAAAATATAATTAACAAAAAAAAATGAAAAAAAAACAACAGGATTCCCACCATTACTGATGATGTACTCAGGAACAGGACTGCGGACGATGACAGGAACTCACAGACTACTCCGGAACACAGGATAACGAAGGGACAAAAAGGACACAACAGGAACAAAGTTCTACATCTATTAAGATAGAGTATTAAAAAGTTCTACATCTATTAAGATAGAGTATTAAAATTTTGACCATAGATAGACAGTAATAAAATAATAGGTCCAGTAGAACAAAATTTTCTTCTATCTCTTTTCCTCTCTGAGTTATTCCCCCTCTAAGTTCGAAAATTGCCCATATTGAACATCTAATAACTTTTAAACCAATAAAAATTTTTGAGGTCTGTAAAAGCAATAAGATAGGAAAATCTTTTATCTTAATTGTGAAATTAACAAATTTTTTAAAATTTAATTCTTTGATGTATAAAAATACCGTTATCTTCATACAACTTTTTTTAGTTTTTTTAACACCCTGTATTTCCCAAACTGCTTATTATGGAAGGCTGAAATTTATTTACCAAAGAGATATCTAAAAAATAACTAGAGTCTCTGAAGAAATTGTATCCGTATCTCCCCACCCCTTTCCGTTGTGGCCCTTCGAAATTCAAAAAATTACATTTTTAAT
Source organism: Empis stercorea (assembly GCA_949752835.1). NCBI lineage: Eukaryota > Metazoa > Arthropoda > Insecta > Diptera > Empididae > Empis > Empis stercorea. The sequence goes on from OX457087.1 coordinate 39,809,247, forward strand.
TTACTTGTATAATTATAACCGCGCAATATTTTTAAAAACAAATAATGAGAAAACTTTTGAGAATCATATTTCTTTAAAGTGCATTAATTAATAAATTATAATCATTTGCCTCACACTTATAATTAATCAAAATGCATAATCATATAAAATTTTGCAAAAAACGAATATTTTGCATATTTTTAGGAGCTATATAAATAGTATATTGGTTATTATTTCATATCACATTATATTCAATCAAAAGCAAAATTACAGAAAACTTAAATGATAAGTTTATATATATTTTGCTAGGATAATAACCTAGGAAGGAAAAAAAAATAATAAAATCGAACAGTGACACATTTTTTACCTATATTTACTATATCATTTGTTATCTTTCCTATGTATATAGTACATTGAAAATACTACTAAAAATAGGAATTCCCATTGTTTTAGAATAGCTCATAGTTCTACATGAGGCGATTTGGAGGAAATGTGCTTTTGACAAACCCGGGGTTTGTTTATCGTATTTTTAATATTTACACACCAATTTTTTAGTTCATTTTAGTTTTTAATAAAATAATCATTATATTGTTGATTAAGCTTTTTATTGATAAAATATTGTAATTGTTTTTGAGCTTGCCTACGAACATTGGTATTTTGAATTTTTCGACCTATTTTAGCTCGATCTTTTTATTTAGCAGTTTAATTTTTATAAATTAAAAAATTTTTTAAAAAAAATTCAATTTAAAAAACTATTTAATATAAAAATTAAAAGAATCCTTTAAAAAAAAAAAAAAAAAAACAAAAAAAATTACACACATTTTGTGATAGTGTTATAGCAGGTAATACAACCTAATATGTTAAACTTAATTAATGAAGAACACTATAGAAAATATTGAAGGGTCTATATTTACTTCGAATTTATTATGTACAGTGTAGTGTGGCCATTTTGACTGGATTCCAGTCAAATTTGACTGGATTCCAATGTCGTCAGCTAGAAATTATTATTTTGAAAACCAGCCAGCTGTTTTTTTGACTGGACTATTTGAAGGCGCAAAAAATATTATATCAAGCTTAGTTCAGATAACAAAGTTTGGAAAATATCCGTGTGGTTGTGGTTTTTGAGTTCGTATTAGCTTACATATAGTTTGTTAATAGGGAAATTATAAAGAAACTATAGTTGGTACAAATGCAACGTACCAAGAAATAAGTGATAGTGACTTTAAGCATTATGCAAATTACCATATATATATATATATATATAGATATATACATTTAACATACTAATTCAATATAGGTAAATTAAATATCATACTTAATTGAATTACATTACATGATATTGAATTTACCTACATTGAATTAGTATGTTAAATGTATATATATATGTTTAAAAATAAATAATGTTTTCATACTATAATTAATTTTTAATATTCGCCGCGATTTTGACACCTAAAATTGGCCTGGTAATCCGAGATTTTGATTTTCTATGTGAAATAATTGAAAAAAAAAATTTTTTCAGTTTAAAAAATGTGTACCGTTTTTTTGCTGCTATGTACATAATATTGACTTATTGACTACCATTTGAAATAATTATAGGACCTTCAATATTTTCTATAGTGTTCTTCAATAATTAAGTTTAACATATTAGGTTGTATTACCTGCTATAACACTATCACAATATATGTGTATTTTTATTTTGTTTTTGATTCTGAAAAGGATTCTGTTAATTTTTATAAGTATTAAATTTTTTTTTTAATTGAAATTTTTTTTAATATTTTTTTTATTTATAAAAAATAAACTGCTAAGTAAAAGCTAAATAAAAATTCATTATTTGTATATTTTTTTATATTTTGTTTAAATATCCGGGATTTTTCTTGGAGGTTTGATTTACTGGAATCAGATTTTCGAGATTTTAAAATTCCGGGCTTTCGTTATCCGGGATTTAGTTCCTTTCCGATATATGTATTATATAATATATATATATAAATATACATATATATATATATATATAATTTTTATATATATATATATATATATATACATACATATTATATATTATATAAATAACAAAATGAGTGCCATAAAATGTCATAGTAGCTAGTAGCTATAGTTATTATATAAATAACAAAATGAGTGCCATAAAATGTCATAGTAGTTTCATAGCTAGCAAATATAAAATGATGCCGTCATATTTATTTTCTCGCTGAATTCTGGCACAAGCCGTGAGTCGGTGTCTTGTGCTATAATTCGGCGTCGAATATAAGAGAGAAAATATTTTGTCGACGTCGAATAAGAAATCTATACTTAGGGTACGGTCAAGAATTCAGACACTGCACAGCCAAAGCAGCCTGAAAAAATTGAAAAGCAGCCGGTACGGTATATGCATAAATTTCAATTGAATATTAATACGAACGACTGCAAACAGCCAAATATTTCTCTCAATATTTCTCAAACAGCCAAATATTTCTCAATATTTCTCTCATTCAAAGAAAATTTAAAAAAAATATTTAAAATCATAAATTTATAAACAATTTAATTAATCATAATCATGGCTTGCTATTTTGAATTCAATATTAAACACGAGAAAAAAAAAATACAAGAAAGAATGAAATTGAAAATTAAAACTTTTGCAGTCTCTTTTCAGTAACTGCGTAAACTGCAGAGGCTGCAATTATATTCTGAACTTTAATCCGACAAATTGCGCTGCTTTTGCTGCAAAACTGCATTTATGACCGATTTGCAGCAACAACTGAGCAGCGAAGCGACTGAATTCTTGACCGCATTTTATAAGAAAATAAATTATGATATTTACAATTACAACTGTCAATATTTCGCTGGCTTATTTCGTCTATGTACTTTAACCCTTTGGAGCATTAAGGATTGAAAAATGTCCAAACTTTTTGATACCCTGATTTCGAATGTGGGTAATTTATTAACCCACCATAATTCTGAAATTTAATTAGTTTTATTATTTGACATATAATTTAAAAATGTACTCAAAACATAGTATGTTTATATACTTTCAGCTGAAGATGACAATTTCGGATGCATTGAAGTTTTAGCAACTGTTATATCAATAATAATCATGATATTAACATTTCCAATATCAATTTTTATTTGTTTCAAAGTAGTCTCAGAATTTGAAAGAGCTGTTATTTTTCGAATGGGACGTTTAAGGTTAAACTAATATCAATTTTATAATTTTAAAATTTATCTATTTTCTATTAACTTAGGAGTGGTGGCGCTCGTGGACCAGGTGTATTCTTTGTTTTGCCATGTGTTGATGATTATTGTAAAGTTGATTTACGTACGGTATCATTTGATGTACCACCGCAAGAAGTATTATCTAAAGATTCTGTTACTGTAACAGTTGATGCTGTTGTTTATTATCGTATTAGTGACCCATTAAAAGCTGTTATACAAGTATCAAATTATAGTCATTCAACACGTTTATTAGCTGCCACAACATTACGTAACGTTTTAGGTACACGTAATTTATCCGAATTATTAACAGAACGTGAAACAATTTCACATACAATGCAATCATCATTAGACGAAGCAACAGATCCGTGGGGTGTCAAAGTTGAAAGAGTTGAAATGTAAATCTTATATTTCATTATAAAATATTTCTAATTTTTAAAACTATATTTCTATATTAGAAAGGATGTATCATTGCCGACTGCTTTACAAAGAGCTATGGCAGCAGAAGCTGAAGCAGCACGAGAAGCTAGAGCTAAAGTTATAGCAGCTGAAGGGGAAATGAAATCTTCAAGGGCATTAAAAGAAGCGTCAGATACATTATCTGAAAGTCCAGCAGCATTGCAGGTTAGTTTTTCGCTTTTGAGATTTGTTAATTTAGAAAAAAAAAATTCAAAATCTAATGATTTGTAGTTACGATATTTACAAACTTTATGCAGTATTTCCGCTGAAAAGAATTCAACAATTATTTTTCCTTTACCAATGGAATTGTTAACCCCATTTTACAATGCTGCAGGTAGAAAATGATATTAATTTTGAAAGAATAAAATATAAAACAAAATTATAAAACAAAGAATATTTTTAATATAGTTAGAGATAATTCCTTATCCCCATTTTATTCGTTTATGATAAATAAAGTTTTTGGAAAAGCTCTTATATAAGGTTTGAGTCTAGGCTAAACATAAATTAACAAAAAAAAAAACTACCCAGAATTAATGAATTTTAAATAAAATTGTAAAAATAATTTAAAATTAATAATTTACTAAATTTTTTTTGTTACTGAATCCACTTTGCTAATTGCATTATTTAACTATGTATAGCTAAAAGGTTCTTTCATTCTACTATTAAAATGAAATTGAAAAATCTAATTAAATAAAATTGAATCACACAAGTAGTAATCAATTTTATTTTGTCTCCTGATAAATAAAAAAAGTTCGATTGCTTCCTTTTGCCTGGTGAAATATATTCCAGAGAAAAGCTATTGTTTGTATACATGACTTTGAACTTTAAATGCATTTTTCAATCTATGATCACACAGTACAGTATGTAAATGTATACATAAACTACCTGACATTTGAGTTATTAATGTATTTTGTTGGTTAAACATTTTTATTACAAATTAAAAACAAAAGATTTAATACAATTACAAAACCACTTATTCTTAATTACAAATGTAATTTTTCGATAACAGTTCAAAACTTTTTTTATTACAAATATTAGGAGATTCTCAAAATTTAAAATCAAATATTCGAAATGTTAAAAAGAAAGGAGTTTTAATGTTGAATAATATAAGTATATAGTTTACATGGGTGTCAAAGTTGAAAGATATACATACATATACTATTTTTATTTTCACATAATCAGACATATAATCATTGGTGTATATATGAAAATATCCTTTTCGATATTGAACAGAATTTAAAAAAAAACGAATTTTTTATGTTGCCAAGACTTCTATTCCATTTTGCGAAATATTTAAAGTACATATAATATTTCGTCATCATCAGATGCTGAAAACTTTTGGATAACACAATTTTCTTCTAATATTTTAAAGATTTCTTTCGTCCAATTGTGAATATTTGTTATCATTAATTTGTAAATTTAAATTTAAAAAAAAAATTCTATAAATTTGATTTATTCTAAATAAGTATTACAGGTTTTTCAATTTTCAAGAATAATGAATTTTAGAAAAATAGCTCTATATTTATTTTCAATTTTGAATAAATTTTAATTCAGTTTACAGTACTGGACATAAAAATTAAACCTATAGTATACGAATGAGTGGTTTAAATTAAACTGAAATACAGTATACTTTCGCCTAAGTAATATTATTAAAAAATATGAAATTTAATTTCTAAAAAAAATATAAATGATATCTGGACAATACTGTAATAGCTAAATATTTCCCATCAATCAAACCTGTCATTATTTGTTTTCAATTAGATTCTTAAATTGCTTTTTTCAACGTTTTTTATTTTTTGTTTTGAATTATTTTCAATTTTTCCATTTTTGTATACAAGAAAAATATAAATTTAATTGGGTCAACAAAATATTTGAATATTGTAGATGACAAAAATTTGTAATTGATTCCATTTTTATTTATTCAGTTTTATATTTATTTATTTAATAAATAAAGAAAGGAAAAAACGAAAATTGATTAAATAAATATTAAAAAAAAAACTATTTTGATAAAATTTCAAAAATTCGAAATTTCATTTTCATTTCGTCAACATGTTAACATGTTGACGAAATTGAAAATTTATTAATTCAGAAATATAATGGTGTAATTTTTTTTGGTATATTTTCATAAAATCTGATTAAAAATTTGATCGATTATTTTTTTCACAATTCACTTTTCTAAAAATCTTTGACTATATAATATATGGACTGCTAATCGCATATAATTTCCTTTGCTGTCAAAGAAAAAAATACTATTATGACTGGTAGCGCATACCACCAGAGATGGCCAATAAAAGAACTAAAGTTATGGAATTCTGAATTAAATCCAGTAGAATTCTCAAGTAAAATCTATGGAATTCTCATAAATGATTTAGTTGTTTTATTGGCCGTCAAAAAGGCGAGCGTCGCCAAAGGCAATTCGGAATAGTTAGTTCCTTTTTCGCCATCTCTGGTGGTATGCGCAAAGTCGTTCATAGCTGCAGCAATGAAGTTGGTTACTAGCAGTCCATATATTATATATACTTAGTCAAAGCTAAAAATCAATTGATTAACAAATTTTCTGATAATTTTATTTTTAAGTCATTATGATTTAATCTATACAAACTAACGATTTTTTATGTAATCATACAATAAAGAAAGACATTATTAGGTAGCTGCCATAGTAAGCGCGAGAAGCCGAGCCGAGCTGATAGCGGAGCTGATAGACACGAGAAGCAATGCGAGAACATGCTCCAGTGAATGCGAGTTTTCAGCGCCGATAATCTAGTTTGGTGTTGATAAGTTGATTATAAAAAATGGACTCATCCGATGAGGAATTTTTTTGCTCAACTTTTGTTTTAAATAATTTGTTTTTTAATGAAAGGCAATATGGAGGAGTCCATCCATTACAATTAAAATATGGAGGAGTCTCCAATATGGAGGAGTCCATCCATTACAATTAAAAAGAAAAAAAACAAAAAAAAATCTCATTCAATACTTATAAATTTCACGCATACATATAAATTTCTGCGCTGAAAACCACTGCACAACAAACTTTCTCGCATTCCGCTTTGAAATCAGCTTTGGTCTCGGCTCCGCTCGGCTTCTACTATGCCGCAATCATGCTAGTTTATATGTAAATGTATGTGCAGACTTTTTCAGCGCTGACTCTCGCATTGATAAGCTTTCAGCTCGGCTCGGCTTCTCGCGCTTACTATGCCAGCACCCTTAGTTGTAATATGTGAAAACACGACGCGATGTTCACCAATTTTGTAAAACGTTTTCAAATTTACATTAAGGATAAAATGACCAGGAAAAAGGAAATAACTTTGGGAACATTTTAGTTTTTACAATATACTTTCTTTCATATTTAAATCGTATTGTATTTAGACTGGCAGGCAAATGAATAATGAAACGTAATTTTAATAATTTTATTATTCCAAGTTATAGTAATAATAGTTTTAAAATTGCTAACTATGATATTGACCAATTTTAAAATTATAGTTTTGATATTAAATTTTGATTATATGGAAACAATGTTGTTAAAATGCAGCAACACATGTTAAAAAGAATATCGAAAATTTTCAGATATATTTTTCCAAATCCTTAGTAAATTTGTTTTAGAAATTGCTTAAAATTAATTACAAATTGCAAATTTAAAAAGGACCTTCCATATGATTTAATTCTTTGTCACATTTTTGGATTACCCCCACATTATTAAAGGTCAACGTTTTACCTCTAAAACAAAATTATATACAACACTCTATTCTATACCATAAAAAAATGTCAAATGCAATACACATTTCGACTTTTAATGCCAAATTATATATATTTTTTTACATTGTACGTATACATGAAATATTCATATACATATTTAAAATGTAGTTAGTAATACCACAATTTAGAAAATTTTGCGCGGCGTTAGCAATCATCAGCAAGATTTTTGAATAAAAAAACACCCTTCAACTAATCATAAGTACTTTCTATCACGTGAATATTAAAATTTAGATTCATATTGTTACTATACATATATATAGATAGGCATGTATGTATATATATGTAACAAATTTTCAGTGTTCCAAGTAAAATGTAATTGTCAGGCAGAGGTTAGTTATGACCACTTAAAGTCACCAGGTTTAACATGTGTGGATTATCTGCTTTTAACATTTTTGGGGATACTAAATTTAAAAGTTTAATACTTACATATATGAATTTTTTGTTTATATTTGTGTATTGTGGTTTTGAATCATAAAAGGAAATGATTATGCTTTTGAAATTGAAAAATATAAATCCAAAATAAAATTATTATACATAACTACAAAAGCCTTAATTATTAATTAATTATTTTTCTTATTTAGGACGGTAGTGTGTTTATTTATTAGACATGAAATTGTATTGTAAAAAAGTACGTTTACTACGAACACATTTACTGTAAGAAATTATTCATGAAAATGGAAAATTCAAATTAATAATAAATTTATAGGTTTTAATTTTCTTAGAAACAAAGTAAATAAGTTTAAACTAAAGCTAACTTCCGAAATTTATATACAAAAGCACTTTTTTTTTTAAATTTGTGCAAACTCCTATAATTAAAAATGTTTACAATTTTTTACAAAAGCTTCGATCAGCCCCCGCCAAATTCATTTTATTCTTATCTCCGATTACATGTCTAAATTTATCAATACAATATTTGATGTAAAAAAAATGCATTTTCATAGAACAAAAAATAATGCATATGTGCATTATGCCAGATAAAAAACTTTTTTCAACTGAAAATAGCCAATTTATTCACGATATTGAATTTCATCAGTGATTTTTGCTCTTTTGAACTAATAACAAGCAGACATAACAAAAAAAAATGAATGAGTATTCTTTGAAAATTGAATACGTTATTGTGTGTCCTTTTAACAATTCAATCAACGCTTCATCAATTTTAAGGTATGTCATCGAATTTGTCATTTGCAGTCGCACATTTCAATAAAAATAAATTAAGTAAAAAATCTATAGTTAGCTATTTTATAATTTAAAACATTTTTGGACCACAGCGTTTTTTTTCGTTTAATTTAAAACTACCAGACGCGAGTAAATTTTTTAATATAGTAAATGTTGGATAGAATTGATAATATGTATATATAAATATATATAAATCCTTTTAATTGTATCAAAGTCTTTTAAATTCTTTTCTAAATAATTGAAAATAAATTCAAACTCACAAACAAGTTTCAATTGGAAAATTGAATATAATTTTTTTTTCAAAAATTTCAATAGCTGCAATTAAATTTTTGAACTACTGAATAAAAATTTTAAATAATAGTTAATTAATTTGCTTATGAAATTAATTAGGTAACAACATAATAAAGTTATTTCATTGCTTTGAAATATAATTTATTTGCAACATTAATAAAATTATAAAATTTTTTTAAAGTAATCTTCAATTTAAAATAGGTTTAATTTATTTATTTTATTTATGGAGGTCCTCCTCCCTATGCTCCGACAGGAGTTAAAATAAATATAGTAATATTTATTTAAGATTTTCAATTACATATTAGATTTGTAGAAATCATTATTTTTAAATTTGGCTTTACTTTATTCAGTAGTTGAACTCTTAGGTTTTTTTAATAATATTTAGAAAAATTGATTTAGGAAATTATTTAGAAACTCTTAACATAATTTTTGATTACCTGTTGAGTAGAAATTTGTATGATTTCGAAACTCTTTAAAATGCATAGAAGAAAATAATTTAATTTTTTTTTAAATACTTTCGAAAATTTTAAGAAACTCTTATCAAAGCCGTATATAATATATACATATTATATAATATATAGCAAAGCCGTATATATATATTATATACGGCTTTGCTCGTATATATATATTATATACGGCTTTGCTCTTATATTATTCTTACATGAAGCATAGTTGTTGTAACAAAATGATTCTCTTGTACTAAAATTATAGTTAAAGGACAAAAGTTTGCTATAAATTTCATTGGAACTTGGAACTCTTAAAAACGTTTCTTCGACCTTTTTTACATAAAACCATTATGTATTTGGCTACAGAAGTAATTGAAATTTCATAATTTAAAACATATTTTAATTATAAATTAATTAATAATTAAAAAGCGAAATTTTTAATTATACATTCCTAGAACCATATTTTTTATATTATTCTTCGTAAAGTTTTTATTTCAAAATATTTACAAATTTAATACATATGTAATGAACAATCTTGCACTCTTCCAAAACTTACATTACAATTCCAAAACTTGATATTTAACTGCAATGTTATAAAAACATAATTTTAAGATTTTTCGTTAAATATACATGTGCTCTCAACTCTCATCATCATTTAAATATTTTTCACTCTTAATTATATGAATTATACCATTTTGTAACCAGCATATGCGCAAAAATTACTTTCGTTATAATCAAAATAACGAATATTTCTTATCGAATAATTTATGTTATTTACCTTTTCGTTAAAAAGTGGGGTTTGTTAAAAAAAAATAAGGAGGAAATTTTGTTTCTGCGCACTTAAAATAATAAACTTATTAAATTCTCAACGAATTTTCGTCAAAAAATTATTTCCTTATTCGTTAAAGGGATTCATTTTTTATGTTTTTCATTACGAAAAAAATATAAACTAGAGAAACTTAACCAGTTTAATGACACTTATTGGTGTAATAATAACAAAGCAATTTCAGATGTGAATTGTTATTTTAATTTGACAAATTCTACAGGTTTATTAAATGATTTTTTAGAGGATTGTAATTATACAGAAAAGTTATCAAATATTATAAGTTCAAAACGTATCAAGTGTCATGGTACATCGAATTATATTCTGGTATTTCTATATTAATCTGCCATATTTAGTGTACTTTATTTACTTAAAAGACAGTAATTAATCTTCCTAATTGAATAATTTCAATTAAAATTTAACCAAATTATATTAACAAAAAATATTTAATTTTATTTAACAAAAAAAAAACTGTTGTTAAATTTCTAGAAACGTGAATTTATTTATCGCAAAAACCCACATTAGTTAAAATAAAAAATTACAAGTAAATTAATTGTGAATAAAAAATTAGCTAACTAATCATTTACAACCTACACGTATTAATTTCGGTATGAAATGATAAGTTGAGTAATTTTTCATCCATTTATTTGTGATGAAAAGCTAATTTCAGAAATAAACAAAAATGTTCTTTTAATAAATAAATTTGCTTATTTTACCTGAAATTTCTATAATTAATTTACTGTTCAATTAATTCTATAAAACAAATTTTACGGTCTCCTTAAAATTATTATTTTTATTTTCATAATCATTAAATATAAATTTTAACTAATAACATATCTTTACTATTTTATATAGATATTTTTATTTTATTTTTGCATTATCCTTAAGATAGAAATATAATAATAAAGGACCTTTTTACACTTTCATGATTTTTGTCACAAACATTCTTCTTCGTATTCTTTTTATCCTTTGGACATTTTAAATAAACCTTATGCACAGACACAAAGAATACATCATAAGATTAGGCAAATTATGAAGAAAAAAAGATAAAAGGAGAAAAATATCTTTTAAAGAAATCATTGAATTAAACAAAAAAAAAATAGAGAAAACTTTTTCTTTAAGGAAAATCGAAATATAAAAGAATTATTTATGCTAAGATTATAATAAACAGGATTAAAAGGTTAAATAAAAAAAAATATGAAATGAAAATATATTTTCTTATATTCAAATTTTTCAGCTTGAGAAAATAAATTAATTGAATTTTTAAAATTATTTTACCAGCTTTCCTTTTTTTTTGCTAATTTTTTTTCTTAATTATTTAATTAAATTTTGAACTTTTTTCGGACTATCCAAAATGTTTTAAAAAAAATTTAAATTTGTTTGACAATTTGGTGACTAATATGTCTCAAAAATTCATTCATTTGGTTGCTAAAATATTTTTAATTTTGTAGTCCTTCTATTATCATTTCCATCTATACCGAGATATTTCATTTTTAATCTTGGTATGAGGAAATGGAAAACTATGATATATTTTGTTGTGGAATAACAACAATAAATTGAAATTAAGGACTGGTGTAGCCATTTTACAAATTTACTACAGAAATACTGCTCCACACATCTGATAAGAATTAATTGTGCTCCATGTTTTGTATTACAAAATATTAACGAAATTTTCAGAGAATTATTATTAAAGATAACAAATGTTATTTTAATATTCTTATTAAAGTTAGTTAATGGTTACTAAATTACTAAATGAATTAATTTATCATTTTTTAGATTATAATTTAATTTCTACAAAATCTATATTTTACTTTGCTGAATTTATATTACCAATATCTGGATTTTTCCATTTTATACTATAGAAGTATTTATGGCTGCCATATTTATGAATGATTTATAATTATAATTAAAGTACTAACCATTTTGTGGTAAAACTCAATTATCTTGAAATTAAAAGTTATCCTGAAATTATAAGTAAATTAAGTAATTATCTTTTTAATTATACAACCAACAGGCTAGTAATCTTAACTAATTACAACGACTGATGTAAACTGACTTCTAAAACCACAATTAAAAATTTCCTTTGCAAAATACATAGTGATTGAAGAGTATATTTGCTGATGGCAGTTGATCCTTTAAGCAAGGATTTTCTGTTAAAAACTTTGTTTATCCATTTACTAAATAAATTAGTAAATTTATAGTTCAGCTACATTTTTTTATTATATCATAATTAGAAACTTTGTAAAACTTTTCAAATTTGTAAAGTGGCATTATTTTAAACATTTTTTAGCAGGAATTGTGAATTATGCCAAGTTCAAAAAAGTAAAATTTAAACAAAACGCAAGAAACATGTTACAGAAGATAATATTGTCTGAAAAAACTAGTTTACTCAATTTTAAATAAAAAACTGGCAAGAATAACGTAACTGAAATAAAAATTTAACATCGTCTTAAGATTTTTATATATCTCACATGAATCGAAATAAATTTCAGCAAGAAACGACTTCATATAGTTATAACAGAAAATGAATTGAAGCAATCACAACCTCCGGAAATGGGGAAATAGTGGATAGTGGCACCTATTTTCTAAGGAGTGCTTTTACATTGTTGAAATTTTTATCCGATATTATTCCTATAGTATTTTTGATATTTTGTATTGGAATTTCTTTCATTCGATTTATTTGTCTTCGACATTTACTTCAACGCGACTTATTTACGTCTCTTTAAAGTTTTTAAGTAATACTTGAGTTAGAAATTGATAAAAACTTAACAGAAATTGAGAACGAAAAATTAGTCTAAGAAGAAAACAAATTCGCCACTATACAACATGAAAGAATATACTTATATATTTTTTTTTGTAAAAATTGAGCTGAAAAATATTGCCTGAGTGTACAGGAAAAATTAAAAGATTCAATAATTATGTTACTAATATCCACAGATATTAAAATATCAATATGCTTCTATCTGAGATAATTTACATCAAACATCTTTGTACAACTATATAGCATAGCATTTATGCTTCTTTGTTGTCTTAGGTTCAATTAGTCTAAGTTCACTTTTAATATAATAAAATTGACATTTTGAATTTTGACATTTTGAATGACAAACATTTACTAATTATTCACATTAACACTAAAAATCTGAGCTATACATATTTGAAAACGTTTTTTCTTGTACAAATTATTTATTTTAAGTGCTAATCCGATCAATTTCGTTTACAACTTCTCCATGATATATTTTTACATACAAAAAAAAGAAGAAATTTCGTCACTTAATTCGTGATATTTAAAACTTTTTTATCGTTTTTGTACTTTTTTTTTTTTGCTTTCATTTTGTCGTCTTATTAAAATGAATATGATTTTTCCATCTTTGAGAAATATTACACCATATCGAAATTTAAATTTTCTTTATGTTGTTCTTTCATGAAAAACTGGAAAAAAAAAGTTTTCTAAAAGTTTTCATAGCTATACTAATAACATTTTTTTTTCTACTTTATAGTTTTACAATCTTGTACTTGCAATATATTTATTAGTCCTTTTTTATTACTATTTAAATTATTATTATATTTATTTTCTATATGTGTATAAATGTTTCTGTGTGTGTGTTCATGATAATATCACATCCTTTCACATCTTTTCATCTCGTATTAGATTCACGAAATATCTATAAAGTAATTTATATAGGAAAAAAAAATATCTTTGGTTTAAAAATCATTAGGATGTAATTTATGTTTTTCACTGACAAGCATTTTATGTATTAAAGTGTATATACATAAAATTTTTTTTGTTGAAAATTTTAGTTTTTTTTACCATTTTTGGCTTGTCTCGACAACTGACACCCTCGCGTTCATACTATAATTCAAAAATTTTCTTTTACGAAAAATTATAACTAAAATTATAAAGTATTATTATGTGAATGTAAAAGAGGATTTTTTTAGAATCCTTTGCCAACATATAAACAAAAAACTAAAGAAAATTTAAGAATGAATATTCGATGAAATACAAAATTTAATTTTGTATAAAAGTTGAATTTATATTTCTGTAAAAATCTCATATGTAAATCCCATTGAAAATTTGTTATAAGCCAATTTTAAAAGTGGTTATATTTAATATTTTCGTATATAAACTAACTATATAAATTCATTTAAGCATATAATGTGTGTGACATAAATTTTGTAATTTAGTTAAATCGATTTCTGTTTTGAATGAAAAACTATAGTTGACTATAAACGCTACATTTCATTTTATTATCCAATATTATCCAAGATACTGTTTAAAGTAGGAAATTCTTAATTCTAAGTAATAAGAAATATAAGAAATATGTTTTCTTTCTACTAGTGCCAAAGCCGCTTAGAGTGTCGAAAAATTATAGAAAATAAAATCCAAATCTTCAGTAAAAGATGTTTGTATATTAATAATATTTTATTTCGAATCAAACTTGCAGTGGTTAGTAGAAAATTTAAACTTAGAAACACTTTTAAACGATATCACTTTGTTTATAAAAATTCTTAATTATTTTCAAACAAATAAAAATGAAAATTAATAAAAAAAAAATTCAAACTAAAAACAATTTTAGTTTATTAACTCAAAAATAGAGGATTTACAAGGCTGGGAAAATAACCTAAAACCTTAAGTAAATATTACAAACATGTACAAAAAAAAAGTATATTAACCTGGGTTAAATTAATTCTACAATTTCAGTATTTCTTTAAAATTTACATATACACCTGATGCTATTCAAACCAAAAACCAAAAAAAAAACTTTATATTTCCATAACTAAATAAGATACCAAAAGACATAAAAAAATACATTTTTTTTATTTTCCGAAGCCTTATGTTTCCTTTAAGGACTTTTTATTTTAAGCAAAACATAACAAAAAATAATCTTTAGCATAATAGTTCTAAGTTTCTTTAGTCTTGTTGTACTTTAATTTCAGATTTTCTTAAACTTTTCATATCTTCATTTACTCTGACGTGACAGATCCACAGAAACAAAAACAAAAAAAAATGAAAATGAAAGACAAAAAAAAGTACCACAGAAATAAAAAAAAAACTGAAAAAGGTCAAAATATCAAAAAGGAGCACGTACCAAGAACAATTGCCCTTCTCATATGAACTTTTTTTTTATTCTACTACAACGAAAAAAAAATGACAAGCATTTTTTTTTTTTTTTTTCAAGTAAACACTGGAACAGGTTCGAGAGAAAATTTCCATTTCATTTTTTTTTTAGATTTCAAACGTTCACCATAAAGTTGAAAAAATTTTTGGATTAAGAAAATTAAGTTTTCTCAAAACTTATTGAAAATTCATGGAAACTAAAAAAGAAAATTAAAAGACAAAAATAAAGATGCAAAAAAAAAAGAAATTACATAAAAATACAAGAAACTCCTTAACAACAAAAGCATAAAGAAAGGATATAATTTGGGTAACACTTGCCCCCAAAATTACATACACACAACAGAGTGTAGCAACAATAACAACAGACCGAAAAAAAACAAGAAAAGTTTATAACAGAAAATGTAATAATAACACAAAAAAAAAGAAATTTGAAAAACTTTAGATGGAAATTCCACTTTTTTTATTTTTGTCCTTTTTTAATACTTCCTTCGGCTTTTGGTCCTTTTTTAATACTTCCTTCGGCTTTTGGCTACAAAAGCATACAAGCATATTACACAGTATATAAAATATCATGAGTCCTTTTGTGTCCTTGTATATATTTACTATTGGCAATGAATAAAATATTTCTACTTGAAAAAAAAAATCATATTTTTTTATGCTTCCTTATCCGACGGCCTAAACTACCCAAATAATAAAAAATAAATAAAAACGAAAAGTACTTTTACTTTCTTCCGTCTTCGTTGTGTCGTTTAAGATTTTTTCATGTTTCTTTGCATAAATACACATTTAATTCTGTAATATACCCAAATGTATGTTACAAATTTCCGACCCCTTACGTGTCTATCCATCCTTTTTATTTTAAGATGAACATGTCAAGGATTTCGTACATACACCTTGCATAAAACAAATAAGAAAACATGAACGCAAGAGGAAAAAAAATGAAAATAAAAACAAATAAGGCAAAAAAAAAATAAAATAAAATAAATATTAAAATATATGAACCGAAATCAAAACGAAACGAAAGTGATTTTAATAAAATATGAAGGATCAAGTTTTTTTATATATATAGTAAAAATACATATAAAAAAATTACATTTAATATTAGAGCGTACACACACCCACAAAATAAAGAAAAGAAGAAATGTGGAAAAAAAATCGTTTTGGATTTGGTTTTTTTTTTTTTTTTGTTTCTTGTAATATGACAAAAAGGATCTACAAAAATGAAATTAAAATTTGTTGTATTTTTATTTTACTATAAAAATGAAATTTTGGAGATTGTAAAAATGATATAAAAAGATCACGTTAAGACTGACAAAATCAATAATTAACTAAATGTTCTGTTAAGAGCTTAAAATTTTGTGGCAGTTATTGACTTTCACTTTTCATTAGGTGAGCTGAATGAAACTACTAGTCAAAGTTAAAGCTTTGACTAATGGTTTTATTCCCAATTTTTCTCAATCAAAATATAACTTTTCATTAGTAATTTATTAGTTTCACAGTTACATCAATTTGAGAGCACATCAAAATTTAAACATTTTATAGAATATTCTACAATTATTACATTTGTGACAATATGATTAAGATTACATTATCCACATTACATTATTTAAAAGTTCGTTAAATTGAAAGACAAAAAAAATTTCGTTGAAAAACTTGGTTAAGGTTTACATTTCTTTAAATTATATATGACCTAGGCCTTCAGATATATGATAGCAAAATTGTGATACTTTTGAGTGTTTTACTAAATATTTTCGTTATTATTATAAACTACATATTTGAAACAAATCAAATACTTAGCTGAAATCATAGAGAAAGATTTTAAAATAGGAAGTATATATGTATATAGAATTCATAAAAGAACTAAGAATACTTTACCACTCTGAACTTGATTGTTCGACTTTATCGCTCATCATAAACTTTTGATCATTATTTTAATATTTGCCTTGAAAATTTAAGATATTGTTGGAGTCGATTAAAAAATATATTGGAGCGTTTTCGATTTTGAAACATGTCATAGTTTTCGAAAACTACAAGTAAAAGAATTTTTCTTCAATGATAAGGTCATACATTTTTAAAATAGTTAAGTTCATAGCACATAAATTTAGCAGCTTTCTTTAGTACATAAAATCTATTAACTTATCTCAGTTTGTGAGACTTCTTGAGGTTATAATTAAATTAAATTTTAAAAAGATTTTTGTTTTATTTTTCAGTTTCGTTTTTGACATAAAAACAACATAAAAATTCATCAAATTTTCATAAATAAAACGAATAACAAGAATATTCTTTTTTTGGTCATTTATTTTTAAAGGTATTAGAATATGCAAAAGTTTTGAAAATTGTATGCACAGAAAAAAGAGTAAGAAAACGTAAAATAATCATAAATTTTTCCTGTTTTTTTGTTCGAAATAAAACAAAATTTGTAATATAAAATATTCATAAACATTTTACACAAAAAAAAATAGTTAAATATTTTTTATATCGAAAACTTTTTGGGTAAAATGTTAGTCCTTTTAAATAATATTTAAATCATTTTTGAACATAATTTAGCAATTGTTTTTTCCACGTTTTTCAAATATCAATTTGAATTTAATATACAAAAGCAAGAAAAAAAAGGTTTTACATTCTAAATTGCGATTTTTTGTGTGTAATTTTTCAAACCCCAACAAAAAAAAAACGAAAATTCAATAAATATTAAATCAAAAATGTTCACTGTAAATAAATCTTACCCTTCGTAAAGTAACCCTTAAGACAATATACCGCAGTAAATATAACATTTAGAGAATATTTCTATATGTACCAGATTTCTTTTTGTGGGTGTGCATTTTGTGCTCTGACACACTTTGATGAATAAATAAAGAATGAAGAATAAAAAATCAAAAACAAAAAAAAATTGTTTTTTTTTATTTCAAAAACACGGCAGGAAAGATATTAAATTGCTTGGCAGTAAAAGTATTATAAAAGTTGACGCAAAATAAAAAAATACCAACCAGAAAAAATACTACTCACAAAGAACTACTTAGTAAAAGCAGCAACAAAAAAATTTAACCTCTATAGATGGAAATAGCTAGATGGCAGCAGGAAAAAAAAGAAAACTAAACCAAAAATGTTTAAGTAATCATCAAACCAAAGTAAATGTTTCTTTTATCTGGCAGCTTTTACTAGATTTTCATTCATCTTCTTTTTATAATCAACTAGATTTCAAAGGAAATTATTTTTTCTCTTTTTGTCTATCAAAAAAAAATTCAATTTATTTTATTTATTAAATATTATTTTAGTTTCCTAAGAACGTTAAGCTTTCTATGCCAAAAATTATTTAAAGACACTCTAGACTAGACAATTAATTAACTAATAATGATTATCAGTGTACGCTATGCTATGTATGAAATTGTGAAAATTTCGAAGCAGAAGTTTAAAATTACTGCAAAAAAAATAGGGTCACAAGATCCAAAGGAATTATGAAAGAAAATAAAATAAATTTAAATTGTGTTTCAGTAAGGTTTTATACTAAGGAAACTATACTAACTAAGTTTTTATGACAGTTGAATCAATGCCATAATTTTGTTAATACATAAAAAATTTATGGTACGTACTCGTAAGAAACAAAATTTTTTACCTCTAAATAAAAATTAAAAATAAAATCCTCAATTTAAAATTTTTTATATCAAAAACATTTTTTCAGTTTTGTTTTTTTTTATTTCAAAAATCATTTCCTCATTTTCATTTATTAAAAAAAACAATCAACCGTCTTTTACATAAATAAAATTTTATATTAAGGATATAAAATTGGAACAAAAAAATTATACACTACAACATTGTTCAACTCCCTTTTTTCTTCAAATAGTAGCGAATTTCTCATTTCTAAATGATTACTAAATTTATACTAGTGGTAGTAGATAATTTATGTTTCTAACAAACGATGCTATTTTCAACTTAAAATGAATTGTAACTATATATATCTGATCAGGAATTGAGTTGATAATACAAGGCACAGCATATTGCAAAATCAAATTTATATATTTATGTTTCATTTTTGAGGAGACTTAAAATTTTTTAATGTTCCCTGATTCAAAAGAACGTAACTACAAGGCAACTGTTCCAAAAATATATATAGTGTTTATTAAAATTTGTATGTCATAGTTAGATCCTGGCAGTCGACAAATGTGTGCATAATGCTACAACAAAATTACAAAATGCTGTAAACAATGTTAGAGATTGGACACAACGATGGCGAATCAAACTCAATGAGACAAAATCAGCACATATCAACAATGCATATAAAAAATAGCAACTATTCCAATATTTATAAACAAATCGTTCCATATACAAATACAGCTAAGTACCTGGGAATGAACTTAGATGCTAAACTAAAATGGAGCATATAAAAAAGAAAAAAAGAATTAAATATAGAAAACTTGGCTGCTAGGGCGTAGGTCACAGCTGTCAATACAAAATAAAATTATGATTAATAAGCAGGTACTAAGGCCTGTCTGGACGTATGGAATACAACTCTGGGCGGCTACGGCTCTATGGTTCTATGCGTCCTATGCAAATTTTTTTTTGCGCCCTTTTTGTTTGAATTAAATCTGAATAGAACGTAGAATTAAATATCTATTGATATTTATCAATTATATTAGTGTTAACTCTTACAATTTAAAAAAAAAATGAATATATAAGTAATAAGGATCTGCACCGTGCCTTAAAAATTACACTATTTACGGAGGAGACGAAAAAGCATGCAGTGAAACACAATCAGCGTTTGCAATCACATGTAAATATTGAAATGGAATTTGTACATAATGTTGACAATAATAACACCCGTCGACTTTGGAGAACTAAGCCGTATGAGCTAATGACATAACTTAATGTAGCTTATTATATATTATATAATAATAAATTTCTTACACGCGCATAAAAGGGTAAAAAAAGAAAAATAAATCATTAGTCGATCGCTTGATTGGTTATGATTAAGGGTGGTGTTTTTAGTGGGTTAGAGTCCCACACTACTGTCAACAACATTCGCACAGTGGTCTTTCGAGATTTTCACCAACCCAATTTGAAAAAAAAAAAAATAGTTAGATTCTAAATTTTACAAAATTAAACCATTTTAAGTACATAATTCATGCCAAAGATATTTAGTATGCCTTTCAATTTCATACGAAAAATACTTCGAATTTTTTAAAATATACCTCCACATACTTTTATTTAATTTAAATTTTATCCGAATCTCCTTTTAAATTTTCATTTTCAAAAAGATCTTTTTTAAAATGAATAATTTTACACATACACAAAATTTAGTAACAGAATTCACCCACCTGATTGCAGACTTAGAATTTCCCATAGAAAAACTAATATGAAATTATCAACTAATATCCTTAACGCAAATCGGCTTATCTAAAAGGATAAAAAAAACTTAACAAATACACTTTTTTATAATATAAAAAAGTGTATTTGTTATGTGTGTATATATCAAAATTACATTATTCCATTTGGTTGGACATGCCAAAATATTTTAAAACTATAGTTAGAAAGCACAAAACAAATAAATAAAGGGATGTAAGAAAGAAATTATATGGTTCAGTCTATTATATTTATGCTAAACAGTTTTAAATGTCGTCTAAAATATATTGAAAATATATTTTGAAATAAAAAATAATGATTCAAATTTACTGATGGTTGAAAACTTCTGATGCATTAAGAAATAAGCCTACAAATATGAATATAAGAAGAAATCAAATGGTTTTCCCAAATGTTTGTTTCTAATTGAATTGGAAACCATCCTAATAGTAGTGGACTGACCTATACGGATCATTAATTCTCTTTCAAAATCTAATAATTAGCTATTACTAATAGAGTATATCTATTTCAGCCTTTCAGAAGTTCCTAATACCAAATGAGTATTAAACTTAATCAAGTAAACAAAAGCTCTAAAAAATTCAACAGTGATATCAGTGAGAACAAGAAAAATAAAGATTTTGTTTTAATAAATACATAATGTATGTATGTACATATTAAAAAATTATACCATCAGAGAGAATTAAATAAATGGAAAATATATCTTTTAATTAAAACTTGTCTTGAAAAATTTACTGCCCATAATCGAGTGGAGTTTAATCCATTACAATCAGTTTACTAGACAATACAGACATCCTAGCAAACTTCTGTATCAGTAACAGTGCGTTCCCATTGAATTTTACATAGTTTTTCGCATAGTTTTTTCGCATAATTTTTAGAATAGCGTTTAATAAAACTAAAAACTCAATTGTAGCCAACTTTATTTTGCAAATTCACTGATACTATTTAGCGTATTTAAAGTTCCAAATTATTATTTAATTAAATAAAATATACTTTTTATTTAAATTTATATTGACTTTTATATTAATATATTTAAAATAATTTGTCGCAACAATGAAATAAAAATACACAAATATTTCATATGAAATTCGCCACCAACCTCAAGCCTATTTTCTAATGAAAATTTTATGAAAAAGTTAAATTGATTTTAACTTTTTCTATGCGAAAAAACAGTACCAACTTGAAGGAATTTTTTTTTTTCATACAATCCTGTAAAACTAAAAACTAAAAATTTCAATGGGAACGCTAGGTAACAATATATGAAGTTTCCTCTAACATAAGAAGTACAATCAGTATTTTATATTATTATCTTGTTTATAAAATAAGTTGTAATTTGAAATCGAAATTCAATTAAGAGATAATAAATAGAATATATTTAAGAAATCTTAAATCATATTCAATAGAGGTAACTACGGTTCATACATTATGAAAGTTTATAAAACATAATATACAATCCCCCTGACAATATAGATGAGAAGGAGGAAACTAATTTCAATCTATCCATCCAATGAATTATCGAAGTATCGACTATACATTATATTACAAGTTCTAATGAGTAAATTCGATTAACATATAAAAATATATAAATTCCAAATAAAAATTATAAAATAAAAGATTTCAATATTTTCAGTATTCGGTAAAAGAATTTAAAATCAAATTTGTCTAATTTTGTTTCGCTAACTCTAAACTTTCACCTTTTAAACTTTTTGCTTTAAAAATTTACAAATAAAAAGCTTTTTTTTTTATTTTTTTATAAAACTATTTATATACTTAGGAAAATAAAGTAGAAGGGATTATTGTCTGTATTTACCTTTTACGGATTAGTTTATAGTTAAGCTTCTTGGTCGACCAAGAAATCTACTATAGCGTTAAGCTTCTTATTTTTAATCATACAGCAAAAAATAAAAATTTAAAAAATACGACAAATAAACATTTTTTTTAAAAAAGATTTTTTCTCATCCTATTTTAATTCATCCTTCTATTTTGTTTAAAGTGTGAAATGCATTTAAACGCCATTTAATAATGCCAACAACAATAATGTATTTAAATGAATTTATTGACATTTTCAATAAGAAATATTATTTGATTTTGAAGAAAATTTGCATAACAATATCATGTTAATTTATATTGATAAAAAAAATTAAAAAAACATTGCACAGTAAAAATATTCTATACGTTTTATAGTAATGTTCGTCCTGTTATATATATGATATATGTATTAATATATATTTGTACATATATAGCATTTAAATTATTCCTTCAAATGAAAAATAATTATTTCTTTTGAATTTTATCAAAATTTCTATTGGTAAAGGATAAACTTTCAATAGCTAATATATATAGAAATCAATTTCCCATAAAAAAGGATATACTTTCCATAATATCGCAAAAGTTTTAAGAAAAAAAATTATTTAACAATTCTATTGACTTGCAATCAAATGTTTTTTTTTTTATAAAAAGGTTTAATAAATAAATTTGGAAAAATTAAAGTTTGTTGAAAAATTTAAAGGATATTTTAATGATATTTGTTACTTTATTTGGAATTTTGGATCATAACTTCTTGAATTAAAAATCTTCAAAAATATGATAATTTGACATACTAAATTTTACTACAATAGAACTCTACTGAACTCAACTAAATTCTAATATTAAAAAAAATATTTAAACACTTTTGGTTCGTACTACAAATAGGTCCTCGATTTTAGACAAAACTCTGTTTGAACAATTCATGGAAATAGGTTAAGAACAGGTTCTTAAGAGAGTGCTTCAGGTTTCAGGAAGAAGATAAAACCTGCTATTTGGACTAGTACTGCATTCTAGACAATCTTTATTTGACGGATTTAATGACATTTTATTCCGATAATTAATTAGATTTTTATATATCAATTCTCTGATATATATTGCATTCTATGCGAAATGGGCCATCAAAAGTTGTTGTAGGTTTTCCAGAATGAATAAATGAACGGTCTACTCTACAATATTTTTATACTCGTCAGACGAACTGATGCATTATTATTAAAATTTATAAACACATTTTAATCTACAATAATGTACTAGTAAATTCAAAATAAAAAGAACCTATTTATGAGAATAAATGATACTATATAACCCACAAAAAAATATTGAAACATATTGAATTTCATCAAAAGTTTTATTTTGTAAATATGATATTGAGGAATTTATGATTTAATATTCTGGACACAGCAGCAAGTCTATACTATTTCTTCTCTTTCTTATTTATTATTATATACTCGTATATGTAAAAAAATTGAACAGTGTTATTAAAGAGAAACTCTAAACCGGAACAATACATCATCAAAGTTCGTTTCAAAACGTTTTGTCATCCGATTTCCTTTTCTATAAATACTCGTATATATAAAAAAAATAATATATGTATCCTTTTATTTATGTATATAATAACCCCAATATTTTGTATACTATGAAATGATCAATAGAAGGTCATTTTTATTCATTCCTATCGATAATATCTATAGAAAATTTTGGTAAATTGATAGAAAGGACAGGATATTTCTTTTCTTTTGATAATTTACTATTTTTTAAGAATAGATTTTTATTTTTCATTTAAGATTTTTAGTTAAAAACAAAATTTTATGATGTAATATTAAATGGAGACATATATGAGGTCACTCCAGTAATATATACATATGTGTATAAAGCTAGTTTAGAAAATTATTATTATTGTTATTTTGAAAGTTTAAGGACTTTGATTGTAAACAAACAATGATCTTTATCAAAGTTTTGATAAATTTAAGTTTTATATTAATCAAAATTAATTTTTTTCTTCACGTCCTTGTGAAATTCCAAATTCTTCTTTCCTAAATCAAATTTGAAATTTTCTAAATCGAATTCATTGTTTTCCAAGTTAAATTTCTCCTTTTTTAATTCAAATTCTCGATTGAAAACTTTAGAGATTATATAAAATAAAGGATATGATAAAATTATATCTGTACCAAAAAATTAACAAATTGTATAAGCAAATTACATAAAGTCAATAAATCCTTAAATCGACTAAAAAATTCGTTTACATATTGCTGGTAAAACTTTCTTAATATTATTTTGACTCAAATAATTGATTATATTTTAAGCTTATTTCACTATTTTGCGCAAAATTGTTAATATATTTCCACAGTATTTTATTATAAATTGACAGGATGCTGAGTAGAATATTATGTTCTATCTACAATTCTATTTTTCATTAGTATTACGAGTATAGTAAATTTTAATAATAATAAAATATATATAAAGCTATACATACACATTGACACTATAAAGGATCAATATAAATTATTTTGTAATATTGTATTACCGAAAGAACCTTTACCACTTTGGTAATAATATATATACAAAAAAACACCTTCCTCACTATATTATTCATTGGATAACAATCAGGAAAGAAAAATAATAATAATACTGAAGCAACTGCACATTTGCATATAAAGTAGCATTGAGGCGAAATATATAAATATATACTCAAAGCATGGGTTAAATCTATAAAAGCTTTTCCGCCTTGGAAAAAAACGGATATGCTATGGCACATACAGGATATCCGGTTAGATTATTGATGATCTATTAAGTATTATTATATGGTTACAATATGTTATAACAATTTAAATTATTAAAAAACTGTATATAATATATAATAAAGCAAATTCAAATAACTAATTTGTTTGATTTTAAGAATAATTAAATTTTATAATTTACCAGCAAAATAATAATACACCAGCAAAATATCGATCTTCTTCGTTAATTCGCTGAATATTAATATTAATAAATTTATTTGTCGTTTGCCGTTTTTGCTGACGATTGTGAAAACTCATAATATTTTTTGTATTTACTATTTGCAATCACATATTGACACCATCTCGGGTTCGACGCTGGAGGAATATAAAGAATACATCCATGATTAGCAAGAAATATAAAGCGACAAAATAATATAATAAATAAAATTTTTGAAAGTTAATTCATTTAAAAAAAAAATCATTAAACATGTTTTTGTTTTCAATTCTGTATTTTTTGGCACTTCTTATTCAGAAGAACTTCGAAAGTTGACACGTTCTATCTTAAAATGTATAAATTGAGATCCTTTTTTAATATGAATTAACGTTATTTACAAATAAGAATATTTAAATATATAAATAGAATTCAATATAAATATGTATATAGTATATCTAAAATTAAGTATTGAAAAGAAATTAAATTTTATTCTTAGATATTAGAGTATTTTTTTTATTTTTAAAAATTTAAGGATGTTGATCCTTGAAAACAGTAGGGATTATGTTCGATTTTTTTTTTTAGTTGACAGTTATTATTGTTATATTTTGATTCTAAATTTTTAAAATTGGAAATTAAATTATTCTGAAAAAAAAAACAAAAATTTTTGTTTCGATTACAGGGAAGATTTAATATATTATTTTTTTTTTGAAAAGTTATTGTTGGTAACCCAACTATGAAAATGTTTGAATATTTTTTAATTTATTAGATATATTTATACAAAATTAACCACCTTCTAATCAATTTTGATAAAGATTGTATAACGACATCCCATTTCAAAAGATATGTAAATTTAAATTATAACCTATTGAAAATTTACACATTTGCGTGCACGCTTCTCGATGTTGTGCTTGCTTCCGATATTTGGTAAAGCGTCCATTTATCCGAAGGTTTTAATCCTGATATGTTCTGTCAGTACTGATATATGCATTTCTATCTTAATCTGACTTTATACATTATAAACAGTTCAACATAATTAGGACGCACTTCGATATGCATAGTGTTCAATACAATTTTTTGCTGTTATTATTCTACGGTTTTATAATTCATATATTGTTCCAAATTATTTCAAAGACGATATTCAAATGTTTTGAAATATCAATAAAGTATCATATAACTACCATTTTATATCACATTCTCTTCCTTAATTTTCTTAATAAATATGTAAAAGTTATTTAAAAAAGAATCAAGAAATATTGACTTAATTTTAAATTTTCTCTCGACCCATTCTTCCTTCATCCTCTAATTCTAATTTTAATTTATTAATATTTTCCTAATATGTTTATTTGCAAAATATTTTCTTATTTATGTACACAAATAAATGTTCACTTCTTTTACCCGCTCAATCATAGTTTTTATCATCACTAGCATCTCTTTTTTTTGTCATTATTATTAATTTTCTA
The DNA here is from genome assembly GCA_949752835.1 of Empis stercorea. Lineage (NCBI taxonomy): Eukaryota > Metazoa > Arthropoda > Insecta > Diptera > Empididae > Empis > Empis stercorea. The sequence goes on from OX457087.1 coordinate 39,836,037, forward strand.
AAAACAAAATAGGAAAAACTTTAAATTGTATTATATACAATGGTAATAAAAACCAACACAAAAAAGAAACATCCTGCTGCATACATCATACTATCAATTTATCCGATTTTATCTCTTTAACTTCATCGCCGAAGAAGGATTTTGATTGCTTCTCAATAATTTAATTTTTGTCTTTGGCACAAAAAAAAAATATACGACGAAACGAATATGGAAAAAATGAGAAATAATGATAAATTGAGTGTGGTTTTAGTTTCCTATAGTGGTGAAAAAAATGCATCATCCTCAATAAGTATTCTATAATAACATTATTATATTTTTATTTTTATTGTTTATCCAATCTTTTTACTATTTTTAATTTTCTTTTTTTTCTGTTTTGCTGTTGTGTTCAGATTTTTAGAGTTAGATGATGAAAAAACTATAAGAGAAAATCATTTGCATATCAATGGCCTTATAGATCTATCCCGGATGCAGACAAATTGAATCTTTGTAACAAAGTGGAAATAAAGTATAATATGAAAATGAAGACAGAAAGAAAAACTATGACAAAAAAAAATATAAAATAAAATAAAATAAAATAAAATTATCATCTCTGTCTGCTAAGGCAACAAAAAAAAATTTAAAGAAGAAATTTTCAATATGCTTGAATACGTTTTTGTTCAATTTTTCTTATCCCAAAGGACATACATACTTTTATTTATCTATATATATAATATACATATATATATACTATAGACTTTATATACTAATAAAAATTTATAGGTTTTGATATTACTGGAGAAAAACGTACTATGGATAAGGAAAAAAATGTACCTTAACTTTCATCATACCAAAAATAATAAAAATAAAGAAGAAAAAACTAAAGAGTTTTATTTTTTATTTTTGTTAAAATCTGTTATTATATTTGTATATACATATGTATGTATTAAAAATAAATTTTTAGTCCTTTTTCTCTTGAGGACACTTTATAAAGTCACGCAAATTCTCTGCAAACCAATATGCTCTATATTTATGTTATATATGTAGTATATATATACATACCATATATAGTAATATATTAAATGCTTTTCTTTCTTAAACGTGCCAAGCAAATCATAAAAAGCTTTATTCGTAATTGATTACATTTAGATATACATATCTACATAATTGTATATAAAGATATAAAAAGGGAAAAGAAGATTTTATGCACAATAAATGAATGAAAGAACAACAACAACAGATGAATAAAATAAGATATAATTGTAATTCAATGGAAGATAAAGAACTCAAGGGGCTATTTACATTTTCATTCTAAGGGTGCATTTTAAAAATATTTATAATTACTTTTAAAAAGAATGAAATTTTACGTCTTTTTTTTTATTGTTGGAGTAAAGTGTTTTTAATTGATAAAGTTTTTAATTTGTTGGTTAGAATTTTTGGGTATAATATTTAATTTGGGAGGATATAATAATTTTTGGTTTATGGGGGTAATCATTAAACATTTTTTGCGACATTATACGAGTATTTCAACATGTATTATAGAAAAAATATGTGAAGTAATGTTATATGATAATTTTAAGTGAAAGATCATATATAGCAACATATTATAAACTGCACTTAAATAACAACAAAATTAATTAACATTCATATTTTTATCATTGTACATTAAATATTACCAAAGATTTTATATAATTTGAATAAAACTTTACTAAGTTAAATTTTTTGGACATGCAAATGTAAAAATTAGTGTTGCCGTGTATGTAACTATAAAATGTATTGTATGATGAAGCATGAAGTATTTATAAGAAAAAGATAAACAATAATTAGTAAGGTGTCTCTCTAGTTTCCATTTCCTCATTATACTGAAATCTTAAATCAAATTTTGCACTTTTAATCAAAAGTTTAAAAAAATATAAATATAAGCACAACTGACAATTATTCATTTACTACCTTTTGATTAAATATTGAACATTTAATTATAATTTCATTTTAATTCGTAATTAATTACAAATTGTTCGTTAATTAAAAACGTTTGCTGACAACTACAATATTAAACAAAAAACTTATAATACGACATCAGTAAATTTCATTTACAATATTTTATAATATAATTTTCCAATTTTGCTATCAAATAATGAATAAAAGTTGGAACACAAACAAAAAAGACTTTTATATTTATATTTAAATTTATATTTACAGAAAAATACTTGAAAAAAACTATATAATAAAATTAAATAAAACCAAACGCCGACAACACAATCAACAAGCTAAGAAAATCACAATCACAAATAGAATTTTAAGTTATTTTAAAAATTTTACATAATTTTTTTTTCTTTAATATTTCACACCATTTCTTTTTATCCTTATTGCTTTATATATTGTCTAGAATCTAGGATTGACTATAAAAATAAATAAAATTAATAATTTTTATATCAGTTCAGCTTAATATAAAGTGTGTACACCAAAAACACTGTTAAACTGTATAAAAGCAAAACTGCAAATGAAATTAGTTGGAAAATTAATTTAAGTTTTCTTTCACAAAGATGAGGGAAAAATTATTAATTGAGTATTGAAAGACTATGAAGAATTTTTGTGTAGATGATGACTGAAGAGTAGTGGCGTTCGCAGACGACTTTCAGCTTTTAATATAAAAAAGTTTAAATAGATTTTTATAATAATGTATATATGTATATCGAAACAACAAATAAAAATACATAAATTTGTAAAACGGTATGATGGGTAGAAAAAACAGCTAAAAAAGAAATATTTATTTATTAATGTTTGTATTCAAAAGCCAGACAAAACATAAAAAAAATCTATTTCAGAAAGTTTGTAGATTACTTTTTTTTTAGAAAATTGCAAAATAAAATGAAAATGACTTTGGGAAAGTTCTTTTTTTAAAAAAAATAAAAATGGAGATTTTTTTATTCTTGGTTATTTTACAATAAAGTTTTATTTATAGAAAAATTTATATTTGGAGATTTTTTAGGTTCAAAATAAAATTAATATTTATCAATATATTTTCATGTTGGCCATACAATCATCAGTTTATTAAAGAAAAATCACCATAATTGTTTTACTAGTGCAAATAATTAAAATTTCAAATTATTTTATTATCAATTAGGAGTATAATTTAATTAATATTATAAAAACTAAATGTATAAATATTTAGTTTTCCAGGAAAAAATAATTTCTATATTTTAATAATATAAATTAAAATTTACTTTATCAAAAATTAGTGTTGCCGTGATATGTGGATATACCCCGTTAGATTATATCACTGAACAATAAGTGAGATTTTCATTATCAATGCCTTTAGTCATTTCATTAGTACAAATCAATAAATTTCAATCTAAATTTTAAGTTTGTTTGTTTGTCTAAATTGAATTATTTATCAAAATGACAATAATATAAAATTGATTTCAATATAAAAAAAATTCATATTCTCTGAACCAAATTCTTCTTGTATCTTCTTCACAAAAAAAAAATTACTATAAAATCCAACCTTACTCAATTAAATAAAAATATGATTTTTTTTGTATCTAAATTGGGTGGCTTATAAATTTGTATAAAAAACTTTTTTATAACACGAATTTTTAGGACGAAAATATTTTTAATAATTTATTTTCCTAAAAAAAAACCCACACTCTACTAAATATTTGTTTTCTTTTTCATTTTGTTATTTATTTTGTGGGTAAATTAGGTCTCCTAATTTTATTGATGTACTTTACATGAAAATTATTACTTTAAATTAATATCATGTACTTATATTTTTTTATGGCAATTTGTCAAGGATAACAATAAAAAAGAACATTATAAAGTTTCGCACAACAAGAACAAAAATATAAATAAAATATAAAATTAGCCCTAAGGATATAAGTTTTTTTTCTCTGTGTTTTACTTTATAGTTAACTAGTTGGTTTTTTTTTTAGAGTTTTCAGAAAATTAATGATTAAGAAAAATTATCAAAATTATATTCATAAAATTAAAATTGTAGAAAATAACGAGATACGAGGTACCAATAATAGATAGTTGATAATTTTTAGACTTTAAATATAAAAACTAAAGTATTTTAAATAATAATGATATAAAAGGACTTTAAAAATGAGAAAAATGGGCGCCTAGGTTATAATTTTTCATAAAATATGATATTGTCACAGAGTTTAGAGTACAAAAAGGTGGAAGAAAATAGAATTTCCATTATATAAAATTATATAATTGTAACCTCCAAAAATACATTTTAATATCAATTTTTAATCCTTAATTTTGCTATATTACAAAAAACTTATATAGGTATATGTATATGTACTTATAAGATTTTATTAATAATTGCATCTAAAAAAGTTTCCAACAATTAACTTCTTACATTTTCAATAACATCAGAAACTAAACAATATGAAATATCCTATACCCAAAATAAATGTGGGCACACTTATTTTAGGTATACTACACACAATTTATAAATAATAAATTTACATAAATTCATTAAACTAGATGGTTGTGTCACCCAAAACCATCTTCGAAAATATAAACAACCAAAAATGTAATAATATTAATATGAACTGTAAAATAAAAATTCTCTTGTTATAAAGGTGAATGCCGAAAAATATAATATTTACAAAAGATACAACATGAACCAAAAAATAAAATGGTTAAAATTAATAATAATGAAAAAAAAAATATACCCAGAGTAAAAGTTCATCTTTTCTAAAGTAAAGTGAATATTCATTATTTTTATATATAATATAATTTCAAGGATCTTCAATACAATTTTATACATATATTTCACGTTTTTAACACTTTTACATAAAAAAAATAATAATATAAAAAAACAGAAAATCAGTGAATATTTTTTTTATGTGTGTATACACAAAAAAAAAATGAGAAAAATTTCAAAAAAAAAATTCTGTTTAAAAGATAAACAAAAATTTTTAAATGCAAAAGAGGAATTAATTGCTCCCACCCTTAATGAATATTCATGGACACGAAAGGACATCCAACAGCAACAAAAAAATTACTATAGCTAAGTAGTAGCGATGCTTTAATATAATGCTCTTCTAAATTTTACATATTTCTATATACGAATATATACACAGCATACTATAAATGGTAAATTTCTATATTTTATTAAAAGGATGATATCTCATCTATAAATTTAATACTTCACTATACATAATTTTATGTATTAGTGTTTAAATTTTATAGATATGTATATATATATAAATATACATACATATATCCGAAATGTATATACAAATTAGCTTTTAGGGTAAGAAATTTTCGGTCTTGATTATTTTTTTACCTTTTGACTATAATTATATAAGAAAAAAAAGAACAATTTCCTTATTTTCTGTTAAACAGAATCTCTGAGTTATACTTCATGAAATTTTTGGGTTATGAAAGAAAGGGAAATGACCTTATACTTTTTATTAGTTAAGAAATTTTTGGAATAGAAAGAAATATAATTCAGCCTTTCAATATTAAATGAATATTAAAATTGTTTGTTTGTATGTTAGGGAGTTTGTGAAAACTTTGTTCAATTACGGTTTTCAAATTTAAATACAGGAGTAAGAGTTAAATTAACTGATGCCATATTTTGATATTTAAATATGAGGAGAACATAGGCCATTTTATATAAATTTTTCTCATTTATTTAAAATCGTTAACTTCACTATTTGACTTAAGGATATCTTCCTTCAAATTCAGTGAAGGGTTAATTGAAAGTAAAATAATAATATTTAAATGAGGGCGCTTATTACGAGAGATAATTAGGTGATCAAATACTGAGTGATTTTTAATACGAGTTAAACTAAATTTCAATTCAAAATGAAACATTGAATGATTTTTACATTACCTATTTACAATAAAATTAAATAAATTTAATGTTACTATTAGCTATCTACAAAATGAAATGCTTAATTAAATCTAGATTCCACTATTGTTGTCTATTCCCGGTAAGTTCATCGATGAATTAATCATTTAAATAATCAGATGAATTCATTTTCATAGTCAGGATCCGTAATTGTGGCCACGTCTGACTCTTACAGATCCTGACTATGCCTTAATTGAATCACTCCCCGTATTAAGACACAATTATAAAACTTCTATAATAATTATTTGGAGACACGTTATGACAATTTCAAAATTATATTCCCATTTTATTTCCACAAAATGTTTGATATTTAATTTTATATAATATGTATTTCAAATAAATTCCCATTTGTATGCCGACAAATTATTTCTGGTATGAGTTTACAAACAAAAACAACCAAATATTAAATTTTAACTAAAAAATTTGATTTTACACAACTCTATACTATGTATCCTACCTTGATGGTTAATAAAAGATAGAAAATAATTTACGAAGAAGAGAAAAAACTGTATAAATCGGATATAATAAGTGTGATGATGATAATCATTATCATCAAAAAAACCGGAGTATTACAAGGACATAAAAAAATATTTTTTGTTTATATTAAGGATGAGTTTTATTTAAATTTTCTTTCTCCAGCACGAAAAAAAATGACAAGAATAAGAAAGGTTCAGTACGTTTAATGTAAATCTATATAAATGATAACGTATATATAGAAATATGGTACATATAATCGGCAATCAGTAAGTGTAGCTTTAGTAGATTGCCTTTTTATTTTAATATATTCCTTGTTTTATATTTTACCACCCACAAAAATACTGAATCTACATAATTTTTCATATAATATCTAGAGATATATTTATATAAAATCTAATATTTATTTAGTTTTTATACAAACCTTTATTACCCATCCAGATCCTTTTTTTTTTTGTTACTCTACTTGTATATTTATTTTCTTTAAATTTTAACTAAGAAATTGTATATGGATATACATATATATATTATTAGAGAGTGGAAAAAAATTGTCCTTGATATAAAATTTGTGAAAATTTATTAGCCTCAAGATATCTTATCCTAGTTTGCACATAATTAAAGCAATTGATAGCCCAACTTGTTATTCTTTTTTATGGTTATCAACACAAAATTTTGAATTTTAAAATTTTTATTACATTTTTTTTTTGTGTATGTGTAAGTAAATTTTAGAACCATTAATTTGATTACATGATAAATTGCGGTTCAATTATTAAATATTTTTTTCATATAACCTTTATTACTTTGTTCATTATAAATATTTTATGTAATATAAAAGGTATAATCGAAATAATTTTTCATCCTGATGGCATTTGTTATTAATTTATTAATTTATGAATAATTTTTGACTAAAATCAAAAACCATATTATATGTAGTCTTTCCTAAATTATTATAGAAATCAAAAAGAGCTTTTTTTTCGTGTACAAATTAAATATAGGCAATTCTACGAAATATAAATGGAACCAAATTTAATTTCAGAGTATTTTTCTTTTTAATTTAATTAAAGTTATATTTATATCTACTTTTCCTTATTTTATACGCAGTAAATTTATATTTGATTTGATTAAACAAAAATAAAACTAATTATATATTTCAGATAATTATAAATAAAAATAAAAAAATTTAATTATTTATTAAATGATTTTTTGTTGTTTAATAAATTTTATTTAATAAGCGGTTTACACTATTTATGTTGCAGCAAACATATAGTTTATAAGAAATTAAATAGTTCCAAATATAAATAACTTCTTACAAATTGTAAAGAATTTAACATTCTAAAAAAATAACATTTTTTTCTGTGGCTATAAGAATTATATTTAATAATTTTAAAAAATAATTTTAAATTGTCGTTGAAGTTCATACTTTGGATCGATTCTATTTCTATAAGCAAGTCGTCGTCGAGGTTTTAGTTGAAATTTGTCGTTTTATGGGTCGCTTATTAAGTATATTACACATATTTATATTTAAATTAATATCTATATTATATTATTATATTAATGTACTAAATATAGTCTCTTATTATATTACAAATATTACAAATATTTAATGAATGTGTCAAGAGCACAACTTGGCAAGAATATGGCTATAGCATAAAAGACAAATAATATGTATTTACATAATATGTAATTACGCCATTATTTGAAATATTGTCAAAAAAAAACTGAGAATATATTTTCCTAAATTTATATCCTTAAGGCTGATTTTCATTGCAAAGACTGTTCGATTTTCATTACAAAAAACTTGAAGTCGTCGACCAGAACGGGATGCAAAATACATATATATTAGTTGTGTGATAGAGAGATAAGATCATCTTTTTAAAAAAAATTATTTGACAATCATATCTTTTTTATGGCAAATAATTTTGACATTCACATCTTTTTATAGTAAGAAATTTGACATTGGCGTCTTTTTATAGAAAAGTATGTCGGCTGAGATACTTTCCTATAAAAAGATATGAATGTCAAATGAAAAAGATATGAATGTCAAAAATATGAATGATGAAATTATTATTTTTTCAAATTATTTTTTTTCTGAACGAAATTCAAATGAAGAGATGATAGTCAAAAATATAAAATATAAACAAAGTTAGTGACGCTGTCTGGTTCTGTCTTATATAATATTTTTATATCTATCTTTTTCTAAATTTCTACAAAAGATTAAAAATTTCTAGTAATGAAAATGGGTTTTTTGATTCGCATTGCAATGAAAATCAGCCTTTATATTTTAAATAGTAAATGATACATAAAAATGAAATTTCTGATTATTAATCATAGTAATATTAATCATAGTAAGTAGTCCACATTTTTATTATTGTAATATTGTGGTCATTGTGGACCTTTCCGCATTACTTCGCTTTAAGATTTTTTTCTCCTTTAGGTTTTACTGTCAAACAAGCTTTGTGGTACATTTATTCAAATCCATTGTACGCACCATGAAGAAAGCGAACCACATTACCCCCTAAACTTAACAATATTGTAAAAATTAAAATTGTGATAGGTAAATTGCTACAACTAATGTAAACAACAAAAGTGTATTTAAATTTTCATTAAAGTCAAAATATTCCATTAAAAAAATTCACCCTTAATATGATCAATCTAATCTAAATCAATATAAAGTTCGTTACGAAAAACAAAGCTAATACATATACTTATACCGTACATATATTTTCCACTAAATATTTCACATATAAAAAAATATATTTGTGTTCATATTTTCTTTTTAATATTAATAAAACATATTTAACTCATTACAAAAATAAAATAATAAATAATATCATTAATTAAAAAGGGTTTGTACAAAAATAAATTTATACAAAATTTTATACCCCTCTTTCTATTGGAACATAGAAAATAATTTCTAAATCAATATGGTGCAGCACATAGTCCAGACATCAATTAATTTAGGTTATTATATTAAAATATATAATAATTAGTAAGAAAGAGAGAGAGAGAATGACAAAGATTATTATGACCATGTTTAATAATAACAACAAATTGGCAAACCCTTCAAAATGATGATTTATTTCCCTTTAAATATCTATACCAATTATAATTATCATATAAATTAAAAAAAACGAAGAAAGTATTCCTTTAACAAATATGGTGAACAAAAAGGGTTGAATTGTTCGTGTCTTTCACTAGCAATAACATCAACAACAAAATTATGAAAAGTCTCTAGCTCATCCATATTTTGTTTCATTATAAATATCAAATATGGATCCTGTACCGGCAAATATCCTAGCTAATTAAGTATTTTCTGTTTCCTGTGTAAAATATTATGATTTATACATTAGCACCCCTTTTTTTACCAAAAACAAAAATCTAATATAATATATATAAATTTTAACTAAATTCGTTTAGTCTGGACCCTTGACTCTTAATATTATTCCATATATACGCATTTTCCAACAAAAAAAATGTAGTATTATATGTAATACAATGATGCCAAAAAATATTTTTGTATTAGAAAATTATGTAGGTGGGTTTTTCATGTGTTCAAAAATAAATACTTATTAGAGCAAAATACAATGTCGAAGGCCGGAAATTTTCTATATTATAATTTAACTTAACGGGCATGGAATAAAAAATTTCGGTCTGGTGAGCGTGAGAAACTCAAAAAAAAAAAAGGTAACAAAAAAAAAACAAAGACAGGATTAATAATGAGTGCCAACCGGTAGTATTTAACGTTCATCCCTTAGTTTCAGCCAACAAAAACAAATATATGAAACACAATTTGGGGATTTAATTTAGGGTTCATTTTTTAGATACAGCACATACAAAAAAAAGCACAATATAACTAGTAATTTCAATTATACTGTGGGTGAATCCTTGCTCTTAATTGAACATTTTATTAAAATATTTATATAAAAAATATATTTGCAAATTTTTTTATTTAACCCTAAATTTACTTATATTTATTTTTTCAAGCTGATGATGATTACGTCAACTGGAGGTTTAATTTTTTGCATAAATACAAATTAAATATGGTGTGTTCAAATTTATGTAAGATACGATAATTTAGTTAGAGAGTATACGACATATTGAATTAGGAATTTTTAGGATTATTTTCTTAATTAAATTATATTTTGAAACAAAATATTTCATTACTTCTAACTAACTACTTAAGTATTCACTTTCAAATGATCTTCAAGTTTTTAATACTGGATAGGTTTAAGTGGCTAATGTGAGTACGATGTTCTTCTACTTCTTCTTTTGGCTCAACAGCCCCATATGGGCCTAAACCTATCTCTTAGAGGTTTTCCCGACGATCGATAGCGATTTGGGACCTACTAATTTTAAGTATATGGATTCCGAACCAAATTTTATTGCAACAAGCTAATGGCTTTGTAGTATGTCGATTGTTGTTGACTACGAAAATACTATTTGTGAGATAAGTTCATCTTTTTCTTTCATTAGCTAGATCTTATTTTCAAAATTTCAGTCATTTTTTGATACCCTCTGTGACTGAATAAATTTTATTCACTTCTTATACAATTGACTATTGTTCATACATGAAAATTATAAGTACATTTTATTTTACTTATGCAATACACTTGTAAATCCTTTTAAATTTTAAATAAAATTTACGTAAAAGCTAATATAGTTTATAACGATGAATTTGTTTTTTCATCCTTTCTACACTCTTTTTTGAATTAATTTAAAAAAATTTTTAAAGGAATGGAATGATTAAAAAAAATTGAATTAAAAACACTTCAGCAAAAATTGTAAAAATTTCTAGGCGAAAAAAAACTGTGTTACCCCCACAGTAAAAGAAATTTGCTATTAAAGGTGAGAATAATAATTTTTAAATATGATTTTTTATTAGATTCCCAATTTTCAGTAATTTAGTTTTTCATTTTATGAAGTTTTCGAAGTGGAAATGGTGAATTCATAATTAAATATTTCTTTTGATTCCGAATAGCCAAATATTTTCAAAAACTATAAACAAAATAAGAAAATTTTAAGAAGTATTGAATGAGTTTAAGAAAATATTTACACTATTTTTACTTTCAAATTTCCAATTTATGGTACAAATAAAAAATTATAAAATTTCATCTTCAATAAATACAAAAAAAAAATTGATAAATATTCGTCCTTAATTTTGTCTTGTGTGTCCATGTCCTTTAAATGTTAATTTGTATTTATGCAAAAAATTAAACCTCCAAAAAGCAAATTTCAATTCATCCATTTACATTTAAAAATTAAAGCTATCATTTGTAACTATATATTTATTCATGAAAAATTGTCCATCACTGAAATTGGTTACAACAACAAAAAATGAAAACTTTCACAATTTAGTTAAATACAAACTCAAAGGATTCACATTATTTTAATGAAGTTTTCCCTAAAATCCCGAAATGGAAAAAAAATGACAACAAAAAATGAGAAATTTTCATTTCAGTGACTTAGTTGCATTTCTAGGACAAAAATTTAAATAATTCTTCTTTTATTTTCAATTAAAACAGAACTGTGGAAAAATATACGTGACATAATTCCGTTTTTTTGTGGATTTCCTTTATATGTATAAGAAATTATTTATATACTTTTAGTTAAACGATAATTTTTCTTTAAATTCTAACTAGGCCATGTTACACACTGTTGCTATTTTTCTCTTTTTTTAATAGATTATTTTTATACTTTTTTAGTTGGATATCTAATTTCTTCAGTTACATCATCCATATCTAATAGTGATGGGAAATTGTTAAATTGGTATATGTATATTTAAAATTAACAACATTTGAAAAATTTAAATTAAATAGCCCATATTTAGAATTAGTAAAATCAAAGAAGTATTATAAGTATAAAGGAAGAAGTATTGTACTCCATTTTTTAAGTTTATATTAAATTATCATAGCAGAATTTTGCACACAATTCAATTAAAAATATTGAAAATTTGAAACATGAGAAAAAAATATTTATTGAATTTAAATAAAAATAAATAAATCTACACTATAAAAAAAATTAGTGTAATTTTACCATTATGAAAATAGGCATCTCTTTACCTTCAATTAAGGTAGTTAAATTACACTTGCAATAAAATTACAACTTTGGTTGTAAAAATAGAATTTGGTTAGGTAAAAAAATTACAAAGTTAATGTTTAATTTTTGCCTTATTCAAAAAAGTGAAATCACATAAGTTTTTTATTAAATTTGCCCGTAATGGTTGTAAAAATGCGCTTTTATAAATGTAATTTTTACACTATTCAAAAAAGTGGAATTACACAAATCTCTATGATTTTGCCCTGAATGATTGTAAAAGTACACTTTTAATAAATGCAATTTTTCCCCTATGTAAGTAATGAAATTTAACTAAATTTTAGAAATTTTTACGTAAAACTAGTGTAAAAATACATTTTTAATACATAAAAAATGTATTTTTACACTAGTTTTACGTAAAAATACATAATTAAAATAAAATAAATATACAATTTTCTTCTGAAATAATAAAATATTATTTATTATAAAAATATTTTGTAAAAATATTACTATAATTTACATTATTAATTATATTTCAATAAAAAAAACCTATAACAGCCATCCAGGGCCCATTAGTTTGAATTTGTTCCATTATGTTTTGCATTGGTACGTCAATCTATAAAATTGATATAACCATATATTAATTAATAAATTTAGTTAAATACTTTTCAAAACTTACATTAAATACTTTGAATAGAAGCTCAGGATCTTCATTTAAATAATTAATGATGGCTGCTACAATTATGATTTATTATTATCTTTATCCAATAAATTCCCTTTTTTTTCTAAATATTATATTATTTTTTTCTTATAAATAATTTCTTAGTTTCGAAATCGTTATAATTAAAATTTATTAATTTAGAAAAATATTTAATTATTTTAATAATATTGAAGAACAAAACACTATGCATAACTCTTTAGAAACACAATACAAACTGACACGAATAGGCATGCGCATATAACTTTACACCAAAATCTAAACTAAAATGGTGTAATTTTCAATATGTTGTATGCGCATTTCAAGTAACTTTACAAAAAAATTGTGTATTTTTCAACATCAAAGGTGCATTTAATTTATTTTACACCACAGTAGTGTATTTTTCAACTATGCAACAAAGTTTACACCAAAGTGGTGCATTTTTCTATATTATAGACTCATTTTATATAACTTTACACCAACGTTGTTCAATTTTGAACATTAACGATGAGTTTTATGTGTCTTTTACGAATATATTGTGCGCTTTTATAAATAATGTTGATAAAAGGGTCAACTACTCATTTTTCAGCTTAAAATTACATAGTTATATGCAAAATTTCCTAGTTATGCAAAATATGTGTAATTTTCTTATTTTTTGGGCAATTTACAACAAAATTGTGTAAATTTTACTCATATTAAATATGTCATTTTACAATCATTTTTTAGAGTGTATAATAAGATATATTGTTGTGTGTTGTCTATCAAATACTAATTAACTATACTTAGCAATTCTCTTTAGCTAATTGGTTTTAATGCAACAAAAATTTACGTAAATACTTTTTAAATTAAATTTTAATATTTTATATTTTTTATTAAATTATTAATAAATTTTACAAAATATTAAAAAGCAAATTTCAATTCATCCATTTACATTTAAAAATTAAATTTTCATTAAAATTTTATTTCTTATTTGTTTGTGAAATTTTTTTTTATTTTTTGTTCAACATTTCAACTTCCACAAAGTGGAAATGCAAATTTAAATATTTTTTAAATAATTGTATTTTTATCAAAATTTAACAGGTAAAATTTTATTTCTGTTTTTCAACAAATTGTTAAATACACATATGTATATAATTTTGAATTGCCGTTGAATTTTTTTATGTGTTTTTGTTAATTATAATTTATTAAATTAAAAAGAAAAAAATATTAAATTATAATTAACAGAATTGACAGTAAATTAATATTAGCAGTCACTCAGGTAATAAATATACTAAGAATTCTTTACTTCATAATATTTTCGTCATTTGATTTAATCATTCAATCAATTAATTTAAAAAAATAATTTAGATCATACTCAAAAATATATAGGATCATTTACATATCGTGCCAGGCTCATGAGGCAAAGAAAATGCTTTTGATAATATCATGTGAAAAAGTTACAGATCAGTGCACATACATACATATATATATACATATTATATTATTTGTTGGATTTCATGACCAGCGACTTATGAGCTTTGCTGAAAATCAGGCTAAATTATTTTTTTTAATTAATTGAATGGAAAATGACGAAAATATCATGGAGTAAAGAATTTTTAGTATTTTCATTGCCTGATTTTAATTGCCTAATATAAATTTACTGTCCATTCTGTTAATTATAATTTGATATATATTTTTTTTAAATTGAATATACATATATTTAGCTTTAGAAACATACCATACTGTTTTTAGGCTATACTTTAGCCACAATATATAATCACGATCGTATTTTTGGTGGGTTTCATAACAAACTTAGATGAAGTAAAATAAAAATACAGTAATCGTAATATTTGTTTGTATAGTGAGTAGCTTTCTAATCTCTGAAAAATATAATAATTTTTTGTGATTTCGTCCTTCAAGAATACAAACATTTATCTTTTCCTCTTTATTAGCTTTCTTGTCTTTTTTTTTTGTTTGTGGTCAATTTCTTATCTCCGAACAATTTCTAGAAGACTTTTAATGAAGCACGTGGAATGATTATAATTTATTTATTTATATAATTTTTACTTCCATCTCATCTCTGTGTTAAGTCATCTTAATGGGTTTCTTTTCTATCGGAATTTTTGTATTATATAGTACATATAAATTACATAATTTTTATGTTGCCTTGTAACTTTAATTTTTCATCCTTTCTCCTTTCCCTTTTATATAGGTACTATTGCTCATTTCTGTTTATGATTTTTATTATGATCACAAAAAGAAAGAAAATTTATTTATAAAGATATTTATAATCTTAACCAGGAAATTTTTTCAATGTAAACCATCAAGGAAAAATTTCTCTTGCTTTATGAAAGATTATTTATAAGAAAAATCATTTCTGCCATAAACAATCTATAAAAATTTACCTTTAAGCGATTTTGAAGTTATACAACAACGAAAATTTTCTTAATTTTTTTTCTAAGATTTACTTTTCATAAAGATGGAAGAAAAAAAAATGATTTTTTTTTGCAATGGGCTTTTTTTTCTATTGTGTTGCAGCTTTAGGCTATTTTTGGTTATGGAGGCGAAAAAATCATCTAATTTCTATTGAAATAATCGTCTATGACTTCCATTTTTTTTTCGTATAAAAATTCTTTACATATAATTTTTTTTTTTTTATTAATTTTCTTTTCATAAAATACTTAACATAAATCTAATATTTCCCGAAAGATAAAAGAGAAAAACAGATTTTTACATTTTATTGGATATCATTTTAGGGAAAAAATTAAAGAAATTAAGTTTTTTTTTTAAATAAATTTACAAAGTTTTTATTATATTTTTGATGATTTACTTTATTTTAAATACAACATGATTGTTGTAATAGGAAAATTGTTACCAAAAATGTCAAATAATTGTTTTATTTTCGAGAATCAGCATAAAATTTTACATTGCAGGGTGATACAATTTCACAAATTGCTGACGATTTTTACAAATACAAATAAACGGCTTTTTACATTAAGTATATGGACGCATCAACAGATATAAGCTGCTCTGGAAACACTAAGCAGTATGCGTATGCCTATAACCAATTTTTTTTGGTATTTAGAGACCTGTGCTCCATTGAAATATTTGTCAAGCACACATTCTTAAAATAGAATCAAAAAAATTCAACTGATACCATAAAAACCTCCTAACTAAATAATTAAGCAGTGAAAATGTTCGCTGGATATTTTACGGGTAACCATCAATTGAGCTGGAAAAGAGCTTTTAAACGGTTTAATGGTCCAGACTTGAAAATTATGTTGAATCAAAAGAATTTTGTGATTGTGATATAATTCTAGGTACAATGAAACAGCTCCGGGAAAACCAGTCAAAAACATTTCAGTAAAAAAAAAAGGAATTACAGTAAAAAAAAAGAAGGCATCTGTGTCAAAATAATTTTTGACTGAATTGCCTTTTAAGAAGGATATTCAATCAAAAAACTAAAAAGGAATTCCAGTCAAAACCTCAAAACCGTCTGGAAAAGGGAAAATATCTTCATTTGTTTATAATTTTTTATAAAAAAATTGGTTAATAAAGAAAAGGCAACTCAGTCAAACTTTTTTTGACCGGAATGCCTTTTTTTTTTACTGAAGTTCCATCTTGAAAAGGCATTTGAGTCATAAAATTTGTATGAAATTATTTTTGACTGAAATGCCTTTTTGTTTTTAACTGAAATGTTTTTGACTGGTTTTCCCAGCCCTCAATGAAACTACTGCCGGAAAAACTACTGAATTGTATTAATAATGTATTGTAAAAAAAGGCTTATTGATATACAAATCATATAAAATAGACAGTGCAATAAAAATGAAGGATATTTGTGCTAAGTGTATTAGCGAACATTTAATGTTTTTCCGTTATAATATGGATAATTAACACAATGAATTCCCGCCTTTTCGGATTTTCGCATAATTCATTTCCAGTATCCATTAGCCATAAAATAATAATTTGATTGGTCTCTTTTTCTTTTCATGTACTTACTACACTCCATACCCCACACTCCATTAAGTAATTAATATATGAAATTATTTTATTTTTAATTTATAGACAATAATAAATCAATGGATTTCGTGAATTGCATCAGACAAATATAACACCGAATCAATCTACTTAACTAAAACAACTTGGCATATAAAATTTTATTTTTATTTATTTTTTTATATTTAATACAAAATTGATTTTTTTTTAAATATACTTAGGTACAATATGAAATATAAAATTTCTGAAATAAAAAATGGAAAATTTCAATTCGTTTTTAATTAATTACCTATGAAGTAATTAATCACCTGGAATGCAAGAAGATTTATAAAAGTCTATCGAGAAGAAATCAGCAAAAGAAATCAGTTGATTAATTATTATGAGAATGATTTGGCTATAAACTATATAGTCTGACAAGTCTGCAAAATATTGTTAATGTTTATTCGAATTTTACACATTAGTATAAATTCTATACTAAAATTCACCACATTTCTTTAAATTTCATTAAAATTCAATTAAAAATAATCCATTTAATTAATTATTGAAAAATAATTTACAAAATTATCAAAAAATTTGCTCATGTAGAAAAATAATGCTGCAAATTATCACTAAAACATTCTTTTTTTTAATTTGTCTGTTAATGTAAATAAAAACGCAACATAAAAAATTAAAATAATCTCCATCATATAAGTATAATATAAAATCTACTACAAATGTCAACATAAAAATTCATAATAAAAATTATATTATAATAAAAATAATAACAAAAAAATATTATTCTTACCTTTAGTCATTTTAATGAAGTTTTTTGGTATACTCTTCTATACCACATATACATAAATACATATTTCTGTATATTTATGTAATATTAAACCACAAGGGTAAAATCATGTCCAAAATGTAATAAATTTGGTTAACCTTACGCAATTTTGGCATATCACAAAAAATAAAAAATAAATTTCTTTTTTACCTTGGCTCTTCTGCTTAAAGTAGAAAATCTAGAAATTTTTTAGTAATAGGTTTTTAGTTTTCCACACAAACACCTACAAAATATTGTATTAACCATAAACAAGCAAACAAAATATATAAAAAAAACATTTTCGCATAAATAATAGGTAACATATTAGAGTCGCCTTTATGGGTTCTCTTGGTGCTGTTGTCTTTGTTCCTTCATATATATTTTATATATAAAATGAAGGACTTTACTGTTAAGACAATAAAGGGAATTTCTATGTAATATAAATTAACCATTTTCATGTCTCTGAACTACATACCCGTAAATATCTAATAAATTCACCAGAGGATTTTGATCTTTTGAAACTGTAATAAAATATTTATATGTTGCTGGTATAAAAAGGGGGGACGACATATGAGACACAATTAAATATTGTTATTTTTTTGGTTAAATTTATTTTTTTGTTTTGGTTTAAGTTTTTGTATCGTGAAAGGTGAAAAATTTATCATAATATGTAATCTAGAAAAAATATTTTATTTAAATTAATTAAAAATTATTACAGATATGTATTTTAATATATTATATTTGATCATAATTAAAGTTTGGAATTTGTGGAACTGGAACAATATATAGGATTATAAAATTATTGTAATTTGAAAATTTAAGTATTTAAGAAGTATACAGCATATATACTGATTTTAAGTTACAAATTCGCTTGTTTATAAAATAGATTCAATTACGTTTATCACAAATATTAAAAAAGAATATAATATAAACAAATTTTTGAATATTTTCTATGAAAAAAGTAGAAGCAATTCTAAATTTACATAGAAAATGTCAAAATATGTGTACATATTGAATTATAGACGTGCAATGTACTACAGAATAAATGAAGGCCTACTTTGACTCTCAAACTTTATTCCTTTTCTTTGGGGAACTGGAATATAGATAATCGTTTGCCTTGCAATAAGTAATTCAATATATACCTCTTACTATATTTATTTAATACTTATTTATTTATTAAGTGTGTTGGGCCATCCGATAAAATTTATATAACAGATAATTTTAAATTACAGTAAGACCATATTTGACCATCCATGTATCCATTTTTAAGAAAACAATTTGACTCTGTACACTTCCACTTATTTACAGTTATATACATTTCCTTTTTCTAAAAATCCTTACAATTTCCATTTTTGGAATCTGTGATAGTTCCTCAAGATCATCCTATAAAAGGCTGTCTACATTTACTAATTAGTAGCCAGAGCCACATATTTCAGCTAAATCTTCCAAATAATTATTCACATTCCACAAAAAAAAAGTACAAAAAAAAGTACAAAAAAAGCACTATTTATTTTCATTATATTTCCATTTCAAAGATAATTTTATTGCACAAAATTTTCATTTGTAATTTTGTTAATATAATATTGTAACTTTATTAACATAGTACATCATTTCATATTTTGTAAATGACATTTTTGTTTCTAGCAATAAATGAAATAGCCCCGTCATAATAATAAAACGTAAAATAAAGAGAACAAATTATTATACAATTTCTTATGCATGATTTGTATAATAGAATGGCTCCTTAATTAACATTATACACTTGTCAGAGTATAATGTTATTCGTTCACTGTAAAATTCACAAAAAACTAACTTGAATCTGAATACCTTTCTAATGAGCCTCCCAAAAATATTATAACCTCAAATATTCATTAAATGACGGTACATGCAAAATAATTATCCTTTAAAAGTGAAAGAATATAACCAGAATAAAAATGAAATAGAACTTTTGGAATAATATTTTTTTAGAGATAATAATGTGAAAATGTATATAAATACTTGCACGTAGCTATATACATATATACCACTCATTTGATATAGAGAAAATGAGACTTTTTTGCAATTACCTTTTCACAACCATCGATATTACTAAAAGATATAAAAGACAAAAATGTCGGTGAGTTTTCAAAAGAAAATTTAAAATGACATTTTCAAATAGCATACAGAGAAAAAAAAGAACTATATATGTACAGTTACCATTACCACAGGACTTCCTATTAATTGTATGCAAATTGCTATGAACAATAGTGTTGCTAATTGTACACTCCTTGTTCGACGACAACAATAACCAGGCAGCAACCATAAAAAAAAATTATGTATAGATATAAGTGTACATTAGGAATTCGTCCTGTTATCTCTCTTTATAATATTGAATAAAAAAAAGTTATTTTGTATTTGTTGACCCATCCGCACCACTGAATTCCATAAAATCCTTTTTTTATAATGTTTTATAGATTTTTTTTTCTCTATTTCTTTTAAGTTTTATTTTTATGAACTATAATTGCTAATTTTTGGAATTTTATTCAATTATTTATTTTTATTTTTTTGTATGTAGAGTTAACTTATAATTTTGTTTATTTATAAAAAATATTTTAATTTAAAAATAAAAATAATTTAAATAAGTTTTTAAATATTTTGAAAGAAAATTTTGATTACAAGATTTTAAAATTTTATAAATACAACTGCAACAATATTTCCACAATTTGAATGAAATAAATTTCTGGAAAATGAAACATAAAATATCTAATTGGTAATATAAAATATGCACTATTTTACTTTATTGCAATTAATGTTTAGTTATTCATATGAATAGAGAAAGAATATAAAAACAAATATTGTCGAACAAATTATTATTTTACGAACTTTTTCCAATATTTTTTAATTTTGAACCTAATGTTATAGAAAATTATTGAATAGTAACCAATGCGATAATTCTTATTTTTTAAAACTTTGATTTCTAATTCTACATATTTGCCAAAATAATTTTTCCAGGAATAATATAATGTCTCTTTTGAGGTCAGCTTAATCGGCTAATTAATAATATAATACAATTTTCAATTTCATATTTATCATTTAAGCAAAATTAATTGGACTATAATTGTTTTCTACATACATGTTACTATAATTAAGATCATAAATGTATTTACCACCAAGAATAGAAAATTAAACTTCATAAATTAAATTTTAGTTTCAAAAAGATTGATTTTAGATATCCACTTAGCGTTTGGTTGTTTGTAGATGATAAAAATTAATCGAAATTGTTATTTAATCAAAACTTTTCTCTGATTGCTTTTACTGTTCGACTAAAAAAATATAAACTTTCAAATTCAATTTTATAAAATCATTTTAAATTTATAAATAAAAATTATGTGTATATAAACGGAATGTTTAAATTTTTTTGTATTTATTATGCACATTGATTTAATTACATTATCGGAAACTATACAAATATAATTAAAAGTTTCACATTACAGATAATAATACTCAAATGAAACAACAGGAAAAAAATTATTTTATATACACAATATAATTACATATATAAAAAAATACAATTTATATATTTTCTCTCTTGATAATATCTAAAAAGGAACCAATCTCATTTGGCAGGTGGCCATTTAATGCTATTTTCAAATTCCGAGAATAACAAGCTTTTACACTTTTGGTAAGGCGATTTGAGGGTTTTTCATCCTGTATGCGAAATTTATATTATATGTACATAATGTATACATTTTTCCAATTTTCATATAAAATATAATATATAAATACATATCCACACATAGTTTTGGAAAAATTGTAAAAAAAAACAGATTTTATAGGAAAAAAATTAACTTTTTTTGTTATGTGCAAACCCATCATATGTTCATTGGAGCCATTAGAGATTATATTGTAAAAAAATTTACACATACTATACACTAAATGTAATTTTTCAGTTAAATGAAAAATTTAAATAATCTGGGATTCTATAGGGAAAATTCAGGAATTTTCATCCCTTTTTTTTATATATTTGTAAAAAAAAAAGAAGAAATATACAAAAAGTGCATGGGTTGCACAAAATTTTTGTTTCAATTAATTTAAATAAATTATTTACTGTGTGCGGGATTGTAAAAATGTAGATACGCTATGGTGGTAAGTAATCCAATGAGAAATTGTAGAAAATTTTATGCATATAAACTATATACATACATTTGATATATTTTATGGGAATTAGGGATCAAATAATTAAATTAGTAACTATATCAAAAATAAAAATTTCTCCATAATATCCTTTAATAGTTTTGGTTTATAATAAAGTTGATTTTCCCTAGAATATTTTTTTTGTTAAAAAATATTTTATTACTTTTGATCTAAATTGTTATATAAAAACATAAAAATTGTTTATATTGAAGTTAACATTAATCGGATTTTAAGCCGAAATTTAATAAAGTTTATATATCAATGTCGTTTTTCTCAATTTGTTGTTATTTAATTAAAGTATATATAACAAAAAAATACATTTACTATAATAAATATTTAAAATTTAATAATAATAAAAACATTTTTGGTAAATAATTTCATAATTCAACCTTTACAAAATAAAAGTTGTTATAATAAATTTAAGAAAAAAATCATGAATTTTTAAAAAAGTAGTTGTAAAGTTTCACTAAAAAAAAGATTTCTGATATATTTTACAATTTTGCCAACTAATAAATACGTGTATATTTTAAAGTTTTTATAAAATTTGACAGAATTTTTTTGATATATACTCGTACTCGTAGTCGTACTCGTATATACTACATTGAATTAATTTAATTTGAAAACAATATTTTCTATTTTCTCTAAAAAAAAATGAAGAAATTTTTGCCTATTTTTCAAATCAAATTTTCTAATACCGTATATTTTTATGAATATATTTTTTGAAAAAAATTCTTGGCCACAATTTTTTTTTGCTCTTTTTGATTATTTGATTAAATGGAAAAGTTTACGGAAAAATAAATCAGACAACGAAGAATTTTCTTTTCTACATTTTCTTGATAACTTTGGAAAGTTTTTTATTGTATAGCCTATAGGGACCATAAAAGCAAAAATTCAATTTAATTTAAATTTTTATAAGCAAAAATAATATAAAAAGAAATGGAATTTAATAAATTGACATAGAATTTTTTTAAAAATAATAATTGAGTCTGACAGAAAATTGGTAAAGTTAATTTATAAACTCAGCTAAAAAGAGTTTAAATGTATTACTAGGTATATTACTTATTTAAAATACTTTAGGTTTTATAACAAAAATTTAATATACTTGGATATTAAAAAAGGACATATAGTTAAATATTATCACACATGTGTTGTCTGTCGGACTCGGCGGTACACCGATTATTTACGTAATAGGTAATAATAATACATAACAATAAATAAATGAATGCAGTTACAAATTTATGACGTGATTTATTATTAATATTCGATATACAAATATACACATATGGTATGATTTAAAAAGCAATCTAGTAATTTAAGAAATACTGGCTCTATATATAATTATTACAAACAGTGGATATTATGTATACTTTGAAACTTTCAAATCGGACATAAGCATAATGTCCATTTGGTCATTATGTCCCATTGTAACAGACATAATGTCCACGGACTTTAAGCAATTATGTATGTCTGATTGGTCATAGGACATGTCTGTTTCAATCAGACGTAATGACCATGGACCTTATGTCCCTCGATCTTATGTCATCACACCCTTTTATTTAGCCACAAACTGTCTATTTCTTTAACGTAATTTTTATCCAAAGTTTCTTATAGTAAATCTTTGATGTTGGTTCTCCTTATATAAATGTTAGGACACAAAATAAATATAACCATATTTTAACACCCTACTTAAATTAAGTATGGAAGTAATTAAGACAACAAATCCATGGGTTGGGGTCATAATCGCCCAATCCAAAATCCCCCATCCCAAAATCCCCATTCCAAAATCCCCGAAATCCAAAATCCCCTGGCCAAAATCCCCCATTCTAATATCCCGCAATCGAAAATCCCCCAATCTAATATCCCCCATTCCAAAATCCCCCTGGCCATAATCCACCTTTTTTAAAATTTTAAGAGTTAAAAATCCTCGCGGATTTTGTATTGGGGGAAAATTGATTTTGATTTTTTGAGTTGGCATTTCAAAATATAGTGCAAATTAAATTTATATACATTAAAAAAATTTTGATCGATGTTTCTTTTTGTTAAATTTCAAAAATCTTTTTAAAAATCTTACGCGACGTACAAACGCCGACAATTCGAATTTCAAATTTTGACGGTCGGCGTTTAAATTTATTATCACTAAATGTTATTTTATAATGTCTCATGATATTTGTATTGTAAAATCTAATAAGGGAGGTGAAAAATTATTTTTAAATGGTTTCGGCTACCATCTAAAGAGAAAAGTAGAAAATAAATATTCGTGGTCATGCGAAAAAAGAAAAAGTTTAACTTGTATTTCGTTATTAATCACTAAAAAAGTTGAGACCGAACATAAATTAAAATTTAAGTTTATTTTTTTAATTTAAAGGAAGAAAAATGTAAGAAAAACCAAAAGCTTAAAAAAAACTACAATAAAAAATTGAACTATTGGCCCACTACGTCCCTGTGCTGGTAGGACAAAAAATCCCCCAAAAATACCCCATTGCAATAATTGTGGATTTTGTATTGGGGGATTTCGTCCCTGGGGTATTTTATACTTGGTGCATTAAATCTTGGGGGATTTCGTCCGAAAACATATTTTTTCAAATGGGGGATTTTGTCCCAGGGGATTTTAGAATGAGGTATTTTAGGGATTTCCCCAAATCCATGATGGCAGTTTGCATAAATGAAACTTCTGTCACAAGCGTTGCTGCATCGGATAAAACAATTATTTGTAATCTTTAGAATGTAATTTTGAATAGTAAAGAACCACCCACCTACGACGATTTTAGATCCAGCCATAGAAAGGTAAATAGCAGACGAAATGTTATGTTTACTATGTAATTGCATTAATTTCTATTGTTTTTTAAAATTTATTTTACTATAGTAAATGCTTTCCTAAAATTAAACAAATTCATGGGTTGGGAAAATAAGAAAGATTACTTTTGTACTTAGTACAACTTATAATTTTTAGGAATTTATAGAACATCCCATTACACAGTGTACAGTAGTCCAGTTGCCGGATTGATTTAGTGTATACGCTTATGTCCAGAATCGAGTAAATCAATATGCTCTGATAAGCATAATTTTTGAATTTTTTATACAATAAACGAGACGTAAATAAGATAACACTATGATGATATACTGATGTTTAGTTTTTATTGCATGTCACAATTAAACTATTTGGCTATAATTAAATTATTATACCCTAGCTTAGATTAGACCTTAGATTGTTAAAAAAATCTAAAAATAGGGTATGTCTTTTGCTTATAACTACACACCACACTAGTATTAAATGTAGTTTTAATTCCAGCCCATCGAAAATTTAATCTGGATTTATATTAATATATTTGTTTATGTATTCACATTTATTTATTTTGAAAAGTGTATAATTTAACTTGGGAAAAACTAGATGCAATAACAGTCCATACCTTCCGGTTTACTCATCCTTTCCTTACGTATTACAAATATAAAAATATATAATTTAATATTTTATCTTTTTCTTGTCTACTAGATATCAAAAAGCTTCATATATTTACAATATATGAAGCAAAACAAATTGTTAAACGAAAAAAATTGTCTAACCTATAATTGAATTTTTTTTTAATGTTTCTTGTTTGTTTTATTGCATATTCTTTACAAAATATGATGCAAAAATATTTAATAATTTTGTATGTATACCATCAGCAACTATTTAATTTCATAAGTTTTGATAAAAGATACTTTTCAAAATTTAATTAAAATTATTATTGGTATAGTACAATATATCATATACATAAATATTTAATTTATGTAGTATCTTTTAAAATCTTACACTTTGATCTTTGAATATTAGATTTATAATTAAAAATTAAATTTCTAAATCTTCTTCCACATTTTTTCAAACATATATTTAATATATATATATATATATATTATATATATACATATATATATTATGAAAATTATAAGTTGTTTGTTACCATAGTCATACAAATATAAAATTTTAGAAGCCATAACTACGATTTCTTTTATTTTACCTAACCTCTCATTGACTATAATTTTTTTATTATACTATACTAATGTCTATAAATAATATTTTTAAGGAAAATTACATAAAAAAAAACTTTATAACCATAAAAACCATTTAATTATGTTCCACTTGAATAATTTTGTTATTTTTTTTAGAATGAAACGATGGAAATATAAAAATTTCTTTAATAATAAATTTGTAATATTAATTTGGAAAAACCTTGAAACCATACACCAATGTTACAACTGTGTAAATAATATTAAATTCGCAATTATATACTCTCTATGTATAAATATGTTTTTTTTTAAATAATATAAAATTATAAGAAAATGTTATATTTATGTTGTAGGTGGTATACTTCGAGTATATACTTAGATAGAGATACAAAATTTATACAAAAAAAAATTGTAATGGGATAGACTTTTATAAAATAACTTTATCCCTTTTTATTATATCAAATATTAAATATTTTATATATAAATCAAGGGGCATATAATATTTATTTTTAATTTCATGATGAAAATATATAAAATGGTTTTTCATTTTCTCATTTTGAAAATCATATTTATTTAATTGTAATTAAAAGAAAACAAATAATTATATTTATATTGTCTGGTAATAAATTGTTATAAAGAAGGAAAGCATAAGAAATTAATGAAAAATAACATTTTTTGTGGTAATTATATCCATTGTATTTAACGATGGTTGAAGCTTAAAAGTGTATTTACCTCAAAATAATAAGGCGAATTAATATAATTTAACTTTTTCGACACTTTTTGAATTAGTTTTTTGGTAAAATTATTTCATAATTTTTATATGTATTTTTGGAAATTAAAATATGCTGGACAATAACGAGTACAACCATATATAATGGTAGCTGTCAAAGTATACTTTAATAATGTTAAATATTTGGTAAAATCAATTATCCTTTTAATATTAAAAAGTTATTATTTCATATAACATGATGAAGGTCGTTTAAATTGGTTAATGTTTTAGGTGACTCTTTTAACTGAATTGCATATATTCCTTGCTGATAAGATATTAATTGCTGAGTGCTGTATATTACAATGATACATTCGAAAGTCAAAAATAAAAACTAAATTTCCAGACAAAAATATCCCCAATTTTAATTTGGGACTCAAATCTGGAATTAGTTTGGAATTAGCTATTAAGTAGTTCCCCACTGCTAACATCATTGATCATCAATAATTTAAACTTTGTAAAAAGTTTGTCAACATTTTCCTCTTTATGTTATTCATTGCCCCCACCTTTCACCAGACGAAACAGTAGATTATTTTCTTAGTAATAATTAGGCCCACTATAGGTAAATAAATACTTTCATTGTTGTATCACAAGATTTGAATACATATATTAGTAAGTCCCAAATAGCCGCAAAATGTCGAGAAAACCTAAAGGTAGACGTCGTTCCATATCGGGATGTTGAGTCAAGAAGAAAATGAAAGACAGTTATTCGAAGCCAATATATAAAATAAATTAGTTTTCTATTCTATCAATTAGGACCCGGAATTGTGTTTGTGTTTTGTGTTTGAATTATTGTGAATACAATTATGATTTACCCCTAAAAAATATTATTAAAAAGTTAGGAGTATTTTATAATATTGAAGTAATATAAAAAAATTTCCACTATCCGACACTGTTTAAGAATAAAAAAAAACTTTTTCCGTTCAAAAATGAAAATTGGAAAATTCCCTTATTATTTTTATGAAGAAATCTGTTTTTTTATTTTATTTATATAATAATTTTTTGTTGCAAGGATTTTTATATATAACCTGTATAACCTGTAGAATAAATATAGATTTTTTTTGTATATAAATTATAAATCTTATATTAAAGGTAGAACTTTTTTTCAGTAATACAAAAACGAAAATTATTATTTGTCTGTGCGGTTTGAGGTTATATTTCCAACAACAACCAAATCGGAAGGAAGAAAAAAAATATATTTTTGTAGTTACTTTTTTATCCAATTTCAGTCTAATATTTATTTAATATAAAATAAAGGATATTAAAATTTTTGGTATTATAATTATTAAAAAAGATTTTATATTGTAATCGTTTATGTATATTTTAATGTAAAAGGAATGTATAAAATTCTTAATATAAAATACTCAAGGGAAATTATTATTATTTAAAAATAAAAAATTCTTACCTTAATATAAAGTATCCTTTGGGTTACGTTCTATTTTTTTTGTAATTGTGGTGAAACTATAATTAAAAAAATATATAAACAAAATTATTATATTATTATTTAATATTAACTAAAAATTGTTATATAAAAAATATTTTTCAATCATTTTAATTTTATATAATTTACAAAATTTATTCAACAAATGTTTAAAAATTGGTTTGAAAATTTATTCAACAAATATTTAAAAATTGGTTTTGATCTTAAAATGCCTTCTAAATATGGCCCTGAAGTTTTGTATTAAATTGAACAACAATAATTATAAATAAGCCCCAAAACTAGAAATCATTGGACAGGGGACAGTCAAGTTCAAGTAACATTCTATATAATTTCGCATAAATATAGGTAAGAAATGCTTCCCTGTTCGATTGTATTCCAAGTTTATTATTCCAGGTTAACTTATCATTTAAGTTTTCTCTAATTTTACTTTTATGTAATTGAACATAATGTGATATGAAATAATATCCAATATTCCATTGCCACCTAAAAATATGCAAAATATTCGTTTTTTTGCAAAATTGTACATGATTAAGCATTTTGATTAATTATAAGAGTGAGGCAAATGATTATAATTTATTAATTAATGCACTTTAAAGAAATATGATTTTCGTTTTTTTAAATATTGAGCAGTTATAAATTTACAAGTAAATTAAAAATGTAATAAAAAGGCCACAACGGAAATGGGAGGGGATATACGGATACAATTTCTTTAGAGACTCTAGTTACTTTTTAGATATCGCTTTGGTACAATAGTTTCAGCCTTCCATAATAAGCAGTTTGGGAAATACATGGTTTCAAAAAAAATTAAAAAAACCTTGTGTGAAAAAGATTTGTATATAACAATGAATTAAATATTATATAATTTGTTAATTTGTTATTGTTAATTTTGTTAACTACTCTTCTTCCATACTGCCAATTGGTGGTTCACGAGGGGGCTGGGAAAACCAGTCAAAAACATTTCAGTCAAAAACAAAAAGGCATTTCAGTCAAAAATAATTTCATACAAATTTTATGACTGAAATGCCTTTTCAAGATGGAACTTCAGTAAAAAAAAAGGCATTCCGGTCAAAAAAAGTTTGACTGAGTTGCCTTTTCTTTATTAACCAATTTTTTTATAAAAAATTATAAACAAATGAAGCTTGTCCCAGCTTAGCTGCTCCACCACAACCACCACCACAAAAATGGCGGCCGATTTTTTGGATGGGGCGCTGGGCGGTGGCGCGGAGGGCGGACAAGCGCTTGTCCGCACTCCGCGCACACCGGCCCCCCACGGCGCGCACTCCAAATCTCAGCGGCCGCCATTTTTGTGGTGGTGGTTGTGGTGGAGCCAGACGGTTTTGAGGTTTTGACTGGAATTCCTTTTCAGTTTTTTGATTGAATATATCCTTCTTAAAAGGCAATTCAGTCAAAAATTATTTTGACACAGATGCCTTCTTATTTTTGACTGAAATTCCTTTTTTTTTTTTGACTGAAATGTTTTTGACTGGTTTTCCCAGAGCCGTTCACGAGTACCACTGGTAACAAAACGGCGCTATAACGTAATTGGAACCTCCTGAACAGCCGGGTCAGGAGACTGGCCACTTAACCAACCAACCGGACCTATTAATTTATTACTATCTATTTATGGTCAAAATTTTTATAGTCATAGAAAAGGAAGTTTGTGTAAACGGACGGACAGACAGACTGAGTGAAACTAATATACATATACCAAATTGGTTGGAAATGTGCTATAATAAAAAGTACCAACAAAAGAATAAAGAATAAGCAATTTATCATTTCTAAATAAGGAATCATTTATATAGTGAAGTAAAAAATGCTTATATGACTTATTTTAAATATATATTGAGACTGGTTCAACAAATACTGTAAAACAGCATCAATTTAGGAAGGCCAATTATTTTTTTATACAAATGAACTTCATAAGAAATACTCAAATTTCCTTAGAAAATTTCGAAAATATAATTTTAAAAATAATCGTCATTTTATTTTGCAAAAGGCTTCATGGTAACAATATTTTGTAGAGCCATAAAGAGTGCCTTCTAAATGCAGATTTTCACTACATTGTCATTAGATACCGAATACTGTCACCGATAATGATAAGCAGATTTTATTCAAATTTTCAACAAATTTTTTTACATATTTGTGACTTATGAGAAGTTACTTAAAATATGTGTTAATTCCTAAATACTCGTATAAACAAAAAATATTTCTTTTAATTATTGCGTTATCAAAATTTTAATTTTTCTGAATTGATTAAAATTAACGAAAATACTCGTATAAACCAAAAATATGTCTTTTAAAAAGTTTAAGTAGAACAAAAATGCCAATGAAAATAATTTAAAAACAAATTTCCAATCAAATAATAGAATTTGAATATTTCATTAAATTATTGTTTTAGATTCAAAGTAAATTGATTTTGTCTTTAGCTACAAAGTGAAAATAATATCATTGAAATTTTTTGAAATCATTTACATTAATCTGGAAATTCAAAAAACTCTAATATTTTCACTCTAAATAGTTAATCATTTTAATCTTCAATTATGTATATTCAAATTACTTTTTATTATATACTTTTCGGACTAAAATTAAGTCTGATTGTGTAAATTTTATTCCAATTATAAGATAATAAATTATTTGAAATTTCATTAATTAATAATTTGAATTATTGTTATCTTCAAAATTAATAATAATAATTAATTTTAATTTAACTACAGTATAGTCATGTAAATTGATTATGCATTAATTTAACAGATTAGAAGAAAGTTTCAAATTTAGCAAATTACTGAAATTTATTATTAAAATATTTCGAGAATATTTTACAATATTGTCAGTATATTAAGGAATTTATAACTAAAATATTATAAAATTACAATGGTCAAGTGATTTAGAAAAAAAAATAATAATATTATTGGAATTTAATTTGAAATATTTGTAAATGAAATGATTTTTAAGACTTCTAATATAGAAAAAATAAATTTAATAGATAAGAAATTGTAAGTACATATTAAAATAAGTAAAATATAAATATAATTACTATTATTTTAAGTAATTTGCATATTTTGAAAAAGGGTGCAATAGTTTAAACTAGAAATTTTAAATATACTATTATTTTATAGTAAGTATTTTAAATTATCAAAAAAATAATCAAATAAGTAAAATTAATATAATTTAAAAGTATGAAAAAGGCCGGGCACATTTCCTCAAAATAGCCTCATGCCGAAATAAGAGGTATTGGCAAACCAAAGGTAATTCTTATATAGTATTTTTAGACGAAAAAAAATGGTTTAAATTAAATATAGGTGGTATGTGCTTAATAGACCTAAAAGAAGCATTTAATTCGGTGTGGCTACAAGGAATAATATTAAAATTGATTTTTTTTAATTAAAATTATTTATAATATGATAAAAAACAAAACATTTCGTGTCAGTAATGGATATAATTATTCCGGAAAACGGTTTAAGTTCAAAAATGGGTTACAACAAGGGACGAATGCACCAATTCTATTTAATTTGTTTTTTAGTTATCTACTAAAAATTTTTAATGAATCTCCTAACTCAATGGCAAAAAAGAGTAATGCATTTGCAGATGATCTTCCCATTTATGCCTTGGCCAAAAAAATAGAAGAAATTAATAACAATCTGCAAGAAATGTTTTATTAATAAATGTGAGCTGATTTTGTTTCGACCACCCTTAAAAGAAGTAAATTATAACATTAAGAAAAATTGGAGAAATACTAAAATTATTACACCAGAAAGGATAATAACAAGACAACAAACAGTAAAATATCTAGGGTCCAGGGATGACTTTGCAACAAAACAATCTAGGGGTGACTATACAGCAAAAATTGATCTATAAGATGTATCACATATGCATCTTATAGTTCAAGTTTTGTTGTACCGTCACCCCTAGATTGTTTTGTTTTTGTTGTAAGGTGATAAATAAAGCAAGAAAAAGTGTCCATGTCAAAGAATTTATTTTATAGTAGCTCAATATTGCCTCGAGTAAAAATATTAGCCTATCAAGCCTTAATAAGTCCTATACTTACATATAGGTGTGCAATATGGTATTGGTATAATATAAACTCCTCAACTAGGGAATCTTTAAGAGTATTCGAAAGTATTAGACACTGCATAGGTTAATTTAGAAAACCAGATACGGATTACAAATTCTTCTACTCAAATAAGTAGAATATATGTATATATGAAAAAAGCAAGCTAGTAAAGATAAAGATAGATCAACATAAATGAAACTAATTAGAATTCATTTTAGAAACACAATATGTAAGTATAATTAAAAATGATCAAGATATACAAATTACATACCATATTAAATTTTCAACAGATAAAAGAATAATGTACGAACCAAATTTAAATGTATCTGAAAATTATAATATGGTAAAATATGATTATTATAAAACCTTACAAATCAATATACAGAAACACTTAAATATTGATGGTTAAAGATTGATGTGAATAAGAACAGAATATAGTTTCTTTTTCTTTTTATGTTTAATTGTGTCTCTTTAGCACATTTCCAACTAAAGTGGTAAGAAATGTGTATATTAGTTTCATTATGTCTGTCCGTCCGTTTACACAAACTTCAACTACTATTAAGATTATAGAGTATCAAAATTAGATAGAGAATAATAAAATAATAGGCCCAGTAGAAAAAAAAAATTTCTATCTCCTCCCTCCCTTGAGTTATAACCCCTCCAATTTCGAAAATTACCAAGATTGAACATCGACTCTCGAATCGATTTGAAAAGAATCGACCCTCGAATAGATTTGTGTGGCTAGACAAAATTTGCATTGGTTTTTTGACAGTTTATAAAACGAGTTTAGTTTTAGTGCCGGACGCAGAGTAAAATTTGTTGGTATAAACTTATAGTAAAATAGCAACAACAAGAGATAAATAATACTTTTTATAATAATTAAACCAGTGATTATTGTTTAAAAACAATAATATATGATTTTTCATCCGAAACTATACTATTTAAGATATGTAGTAACTAGAAAATCAGTTTTATTAAGTGTATCATATATGATACACTGCGCAATACACTTAGTAATTGTTTATTTATGTATCATATTTGATACTTAGGCTGTTTTCACACAATGTTTTCAATTGTTTTTATGGTTTCCTTAAAAAATTTTTGTTTATGTTTTGTAAAGGATGTTTCAAAATAGAAAAGGACTATCTGACATCGAGTTGGAGAAAATTTTAAATGAATGGGATCAAAGTGAGGATGGGTTTGATTCTGAGGAAGATGACGATTTGGAAACAGAAATATAGGTACTGTAAGACCAAATCGTATTCCAAATATAAAAATGACTGATGTGACAAAACGTCCTCGAGGTGATGCATAAGAGTATGTTGCATCCGTTGATGGGATTAACCTAAGCTTGGTTTCTTGGAAGGACAATAAAGTTGTGAACCTGCTGTCAACATTTACCGGAATTAAACCCATCCAAACTTCGACACGGTTTGACAGAAAACTAAAGAAGAGAATAGAAATCAAATGTCCCTCCGTTGTAAAAGAATATAATAAGCACATGGGAGGAGTCGATTTGTTAGATTCCTTTATTGGTCGATCGAAAATCCGTCTAAAGTAAAAAAAATGGTACATGAGGGTCTTTTTTAATTTGCTAGATATAACATGCGCCAATAGTTGGATTATATATAAAAAGTTCAAATAGCAAAGAATGAAAAATTTCTTTCATTGTCTGACTATAAAGCAGAACTTGCGGAATCATTATGCCTTACTGGAACAACTACAATTGTAACAAGAAAAACTAAACTTTCTACTCTTCTACAAAACTCAAGGGAAAAGAAAAAAATGAAGAAAAGTGCTGCCCACATTCCACCAAAACCGGTTAGAACTGATGGAATACAACATTATGCTGTGTTTGATGAAACCAAAAATAATAGATCTCGTTGTAAGCAAAATAATTGTGATAAATTAACAAATATAAAATGTACCAAATGTGACGTATTCTTGTGCCTAAATCAAAATCGAAATTGTTTTCTTGCATTTCACACAAATTAAATTTTGTATTATATATTTTTTTATAATTCTAACATATAAGTTAGCTGAATTTTACTTTTTTTTATAAATGTACATTCAAATAAAGTGATAGAATGTATATTGTATTATTTAATTTTTATATAACATTTAATTTCATTATACATATAAGTATTATTTAATTTTTATAAAATAAAGTTTTGTTTTGTTTTTTCATTCTAATAAATTTATCTTGTGTTTATTAAAAATTTTGAAATATTTTTGATCCTTACTTCGCAATGTATCATATATGATACCAACAGTTTTTCCTAATTTAAAGAGAATCAAAAACAAATAAACAAATTAAAATGTAATTTTTGTGATATATACTAACTAGTAATCGCTTTAAACAACATAAAAAAAAAAAAAATTATGAGCAGAAGGGTTAAAAAACAAATATTGAGAAAACTTGAAAATAATATTTATTTTAAGTGCATTTATTAATTAATAAATCATTTGCCTCACTCTTATAATTAATCAAAATGCGTAATCATGTAAAATTTTGCAAAATCGAATATTTTGCATATTTTTAGGTGCTATATAAATGGTATATTGAATATTATTTCATATAAAAAGATAAGTTTATATACATTTCCTGAATTAATAATTAATAAAATTTCTAGAGTACCACTCGAATGAAAAAAAATTAATAAAATAGAACAGGGTCAAATTTTTTACCTATATATATTTCATTACCAATTTTTTGCTAAAATATACTATATTGGAATTCCCTTTGGTTTAGAATAGCTCATAATTCTACATGAGGCGATTTTGAGGAAATATGCGTGGTTTGATTTTCATATATATATAGTAGGGGGGGTATGAATAAGTTTTACAATAAAAAAATAAATAAAGATTGGTTTGGTAAATTTTCCATACATAAAAACAAAAATGTGATTTTGGTGTGAAACAAACGATTTCCAAACAAAAAACAAAAATTATAAGCAAAAATGTAAAATTGTTATAAAAAAATAATATATTAATAGAATCAAAAATAAAATTTCTAGAGTACCACTTTGAGTGCAAATAGAATTAAAAAATAAAGAATTATAGCTAATTTTTTTTTATATACATATAAGAGTTTAAATATAGGCTGGGATGGTATGTCGAAAACTTTGTAGAATATTCGACATTTTCGACATGTCGAACACTTGAGGTAGACTACACAAGCAAAATCAAGTAGTCTACATGAATTTGTCGGAAACGAAAAAAAATAACTTTTAACCAATTAAATCAAAGAATAAACCATACCAATGCACGTTCATTGGTCGTCCGCCTCAAGGTGTAGATGGTTTTGTTGCATAACGTTTTTACTTTCCATTAATTTTTCGAAAACATTCGACATTTTCACAAACTTTATAAATTAACAAAATCATAAAGAAAAATCACGATATGAAAATGACCGTAAAAAATCTGATTTTGTTGAACATTTTCAATTTTAAATTTCTTCGTTAGAGATTTGACTTTTTTGGAGAAAAAAAAATTCCAAGAACTCCCAATATGAAAAAAATCACATCTCTAACGAATAAATGTAAATTTAAGTGTTTCATTATACACGTTTTCAAACGTTTAGGAGTTTTCGACACAAATTAGGTTTTCGACACGTCGAAAAGGTATACAACAGTTTTCGACGTATAGACTACATACACGTACATTCCATAAAGTTGATGTCGAGTCGAATACCATCCCAGAATATAGGTGAAAAATGCGTCCCTGTTCGATTTTATTTCATATTTTTCTATTGCTTCCAAGATTACTTATTATTCCAGCAAAATGAACTATTAAATATTATTATTTAAATTTTCTCTAATTTTGCTATTAATCGAACATCGTATGCATAAAAATGAGATTTATCTCGGAGTCTGAGCTATTGAGACACTGAGGCTGAGATTGAGCTCCATTTCGCATAAAAATGAGATAAGCGAAATGAGATTGATCTCAATTTCTGAGATAGGAAATTATGAATTTCCCCGAGTTTGATCTCCATCTCACTTCTTTTGAGATTGAGATCTGATAAATAATAATAATTCAATAGGCGAAATTAAAAACTTGGCTTTTTATATAATTATATAAATTAGATTACTGTTGTTTAATTGCAATTTGATTTTTCTAATTTCATTGTAATTTGTATCAGTAGTAGTTTTGAAATGGATTCAGAAAGTGATTCAAATTCAAGAGCAAATACAACTTTAAATCAAGTTTAAGTTCTACCGATTTTTTTGTAAAATGTGTATGTGATATTAAAGTTTTGTTGCAAAAATCCAAACTGCCAGAAATAAACGACGAAAAAAAAGGCACTATAAAATATTTATATTGTTGCAAAATATAAAGAACATTTTGGAAAAGGCATCTCAAAACAAATTTATGCACTTCCTCTTGTTTCTGTTTCTTGTCTATCTCCAAGAAAATGATCAGATATCTAACTAATATTGTTTTTTTCGAATCGGTACAGTTCTTTTATGTTGGAATTTACCCAAAATCGATTTTTATAAATTTTTTAGATCGTATTTGCACAATTTCCGACATTATTATTTTGCCTCCCTCTTAAATATCTGAAGAAACTAAATTCAAAAAATTACTTTAAATGGACTGAAATTCGAATTAGATAGATGAGATCAATCTATTAAGCCAACAAATAGCTGGAGCTGGCTTAATAATTTTTGAGCTTGATCTTAGTTAGTTGAGAATAATCTCTTTGCATACCATTTCGAGGTGCATCTCAAGGGATATTTCTAAAATGACACTTATCTCAGTGACTGAGTTCCATCTCAAACTCTAAGCTACATCTCCACTTTTATGCATACGGACCGAAGATAAATCTCAAAATTTTGAGATTTGAAATACTTCTCATTTTTATGATCCATTGTGATATGAAATATATTCAATATTCAATTTATATATAGCACCTATAAATATGCATATGAATTATTTTATTTTATATAATTAAGCATTTTTATTAATTATATTAGTGAAGCAAATAATTTTAATTTATTTATGCACTTAAAAGAAATATAATTTTCAAAAGTTTTCTCAATATATGTTTTTAAAAATATTGTGTATAGTTAAAAAATTTGTTTTTAAAAATATTGTGTAAGTAGTTAAAAAAAGAAAATTAAGTTCTATTTGACCTATTATTTTATTATTATCCATCTATGGTTAAAATTTTGATTCTATTTCTTAAGAGATGTAGAAGTTTGTGTAAACGAAGGGACAAATGGACACACAGAGTGAAACTAATAAACACATTTTTTATCAATTTGGTTGGAAATGTGCTAAAAATCATATTCAGAATTGTGTGAATAAATGAATAATTTTCTACATGTATACAATTATATTGCATACAGTGAAGTAACAATTTGTTATAATTTACTGTATCCAATATAATTTTTTTTATCTGTTTCTTTTAAATCAACTAGATAAATTATTTGTGTCTGACTAATTCAGATACGATTATTTTAGTCTTTTAATGAATTATAAATTATAACAACAAAATTATTTATATAAATAATTATTATCAAAAAATTATCACGTAAATTTAATATTTTCAATAAATATTTACACATTTTTATCAAGAGTCTGTTCTTGGTTTTAACTCAATAGAGAGAGAGGAAATTTATATATGCTTCTAAATTAATACCAAGAACAGACTGTTGATAACATAAAAATATGAAAATATTTATACTAGTTGTTTAGTCGAATTTTCGATAATAATTATAATTTGTCCATTTGTGTTATCTACTGTTAAATTATTTTTACAAGTATTTAAGTAAATAAAAATTTTGGCCACTAACTGTCAGATTTCACTGTCAAAATATTATTTAGTTCGTTTTATGTGCATAGGTATTTGGGTGTAATTCGGCGCCGGCGCGTTTCATAAATATTGTATTTATGTTGAAAGAATCAAACAAACATAAACAAAAAAACAACAATAATTTTTTTTGTCAAAATTATTACAAAGTCGAATGTGTTAATCATTTGAATTCTTTCAATAAGAAAAAAAGTTTATCTCTGATACATAAGAAACTTTATAGATCGTTTTGTGACTATTAAAATAAACTGTTGCATTTACATACATATTTATCTAATACATAAAACATAAAAATATCTTTTTATCTTTTACTAAACGCTTCAATATATTTTTTTTCAATGTGTGGTTTGTACTTGTTGTTCACATACATTTTTTTGTAAAACGTTCATTGAACCAAAACAAGAAAATTTTGTTTTGCGGTTTTTGTGAATTAGTTTTAACGCTTAAGTTCACCGGTGTTAATATAATCTTCGCTCAGTGTGTAATAATGAAACAGAATCAAATTACAAAGTGAAATTAAATACAATAATCGTGTTGGTAAAATAAAAAAAAGGCAGGAACTAGTATTTCTGACAGTAGAATTTCTTTTGGTTTTATTTTAAAAATTGTAGTGCGTCAGAACATTTGGGGGTCAGTAAAAGAAAAAATCTGATACATACATATATAGAAACCGAAAAATCAATAAATACTTGTTGAGTATTGCTGGTATAGTTTGAAAGAAAAAATATTATATTTTAATAGCATAGTCAAAGAATTACACGTCATTACAACAGATTATAAAAAAAGAAAATAGTTCTATATAGTAAAATATTTTAGCACAAATATATTTCGTTTATAAACGCTTGTGATTAATTTCAATATTTGTTCAGAGAATTTGAAAGAAAAAAAGGTAAATAACTAAAAATTAAATAATTTTTACATTTATATATTCCATATATTTTTTTCGTGACATTTTAATCTAAAAAAAAATATATAAAATGCTATTTTTAAAAATTTTGCCACGCAATTAATTGTACATACTATTTTTTTTTCATAGAACATTACATAAAATAATTGGTTTTTAAATACATTTTTTAATTAACATTTAATTTCAAAAATTAATAATTTATAAATGTTAGCATTCAACAATAAATTTATTAATAATAATGTTTTGAAAGCTTTTACACTAATATGGATAAATTTTAAAAATGCATAAGAATTGATGACCTTAAAAAAATGACGATTTCTGTTCTCAATGTTTTTAATTATTATTATTATTATTATTATTATTATTATTATATTATACGTAGCTAGTTTTTAATATAAACACATAATTTTTTATAAAATTTTTCGCATTTCTCACATGTATATACAAAATATAATATAAATATATAAATATTTTTATACAAAAAATTATTTTAGTAAACAAAAAAATATAATTTGCTTATAATTTTCCAGGGGCGTAACAATATTTTTTTGCAATATTATAGAATAGAATTTTTTCACAGAAAAATAAATTTTAAAATTTAATTTATAAATTCAAACATAATAAAAAAGATGATTAAGATGGATAATATGAAGAAAAGAAATATAATAAATAAATTTAATAATGATGATGAAAATTATATTTATGAATATGAAAAGTCAAGGTATTTAATATATTTTATTTTCATAATGCTTTTTATTTTAACATAATATTTACGGGCAAAACCAAACTAATATTTTTATGTAAAAAAATGCATGGTATAAAATAAATTCAAGAAACTTAATATGTATTATAATTTTGGACATTAATTCTGATAAAAGCCGAATATATAACCCTGCATTTTGCTATGATCAGCAGGAAGTATAATTATGAATATTTTTCGCAGAAGTTATTTAAAAAAAAATATTTTGTATCAAAATATTTTTAAAATCATGTTTTTTATGCAAAAAGGATTAGCCTAAAAATGTAAAAACAAATATTACAACCAAGCTTTTGGAAGTGCCAAAAATTAATAGTGTTTATTAATATTTGTTTTCTATTTCAAACTAATAATAAAGGTAATTAATTGTTTTTTTAAGTTATTTAAGTTAATTAGTATTCTCTGCAGTTCAAATATGTCCTTTTTCATACCTAACAATATTTTTGTTTTACCTACTTTTGTATATATGTTTTCAGTAAAACATTCCAGATTTAACATCGTGATTAAAATTAACAATAATTCTGCAATAATTAAAAATTTACTAATAAAATATTTTAAAAACTAAGTCATATCTGTTCACAGGATATTTTTACAAAACATTACTTTAACTAAATTAACACACATTTTTATAAAAATAGTAAATCTTGCTGTTCCCGTAATAATTTAAGTCAACCTTTTTTTTATCTATCTACGTCACTGAATTTGTTTCCTCTCATTACAACAAATCAGTATATATTAAGTTTTTGTATACATACATTTATATATGAGTATTTATTAAAACGTATTTAAATTTATTTATCTTGAAATTGAAGAAGACTATAGTATTGTTTTGATTATTGTTCATATTTGTTTTGTCAAATTTTGTTATAAATAAAACGAAATGGAATTAAATAGAGAGCAACCTGAAAAGTAAATTATGTATTTAATAATTATCAAAATTTATATATTAAATTATTAACTATATTTATACTTATCCATTAAAATAAAAATTAAATGATTTAATTAATTTTTTAAATTTGTTTTTTAAATGTTTTGTAATTTTTTTACAGTAAAAGAATGGATTCTAATAATGAAAGTCAAAGATCTGGAAATTTTAAAGTATTATATTTAATAACACAATTAATTGGTATAACACTGGTTGTATTAATGATCACTTGGATATTTATTCATATGGGTGGTGTCGGTGGTACAAGTAATCCAAAATTAGAATTTAATTGGCATCCAATATTAATGACAATTGGCTTAATATTTTTATATGGAAATGGTAAATTTTTATATACATATAATATTATTCCTTAAAATATATTTTAAAAAAAATAAAACTTCTACACTTACATAATTAAAATTATTTTTCATAATTTAATATTCTAGCAATTTTAATTTATCGTGGATTTAGTCAAACACGTAAAAAAACTTTAAAATTAACACATGCCTTAATACATTTTGGTTCAATGATATTTACCATATTTGGATTAATTGCTGTTTTTGATTCACATAATTTAACAGTACCACCAATACCAAATTTATATTCATTACATTCTTGGTTGGGAATAACAGCAGTTGTATTATATTTTTCACAATGGTTAATTGGATTAATAGCATTTTTATTACCTGGACTTAAAATGAATATTAGAGCTGCTTTAATGCCATATCATATATATTTTGGATTACTAATATTTGTTATGGCATTGGCAACTGCATTAATGGGTTTAACAGAAAAAGCACTTTTCGCAATTAAAGAGTATATACATTAAAATGTCATTTTTTTTAAATTATATATAATGGATTTATATTTATTTATTTTTAGTTATTCATCTTTACCAAATAATGGATTAATCGTAAATGTTTTGGGTGTACTAATAGTCGTATTTGGTGGTTTTGTTTTGTATTTAACAACTGAATCAAGTTATAAACGTAAACCATTACCAGAAGATGCAATGCTATTAACAAATCAAAATTAATATATTTAACCAAAAAAAAAATATTATCTTAACGGAAGAATTTAATAATTAATCAAAATCGCTTAAAAATCATCAATTTTTCTTTTTGCGTTTTTTTTTGGAAATTTCTGGTACCTATATATAAATATTTATTGTGATTTTATAAATTAATGTTTAATAATTTTTTATAAATATATTATATTATTTTTTATATTTCTATATGTAAAGTAAGAGAGAGATTGTCAAGTCCAAAAAAATTATTTAGCACAAATATTTATATTTTAAATCTCAAATATCAAATTTACTTATCTTTATATATACATAAAATAAATTTATCCTATTATGTTATCATATATAAATATAATATATACTTAAATGTTGTAAATAAAGAAATTATAATATATTAAAACTTATGATTAGTTGGATATTTTAATTATTTATTATTTA
Organism: Empis stercorea; assembly: GCA_949752835.1. Taxonomy (NCBI): domain Eukaryota; kingdom Metazoa; phylum Arthropoda; class Insecta; order Diptera; family Empididae; genus Empis; species Empis stercorea. The sequence goes on from OX457087.1 coordinate 39,878,147, forward strand.
ACAATTGAAGTTAAATTTCACCATTTTTGAAATGCATCAGTTTAATTATTTTTTTTTAAATCGAATTCTCATTTTTAAATAAAGAGAAACAGTCAGTACTTTCATTAAGAAAACAGTCAGTACTACTTTCATTCATTATTCATAAAACTATAAAAAAAAATTTACATGAAATTACATTAGTATCAATAGTGGTAAGAAAAGAATTGACAAAGGTATTCAATTTTCAGAAATCAGGGTCAATCAGGGCCTTTAAGAAAAATCATTTTTTTGGACGCAAAATGTAGTCAAAAATTAATTTTGACACTGGGAGGCAAAAACTTGGTGGAAAATCAAATAAAATTTTTGAAAGATTGACAAATATGAAAAAAAATCTAGGTACAATTATGCGAAGTCTGGCTTTTTAATAAAAGTTAAAATTAACACTATCGATTAAAGCCCCACTTGTACGCCGGCCTTCTTTCTCTCAATAATACGTATAACAGAAAATTTCCAAGGTTGAGCTAACATTTTAAGGTTTCTGACTGCAGCAATTGAGAGATCATCAAAAAATAATTATAAACGATAAAATTTAATTTCTAAATTACAACCACACAGATTTGAAAGTAAATTTCCCAATTATTAATTATTAATTACTTTATGGTTCTAAAATAGTTCTAGCCTATGAAAAAGCTTGGGGTATTACATTGCTATATTATTTTATAAAAATTTGTACAAAAAATGATATATGAAATAGTTTCTCTATATATTATTACTTTATGGTAGAACGAATTTTTTTTATCTATTAATTAATGCAAAAATTTATTGTTTAAAATTTAATTTATTAGAACATTTTATCAATTTTACGCATAAAAAACTAGTTCAATTTATTTTTAATTTACTGTTAAATATTTATTTACCAAAGAAAAAATTATTATTACTTCAATTTAATCAATTAAAAATTAAATGAAAATATATTTTTAATTATTTCTGAGTATACATAAAATACATAAATATGATCAAATAATTTTTAAGTCTTATAAATATTTATACATAAAGTTCAGTATTGTGCTCGAGTGAAATGAAATTTTCATACAAATTTGACATCGTGAAATCAGAAATGAAAAATTTCGCTCCTGATTTCGCTCAAGTAGTACTGAGCTCGCGTGAAAAAATTGTGAAAAATCGTAAAAAATAATGAATTTTGTGCTTATCAACAGATGGCGCGCAAAAGTCTCCTGATTATTTTTCATGTGAAATAATGTTCAGAACATTATTTCACGATGAAATTTTGACATTTGCTAGTTTTTTTTTTGATTCCTTTGATCACAAATTTGAATAGCTGACGTTGAAAGGTCAGTATATAAAATTAATGACCTTTCAACGGTCTTGAAATGTGAAAATATTAAAATGCCAAATTAATTTGTCAAATTTTATTTACAAAATATTTTTCACAACTTTTTCACGGCTATTTCACAGGAGAGTTTGTAGAGCTTTGGAGATCGCGTTAAAATTTCATTTCACTCGAGCACAATACTGAACTTAAGTAAATTATTAATAATTGATAAAAAAATTATAAAGTAGGTACTCCAAAGGGGGTATTTTTTAAAAAATATTAATTTACAAAAATATTCAATTCTTTATAATTAACTTTTATTTGTACAATTAACTTTTACCAAACAGTAAAATAATTCCACAGAGAATTTACTATTTATTTATGAAAATTACAAATAATAGTAATCAAATATAATTTTATTTAAATTATTATGTAGGTATACAATAAAAAAAAGTATACTAAAGGAAAAATTACAGGTAATATAACACTGAATTTTTTACCATATATGTATACTTATTTACAAACTTATAAATTGACTTTTAGCATTTTTTTACATAAAATTGTGTATAGATATTTTTGGCCCTACATTAAAAGTTATATAAATGCACAGGAGGGGGTTCATAATATAATAATTTTATGTGAAAATAAATATGATTTTTGTTAATGTAGTTTAACAATTGCAATAAGTCAGATAGCAAAATATTTACAAAATATTATGTACCCTTTAAAGTTTAAACAAATATATCTAGCGATAACATTACATTTCAATATTTTGCAATGAACATGTTTTTCTTCGACAAAAAATAACAATATAATTTTTGGGTCTCTGATGGCGGGTGTAATATTGAATTTTACTCTGCAGTACGAAGCGTCACCTGAATACTTAAATAAATTGTTAGACAATTTGTCGTACAAAATTAAATAAAAGTACAGTACATCGTCAAAAATTTATGAAAAATAATCAAAATATTCAAGTGAAGAAGAGTTAAAAGTTTAAAATTTAGTAAAAAAAAAAATATAGAAACTTTTAATTTTTTTGTCCTAAAAGTAACAATTCTCAGTTTAATCTATGGAATTATATAAAACAATTAATCTCTGGAATTATATACCAAACTCTACTATTACGTACAACTTGTATTATCTCAAAAATAAAAATTTAAATTTGATAGATAACTAATGTTGCTTGAACAGTAGCCTATATCTGTAATATACATATAATAAAAATTCTCCACAAAGCTGCACAATTTTATATGGCAATGTAATAAAACAAAGTGCAATGCAATCTATAATATTTTTAACCAACAAACTTCAAGAAATTCCCATAATTTAAAGCTAGAAGTGAGAAGTACCCAAAATTTAAAATCCTGCAATTATAATTTCTAACCAAATTGATTTTTTATAAAATTACTAATTTATCTCGGTTTTAATCAATTTTGATTTACATACTGTATACATTATAACTATTGAAGCGACGATATGCATTAATATTAATATATATTAAAGCTTTTGCATAATATCATTATTCCAATTTCGGTATAACCAAACAAAATAATAAAATTTATCCATGTAACATGTAAAATATATCATTATACTATAGTACAATGTGGAAAATATGGAAAATTGTAATGTTGTGATGTTGTGAAAACTAAAGGCGGGAATATGTTATTTAAATTTAATCGCCCACATACAATTTATATTAAAATCTCATCAAAATATTCAAATTTTTTGCATAATACTCAAGAGAGGAAAATATTTAAAAAAGGATATATACAAATTTTTGGTGTCGGTTTATTTTTTTTTTTCTACAAAAAAACATCAACATTAGCATGAAAATATCAATATAAAAACTGGATAATATTATACAATTTTATTTAATATTCACGATTCAATACTCGTATTGTAATTCCACCCAATAGGATATATATAATACTATACATTAAAAAATCCTCACAATATTCTTATTTTAGTTATCAAAGCCATCATGCATCGGTTTGGCAGACATGAAATTTCTAATTTTTCAGCAATAGTCTTTAACAACAATAAACAATAATCAACAAAAACTGATTATTAAAATTAATCATTTATATAAGATTTAATTCCTGATTGGAACTGAAATACTTTTTTTTTAAAGTTTAATTTAATTAAAAATATCAAATACGTTTGTGGTAATTCATGGAAATTAGAAGTAGGAAAAAGCCACTTTATACAGCCTTAGAAGTAGGAAAAAGCCACTTTACACAACTTTTGTAAATTCTGAAAACAAGACTGAGTTGGTTTCAATTTTTATTTTATGACTTTCAATAGTTGTTGTGTCTCTGACCCCCCTCAAGAGAGGTGGAAACATTAAAATAATTACTGTACAATTTAAAACATAAATATTATACAATTCAAATAGCATTATACAAAATTAGAACACTATAGATTAAATATGATCCTTCATGGATATGTTAAAGATTAAATTTTCAAACTTTACTACAAACATAGAAAAATTACAATGAGAAATTTCTTCATAACGATTAGAAATATTTTTACACTATTAATTTACCATATATAGTCTAGTTAGATCTAGAGTACTAGACAATTTATTAATATGTACTCACAAATTCACCAAAATCATGAAAATTATTTTTAATTAAATATTTAAATATATAGTTTATTTATTTACATATTTTGTAAATTTGAAATTAATTTAATATACAAACGTATACGTTTTTTTAATATACGTTTTCAATATTCCATCAAATATTCATATTTATAAATTTATAATAATATTTATTTTATAATTCTTGATTATTGTTTGTAAATTAAATATTTAATAATATATGCAAATAATAATTTTAAAAATTTTTAGAAATAATCAATATTTATTATTGTAATTTAATTAAAATAACTTAATGTAAAATAATAAACAAACAAACACAAATTAATTGAATTAAAAACTTTGTTTATTACGATTAGGATTATATAGAAATTTAATTAAAACTCTTATAAGTTTAATAACGTAAAATCATAAATGAGTATGTAATTGATCTAAGTTATTGTATATTATTTATATTTAATTAATAGTTATATCTGAGGTTTGTTTACTCAACCTGTATATAATTTACGAATTAATTAAGTGCCACTGCCAACATCCGAAATATTTAAAATGAGAAATTTCTTAGTAAACTAACAAGAAGAATTGTATAAGTGGGTATTAGAATATTTAAAATAATACTTAGCACAATTTACAGGATACACACAGAATAATAATTATGTATATAATTTAATATTAACCGTAGCGTATCCATAGCGTATATGTATATATAGCTTTTTTTATACGTAGCGTATATATAGCTTTGGACACAGCCAGTTTTTAAATTATTTTAATTTGTGAAGTACAATTAATCAAGTTTAAGAACACAGTCGACTACTCATTTCTAAATTTTCTAGCTTCAATAGATATAAATTATAGTTGTGCAGCTTTAGTTTAATATATATAAATATTCAAAACAGGAATTAATTACATAATTTACAAAATAATTACTATAATCTTTTAAATTTTCTATGTTTTTTGAAGTAGGTACACATATTTTTGTACCATAATAATCGACAAAATGGAAAAAATCAGCAATCGGTGGGCAACTTTTTCAATTTTAATTATTAAAAATTTCTATATTATTAAAGGAATAAATATTTTAGACTAGACTTGTTTCGTTCAAGAAGCTAGATCTAATTCCAAATCCGAAGTCCTAAAAGATATATTTTGTATGGTACTCGTATAAAATCCTATCCTAGGTTGTTGTCAGTCCAATAGTTCTCAATATTTCTGGCGGCTGTGGTCCCAAAATAATAGGAAAAATTCTGCAGCCACTTCTAATTAGTAATCTGCGAAGTTTATAATCCCTCATATGAATATAATCCAGCCATTTTACCTATCCTTAATAGTAGACCAAGACCAACCAGTTGTTGTAGAAGGTCTGATTCAATTGTTTCGATTAACTAAGATTAATTTAAGTATAATAAAGATAATTTCAATTTCTGTTTCTTAAATTGAATCGAAGATATTGTTTGTTCGCTTACTGGTCCTGACATTTTATAAAAATTAAAGTAATTTAAATTAAATTCTCTTAAGTTCTGAAGTATTAAGGTTGAGGTATGCCAACAAAAATTTCAATAAAAATGTATACAGTATACATATACACAATTATTTCCTATTTTGGTTTCCCTAAGTTTGTATTTGTTTTCATTTTTATTTTTCTGAAATGAAATTTGATGAAACTTAAACTGAAGGTCTAATTTATATATTTATATTAAATTAAAGTAATTCAATGATTCTCTTTCTTGGACTATTTAAAAAAAATACATACGTGTATGTGTATTTCAAACTTATCTTATTTATCATTAATTTCCTTTCATTTTTTGTGGAAAAATGTAACCCAAAATCATGTACTAATATTTTTATCGTAATAAGGTGGTTTTGCCTGTTAGAGACATTTTAATAAAACGAGACTATATATAGTAAAAAAAAAAATTTCCATATTTAAATTTTATCCTTCATAAAATATAAAGAACAACAACAAAGTTCGTCTATTTTTATATTTTAAACTATACAAGGCTCTGTTTTTTATCAGGCATTTCGTACTCTATAATTTCCGATTAGAACAATAATGAAAATAAAATAACTAAAGTAGTACAAATTTAACATCCTTTGTGATATTTTTTTTAAATTTTATATTACAATATTTGTTTTATGTAGAATAGAAAAAGGACCAATAAGGTCTTGTATTTTGTTAGCATAAAAAAATTCTGAGTAGTTCATATATGATCGAATCAGAGTTCAAAGTGAATAACTACATCAGAAAAGAGACGAAACAAAATACAAACATAGCCTTTTTTATCCCAATCCTTATTTAAAAAGAAAAGGTGGCCTAGTCGTGGTGTTCAATATAAGACGCGGTTCCGGACTAAGCTGTGCTTAAGTTGAATCCTATATAACTAAGATACCGTTTACTGACAACACTTCACTCCTTTCGATAGTTTGTTCTCTGTAAATACACTTATGACGATAATCCCCTGTGAATTCAGCTGATAAAATGTAAATATATGCAGTTAATCTGTTTGGCTTTTAAGCGGCTCATATGTTACTCCTTTTATTTTACTTTTATTTTTGTTGAAAAATTTCAATTTTTTTTGATGTGGTTATGTTGAAATATTTAAATTTTAAGAGCTTTTATATATCAAAAAAAATATATTAAAAGAGATGATATATTATTAACATTAACTGCCGAGAAATTGAAACACATCAAAGAATTTTGTTGTTGTTGGAAGTATTAAAAACCCTAGTAAATTAGAGTAACATTCTTTTTAGATTAAGTTTTTAATCGTTTTAGTATTTTTTTGTGTACATATTATACAGGGTGTCCCGGTTTGGGATGCTAATCCGTTAAGGGGTGGTTCCTTGGTTCATTATAAGCACAGAATCGTATGGAAAGGGGGGTGCATTTTCAACACCCACTGAGCTACAGGGTGTTTTAAAACAGTCCTTCGGAGAACTAGGTACAAGCACTTATTCAATTATAACTTCTAGCGTATTGAACCTAGAATATCCAAACTGGGCGCGTTATATAGACAATTAATTTACCTTTATTTCGATGTTACCGTTATTTTCACCGGTTGCTAGGTCTGCGTTAAATTGCGTTAAAGTTATGATTTTTTCAAAAACAAAATAATCAGATTTTGGAAACATGCCCGTTTTCTCAAAATTTTGTCGAGTGTAATTTTTGTTTTTAATTTGATTTGGATGCGTCATAGTGTTACCTACGAAATCGCCATACAAATCTTTAACCTGCGACTTCTGGTTTGCCCAGTAGAAACGTAACAAAAAAAACGTCCTTTAATTGTGTTAAAATAAAAAAATTGGTTTCGATTAAAATAATTTTATTTCAAAGTGTTATTTAAATAATTTTACCATTATAGGATTATAGCAGTTACTCAAAGTGACCTCCTTCCACCTGAATGCAAGCAAGTGCTCGTTTTTGTATTGATCTTCTCATATCAAGAGTTGGTATTTGGTCTCTAATTTTTTGCGCTGCTACCTCAATTCTGCCTTCAATTCTTCTAATGTTGTTATTTCGGTTGCATACACCTCTTCTTTCATCGTCCCCGAAACATAAAAGTCCATAACTGTTAGGTCTGGGGATCTTGCAGGCCAATGTATTGGGCCATTTCTTCCTATCCAACGATTTCTGTAGTTTTCATTTAACCATTCCGTAACAATTCGGCCATAGTGACTTGGAGCGCCATCTTATTGGTATAAATGTGTTCGCCTTTGTACAAGGGGAACAATCTTCTAGCAATCCTGGCAATTCATTTTGCAAAAATTGCAAATATTCTGCACTGTTTAATGTTGGTGCCAGAAAAAAAGGTCCAATGAACATATCACCAATCACATCAGCCCACACGTTTATGCTAAATCGATGTTGAAATGATCTCGTTCTTGTTGTATGCGGATTTTAACTTGCCCATTCGTGTAAGTTATGAAAATTTGTAATTCCATTTCTTATGAACTGCGACTCATCGGTCCATAAGATATTTGATGTAAATGTGTAATCATCGATATGTCTTTCCATCAACCAGTTGCAAAATTCCACTCGCTTCGCCTTATCTGCTGGTAATATCTCCTGCACAGCTGTTGTATGGAAAGGGTGTAATCTCTGCTGGTATAATACTCTTTAAATTGTTGTCTTCTTGACAAATTTAATTGAGAAGAAAGTCGGCGTATACTTATTGTAGGATCTGCTCTTACTGTTCTAAGTATACGTTGTGTTGAATGACATTCATTACGATTATATGTTGCTCTTCCTGTCTCTCGTAATCTTCTGTGAATACTTGAAAATACTCTAGCATCAGGAACGCGTCGTGCAGGATATCTAATACCATACGCTTCTCGTGCAGCCAAAACATTACCATCAGCCAATCCATAAAAGTATTGTATGTCTGCATACTCCAGATTTGTATATTCTGCCATTTTAATATTGCACTTCCTTGTTTTATTTTTATAATATCGCACTTGTTTGTTTAAATTTAAACTGAATAAGTCCCATAGTAAGCACACTTGTTTTATACACAATTATTTTATAAAAAGAGGTAATGGCTTATTTTATTGCAAGTTTACCAGCCTTAAAACTTAAGTTTTAAGTTTTTTTAATTACTTAGAAATTAGTGTCGGCAAGTTTTAAAAGCGTAATTACAACTACCTCCAATAAATTATTCTAAAAAAAACCCACATTTAACTTAAGTGAATGAAGTCCTGAATTTTTCAATTCAAATATGTACCTGATTTGGCAATTAAAGGACGTTTTTTTGTTACCTTTCTACTGGGCAAACCAGAAGTCGCAGGTAAAAGCTTTGTATGGCGATTTCGTAGGTAACACAATGACGCACCCAAATCAAATTTAAAAAAAAAAATTACACCCGGCAAAATTTTTAGAAAACTGGCATTTTTCCAAAATCTGATTATTTTTTGCAGACCTAGCAACCGGTGAAAATAACGGTAACATTGAAATAAAGGTAAATTAATTGTCTATCAAACGCGCCTAGTTTGGATATTCTAGGTTCAATACGCTAGAAGTTATAATTGAATAAGTGCTTGTACCTACTTTTTCGAAGGACTTTTTTAAAACACCCCTGTGTTCAGTGGGTGTTGAAAATGCACCTCCCCCCCTTCCATATGATTTTTTGTTTATAATGAACCAAGGAACCACCCCTTAATGGATTAGCATCCCAAATCGGGACATATGTATATATTTTTAGGCGATTTAAAAATTTAATTTAAATATTTGTAAATATTTAATGTTAGGATATTATTTTATGTATGTATTATTCAAATTAAATTAGCTGAAGTGTAATAATAATAAAAAATTCAATATTGTTAAATAATTTTTGATATTAAAATTTATAATTATATATTTTTTCGTTTAATAAAACTGTTCATTTATTATTGTTTTGGCTATTTAATTATCCTTCCTTTGTATGTCTGGCCTTCCGGATTATTATAAATAAACTGCCTAAATAAATAAACTAGCAAAAAATAAATAAACTACATAAACTATAAACTATGTACTAGTAAAATATGATACAAAAATTGAAACGAAGCTAAACTAATAGGACTTAACATTTAAGTTATCAATGAAAAAATCTCCAAGTAAAATTAAATCGATGTCATTCTTCTTCTTCTACACAAGCCTCAGATTGGATATTCTTCACAAGCCTCAGATTGAATTCCAAAGAAGAATGAAAAATGAATCAATATTGCCGAATCCAGTATAATGGTTAATAGAGACTGTCTACTACAACCAGCAGGGCCGGCGCTCCCATAGAATAGTATGAACAGCTTGACGGGGCGCTAAAATTTAAGAAATCTTTAGGGCGCCAAAATCCATCAGAAATAATTTTTTTTTTTTAATTTTCAAGTAACGAACAAAAAGTATGAACTAGTAGAGTACAATATAAATCTATTTTTTAAATGGATACATACATATAGTATATTTTATATACCCATACACCTATGAATTTATATAATAAATTATATAGCCGGAGAAAAAATTCTTGCTCTTTCTACTATTCTACAATTCTACTCTTCACTATATTTTAATTGGCTATGGCTATATAGGTATACGTTACGTATAGTACAATATATTTTTTTTTATATGCGAAATTTTTGGAGGCACAGAGCACAGATTAAAAATGTAAATACATTCATTATAGTGGTCTGGATGAAATGACGAATGGCCATATTTTCATCTGGGATTTTCTCTAGCACCCTTGGATGGATTGGGGTAAAATTTGGTAAACACATTCATTATAGTGGTCTATAGTTAATCATGCTAGTGCTCCTCAATTAGTTCTAATTTTGAAGATGGTTATATGATGAAAACGTGATTTCTGATATTTTGTGGGAAATAATTCTATAGGGCTAACATTTTCAGGGGCATATCCTACCTCTTGGGTGATGTGGAAACGGATTTTTTACGGCAACCGAACATTTTTTGTTAGGGCGGCATTTTTGAAAAGCGCACGGGGCGCAAAAAGGGTTAGCGCCGGCCCTGACAACCAGAATATCCAAATGTGTAAAACTATTGGAATAAAACCGATTATATGGTCAAATATTAAGTAGACATTACTATTTTGTTATAAAAGATCTCCTTAAATTGCTACAAACCCCTAAGAAGCCCTAACTAACTTGATTTTTCCACATTTTCATTTTCAAATAAGTTTCATTATATTCAGAAAAAAAATTATTATAATTATTATCTATTTTCCAACATATTTTTTTCCAAAATATGATAATAGTATAGAAAATATTATGTTGTCTAAAAAAATTCAATTTAAAATAATTTTTTTTTAATTTTAAATGTTTATATACTTATATGTATTAGTTTTATCAGTACAATATATTATTTATATCTGTTCGTGGATAGGCAAAAGAAATAATAATTATATTTTTTTACAGATAATTTTTTACAGAACAGATAATTTCATGATAATTATATACTTTAAAGTTGTTAAACATATTCTAAATTTTATTCTGCATCAATAAAACTATTAAATTGGCATTTATACAATTTTGTGATACATAATTAAATAAAAAAATTCCTATTGAAATATACACATATATATTTAATTACATATACAAATATAATATACTATTGATATAATTTCGCCAACATTATAATAATTTAAATTCTGTCATCAAATATTTACCTAATTCCCACATTGTTTCGTGTCAGGTTTAAGTTTAACTATGATAAAAATTAAAAATATAATATAAATTTCAGTATGTTTGCTAAAATTACAATTATATTGAAAGGGTTATAACAAAAAGTTCATAAAAGTGGAAAAACAAGGATACGATATATATATTATATACATATATAAGTTATGCTATTTTAATTAGCATAATTACAATATACATTTAAATGTAAATAATAGTAGATAATTAATTTTTATTTCGATTTCCGGGTTTAACTTTTTTTGTGTTTGCGAATTTTAAAAATTTTAATTGTATTTTTAATTTAGAGTTTGAATTTAGCTTAGAGTCTATGTTTATTATAAGTTTTAAATATTTATAAATAGATTAAAATAAAATGTTAGGTATTTAGTTATATTTATTTGTAAATGTAATGCTATTTAATTAATAAATTTCTGCAATAGATGAAAAGTATTTGTTTAAATTATTATTTATTCACTAAGAATTAATAAAATCAATATGTCCATCTGAAAAAAAGAAATTTTTCAATAATATAAAAACATCAGGTAAAAATTCAAACTTTTATCTATAATTAATAAATTTCTCTTAAATTATAAAATGTTCTATTTATTAAATAAAACAATTGACTTTTAGCAAAGCCGTATATAATATATACGGCTTTGCTTTTAGTTACTAAATTTTCCAAAATTTATTCAAAATGACAACTGTAAAAAATTTTTAATAAAGAGAATTTTTCAAATAAATTTTAAAATTTTCCAATTTAATTTTTTTTATAATATTAGTATGTTCACACCAGCTCGAAATTATGTGATTTGTATTATTATCATAATTTTGACCAAAATTAAATTCAAAATCATGTGATTTCCCATCCATTGAGATGATTTGTAAATCATATCAAATATAGTAATTTTGTAGAAATCATGCTCAAAATCTTGTCAGACTCGAATGTTCCACCATATTAATCTTAATTTAGCCCTGAAAACTTAATTCCTGTCATCTTGTCATTTCTGACATGTTGTATTTTCTGTTATCAAGTCATCATTGTATAGTATTTTCTGTCATCAATATGTATAACTTTAATTGCTACAATATATATCAGAAAATATTAAAGTTATATATTAATAAAATTATTTACCAAAAAAATATAATTTCCAATAAAATTTATCTTGCTATTTATTATTTATTTATTTAGATTTTTATCGTCAACTTTTTAAAATACTATACCAAAGATAATTAAAATTAATGAACAAATAGCAATTATTATTTTAAAAATCATAAATTATATCAATTTACTAAGGATAAATAATAATAATTTAAAATAATATATTTCCATTTTATTGAATCGTATTTAAAGCTAAGAATTTTTAGTTACGTTAATTGTTGGTTATATTGAGTACCATATTTTTTATATATATACAAATATATTGCATTGACAGAAAATTACAAAACTGTCATCAATCGTGGGACTACGACTGCGGAGCACTCTTACTCTTGAAGGAATGATCAGGATACTTCTTCCTTCCTCTTCTGTTTGGGTCACAGCCCGTGGTGTCTATTAAATTTTTTTCGTATTTACCTCCATTTGTCTGTACTTTGCTTCTTCTCTACGATTACTATCTTCTTTAGATCTTCTGGAATTTTATTGATCCATCTTCTTCTCGGTCGATCTCTGTTCCAATTAATACTGGATTGAGCATTAATTTTTACTTTTCTGTTTATTAATTCTCGGTTTGTACTGATTTAACCCTTTGCACCCAAACTATCCTATTCTTTACTTCAACTCGAACGGCGCTTGAGAGGGGCGCCATTACTAATTGTGATACTATATTTCTTATATTGCGCACGCATTGCTAATTTTCGTTTCCCTTGTATAAATATACATGTAAAATTGTATTATCGGTATTTGTTTACCAAAACAAGTAAATTTGTTGTGTAAATTGTTCGTTTACATAGATTAACTATACTATTTATAATTTAATTTATATTTATAATTTTTTATTAAAACTACTGTCGTGTAGTTGATTATACCCATACTAAAAAAAAGGTTCGGCTGCAAAGGGTTAATATTCACCATTGTCATAATTTTTGTCCAAATATGTTGCATAGCCCCTTTCTTCAAAGGTTCTTAGTATAATATATACGACTTTGATAATAGCTTTTATTTTCTGCCTTTATTTTCTGGATTGGATAAATTTTCTGTGATTCTTCTTACTCTTGAATTAGACATTCTCAGGTAATTTGTCTTTTCTTCATTAATTTTTAATCCAATACGAAAATTCCTGAAACATGTGAATTCATCTCCTCTATACATTATGTAAAGGTCATCAAATATTTTGCATTGTACGACAACCTACCGAACAAGCATGTGTATAAATTAAGGAGCAATAAAAAGATTAGAACATAAAATAAGGCTTCTAGAAATTTATGCAAGAGAACAAGAATAAACTAAAAAAAATCATAAAATTACTAAAATAATATTAAAGCTTGTATTTATTTTAATTTTAATTTAATGTCAATTGCCTATAGATATAGCTCCAAAAAAATTTATTACATTTTAATTTTATATCTGAAAATCTACACTAAAAAAGTCATAAAATCAGTAAAGTTTTTAATAAAAATTCAAAAATTGTTTTAATGTTAAAATAATTACTAACGACATCAAAAAACTTCTTACAATTTTGTATTTTCAAAACAACAAGAATATTTTAAAACTCTACATAAACGAAATTTACTAAAAAAATCCATTATTCATAAAAAGTTTAAAAATTTTATATAAATATTATTACTTTAGTTAAAATTAAATAAAAATCCTTTAACAACATTTTTTTTTATTTCGTAGATATAGCCATTAGATTCAAAGTTACATTAGGGGGCAATCGATTTACGAAATTTTGACATTTTATTATAGAGATATAATTGAAATTTGGTTGCATAAAAATTAAATTTGTTGGACATTTGAAATTTTGATTACGATTTAAAAAAATTTAATTGTAAATTTATCCAAGCAAAGTTAACAATTTAAAAAAATATAATTGTAAATTTGTCCAAGCAAATATATTTTAAATTATTGACATTTGTAGTGACAGGTCCCTAATTTTGATATTTCTCATTATGGATAAATATTTATACTCGTACGTGTAATAGCACGGGGGTTCAAAATATATACATATGTACATGTAGGCAACAAATTTTTAAGTTCATTTTTTTTGTATTTGGTCTAGAGCTGAAAAATGTATAGATGGGAGTAAAGCACAGTATACTAGTAATTGCATTAAAAAGTCTTCCATAAAAGCACTACTCAACTGGAGTGATGCATTAAATATACATATACTTGTATATAAATATGTGTGTATATTTTAATCAGGGGAATTGCTGATGCTGATGTTGTTGTCTGACGACACAAAAAAAAAGATTTTTTTTACAAAATTATGAACAGCATAAATATTTCATGAGCATAGCATACATATGTACATACATACATATAAAAAATAAAATTAGATAAATTCTATATACATATATTATATATAGTTTAATATCCTGGGTATGAAAAATGTACAAAAAAACACACTCTGTAAAAACGCTTCTTCATCAAATTTACTTTTGCAAGGGCAAAAATCTCGTCAAGTTCAAATCAGGTATCAATTTAAATTTTTTTTGTTAGAATTAGTAATGGTTAAAATTTTAAAAGCCGTAGGAGATTTCAATTTAAACGATATCATAATAATTAAGGAATACTGAAAATTTAAAGAAAAGTAATGCAATATTTGAACATAAATAATTTTATAAACAACTTTCAAATTAATTTCTTCTTTAATATTGTAATAATTGATTCATTTTTACTGACATGTTCTTAATCCAAAGTCACTTTGAACGTAAATTTACATAAAAATATTAAATTTATTTCATATTTTTGTCAAATTTCAATAAATTTTAAAATTCCAATATTTAAATTTTAAATATATATTCGCAAATTAAATCATAATTATTTAAGTCATTAACTAATCATATCTTCTGTTATAATATCGATAAGTAAATCTAATGATAAGTTTTATTATGTACATACATATATATGTATATATTTTGTTAAAATGAGTGTTTCTAAAGTGATGTTTGTTAAAGGTTTTTTTATTTCAGCCCAATACATTAAGGCCAACAATTATATTTATATCCATACATATATGTAAAGAGATACATTTATGATAAAAATAAAATATAATTGATTCTGATGATCCCATATATAAATATATTCTCTATACACCAAAAACAATTTGGAAATTTTATATAAGAGTATATAATAAAATTCTAGTACATATATATGTATACATATATAATAAATTTTAGGATATAGTATATAATAGAATAAGGACGACGACCGTTGTCCATGGGAATTTACATATTTTGTTACACACATCAGAGTCAGAGTTGAACATGAATTTCATAATGGAATCAAACTAAAAAAAAGAGGAAAATTATTATATAAAAAATTATAGGGTGACAATATTATAAAATTATAATTTTTATAATTAATTTTCAACAAAAAGAGTAAAACAATTTTTGAAAAGTTAAACTCCATTTTCTTTAACAAAGTATGGAGGCTACAAGTTAAACTCCATTTTCTTTAACAAAGTATGGAACAAAGTATTTAAAAAAATAATTGTAGGGCCAGGACAAACTTAAACTGACTCAATCATATTGTAATATATATCTAAATATTTTTTGAAATTCTTCCAAATTTCCTTTTCCTTTTCTGTCCTTTTCCTTTAATGATATTTGTTCTAGAATTTATTTCGATCATATCAATTTGTTAATTATAAATGCCACAATTTCGATAGAAACAGGTCAACATCAGTCCTTAAAATATCATATAAATCAATTTTCCATTTCCGTAAGAATTTTTGCAAGTTTTACCTTTAAATGAACTACACTTGAAATGAAATTATATAAACGTTTGCTTAAAATGCCGGTATTGATTGAATTTGAATTGGATTTTGCAAAGAAGTACCCTGTAAACATTTATATTTATGAAAATCATTATAATTCTATATATTTTCTATGTGTTACTCTGACAATATATTTTGAATAAATATGAATATAATATGTATGTATAAATCTTCATATAAATATTGTGATACAAAAACTTACTTACTATAATATATGTATAGAATAATACTCGTGTCGTCTATGTACAAATAAATTATATACATATTAATAATAGTTATCGTCCTGGAAGAGTGCTGTTAATTTTTGATGTAATTGAATGGCTTTTAAGCTCGACTGCGTTTGATATTTCATTTGGCAACAATTTAATTTCAATTAAATTACAAAAAAAGTATACTATATATATACAAATATATAATATATACAGTTGCTCACAAAAGTATCCGCCCTACTTGGTTCCAAATATTTAATGTTTTACACTTAATTTTCAATTAAGTATTTTTTTTAATATTGGCTATAAAAAGCCTTTACTAATGCACTTTATAATACTAGAAAAACATATTAGAAAAATGAATTAATTATCAGAAAAACTTACATAGCTGTCCGAACTCATAAAACAATTGACACTAAAGTCGGCCACTAAGTGTGTATGCATACGGGGGACTTCCCCAAAGTAAGTTTAGTTACCAAATAGTTTCCAAATAGTGCGCCTTTCGAGAAAAATTGCATTTCCGAATTATGTACTTAATTGTTTGGTTGTCGATTTTTTCTGAAGTATATTTAATTTTGATATTTCTATGATTGGATTATAAATTACAAGACTAAAGAATGTTAAAAAATAATAATTATTTGTTTTCTGATATTTAAAACTTAACGTCTAAGAATAATTCTACTGAATAAAAGAAGTGGCCGGATACTTTTGTGAGCAACTGTATGTAGAAATTATATTTATAGCTGCAGTTTTGTCTTTCTATCTATATAATACAAAATATACAAATTTAATTCTATGTATGCATATAAAAGTTTTTAGGGATGTATGCGAGTATTATATAGAGAGTTACGAATTGTTGCTTTAAAAAAATAATAATTAAACTTAATTAGGCATGAAGTATACACTGGACGAACATTTCAATTTAATTTTTATATTTGTCTCTTCAGCTTTTTTTTTTCAAAAAAATATTTAAACCAATATTATTAATATAATTATGAATATGTTTATTGGAATTTTTATTATTTAATTTTCGTTTCTCCTTGGTATCACAAAAAGGTTACATTACTCTTTTTTTGACAAAAGACATAACAATTATTATCGGAAAATATTGAGGGGCTTTTAATGCTTAAAATTTGAATTTGATGCATTTAGTTAAACGACTTGTCAATTTGAATTTGAATGTCAATTTGAATTTGATGCATTTAGTTAAAGAAATAAACAAGTTTGGCTCTATATTTATACGAGCCGAATATTTATACGAGTATTTATACTATTACAATTTATATTATGTTTAAATGGCTATCTCTGTTATATAAGATGAATAGATTACTTTTTATGGTTAGTATTCTACAATTGATTCAAGTCTACTATTACCTCTTGAAGCAAGTGTGACATTGTTCCCTACAAATATTCTCAACATTACTTTATATACTTATGAGTTTGTTCTTGAAATATGACTATCGACCATAGCCACCTCCTATTGATATATCCCACTATTACACAAATTTTGTTTTAATGTATGACAAAATTATTAGATAAAATTATATTTATGTATTCTTAGAATGTATACAACACTACAATATACACATAAGAATTACTGATTAGATTTGTTATGTTTTTTATATATTTTTATTGACATCTAAAATATTAAAAACTTCTTTAATCCAATAAAAAATAAAGAAAAACACAAATAGCAAAACATTAAAAGTTTCGGTAATCTTAAGAAAATAGAGGAAAAGTTTTTTTTTTGTTAATTTTAATAACCCATACCGTATCTTCTATTCTATCAATACAATATTTTATTTTATACAAATATTTGTGCGAAAATTCAAGCTAAATTTCTTAAATAAAAAGAAAAAAAACTACACATATGTCAACTATGATTTTTATGGATAAGATATTTGTGTATACATAGATGACATCAGTATTAGAAAAACTATAGCAGACATCCATTAAGGATATAGAATTTCTTAATTTCATTGAGTGTCCAAAAACAATTTGGTCCAACAACAAATATATATATTTAGTAGGTATATACATATATAAGAAAGCATACCGAAAAAAATGATAATATAGCAATGCAAAGATTCCATTAAGAATGTAACCCATAAAAGTCAGAGATCTCATTAAGTCGCACGTGAAAGTTATCCGTTTTTTTTCTTCTGTGTTGTTTTCTCCTGTATTTTAACCTAAATTAATAAAAGAGGCCATCTTCAACATACCTACAAAAATCTCTGACAACAATAACACTATTTTGTAATATTGGAATTTTCGTTGTTTAGATATATAGGCAAATAATTTCTTTATCAATTTCTCCCCCTTTTTTACTTTAATGATATCACTAATCTACACTGTAAAAACAATTCCTTAGTTGGTATAATAATATTTAATGAAGTTTATATATAAATTCATTAAAATCGGAAGGATAATTTTTCCCGATATGTTAGAATTTTTCCTTTCGTATGCAATTAAATTATTCGCTCAATATAAGCCTATATGCTGGGCTAGCTCAATGCAGTTTCCAGAAAAATGATTGATGAAATATTGTCTAGAAAATGAATATTCCATACAAGTGCGAACTAAATACTTAAAGAAGGTTAACCATTGCACTACAATAGTCAAAAATATGCTTAAACGGAAATATTTGTCAAATGATTAAAGCCATATATTATGTCACAAGAACAAGTCGTGTGCTATCCTCCAGAATAAACATTAGAAAAAAGATAAAAACATTTTAAAAATGTTGTCAAAAGAGAAGATGCATTTACGTAGTGGAAATTTTTTAACGCAGTATTTAGGACTATCATTATTTTTACTGAGAGCACTGGCGCGTCGGACAGAAAGACTAGCTACAGTTCAAAACTATTCATAAGATTTTTCGAAGTATAAAATTTATGATATAGGTTTCGTTAAATATTTTTTCCAATTTAACAGCAACTTATTTAACAGTGTACAAAAATAAAACTTTTAATTTATTCCATAGAAAAGGGTCTCAATGGTAAACTATAGATGTCTATAGCTATATAAATATTGTCGAAATAAATTTAGCTATTGTCTAATACAAAAAAAAACTGGCTAAAAGTATTATATTATCTAAATATTTATATATCAAGATTGAAAAGTAATAAAAGAGATTTTATTGTCACATATATTCTAATAAAGGTAATTGTACTTTATTTAACTATTAAAATGGTGTAAGTAATTTTATTTACCTTTTTTTCTGTTGCGAACGAATATCCTTTTTCGTTCTTTAAACATTTTTATTCTTAATTATTATTCCTTTTATATTATATAATACTTAAAATAAACAAATTTTATATACATTTAATAGTAAATATATAACAAAATTTATTTATTTTCAAATTAGCCGAAAGATATAAATTTCAGATTAAATTTATATCTAATAAAATGTTACCTAAGAAATAGATTTATAGGTCAAATGAGTCAGTAATTCAATCTATTTCGGGGATTAATTAGTTTTAGATTTTTATTTTTTTATGTTAAACTCAAAAAGGATATATATAGTCAAAAAAAGAATTTTTTATAATTTAGAAAAACAGTACGAACGGATATAATAAATTTCAACTACCGTATATATACTTAGGATTTCAGGCATCGAATATTTATAGAAACAGACAAAAATTATACTAAAAATATAAATATGTAGTTGTAAAATAAATGTACATAAATTACAAAAATTATCTGCAAAAATATAATTAGCGATTGAGGAATTGAAATTGAACATTTACTTAATAAACCAAAGTAATGCAATATTTGAAGTAATGCAATAATTTGAAATTCAAATTTTGAACATAAATAATTTTATAGATAACTTTCATATTAATTTCTTCTTCAATCTTGTAATAATTTATTCATTTTTACTGACAAATCCAATTTCACTTTGAACTTAAAGTTACCTTAAAAATATGAAATTTAGTTAATAATTTTTGTCAAATTTAAATAAATTTTAAAGTTCGAATATTTATATTTTGATGTACATATTCTCAAATTAAATCATAATAATTATTAAGTTATTACCTATTATAATTTCTGCTATAGAATTTTTGAGTTTAGATGAGTATGTAATATAGGATTTATTAGGTTACACGCGTGTATGTACTCGTATATAAAATAAGTGTTTCTAAACTGATGTTTGTTTAAGGTTTTTTTTTTAATTATTTATTAAACTTTCGTAAAATTCGACTTTTTTATATATTGGCTTTTAAAAGCTAATACAATCACAAATTCCATTTACTTATATCCTGCTGAACCTAAACTAACCTAACGTTTGCAAAAATGGGGAAATTATTTACAAAAAAAAACATTTATTTTACTGAACTTTAAAAAAAAGTTTAATAATTTTCTTTCAAAAAGAAAGTTCTGGTAATTTATGTTCAAAAATTTTTGTTTTGTTCAAATTTTTGTTTTGTTCAAATTTTTGTTTAATTTTTGTTTACGAAATAATTAAACTTTTGAAAAATTAGCTGAATCGTATTTTGTTTAAATTTGAAATTTTGGTAAAGTTGTTTAACACGTTGATGGACACAAAAAACATCACGTGATTCAGCTATAGCTGAAACAAAAGATCACATGATCACTCCATTGCAATTGCAGTAGGTGTCCGCGAACGTGTTAATAATAATTACTATTTTGTCTTGATCGATGATCTTTATGAGATCCAAGAAGAAGCTGTTCAAAGGAATGTTTTATTATAATATCTTCGATTATAATATTTTGATGACCTTATGGTAACATAAATTAAAAATATTACATGTTACAAACCAATAAATTTTGTAATGAAAAAAAATTATATTATGAGCTAACTATACATTATAGATCCATCAATTTTTCTATTTCTATTTCTATATATCGTACTATATAAAAGCTAATAAATGTCATCATCACATCACATTTAATATTGGATATATTCATGCTATACCATTTATAATAGCCCCCAAAAATACTTTAATTTTTTTTCCCCCTTCCAATAAAATCAATTTTGACAACTTATCAACCTAACAAATCCTTCACGCTTTTTTTAACATTATCAAACTAAAATTGAAGGATTTTTTTTGGGTTGTAGATTTATAAAAATAAAAAAGTCTAAGAATAAGAAAAATTGAGTCGCACACGGAAACCATTTTAACCAATTTTTTGATAATAATAAATTCTTTTTTTTTGCTTAACAATTTTTTATGCTCAGAAGCAAATATGTGGAAAAGTAATCGAGTGAAATAATTGACTTTATCACTCACAATATGTAGACGCTATTACAATAAAACTGAAAGCAAAAAAAAAAATAGAAAAACAAATATGAAAAGCTATCAATTTTTTATAACATAAATTTTTATCTATTTAGTTACCGAAAAAATTGAAAAGTTATAAAAAAAGTTTTAGGATAGCAATTATTTGAGAATAAAAATTATATGAATCTATTCTATAAAATTTAATGAAATGCGGTCTTATATTTTTAATGTTTTTAAAAAAATATTATCATATCGAAACAAATATGTCAATTCAGAAAACCTATATACGAACGGAATAATAATAATGGGCTCTAATATTCTAATTTCTTATATATACTTATTCACATTCCATCCACAAGTTGCACTACACCACATATTTTGTTAATTTTGCGTAACGTGTTGTGCGAGGAGTGTGGGTATTGATATTGATCTGTTTCTGATTTTTCCTAGATTCTCAAATTCCTCTTTTATAACTTATAAATTGTCAGACAAATTTGATTACGACTATTCTTCAACCTAATCTTCTTCCTCGTTAGGTTCGGGTGCGGGTTTATCAATTTTATCTTCTAGGACTTCTCTTGTACTGATATTGAATTACAAATTATTAGTAAATTTTATGCATATAATTATAATTTTTTTTGTAGGTAAATTTGTGACATTACAACAAACTATTGTAAAATATTAGGAATTATGACACTTTAAGTTGGATCTTAGATTTGTCTGTCTATTTCACGTGAAAATACACTTAAATGCTTTTTATGATTTTCTATTTTCATTTTTTTACTTGCCACCCCATTATTACTTAAAGATTTATGGGGTGACAAGGGTAGAAGATTAAATACATATATTTTTTTTACTTTTTACTTTATATCGTATGTAAAATTCTTTCGTTACAAAAATATATAAAAAAAAAAATGAATATATCAGAAAAATTTTTCTTTAACTTTGATCATTCAAGCTTAGTGAAAATATCTCTGGTACCGCCAAGATATAAAGATACTTAAATTTAAAAAAATATTATATATAAAATTATATGAAATAAAAAAAAATGAAACACATTTTTAGTATGTGTTTCAAGTGAGTAAATCTTAACCTCCGAAAACATAAAAAAAATGTATCTTTACAATATAGCAAAAAATGAAAATGAAAATTTCCTTTTAACATGCAATATTTAAAGAGAATTGTTAAAATGGCAAACGATATGTGAATATAATAATATTTTTATAAGGTATAAGTGAAACTGGTGAATATATAAATTTAAGTACTAAGCTGTGTTTTTCATTTATAAATAATAAATAAATTTTATATGCCATTTCTTTTTCATTTTCAAAATAGAATTCACATATTACACGTATGTATATTATTTTTTCATGTTTTTTGAAAATAACAAAAATAACCTTTTTTGTCATATTAAATATTATATAAATATTTGAATATGGAAATCTAAATAAATATTTACTTCTAATAACTGTAAAAAAATTGTATTCTGGATAAAATTATTATTAAAATTTTGAAATTTAGCTATTTTGTATTGAATTATACCGATCAGAATTTTGAATTCGATTAGTGAAACATAATTTCATTATATTAATAAGATGCTGATCAAATCGCCTAAATTATATTTATGTCAGTAAAAAATATAGATATGTATTTATCAATTAACTTTTTTCCATCCCACCAATATGTTTTTCCTAAATTATTTTTAATGTTCCTAATAGTAATATTAATTATAGTCATTATATAAACAGTAAATATGAAGATAAATGAATTTTTCTATTATATTATTTTTCATAATCTTGCAGTATCTGGTTTGAACCATAAAGTAGGGTAGGTAACATAAAAATCCTAATTAGATCTATTTGAATCTGGTATATAAGTATAAATTATTAAAATATAATATAGAAAATTGTATTAATTAACTCTTAGATTTTGTTTTAACAGATTAGTAATGGGCGGAGATCTTATGACAAACAATCTTAACTTTTGAAGTAAAGTTTCGTTTGGCGACTCCGTCTCTGTAAAACTCTATAGCACTTATAATTCTAAAGCTTGAGTGTATGTTGTAGAAATATTTAACGGAACCTTATCTAATATGCGACCAATGGGCACCGGAACATTTCCCTAAAACAATTTCCCAAATACTAGTTTTACTAACATACTATCAAAGCTATATACATGTATAGGTACTATATAGCATCTGCATATATACATTTATGCAGATTTGTAGTATATCCGGTTTTGGTATAATTTTGCTGTTTCATGCCAACTGGATTGATGTTTTATGCCAACTGTGTGTGTGTCCTATAAATTGAATTTAGTTTGAAAAAATGAGTTAAAATTTGCAATTCGTCAACAGTTAGAGAATGAATGGTTAGAATAGTAGGATCGTTTACGAAGACATTGTTGGTTGGTTGGTTAGTAGAGGCGGGATTAGACCGGGTAATCTACGTACCTAGACCATAGGATAGAGCCGGGGTTAGACCGGTTAATCTACGTACCTAGACCATAGGCACCCCTTTACGAAACGTGTATCTTCTGTTTAATTATGCCACGAATCGTTCCATTCTACTTCTTTCATAACATTTACCAACTTAATAGGTTTCACCCTAATTACTACGAAATTTTTTAATCTCTTGTTACATAAAGTTGGACAATGACATAAGAGGTACTCAATAGTGTCATCATCATCTGCCCAACCTCTACAAAGTGTTTCCACGGTAAGTCCCAAACTCGCGGCGTGCTTACGCATGAGCAAATGGCCCGTGACTGTTCCTACATATATTCTGAGCATGGGTTTGGTGTTTGGTCATGTTCAGAATAGTTTTTGTTTGGTTAGCATTTCATTCGTCCCAGAACTTTTTGCCTCGGTAGCAATGCAGTTGAACTTTTTCCTGGATTTTCAAGTGGGATTCAATTTTCAGGTACTTCCATCAGACCACAGATCCGTAGGTAAGGACAGATCTGATTACGCAGGTATAAAGCCAGTGTATTTATTATCTTTGGAGAAAAGCCCAATTTCTTACCGTTCGCACCATTACAGGCCCAGAAAACCTTAGTTGCTTTCTCGTACTTGGTATCTTGGTGATAAATCCAAATACGTTTCCTGTCAAGAATTGCACCTAAAAATTTTACTCTATCTACTAGGGTGACTTTTATAATTCCAATTTTTGGTAATATAAAGTTGATATTACTGCGTTTATTCGAAAAGAGGCAAATGCCGCAATCAAGTTTCTATTCTTTAGTACTAAACGAATTCATCTAATAATGCATGGATTGATCCGTCTTTTCTTCAGGTACTCTATGACTATGATTGAGTTAATTTTAACATTGTTAAAAGCCCCTTCGATGCCAATTACATGCCCAAGGTCATGTTGTTATTACCTATACTTTTTTCAATCACATGTGCTGCATGGTGCAGGGCAGATAGAACTTGCTTGCCTTTGCAGTATTGCAGTACGCATGCTGGGTCGGTGTCAGGTTGTAATAGTCATTCTTATTTCGTGTTCAATTACTCTTTCTAACGTTTTCAGTGAGAAGGAGGTTAAGCTAATTGGCCGTTACGTTTTTGGAGAAGCGTAGTTGCCTTATCCCGGTTTATGAATAAAAACTAGTTTCGATTCGTGCCACAGTTTTGGGATGTAACCTAGATTGAGACAACCTGTTAATAACCTATGGATTCTACTAATGCAGGCTTTCTTAGCGTTCTGCAGAAGAGCGCGATATATTCCGTCCGTTCCCGGCGATTTAAATGGTTTGAAAGAGTCAATTGCCCATTTAATCAATTCTACGTCGATCTTGCTACTTATCATGTTCATTGATTGATCCGTTACCACTTTTGGAGTGTTCTCATCTTCCGCGTTATCCGACATCAAACAACCTGGGAAGTTTGTCGACATGTTTTTCTTCCATTTTATTTAGTACCGTTTTCTTCTGTCAACAGTTCTGGTTACGTATTTGATTCGCCCACGACTCTTTTTGGGCTTTTCTACAGTTTTTCTTTCAAATTTTAAACGCATTATAGCATTGCTCCCAATGTGGTTCCGAATTGTAATTTCTCGCTTTATTAAAGAGCGATACTAACGATCTTACATTTTCCAGCTCACCCAGAAGTCTAAGGTTGCCTAGCTTTACAGTGAGGCTTTCTTAGTGAACATGCGATTTTAAACGATTCTATCAACACATTTGTAGTGTGTGTATTCTCCTTCTCAATATCAGCCCTTGAACCTAACGTCTAGGGACGTTCTGACTGTTCTAACCTTACACTCATTTCCTCTGTGTAAACCTGCCAGTTAGTCTTAAGGACATGACCTGGTTTTTTCCAAGGGTTAACTAAAAACATAACCATGAGTGACATACTAGTTCGATCTGGTATTGGATATTTTTTGTACCTACAATTATGTCAATCATTTGTTTCCGGTTCTTATTATGAAAGGAGGGTTTATTACCTTTATTGAGCACAAATAGGTCACGGGTTAGAATTATAGTCTAAAAGCGACTTACCCCTATTATTTGTATCACTACTTCCCCATATTTTGCAATGCGAGCTCGCATCATTTTTGAGAGATAGGGTAGATAACACGATACAATGGCGATGTCTGGAAGACATCAATTATCCCTTTTTTTTTAGATTTTGAAGTTGAGACTCGGTGTCCACTTCCATAATCACAAGCTTGTTTGGAGCAGATTCCTGGTCGCCATCTGATTTTGGGAGATTAATCGTGATTCTTCTGGATAAAAAACCTTTGTCCACACTCATTATCATAAGCTGACCTTCCGTTATCTACCGCTGGTAGACTGTCCAACCGGATGTTTTTAAATTAATATTTCCGTTGAAGACCACAATTAATTTAAGAACATCCTTAAATTCCCGACCGTCGTTGCTCAGCCAGAGTGTAACCCTGGCTAGTCGTGGAACGTCCAATATAGCCTACCACCGCTAGTTACGCGCCTGACCACAATAATTCTCACATACCAATCTGTTCCTTTAAAAGGAAGCTGCTTTAACATTTGAATAGGTGATTCTTAATACATCCCCCCTTAATTTGCTCCACATAAACTGTGAGACAAAAATCACGGGTTCAGTTAACAGAACCTTTACCTGTCATTCCTCATATTTCATTCCTCATGCATCACTAATTTCTGGTAATGACAAGGTATTTTCATTACCCCTATCGATCAGAACCACTTTTAAGAAATATAATTATCATTCATTATTAGAATAGCACAATTCAGAATTTATAGAAGTTGTAATTAATAATGAAGCAATATATTAATGAAAAGTAATGATAATTTGTACTAACCTTTGATTTCTTATAGGAAACTTAACTGCTACAAATTAGTAATTCAGAATGTATCAATAAACTAAACACTGTTATTTAATATTATATATTATAAACACATTTATTGACACATTCGTACATTATTTTAATTAATTTCAACGAAGATAACAACGAATTTTACAAAATTAATTAATAAATTATTCATTAAACATTAATTTCATTAATTTAAATTTATTTATTAACCGTAATTGAATTATTCAATTAATTTAGAAAAAAAAACCCAGAGGATACAAAAATCTACGGTTTTTTTCTAACTGTCAAATCGTTATTACTTTTTTATACTATCATTATTACTTTACGGTCTAAGATTTATAGATAGATTTATTTATTTTATAGATTTTGTATATGTAAAAAATAATTTAATCAGTTTGGAATAGAAATTGGTTGACACATTGAGAAAATTTTGCTGTTATTGTGGTTAATTTTCGGATTTTCAATTTTACTAATTACTTATAAAAACTTAAATCAATTATATAAATTATATGGTTCATAGCCTCTTGTAAAATAATCATAATCATTTTAGTTGATAAAAGTGTGTTTTACAATATTTGAAAAATGTGAACAATTGTAAAGGAGAAGTGCAAATCAAGATATGTATGTACATATTTAGAAAATTCATTGGTTACAAAATATTGTGTTTTTTCTCAACTTTCATATCGGAAATGTTGATATATAAATATTTCTTATAATTATGTAGTCTAATATATTACATTAAATTGTTTATGTGTTTTAAATGCTCATAGGTTAGTGCAAATTTTAATCAATTTGTATTAACATAATTTAGCTATAATTTATTAACATTATCAATTTTATACCATAATTTTTATTAAAATTTGAAAATTAGACATTATTGTTATTGAATTCTCAATGTTTCACTATTTTCTATATACATCATAATTAATACCAACATTTTCCCATTTTTAATTTTTCTATTACACTTACCACAAGCATCTATTAGCTAGTGGTGTAAATTTTGTTTTCATCAAACGATAATAGCATTCACCCTTTTTTTTCCCAAATAAAAAATTGTTTTCCTTATTTAAAAAAAGTTTTTTTTTACAATTTGCCATTAAAATAATTATAATAAATTCCAGAAAAATATCAATTTCCATAAGCAATATATTTATGCAACCTATTATTATTATTTATTTTTTATTCTCTTCATTATTTTATAAATTTTATAATAAGTAAAACATTGTTCTTAATATTATAAATTATAATTTATACAATTCAAAGTGAATAAAATTTTAAATTTATAGACCTATTCACAAATTAACAACAACTGATTTGACACTTGTTAAAAATTAATAACAAGAGCCATAACAAGCAAGCGTAAAAATGCTATTCACAAAAATGGTGAATATGCACTTGTTAAAAATTATGAGGTGAATTTTGCTTGTTAAAATATGAATGAAAAATCGTCAAATTGTGAATAAATTTACTAAAAAACCGGTTTCTAAAACAGAAATTTTGTGATTTTTTTTTATTTGAATTGAAAAATTTATTTTGTTATTTGAAAATTTTATGTATTTTTTTAAAAACTGGCAGTAAATAGTAGTTTTACATACAATATATATATGTATGTATGTATGTATATATATATACAACTTTTTATTAAAAAATTTTTTATTAAAAACATATTTATATTGTATATAAAAAAAAACAATATATATATATAAATATATGTGCATTAAATTCAATAGTACAATTTATATATATATATATATATATATATATATATGTATATATATATATATATATATATATATATAATTTATGGTAGAAATGAAAATACATGTTTATCTATTTTTCGTACTTTTCATTTTCATAATTGCTACCTAGAAATATATAAAAAAATTAAATAAAAATACGCTTAAATTTTTTTCAAACAACTTTTTATTAAAATTTTTTTTAAAAAAATCCCTTTTATATGGAATTGTTAAATAACAACCACTCAAAGCTGGTTGTTAAATACCAAGTGTCAAAATAGAAATTTAACAACTTAACAATTATCATAACAATTTCTGAATAGCAATTTTAACGAGCAGTGTTGAATTTTTATCCATATTGTGAATTTTTTCATACAAAATTTTGATATTGTGAATTTTTATAATATACCAACTTATTAAATAACAATGACAGTTTATACTGAAGGAATTGTCATTTTCTTAACAATTTTGTTAACAATTTGTGAATAGCTATTTTCGATTTTGCTTCTTAAATAACAATTTAAGAGCTTAACAAGATAACAAACAAGTCGGTTTGTGGATAAGGTTATTAATAAAGGAGAATTGAATAGTACTAACAACCTTTATTTTTTATAAAAAAATAGTGGCGGATGTTATGGAAAATACATTTATAATCAACGATATAGAAGTATATGGATGCATAAATATAAAAATTTGAAGCCACGCAGGGTATAGTTGTCTCTTTTTTTGCTAGTCGAATTGTCAAAATATAAAAATGAGAAATTAGGGGCGGATTAGGTTTTTTTTTAATTCGGGCAGCAATTTTTAAGGAGATACATTTTTTTTTTTGAAAAATACAAGTAAAGATCATCCTAAGGAATATTTTAGGTCGCGCAACTATAATTATACAAATGGAAAGTAAAATAGAGTAATTTGTTTAGCTAGTTAATATTGTTAATTTATATTGAGACTCTTAAGCTTAAAAAAATAAGCCAGCCCTGTAAATCTAAAATCAGCTGTTATAATATTTTTCATATTATTAATTTGACACTTGTTCGAGCAAAAGGAAAGAGAACTACCAAAATCGTGGCTTCATAAACAATTTTTCAATATATTAAAATTTTAATGTGTTAAAAAGAGAGGGAACATTTATGCCTTATCCATATACTTCTATATCGTTGTTTATAATTAACAACTAAGATTAGTTTAGTTTTGTAATTAGAATAATTAGGTATGTACATCATATGTATATCTGTGGTATAGCACAGCAGTACTAAAAACTGAACTAACTCGTCTCGTTCTAATTTTCTCTAAAGAGCCATACACAATGCCAGCTTTAGCTGTGACTGTAACTTTAAAAAAGTTTTTATATATGAAAAGCTCTTTTTCTCAAAGCTTATTTCTATTGATTTTCATATATAAAAATTTTTTGAAAGTTACAGGCACAGCTAAAGCTGGCATTGTGTTTGGCTCTTAATATCGAAAATTAAATTTGCAAATCAAGCAGAAAGGACCAGTGCTGTCGTTTTGAAAATTTCGAAGGGATGAATTTGTTTCCATTGAGCGGAGGATTTTGTGCTACAAAGAAGGAATTTTTCAAAACACCCAAGTCCTCGTTCACACCAAGATTTTTTTTGTTAAAATAAACAAAACTCTCTGTTCATGTAGTAGTACATTTTTGAGACTGTATTAGTAATATATTTGAAGTTTCTGTCGATAATGTCAAAACAAAATTTGAAATGTATAACTTGTGAAATTTATTAAAATATTAAAATATTAAACAAATTTTCATTGAAATAATTTTTTGTGGACAAAAATAAAAATATCTGAAATTTCAATGGAAAAATTTAAGTTTTTTCATTTTACATTCAAATTAAAAAAAAATGGCAGTTAATAACGTAAATTAAAAAATATTAAAATAATTATTTGATTTTCATTTGATATCATACTTCAAAATATTTGTCAAAAATATCAGCTGGTATAAAATTTCCCTTGGGAAATTCATTTTTTGCAGGGTTGGTACACAAAACTTGTAAATAACAAAGCAAAATATATATGCTCGACAACTTTTCATTGTTAATAACTTTGTTAATTTTATAGTGTGCGTTAAAAAATTTTGTGTTTATACACAATAACTTTTATGTAGTAGTATGACTTTATACTATCCGTGTGAGATGTCAAAATAGTTTTGTTAATTTTAACAAAACAAAGTCCGGTGTGAACCTAGACTAAGTCTAGACCAGATTAAGTATAGGAATTTTTCCGATTGAGGAGGAAAGGAGGATTGACATTTGACTTTTGATTGAGGAGGAAAGGAGGATTGACGAGGAATTTTTCCGATTCACAAAAGAGTACTTTCGACAGCACTGGAAAGGACCGGTTGGCGGTGAGGGAAGGTGCTACATATTCTGCCGATTTTCCAATGCTATCTAAGCATTAAGTATAGTATGCTACTGAAGATTAGCTAAATTTTAACGCGATCTCCAAACTCTCAATATTGTGTAGAGATAAAGTATTGTGAAAAAATATTGTGTAGAGATAAATTTTGACGTTTATGTCAATGTCAAATCAGTCTGGCATTTCAAATATTAAAATTTAAAATTTTGATATTTAAATTTTAACCCTTTGCATCTGAACGGCTTCCATTAGCTCTACTTGGAAGATGGTTATATGATGAAAACGTGATTTCTTATATTTTGTGGGAAGTAATGGAGGAGCACTGGCATAGTTACCTATAGAACACTATAATGAGTGTGTTTACCAAAGATCAGCCCAATCCATCCAGAGATACCAGAGAAAATCCCAGATGAAAATATGGCCATTCATCATTTTGAATGTGTTTACCAAACTAATTTGAATGTGTTTACCAAATATTAGCCCAATCCATCCATATTTAAAACTTTTTTTCTTTTAACATTTAAAATTTTAATTTTTGCAAAAATTTAATTTTGTTTTTTCTTCAAACTTCAAACGTCAAAATTTAATATTTCAAACGTGAAATATTTAGTGGAGACTTTTGGCAAGGCGCCGATTTTTCCTGCTATTAGTAATCTTGAGTTCAACTACTTCAGCGAAATTTCAAGATAAATCATAATCTTATATTTAGCTGAGCTAAATTTTGTATGGTAATCTTCCCTAATAGCGAGTAGCATACTGGCCTTTAAGTATAGTATGCTACTGAAGATTAGCTAAATTTTAACGCGATCTCCAAACTCTCAATATTGTGTAGAGATAAAATATTGTGAAAAAATATTGTGTAGAGATAAATTTTGACGTCTATGCCAATGTCAAATCAGTCTGGCATTTCAAATATATTTCTGTTCCAGGGGTCTTGGAATCGATATATTCCAAGTCTAAATAAATTTCTTCACTAATTTTGATATTTTAATTTTTGCAAAATTTGATTTTTTTTTCTTCAAACGTCAAAATTTCACGCGAAATAATGTTCAGAACATTATTTCACGTGAAATATTCAGTGGAGACTTTTGACAAGGCGCCGATTTTTTTTATTGCGGATTTGGAACACTTAAAATTTGAAAAAAAAGTGGGTATTTTGTTTGTCAATATTTACGCAAAACGAAATTGTATACAATTTGAAGGTTTTTATGTTCTCATTATTACGCAAAAGAAATATTAAAGAAAATACGGGAAATCCACAAAATAAAATTTTATGTTTTTATTTAGAAATATTTAAGAAAAGACGGGAAATCCCCAAAATTAAAAATTTCATATATGCAGTACAATTAAAACTGCATATATTTCATATATGCATATATTTCATATATATTTCATATATGCAGTATTAATTGTTTTTCATTCAGGGGGGCTACTCTGAAACTATTCGACCGCCGCGCATATCGAATATTATGCGCAAAATAAGAATGCGATCCGCGTCGAATTACCCTACTATGAAAATTAGATATCGTACAACTTTTTTGACGCTTTATCCGAGACAGATTTACAAAAAACATTGGCGCTTTCGCAATTTTTATAGGCGCATTGCCATTTTTATTGGCGCATTTAGATTAAAATGATCAGCTGATTGTTTAAAAACATAATTTTTGACATTTATAAATATAAACCAAAAGTTTATTTTGGTAAACGTTAAGTGGTTATTATAAACCATATTTTTAATTTACCCTTTTCCAACCATCTACATTTCTTGCTGGAGGACCATTACTATTTAATGTATTAGAAATTTCCAACCACAAATTATTACATTTTGCCTTATATTGAGGAGCATTTAATAAATTTTTAGCAATGCCGTCATTTTTTATTAAAAACTCCACTAATAATTCAAATTGTTTTGAATTTGTTGAAACCCTTAAATAAAAATTAAAAAAAATTTGTTACTTTTATTTAAACTATATTTATTAATTTTTTTTTATTTAATATAATGTATTTACATATTAAATAAATTTATTAATTCATAAATTATAAATTTTATAAATTTAGAAATACTTACATTTTGAAATAACAACCGGAAATAAATATCCGTCATCAATTTTGCTGTCGAATATAAATATTCGATCGCGCATAAAATGCGCAGGCGCGGCAATTTAACGTTCATGGTAAGGCGGATCATTCGACAGGCGTCGAATATTTTTATTTAATTAGTAGCAAAATCCGATATTGGATAGGCGCGGCGCATTTTTTTCATAGTAGACCCCCAGTTTAGTCGGAAGTGCACTAGCACTGCAAATATGGATTCAATTAATTCAATTATTTTAGTAAAAATATTTTTTTTTTCAAAATGTCCATATCCCAATAAAAAGAAAAAATGTGCAACGGCGGAAAAATTTAAAAAGTATTTTAAAGCCATACGAGCAAACTAATAAATTGGAATTTCTAAAAGGTGTAGCTTTAAATATTTCAGCAATTTAAATATTTTTAATTTTATTCTATAATTTTTTCAAAAAAATGAATTAATATGTACATATTTATTTTTATTTGCATTTAATATTACTTATTTTAAATGATATGAATAAAAATTTAAATATAGTATGCTACTCAAGATTAGCTAAATTTTAACGCGATTTCCAAACTCTCAATATTGTGTAGAGACAAAATATTGTGAAAAAATATTGTGTAGAGATAAATTTTGACGTTTATGTCAATGTCAAATCAGTCTGGCATTTCAAATATTAAAATTTAAAATTTTGATATTTAAATTTTAACCCTTTGCATCTGAACGGCTTCCATTAGCTCTACTTGGAAGATGGTTATATGATGAAAACGTGATTTCTTATATTTTGTGGGAAGTAATGGAGGAGCACTGGCATAGTTACCTATAGAACACTATAATGAGTGTGTTTACCAAAGATCAGCCCAATCCATCCAGAGATACCAGAGAAAATCCCAGATGAAAATATGGCCATTCATCATTTTGAATGTGTTTACCAAACTAATTTGAATGTGTTTACCAAATATTAGCCCAATCCATCCATATTTAAAACTTTTTTTCTTTTAACATTTAAAATTTTAATTTTTGCAAAAATTTAATTTTGTTTTTTCTTCAAACTTCAAACGTCAAAATTTAATATTTCAAACGTGAAATATTTAGTGGAGACTTTTGGCAAGGCGCCGATTTTTCCTGCTATTAGTAATCTTGAGTTCAACTACTTCAGCGAAATTTCAAGATAAATCATAATCTTATATTTAGCTGAGCTAAATTTTGTATGGTAATCTTCCCTAATAGCGAGTAGCATACTGGCCTTTAAGTATAGTATGCTACTGAAGATTAGCTAAATTTTAACGCGATCTCCAAACTCTCAATATTGTGTAGAGATAAAATATTGTGAAAAAATATTGTGTAGAGATAAATTTTGACGTCTATGCCAATGTCAAATCAGTCTGGCATTTCAAATATATTTCTGTTCCAGGGGTCTTGGAATCGATATATTCCAAGTCTAAATAAATTTCTTCACTAATTTTGATATTTTAATTTTTGCAAAATTTGATTTTTTTTTCTTCAAACGTCAAAATTTCACGCGAAATAATGTTCAGAACATTATTTCACGTGAAATATTCAGTGGAGACTTTTGACAAGGCGCCGATTTTTTTTATTGCGGATTTGAAACACTTAAAATTTGAAAAAAAAGTGGGTATTTTGTTTGTCAATATTTACGCAAAACGAAATTGTATACAATTTGAAGGTTTTTATGTTCTCATTATTACGCAAAAGAAATATTAAAGAAAATAACGGGAAATCCACAAAATAAAATTTTATGTTTTTATTTAGAAATATTTAAGAAAAGACGGGAAATCCCCAAAATTAAAAATTTCATATATGCAGTACAATTAAAACTGCATATATTTCATATATGCATATATTTCATATATATTTCATATATGCAGTATTAATTGTTTTTCATTCAGGGGGGCTACTCTGAAACTATTCGACCGCCGCGCATATCGAATATTATGCGCAAAATAAGAATGCGATCCGCGTCGAATTACCCTACTATGAAAATTAGATATCGTACAACTTTTTTGACGCTTTATCCGAGACAGATTTACAAAAAACATTGGCGCTTTCGCAATTTTTATAGGCGCATTGCCATTTTTATTGGCGCATTTAGATTAAAATGATCAGCTGATTGTTTAAAAACATAATTTTTGACATTTATAAATATAAACCAAAAGTTTATTTTGGTAAACGTTAAGTGGTTATTATAAACCATATTTTTAATTTACCCTTTTCCAACCATCTACATTTCTTGCTGGAGGACCATTACTATTTAATGTATTAGAAATTTCCAACCACAAATTATTACATTTTGCCTTATATTGAGGAGCATTTAATAAATTTTTAGCAATGCCGTCATTTTTTATTAAAAACTCCACTAATAATTCAAATTGTTTTGAATTTGTTGAAACCCTTAAATAAAAATTAAAAAAAATTTGTTACTTTTATTTAAACTATATTTATTAATTTTTTTTTATTTAATATAATGTATTTACATATTAAATAAATTTATTAATTCATAAATTATAAATTTTATAAATTTAGAAATACTTACATTTTGAAATAACAACCGGAAATAAATATCCGTCATCAATTTTGCTGTCGAATATAAATATTCGATCGCGCATAAAATGCGCAGGCGCGGCAATTTAACGTTCATGGTAAGGCGGATCATTCGACAGGCGTCGAATATTTTTATTTAATTAGTAGCAAAATTCGATATTGGATAGGCGCGGCGCATTTTTTTCATAGTAGACCCCCAGTTTAGTCGGAAGTGCACTAGCACTGCAAATATGGATTCAATTAATTCAATTATTTTAGTAAAAATATTTTTTTTTTCAAAATGTCCATATCCCAATAAAAAGAAAAAATGTGCAACGGCGGAAAAATTTAAAAAGTATTTTAAAGCCATACGAGCAAACTAATAAATTGGAATTTCTAAAAGGTGTAGCTTTAAATATTTCAGCAATTTAAATATTTTTAATTTTATTCTATAATTTTTTCAAAAAAATGAATTAATATGTACATATTTATTTTTATTTGCATTTAATATTACTTATTTTAAATGATATGAATAAAAATTTAAGTATAGTATGCTACTCAAGATTAGCTAAATTTTAACGCGATTTCCAAACTCTCAATATTGTGTAGAGATAAAATATTGTGAAAAAATATTGTGTAGAGATAAAATTTGACGTCTATGTCTATGTTTCGGAATCGATATATTCCAATTCTAAATAATTTTTTTCACTCATTTTGATATTTTAATTTTTGCAAAATTTGATTTCTTCAAACGTCAAAATTTCACGCGAAATAATGTTCAGAACATTATTTCACGTGAAATATTTAGGGGAGACTTTTGACAAGGCGCCGATTTTTCCTGCTTTTAGTAATCTTGAATCTTGAGTAGCGTACTCCTTCAGCGAAATTTCGAGATAAATCGTAATCTTATATTTAGCTGAGCTAAATTTTGTATGGTAATCTTCCATAATCGCGAGTAGCATACTGGCCTTTAAGTTTAATTTTTTTAAAAATTTGTTTTATTATAACAAATACCCCAAAAATCCCCCAATTTGGAAATGGAGGATTTTGTCTTGGTGATTTTGATTTTGGGGGATTTCGTCTTTTGTGAATATTGAGTTTAGGGATTTAATCCAAACAATTATACTTGAAATTTCACGTGAAATATTTAGGGGAGACTTTTGACAAGGCGCCGATTTTTCCTGCTTTTAGTAATCTTGAATCTTGAATAGCGTACTCCTTCAGCGAAATTTCGAGATAAATCGTAATCTTATATTTAGCTGAGCTAAATTTTGTATGGTAATCTTCCATAATCGCGAGTAGCATACTGGCCTTTAAGTTTAATTTTTTTAAAAATTTGTTTTATTATAACAAATACCCCAAAAATCCCCCAATTTGGAAATGGAGGATTTTGTCTTGGTGATTTTGATTTTGGGGGATTTCGTCTTTTGTGAATATTGAGTTTAGGGATTTAATCCAAACAATTTTTTGAAAAAATGGGGGATTTCGTCCATGGAGTATTTTCGATTTGCGTATATTGGGGGGCTCCCCTTTATTAGATATGACATGGCAAGATAATGAATATTTTTAATGACTAAAATTGTAATATTTAAATATAAAAAATAATAAATAAATATCGAGTGGTAATAATAATAATGTTACATGTTATTTCCATCTCAAATCATATAAATTATAAGTCGGTACTTAAAATTATATTTAAACTTAGTGAATTTAAATATACAGTTGTGGACACATAATTAAATCAGTATACTTGAAATGCACTAATTTTTTAATAAGTTAAAAAATAATTTTTGTAGGAAATTAAATCAACTTTTTTATTAAAATATAATATATTACAAGTAAATATAAACAAAAATTAGCATTGAATTCACATTGTATAAAAAAATAAATAAATAATAGTAATTAGAGAAGTTTCTGTGTTGGCCATATATTTAAATCACCTGTAAATATATAAAATTTACTAACGAATTCAAACCTATTTTTTCTTTTACTTACTAAAATTTAATTAATATTTCGTCGGATATCCCTTCTGCTGAATAACCTCCTGACATCGCTTAGACATTGTTCGTACTAAACGGCCGCATTCCTCGGGTGGAGTAATTTTGAACCATTATTATCCACAAGTCATCCGAATTCTTTGGTTTCTGGCTGGAAACTACCTTTTTAATAATGGCCCACAAGTTTTCAATCGGATTCAAGTCCGGGCTCAGTGGCGGCCATTTTAAAACTTTAATTTTTTGAGTAGCAAGCCAAGTTGTTACCAATTTTGCACTGTGTTTGGGATCATTATCGTGCATAAATTGCCATTTAACGGTAATTTATCCGCATAATCCCCTAGTAATGCAGCTTCCAGAATCTCCTTATAAATTTTAGCATCCATTCGTCCATTAATTTTAACTATTGGACCTACGCCAAATGTTCCCCACACCAAGATGGATTCACCACCATGCTTGACAGTTTTCTTGGTGCATCTAGGCTCCAGTTGCATGGATGGTGGGCGTCGAACATATGGTCTACCATCGTTGCCAAATATGTTGAATTTTGATTCGTCGGACCAGACGACCAAATTCCAGAACTGTTGTCTTATCCTTGTGTTCCCAGGCAAACATTTTTGTTTTAGAAATATTACGGGATGTCAGAAAAGTTTTTTAATGCTTTAATGTTTTTTAATGATGCATCCCGGTAAATTATTTCCAGCAGTCGTCTACGCACTGTCCTTGAAGATAATTAAACAAACCCCATATTTTTCTTCCATCATTTGGGAAGAAAAATATGGGGTTTAATTATCTTCATCTCATAGATATCTCATAAGAACTGTCATTTTTTGCAACAGCAAAATAGGTGTTGCATATTATGAGTTAGTGAGTTTAATTTAAGAATAAAGTAGAAATTAAATGAAATTTGGAAAATTATGCAAGTAAAAATAACTTTTAAATATTTTTACTTACATAATTTTCCAAATTTTATTTAATTTTTACTTTATTCTTAAATTAAACTCACTAATGCTGGATTTTAATGATAAAAATTTGCCGCTTGTGCAGGAAAATCGGACAAGGATGTAAATAATAATTCATATAATTAAAACAGTTGCATTATTTAAAAATAGACATATTACCAGATGCAAAACAATATTTTTAATTATTTATTTTTATTTGTACACCTGTCGTACCTAAAAAAATCACTATGCTAATAAAATCATTATACTAATTTGTAAAGAATTGTTTGACACAAAATTTAAGAGTTTTTTATTTTATTGCGAAACATTTTTTTGTTGTAGGTTTTTTAAATATTTTTTCATAAAATCGAATTCTTGTATGTGTGCGAGAAAAAACATTGCTTTAAAAAAGTGAAAAAGTTACTAAATACAAAAAAGAAAATGAATTTTTACATATTTTTCATAGTGCAAACATTTTCTTGACAAACTGTATACATATAGGTATAAAAAATTAAAATTTATCATGTATTTCAAATAAAAAACCATAATTAATCAGAATAATCTGTTAACTTCATTTTATTATGTCTTTTTCATCAATAATATAATCCTTGTAATGCCTCCTGTAAAACACGTTGACAAGCTATTAATGAGCGATAACCACCAGCTCGTTCTGTTGGATTTTCACTTCGTATATGTCCTATATAACCATTCTTTTCAATTTCAGGTGGTGAAGGTGGTGTAGGACCGAAATTATTTAATTTAGGCATTATATGTACATATGCCGGACCTTCTTCTAATTTTGGTATTGGCATAAATCCATGTTGATCAGATCGGGTAAATTGTATACCAGTTGAAAATGTTGTAACTGTTTTGGCAGCTGGTATAATTTTTTCTTCTTCACGTGTTTTTTCAGCTTGTTCAGCAAATGCTGATACAATTTTTGATGCATCCTCATAACTAGACATTAATTCATCAATTAATGCTTCCTTTTCACGTTGTTTTTTCTTTTTCATTTCTTGTTCCATTTCTAATAATTCAATACGTCGATTTTCTTGCATTTGTTTTTCCATTTCTAACATTTCTTCTAATTCATAATCAGTTCGTGTTACTTTCGATTTATTTCTTAATATTAATTCACGATTCTCTTTTTTGTATTGTTCAATTCTTTTATTTGTATTTATAATATCAATATCATTACATAAATTATAAACTATTGTTTCAATTTCTTCTAAATAATTATTATATTCTTCTAATGTCTCAAAATCATCCTCATTTTTATTGTAATCACGTAAAATACGTTTCCTAATATTTATATCTTTTTCAACCATTGGATCATCAAAAAGTTGAACCCGAAAATTACTTCGTCTCAGTGGTGCTTTACATTCTGGACAAGCACCAGATCCTTTAAGAAATAACAAATCAACACAACTTTCGCATAATGTATGACCACAAATATTAACCATCAATTTTAATGATGGATTTCGATATTTGGTTGTTTTACAACGTGGACAAACTTGATCGTCCATCATCATGATGATTTTTTGTTTTTAAATAATTTATGGAGTGAACGAATACTTGTTTAAGCCAAAATTTAATATAAATAAATCAAAATATACCGACAAATTCTGTCTGTTTGTTTATTCGTGTTTGTTGAAATTTGAAAATTCTATTGACTTTTGACATATACGGGTACAGCTGATTTTGACAATATCGAATTCGCCCCATTGCTTTTACCCAATAAACAATATTTTTAAAATAATAAAAAATTGAAATTTTTTCAGAAATCAAAATAAAAGCTATTACTGTTAATAGATGCAATTTTAAAAATTTTCTAAATTTACTTATACAAATCGGTGTTTTACGAGCACCCAGCTCTTAAATTAAAGATTGAAATACCACATATGTAAATGTACAAATTATTCCATTCTTTTCCTTTTCTTCCCAAAGTTTCCAAAAAAAGCTAAAGGTCGATCCCCTACATTTAATAGACCGTACTATAAAAAAGCTTCAGAAAAATTATAAAACAATTTGTCTGAGAATTAAAAAACCATAAATTTAATAGTACTTGAGATTGAGGGTTAAGATCCATATTAGCATAAAGTAATAATATATAGAGAAACTATTTCACATATAATGTTTTGTACAAATTTTTATAAACTAAAATAATATAGAAATGTAAGACCCCAAGCTTTTTCATAGGCTAGAACTTTTATTTTAAAAGCCCTCTATTCTATTTTCAAAGCTTATTGAAAAAATATTTTTTTAAGTATAAAATGTATAACAAAATTTTATTTACATAAAACTGCATTTACATTATCATATTTTTCATAAAACATTTCATGCTTAGAGTATATATATCAGGAGATGCTATAACATGAATTTGCCCCTACAAGCTGTGTCAGAATTGTTTTTATTATTTTAGAGCATTACTTGTCAATAATTCGCACTTTGGTTGTCAAATATTCGCACTTTTTATATAGAAATATATGAAATATTTCTTTTCTTCCCCCCACAAAAACGTCTGACACTTTTTTATACTTATAGCGTCTCCTGATATATATACTCTAAGATTTCATGCGATTTTTTGTCTGATCAAAAAATCGTACAATATGAACGTAAAAATACCTAGTCTCATGCGATGTTTTAAGAAAAATCTGATGGTAGGCATTTTCATACGGTTTTTTCGTACGATTTTTCATACGAATGACTTATGTAAAGTGTGATAATGTAAATACAACTTTAATATATCAAATTAATATTTTTATTATGACTTTATTATAATATTTTAAAGTTATATAAGTGGTCTTCACCTTCACGACCTAACACCTAAATATTTTTTCTTGATATTTTGATATTTTACGAAATAACGAGTTTTGATTGGTTGAAAAAAATATTAAAATATCACGATAGTGTAAAAAAAATATTACCCTTTAAGTAAAATAAGCGAATTCGCTTTTGGCGAACCGTATACGAACTAGATAAGTAACGCCTTTTTAAAATAAACTTTATAATTTCATAACAAAAATAAACAGGAGTGACGAAGGTTGTGTCTTATAATAGTATTTTGTTAAATATAATAAAATAAATATTAATAAGTAATTTTGTGTTTTATATAATAAATAAAGTAATAAAATTTAAAAAAATTAAATCAGTGGTGAAATAATTATTTATTGTTAAAAATTATATTTTTTATATGAAATAAATGCTAAAAAAATAACTTTTCCGTATTTTTATTTCTAGAAATAAAATCAGTTCGTAAACGAACCGAATTTGGCGGTTCCCAAACGAATCGTTGCGGCGTTTCGTAAACGAACCGATTTTGGCGAACTCTTGGCGTTACGTTTTTTTTTCTACTGTTCTTATTCTAACATTTACGTTTCCGGTTCGCTTACGAACTGCCAAGGCGGTCAAAATACTACTGTCAGAAATTTTCTGTTTTTTAGCATTTATTTCATATAAAAAATATAATTTTTAACAATAAATAATTATTTCACCACTGATTTAATTTTTTTTAATTTTATTACTTAATTTATTATATAAAACACAAAATTACTTATTAATATTTATTTTATTATATGTAACAAAATACTATAAGACACAACCTTCGTCACTCCTGTTTATTTTTGTTATGAAATTATAAAGTTTATTTTAAAAAGGCGTTACTTATCTAGTTCGTATACGGTTCGCCAAAAGCGAATTCGCTTATTTTTTTTAAAGGGTATTGATATTTATGTCAAAATACTACTGTCAGAAAT
The DNA here is from genome assembly GCA_949752835.1 of Empis stercorea. Classification (NCBI taxonomy): domain Eukaryota; kingdom Metazoa; phylum Arthropoda; class Insecta; order Diptera; family Empididae; genus Empis; species Empis stercorea. The sequence goes on from OX457087.1 coordinate 39,920,331, forward strand.
TTTCTGTTTTGAAATTTTAAATTTTATTTTGTGTTGTATTGACGGGGATTATTGTTTATTAAAATTAGTATTGCAGTTTAAAATTAGTATTATTACATATTTACTTATTTTTCCTTAAATTTTGCCAATTCTAATTTTTAACAATATTTGTTTAAATTATTTCAGTGCTACCAGATTATATAAATATGTAAAATAAACGTAAAAACATGAAATATTCAGTACTGCCAGACATAAAATGTAAAAAAAAATATCAAAATATCTCAGGCACCAAAAACAGGTGTTCACGTAATTTAAAAAAAAAGATATCGAAATATCAAGAAAAAATATTTAGGTCGTGAAGACCACTATAATATTTTTTGAAATTTTGATTGTTTATTCAATCGTGCTTCTTTTTTTTCAATATTTTTTCAATGAGCTTTGAAAATAGAATAGAAATAGAGGGCTTTTAAAATAAAGGTTCTAGCCTATGGAAAAGCTTGGGGTCTTACATTTCTATATTATTTTATAAAAATTTGTGCAAAAAATGATATATGAAATAGTTTCTCTATATATTATTACTTTATGATATTAGTCAACGAAATATTTTAATTTTTATAATATATTTTACAATATTGTTTTTACATTTATATTTTTTTGCTATATAATTTCAATATATTTTTTTAACGTAATTTAAGAACACACTTAAAACTTTTTCACAATTCCCAGATAATTTACAAGAATAAATCATATTTTAAAATTAGATTTTTAAACAATTGTTAAGATTTTTTAACAAAATAATTAAAATGTATTTTTTTAATTTTAATAAATTTACTTATACAATTCTGCGATTAAAATATTTTTTATTTTTAAAAATACATAAAAAATAAATTGTGGTGAAATATACAAACAAATTAACAATTAACAAAATAAAAACAGGGATTGTTCTATTCTGTTCTTTTCCACAGATAATACTAATAAAATTATATTAACAACTTTTTTTTAATTCTTTTTTTTTATGAATTTTTGAATATTATATTTAAATGTTTTACAATAAACTAGGATAAGTTTTTTTTATTATTATTATTATATAAGTTTCCCAATTCGAAAATTGAAGGAATGTGGATTTATTTAATGTAATTTTCAATTTTTTTTTATTTGAAAAATTTAATTTTTTTTTAAATATATATTTGTATGTTTAATTTCTTATAATGTTTCTGCCAAGTATTATTTCTTTTTATTAACAATTTGTTCTGAAAAAAACAGTTTTTGATAAAATAAAAACAAATCATCTTCTATATTGTGCCATCTAAGGAAACATTGTTTTTTTATCATTTTTAAAAAATTGGTATATAATTATCAATTTTCGCACGATGTTTTTGTGCAACACATTCAGATATCCAAACAATATTACGACATTCTTGTTCTTTTAATTTTAAATATGCATAAAATACACCAAAATGAAATTGTTGTAAAAATGCATATACATTTAATTTAACTTCATGTTCAAAAAATTTATCTTCCAATGTTTTATCACCTGGATTTGTACCAGAACCATCAAATAATGCTGCATATTCAGCATAATATTCAGCAACAGCTTTAACTTGTTCATAATCATCAGCACGAGCTAATGCAGCTAATCCATCTGGATTCATTTTACCACAACGTGGATATAATTTAGCACGATCATCTTTAGACAATTCAGTTCCAAATGAATTTATTGTTATTATGATTGCACGACGATCAGCTTCGAACTGAAATTAAAAAAAAAAAACAAAAAAAAACCTTGTTTTTATGTAAATTTATACAAAAAATATGTTAAGTTAAAAAATAATCATCTAATCAAATGCAATTAAACCTATATAAAATTCTGTAAATATTAGAGTATTTTTAAAACTTACAGCTAAAATTTCCATCATAACATCAGCTGTTGTACCACCAATGTTTTTACAAAAATCATAAAAAGCTTCTAAATATGCTTTATACAAAGTATTTCTTATAATTTCAATATTCATTTCATCCAAATCTTGTTCAGAAATGCAATCAACAAAAAATGGTGCTAATGGTGTATCAACTAATACAGCATTATATAATTCAGCTGGTGTTGCAGCAACATGTATTGCCTCCATTTGTTCAAAACTACCCAATGGATGACATTTAGGTATTAATTCAGAAATTGGTCGTTGATGTAAAGTACCAGTTATTAATAATATAATATTATCAATCATATAACCATAAGTAATAAAATCCAAAAAACTTGATAATGGTTCAACAGCATGATTTCTCATATGTTGAAATTCAATAACCAATTTTTCACGTAATTTATCATCAATTACTGATACAGCTAATGGAGATGGTTCATTCGCTAAAAATTGTCCATAATCGGTACCTTGAAGATGTAATTTCAAATCTACAAGAAACAATAAAATTCAAATATAAATCATTCTGCTACGGTATATTTTTATTTCCCAAAAAAAAAACCAATGCCGTCACGTCAGCCATACATATTTATCATAATTGAAAAATTGACAATTTTAAGAAATTTTTGTCACATGACATCTGAATCTTCCAATTTTTATTTTTAAAAAAATTATATATGTAGGAACTCTATTTTTACTTTTAATAAAAGAAAACAACTTTCTATTTACCTTCCAATGTTTCGCATTGGACTAAATTGGAATAATCAGACTGTTTAAGGATTCCACATTTAAATCCACGACAAAGACCTTCCAAGTATCCACCATCAATATTGAACATAAATCCAGTCATTTTTAGTGTTCACTATTTACTTAACAAAGTGTAGATTAATAATTTGTAGAGTTTTTCTTGAATTTTATTAGATTTTATTAAAATCAATCACAATTTGGAAGTAGTAATTAATTAAAATAGAATTTTCTTGCTTATGAACAGATAGCAAATGTCATATGACTAAAAAAAATTATTTTAATTAATTTTTTTTTAAACAGTTGGTATAAGATTTTTTATTGACATACAATTCCAGCCCTACTACATCAGGTTTGGCGCCTGATGATTTCATTATTTCAGCCAACGAATTAGAAATATATGGAAGGAGCATAAATGTTCCCTTAAAACTTTAATTTATAAAAACTGTTTATGAAGCCGATATTATACAATATAAGCTGTGTTTTTTTATTCATACTCTGTACTATAAGAGTAGAGTATCTGTATGGTTGTTGTTGTAGCTACTCTACATAATTATCCAGTACAACATGTAGAGTAAAAGGGAAATTAATGGGAAATTATTAAATTTTAATATGGCAACTATAAATTTGACAAGAAGATACTTCATTTCGTATATTCGAATATTGAAAATTTGATTTTTAAAAAATATCAACAAAGTGGGCAAATTTTTTTCAATCAATTCTAAATCATATTTTCCCCTTGCACTACATCGTTTTTTTATTCCTTTCCCTTGAAGAAAAATAAGCGAATTCGCTTTTGGCGAACCGTATACGAACTAGATAAGTAACGCCTTTTTAAAATAAACTTTATAATTTCATAACAAAAATAAACAGGAGTGACGAAGGTTGTGTCTTATAATAGTATTTTGTTAAATATAATAAAATAAATATTAATAAGTAATTTTGTGTTTTATATAATAAATAAAGTAATAAAATTTAAAAAAATTAAATCAGTGGTGAAATAATTATTTATTGTTAAAAATTATATTTTTTATATGAAATAAATGCTAAAAAAATAACTTTTCCGTATTTTTATTTCTAGAAATAAAATCAGTTCGTAAACGAACCGAATTTGGCGGTTCCCAAACGAATCGTTGCGGCGTTTCGTAAACGAACCGATTTTGGCGAACTCTTGGCGTTACGTTTTTTTTTCTACTGTTCTTATTCTAACATTTACGTTTCCGGTTCGCTTACGAACTGCCAAGGCGGTCAAAATACTACTGTCAGAAATTTTCTGTTTTTTAGCATTTATTTCATATAAAAAATATAATTTTTAACAATAAATAATTATTTCACCACTGATTTAATTTTTTTTAATTTTATTACTTAATTTATTATATAAAACACAAAATTACTTATTAATATTTATTTTATTATATGTAACAAAATACTATAAGACACAACCTTCGTCACTCCTGTTTATTTTTGTTATGAAATTATAAAGTTTATTTTAAAAAGGCGTTACTTATCTAGTTCGTATACGGTTCGCCAAAAGCGAATTCGCTTATTTTTTTTAAAGGGTATTGATATTTATGTCAAAATACTACTGTCAGAAATTTTCTGTTTTGAAATTTTAAATTTTATTTTGTGTTGTATTGACGGGGATTATTGTTTATTAAAATTAGTATTGCAGTTTAAAATTAGTATTATTACATATTTACTTATTTTTCCTTAAATTTTGCCAATTCTAATTTTTAACAATATTTGTTTAAATTATTTCAGTGCTACCAGATTATATAAATATGTAAAATAAACGTAAAAACATGAAATATTCAGTACTGCCAGACATAAAATGTAAAAAAAAATATCAAAATATCTCAGGCACCAAAAACAGGTGTTCACGTAATTTAAAAAAAAAGATATCGAAATATCAAGAAAAAATATTTAGGTCGTGAAGACCACTATAATATTTTTTGAAATTTTGATTGTTTATTCAATCGTGCTTCTTTTTTTTCAATATTTTTTCAATGAGCTTTGAAAATAGAATAGAAATAGAGGGCTTTTAAAATAAAGGTTCTAGCCTATGGAAAAGCTTGGGGTCTTACATTTCTATATTATTTTATAAAAATTTGTGCAAAAAATGATATATGAAATAGTTTCTCTATATATTATTACTTTATGATATTAGTCAACGAAATATTTTAATTTTTATAATATATTTTACAATATTGTTTTTACATTTATATTTTTTTGCTATATAATTTCAATATATTTTTTTAACGTAATTTAAGAACACACTTAAAACTTTTTCACAATTCCCAGATAATTTACAAGAATAAATCATATTTTAAAATTAGATTTTTAAACAATTGTTAAGATTTTTTAACAAAATAATTAAAATGTATTTTTTTAATTTTAATAAATTTACTTATACAATTCTGCGATTAAAATATTTTTTATTTTTAAAAATACATAAAAAATAAATTGTGGTGAAATATACAAACAAATTAACAATTAACAAAATAAAAACAGGGATTGTTCTATTCTGTTCTTTTCCACAGATAATACTAATAAAATTATATTAACAACTTTTTTTTAATTCTTTTTTTTTATGAATTTTTGAATATTATATTTAAATGTTTTACAATAAACTAGGATAAGTTTTTTTTATTATTATTATTATATAAGTTTCCCAATTCGAAAATTGAAGGAATGTGGATTTATTTAATGTAATTTTCAATTTTTTTTTATTTGAAAAATTTAATTTTTTTTTAAATATATATTTGTATGTTTAATTTCTTATAATGTTTCTGCCAAGTATTATTTCTTTTTATTAACAATTTGTTCTGAAAAAAACAGTTTTTGATAAAATAAAAACAAATCATCTTCTATATTGTGCCATCTAAGGAAACATTGTTTTTTTATCATTTTTAAAAAATTGGTATATAATTATCAATTTTCGCACGATGTTTTTGTGCAACACATTCAGATATCCAAACAATATTACGACATTCTTGTTCTTTTAATTTTAAATATGCATAAAATACACCAAAATGAAATTGTTGTAAAAATGCATATACATTTAATTTAACTTCATGTTCAAAAAATTTATCTTCCAATGTTTTATCACCTGGATTTGTACCAGAACCATCAAATAATGCTGCATATTCAGCATAATATTCAGCAACAGCTTTAACTTGTTCATAATCATCAGCACGAGCTAATGCAGCTAATCCATCTGGATTCATTTTACCACAACGTGGATATAATTTAGCACGATCATCTTTAGACAATTCAGTTCCAAATGAATTTATTGTTATTATGATTGCACGACGATCAGCTTCGAACTGAAATTAAAAAAAAAAAACAAAAAAAAACCTTGTTTTTATGTAAATTTATACAAAAAATATGTTAAGTTAAAAAATAATCATCTAATCAAATGCAATTAAACCTATATAAAATTCTGTAAATATTAGAGTATTTTTAAAACTTACAGCTAAAATTTCCATCATAACATCAGCTGTTGTACCACCAATGTTTTTACAAAAATCATAAAAAGCTTCTAAATATGCTTTATACAAAGTATTTCTTATAATTTCAATATTCATTTCATCCAAATCTTGTTCAGAAATGCAATCAACAAAAAATGGTGCTAATGGTGTATCAACTAATACAGCATTATATAATTCAGCTGGTGTTGCAGCAACATGTATTGCCTCCATTTGTTCAAAACTACCCAATGGATGACATTTAGGTATTAATTCAGAAATTGGTCGTTGATGTAAAGTACCAGTTATTAATAATATAATATTATCAATCATATAACCATAAGTAATAAAATCCAAAAAACTTGATAATGGTTCAACAGCATGATTTCTCATATGTTGAAATTCAATAACCAATTTTTCACGTAATTTATCATCAATTACTGATACAGCTAATGGAGATGGTTCATTCGCTAAAAATTGTCCATAATCGGTACCTTGAAGATGTAATTTCAAATCTACAAGAAACAATAAAATTCAAATATAAATCATTCTGCTACGGTATATTTTTATTTCCCAAAAAAAAAACCAATGCCGTCACGTCAGCCATACATATTTATCATAATTGAAAAATTGACAATTTTAAGAAATTTTTGTCACATGACATCTGAATCTTCCAATTTTTATTTTTAAAAAAATTATATATGTAGGAACTCTATTTTTACTTTTAATAAAAGAAAACAACTTTCTATTTACCTTCCAATGTTTCGCATTGGACTAAATTGGAATAATCAGACTGTTTAAGGATTCCACATTTAAATCCACGACAAAGACCTTCCAAGTATCCACCATCAATATTGAACATAAATCCAGTCATTTTTAGTGTTCACTATTTACTTAACAAAGTGTAGATTAATAATTTGTAGAGTTTTTCTTGAATTTTATTAGATTTTATTAAAATCAATCACAATTTGGAAGTAGTAATTAATTAAAATAGAATTTTCTTGCTTATGAACAGATAGCAAATGTCATATGACTAAAAAAAATTATTTTAATTAATTTTTTTTTAAACAGTTGGTATAAGATTTTTTATTGACATACAATTCCAGCCCTACTACATCAGGTTTGGCGCCTGATGATTTCATTATTTCAGCCAACGAATTAGAAATATATGGAAGGAGCATAAATGTTCCCTTAAAACTTTAATTTATAAAAACTGTTTATGAAGCCGATATTATACAATATAAGCTGTGTTTTTTTATTCATACTCTGTACTATAAGAGTAGAGTATCTGTATGGTTGTTGTTGTAGCTACTCTACATAATTATCCAGTACAACATGTAGAGTAAAAGGGAAATTAATGGGAAATTATTAAATTTTAATATGGCAACTATAAATTTGACAAGAAGATACTTCATTTCGTATATTCGAATATTGAAAATTTGATTTTTAAAAAATATCAACAAAGTGGGCAAATTTTTTTCAATCAATTCTAAATCATATTTTCCCCTTGCACTACATCGTTTTTTTATTCCTTTCCCTTGAAGAAAAATAAGCGAATTCGCTTTTGGCGAACCGTATACGAACTGGATAAGTAACGCCTTTTTAATAGACTTTATAATTTCATAACAAAAGTAAATAGCGAGTGAAGAAAATTGTGTCTTATAATAATATTGTGTTTAAATATAATAAAATAAATATTAATAAGTAATTTTGTGTTCTATATAAAAAATTAAATATTAAAATTGATAAAAAATCTTACTAATAAGTGGTTTAATTTTTTTTTTTACAAAATTACATTTTTTATATGAAATAAATGCTAAAAAAATAACTTTTCCGTATTTTTTATAGGTATATAAATAAAATCAGTTCGTAAACGGACCGTATTTGGCGGTTCCAAAACGAATCGCTGTAGCGTTTCGTAAACGGACCGATTTTAGCGAACTCTTGGCGTTACGTTTTTTTTTCTACTGTTCTTATTCTAACATTTACGTTTCCGGTTCGCTTACGAACTGCCAAGGCGGTTCGTAAACGAACTCATATATGAACAAAAGACTTCGCCGGCGGTTCGTTTACGGTTCGCTTTTCTTAAAGGGTTTATATCGAGTAGTGCAGAGTAGGAATAAAAAAACACAGCTATACTCTAAGTCCTCGTTCACACCAAGATTTTCTTTGTTAAAATAAACAAAACTCTCTGTTCATGTAGTAGTAGATTTTTGAGAATGTATTAGTAATATATTTGAAGTTTCTGTCGATAATGTCAAAACAAAATTTGAAATGTATAACTTGTGAAATTTATTAAAATATTAAAATATTAAACAAATTTTCATTGAAATAATTTTTTGTGGACAAAAATAAAAATATCTGAAATTTCAATGGAAAATTTTAAGTTTTTTCATTTTACATTCAAATTAAAAAAAAATGGCAGTTAATAATGTAAATTAAAAAATATTAAAATAATTATTTGATTTTCATTTGATATCATACTTCAAAATATTTGTCATAAATATCAGCTGGTATAAAATTTCCCTTGGGAAATTCATTTTTTGCAGGGTTGGTACACAAAAACATTGTAAATAACAAAGCAAAATATGTATGCTCGACAACTTTTCATTAGTACCATTTACACGATCAAATAAAATCAAAATTTTATTTGATGAAAAAAGCTGTTAAATGAAGCTGTCAAACATTTTGCATTTACACTATCAAATAAAATCAAAATTTTATTTGATGAAAAATCTGTCAAAATACAAGCGAAAAGCATTTACACGATCAAATCTATTTGACGTGACGTCATATTTGACATATTTATTTGAAATAAACAAAATATATTTTGATTTGAGATTTTATTTGATAGGATATTGGATGGACCATTTACACGTTCAAATTTATTTGATGGATGAGTCATTCAAATAAAATATTGATTTTATTTGATCGTGTAAATGGTACTATTGGGAGCGTTCAGTGGCAAAAGTAGTTGGTAGTCGGTGTCGATGTCGAGACTGTCAAAATTCATGCGGTGTCATAAAAAGTAACTTCGGTGCACTGAACGAGTAATGTCATTTGGTGTTCCAACTGTCATATGATATCAGCTGATTAAATATTATATTATATATTATATACAAATTGCATATTATCTTCAACATTTAATTTTAAAATAAATAACAAAAAAACAACTGAAATATTTGTTTACAAATTTGCTTAGTATAAAATAACACCCGACGACTACACTCTAGAGTCTAGACTGCAGTTAAAAATAGTCATTTGATGTCGATCAAAGTGTGTTCACTGAACGCTCGTAATCGATTTTAGTCGGTGTTATTTTGACACCTCTGTGTACCACTAAACGATAAGTAGTCATTTTTTGTAACTCTTAGTCATTTACTTTTTTGTTGCCACTGAACGCCCCCATTGTTAATAACTTTGTTAATTTTATAGTGTGCGTTAAAAAAATTTTGTGTTTATACCAAAACCAACACTACTAAAAAGCCCTGATGTACGCATACATCGAAACCGCGAGAGTAGTCAGAAGTCAAAAATTTGCTAATGTCAAATTTAATGGCGGCATAAATAGACGCGAGGAAAATAAATAATTAAAAGTGATATTTTATGGTAATTAATAAGAGATTTTTATTAAAAAGTAGTGTAAATTATAGTTTAATAATTGTAGATTTGTTTTTATTAAAAAAAATTGTGCGATTATTTGATTTACATAGTTTATTTTTGTGATAAAAATTTAGTGCAAATTTCATAAACAAGAAATAAAATTTCTTATTGGAATATCTTAATATTTATATAATAATTAGTGTGCTAAAGGCAATTAAATATAAACTAAATGTGCAAATTTCGTGCAATTTTTTGATTTTTGAAATTAAATAATGCCGCGACATTGTGTGGTACCTTATTGCAAGTCCAATTATTTTTAGTCAGAACCATCGATTCCAACTTTTGGTTTTCCTAAAGATCAGGATTTAAAAGATAAGTGGACAGGCGCTATTCACAGAAGTGACTGGCAGCCAACAAAATGTTCTGCTGTTTGTGCGATTCATTTTCGAGAAGAAGATTTTATAAAACGCGAAAATAATAAATTTTATAAATTAAATGTCGGTGCTATACCTTCAATTTTTCCAAATTATCCGCAGTATTTAGACCTATAGAAAACATTCAAAGACGGCGGGATCCGTCAAAAAAATTCGATAAATTAAATATTTTATTAGAAAAAAGGTCGAATGATTTTTTTGCATCAGACATTATTACAGATTATAGTATTTTTAAAAATAATTTTAAAGAAAAAATCGATTGTCAAAACAAAATTATCTTCTTTTCGAAAATGAGGAAAAATGTGTATTTGTTCTACTCGAAAATAGCGACGATTTAGAATGCAATATATCTGTCCGAATTAGTATTAATAAATATTTAGTAGTAAATGTTATTTTACATGGATCCGAAGTTCCATATAATGAATTGCAATGGATTTTACCAAATAGTAGTAAAAAATTAACTTTATGGTCACAAATTGAAAATTTACTCGCGAGATACAGAAATATTGAGCAAACGAAATTTGAAAACCGCGAAATTTTATATTTAAAAAAGCACAAAAGTGTCAAAACGATTTTTCTCACTAGATATTTAGATATTTTAAAAAATCAAGTAGAATTATTAAATATATTTACCCAAATTATTACAAACCAAAAATGAATTTTTTAATGACTTTGTTTATTTTTTCATGTGAAACTGCTGGACGTATATGTTATGCAGTTGCAGTGTGTTCCAGGGGACGTATATGTTGTGCAGGAGTATTTTTTATAATTATATTATTTTGAATTTATTAATATTTAATTTCAGATACAGGTAACAATACGCATTTTTGTGCCAATTGGTGAATTTGTATCTTATCAATAGACATTATTGATGTAAAAACACTATCTGATGGTACAAAATTATTAGAAAAACGTATTATTACATGTATCTTAAATAATAGAAATCACAATATATAAATTATAAGTAATAAATTTTTAAAATAAAATAATTAATTATAAAAAATTATAAATTTCGTTTTATTATCACTAAAAACATAATTTTTATCAAAGAAAAAATTATATGTCATATTGAATTCTCTGACTACCTTTTGGTATGTATGTGTTAGTGCACAGACTTTGTTCAGGGCTTTTTAGTAGTGTTGGTTTTGGTTTATACACAATAACTTTTATGTAGTAGTATGATTTTATACTATCCGTGTGAGATGTCAAAATAATTTTGTTAATTTTAACAAAACAAATTCCGGTGTTAACCTAGACTAAGATGAAGACACAATTTCGATAGTTCTCTTTCTTTTCACCACCGAACTGTCAAATTAATAATATGAAAAATATTATAACATTAACTAGCTAAATAAAAAATATTAACTAGCTAAACAAAATTACTCTATTTTACTTTCCATTTGTACAATTATCGTTGCGCGACCTAAAATATTCCTTAGGATGATCTTTAATTGTATTTAAAAAAAAAAAAATTTTTATCTCCTTACCCTGGAGTTACAATGTTCGCTCTCATTTCGCGCTCAATACGCAGCCAGTGTCAAAATAAAGTTGAAATGTATGAAATTGTATGAAGGTGTTTACAATGAACGCATCCTTTTTTCTCGCATTTCGCAACTATGAAAAAATTTGGTCAACTTTTAACTTTTTCGCTGAAACTACGCGTTGATGTGTCAAAATAATAGAATTGTGTGTAAATTTTTTTTTTAATGTTGTGGGCCATCATTAATTATTTGTTTATAATTATTAGTTATAAAAAAAAATTACAATGTTTATTGAAAAAACAATAAACATAAACAAATAACTGATATTTAAGAACAAAAAAAATTCTCATTGTGACTACTATGTTTGTAGACTGCGTAAGACAGCGAATAGAGGGCGAAATGAAAGCGAAATCCCGAATTTAAAAAAAACCTAGTCCGGCTCTTCTTTGCGATTTATTAATTTTGACAGTTCGGTGGTGAAAAGAAAGAGACTACTATACTATATCCAGGCTGGCTTCAATTTTTATTACTTATGCTCCTTCCATATATTTCTAATTCGTTGATTTCAGCTATGCCTATACCTTTTTTAAAATAAATTCTTGCATACCCATACAATTTAACGCTGAATATGGAAAACTAATCATTCTAAATTTGCTTATCTTTTTATACATGAGCTTAGTTTAGTAAGTACTGTATCTATCTATATATATATATATATATATATATAGTATAGTATAGTATAGTAGGAAATGGTCTGGTTCATGTTATCACTTTCTTTTAACATTTTTTTAGATTTTGTTTAGTTTAGCAGCTAGCGCACTGCTTGTTTCGTTACAGAGAAGTCACCAACCTCATCAACGAGACGAGATCGGTTCTTTGGATCTTGATTTATAAATTTAACATTCACATTACAATTTACAATACATATATATACATAGCCGAGCACAAGATACTTATATCTCATCATAAGCGGAAGGCCTGAATTTGGGTATATTATATTAATTATACTATTATTAAGTTAAAATATTAAAGTTAATACACCAGAATCATAATCTAGATCAAAAGCACAGCATAGCAACAATTTCAGTTAAATAAATTGTTCTTATTAATCAATATAAATTTTAGTTTTTAAAAATAATAATAGTTATAGATAATAGATTATGTAGAATTAATTTTTGTTGATGTTATAAGAATCAATAAAGAAGTGACTTAATATTTTGCAGGATGTGTTCGTGGTCCAAATAGTTCACTTATACTTATCATTATCACTGTACATTTTAAAAAGAAATATTTTTCAATATAATCAGTAGATAGAAATATAACCAGAGGATATGTTTCTTACCAACAAGTGTTTATTGCTACTTTTCGTTTTCGGGTTGTTTCAACATGGAGTATATACTCAAGTATCATTTGATGACGAAGTTAAAGCATTTACAGTTGCCACTGAAGAAAACGACGGCTTTAGACGTTTTATTCGATCAACAAACTACAATGAAATAAGGGTAGAAACATTAGGAATGGGTACACTATGGAGTGGAGGAGACATGACTGGTACCGGTGGAGGTTATAAAATTAATCTTTTAAGAAGTGCGTTAGAAGAATATAAGGACAACAACAATATGATTGTGTTATTTACTGACAGTTATGATGTAGTATTTACTTCTGGAATAGGCGAGATAATAAGGAAATTTAAAACAACGGGTGCAAGAGTTTTATTTAGTGCTGAACATTTCTGCTGGCCAAATGAAAAGCTTCGATATAAATATCCTACCGTGGCCACTAATGCTGCTAGGTTCTTGAATTCTGGAATGTTCATTGGTTATGCCCATGAACTTTATGAGATAATTAAAAACAAAATTGCCGACAATGCTGATGATCAATTATTTTATACCGAAGCGTTTCTAGATGACAAACTGAGATCGAAATTAAAAATTCAATTAGATAATACTTCAGAGATTTTTCAGAACCTTAATGGGGCTCAATCCGATGTTAAACTTGATGTCAGTCTTACATCCGGGGAAGGTGTTTTGCAAAATATTCGTTTCCACACTTATCCAAATATTATTCATGGGAATGGTCCAAGTAAATTAACTTTAAACTCAATTTCTAATTATTTGGGTACATTTAAGGACAATCATTGTTTAATATGTGAAGAAAACAAATTAATATTAAGCGATGATAACTTACCAACAATATCACTTGCAATTTTTATAGAAAAACCAACACCATTTCTTGAAGAATTTTTGGAAAAGATTTTATCACTAGAGTATCCAAAAAAAAATATAAACCTCTTTATCAATTGTAATACTCAGTATCACGACATATTAATGCAAATATTCATTGAAAAATTTGGAAATGAATATAAATCTCTGAAATCAATTTTATCATCTGACGAAATAGTCGAAAGGGTAGCTAGGAAGCTAGCAGCACAACAAGCACTTATGAGAAGTAGCGAATATTTGTTTGTAGTTGATAGTGATGTCCACATTGATTATCCAGACATTCTAGTGGATTTAATAACTTTCAACAGAACATTTATTGCACCTGTTGTTTCGAAAGCAAAGGATTTATGGTCCAACTTTTGGGGTGCTCTAAGTGAAACACAATATTACGCAAGATCTCATGATTATGTTGATATTGTTAAAGGAAACATTAAAGGTATGTGGAATGTGCCTTTTGTATCTTCTTGCTACCTGGTAAAAAAAAATGTGTTCGAATTAATGAAATTTGAAAATACGAATTATGATGCTGATATGGCACTATGCGAGGAACTACGTAATAAAGGCATATTTATGAATATTGTAAACTTAGAAAATTATGGGCATTTAATCAACACTGATCAATACAATATTGAGGTCGCTAGACCTGACTTTTATACATTGTTTACAAATCCTACAGACTGGGCAAACCGATATATTCATTCAAAATTCTGGCTACATTTAAATGGAGGGATTGAACCTCTACAACCTTGTCCAGATGTGTATTGGTTTCCAATTGTAACAGAGAAATTTTGTGATGATTTAGTTGCAATAATGGAAAATTTTGGGAAATGGTCAGGCGGTTCAAATAATGATAATCGCCTTCAAGGAGGGTATGAAGCTGTTCCAACAAGGGATATTCACATGAATCAAGTGGGCCTAGAAAATTTATGGCTACAATTTTTAAAAGATTTTGTGAGACCTTTACAGGAATCTGTATTCCTTGGATACTATCATAATCCCCCAAAATCATTAATGAATTTTGTCGTCAGATATAAGCCGGATGAACAGCCTTCTTTACGACCACACCACGATTCATCTACCTATACTATTAATATTGCTCTGAATGCAGTAGGAGTCGATTATGCAGGCGGTGGTTGTAGATTTATAAGATATAATTGCTCTGTTACTGATACGAAAAAGGGTTGGATGCTTCTTCATCCTGGACGATTAACACATTATCATGAGGGTTTGAAAGTCATTAATGGAACTCGATACATTATGATATCTTTCGTTGATCCATAAATCGAATTTTTCTAATTATAAGTAATTTTTTTTTATATTATTAATGTCAAACATTTTATATCTCAAATACTCGTGAATATAAAATAACATTACAATAAATTTTATTTTATCAATTCACTATATCGTAATAAAAACTATAGTATAGAAAGCTTTTTAGAATAATTATGTATAATTTTAAATAAATTTATAAGATTTTTAAATTTGTAATTTAGAATTTATTTTTGTATTTAAAATATATATTTTTAATCTAATCTTAAAACTAGTTACTAATATTATTTAAGGCACAGGGATTATCAATTATAATTTTCAAATTTTTATCAGGCCATTCAAATTCTTTACGATCCGTTATTTTGTCCATATTACCATCAGTACTAAATGTTTCCATCATTCGTGGTACTAGATCATCTGTAATCATTACTTGTATCCAATAGCCAATAACACCGTATGGATGATTTTTGTTTACCGAACATCCAGTTACAGATTCAGCAACAAACGTCATAGCTAAATTTTCAGCTTTGAATGTAAAATGCCGTCCATGTCGAACACGATCTTTTATTGCAAGTAATAGAAATTTAGCAGCATATGGGGCCATTGTAATTTCAATACCTTCTAATGGATTCAAATCGGCTGGTATTGGCTGAAAATTTATTGGACATGATTCTTGTAATGAATTACTAACTGACATTGTTTGTAAAAAATTATTACTATTTATAGAATTCTTATCTTTAATATCAATAACATTTTCTTGATTTTTATTCTTTTCATCTAATAGCCATTGTTGATTTAAACTGTCTGAATCAATTTCAGTTTTAAAATTTTGCTTATATAATTCTTTAAATGTAAATTCAGCATTTACTCCTGCCAAATCTGAACCTTCTTTTTCTAAATCATCCTGTAGTTGATGTAAAGTGTCTGGAAATAATTCAAAAACACTCTGATAACGATCCATATCGGTTATAAGCCATTCACCACCAGTGGTTATATCACGTTTTAATAAATTTAATACACCTTTACCATTCCAACGTGAAGCTTGTTCTAGTTCCATTTCAGTAACGCCAACAATTTGACAAAATTGCACATTACCGAATGGTGTATCTGAAATACCTAATTGGGCATCATCAGAGATTAATAAATGCTGTAATCGTGAACCAATAGAACCATCTAAAGCTTTACGCCAAGGTACATTATCACCAGGACATAAACGATTTCCCGTTTGAAAACAGTATCTTGCCAAAGCTTGTAATAAATTGGCAGGCCATGTTGGTGGCCGATCAGTTTGCATATTATTGGTTCGGTTGTCTTTTTTGATAAGCCTAAAAGTCAACTCAAATCCCATACCAGAACGAGGAATGTCGCCATTAATACCTGACTCTGCCATATGAACCTGTTCGTATACACAAATGTTTTAATTAACAGGTGATTTTTTTATTAAATTATTTTTGTATTTACTCTTCCATCACCATGTAAATCACTGAGACCAAAACTAATGTAGTGCCAATGTGGCGGGACAGAGTTTTCTTCATTCCCCTTGTTGTAATACATACTTATGTAATCTAGAGGATCTTGACCACCCAACCAGTATTTCAAAACTGTTGTTACCTTTATGAAATTTTATAAATTTTTTTTATAAACAAACAAAGAATTGCGAAACTATACCTGCAGAGGATTTGGCTGATCTGGGTAAATTGATTGACATGCTTGAATTAAAGATTTTAGACCAGGTGGAACTAAAGGATTTTGTATAGGTCCTGTTTTAAGAGCCATATTCCTTTTGTTTACCAATTAAATTTCAAACAGTTTGTTTGTGTGTTGTGTATAGTTGCTATTGACTAGTCAACAACAATTTGTGACATTTGTTTGTATCGTATGACTGTATCCACTCCACACATTATATTTTGTCTTGCTTTGTGGAAACTAATTCTCGAACGTCAAATGGTTTTTATCTTCACGTAAAACAAATTTTGCAAAGCAAAACGAAGCAAAGTCAACGCGACGGTATATGTAGATGGTAAAAAAATATTTTTGTAGAAATATATTATAGATATATGATATATCATATATATATATATATATATATAGGGTTGCCAGATTATTTTTTTAAAAATGGGGTAGCAGTAGAATAATGAGAAAACAAAATTGGAAAAATACAAAACAATTTTTTTTTTCACATTTGTACACATCACGGTCACAATTACCTGAAAATAATTTAAATAAATATTCACATATAATAAACAGTCTTTTATTTCATTGAGTCCAGCACAAAAGTTAAAAATAATGAATGAGGAATTAAATTCCAAAACAAAAAAATCTATTGTAAAAGTAAATTGCAAATAATAATTAATACAAACATAAAATTACAAAAAATAACAAAAAAAAAGGCTTAATTTCAAAGCTAGGTAATAACAAAAATGGGTTAATTTCAAAACATAATATTAATAAAAAATAATTTAAATATATTTTACGTTGCGTCGATTTTTTTTAATAATTCGGAATTTTCAGCTTTTAATATTTCTTTATAAAGTTCTTTGCAGGATTCTCGGTAATTAAATTTTACTAATAATTCTCCCTCAATATTAGATAGATTTAAGCGGTTTCTGTCTTTCCGACAAGCGTGGAACATCAAACTAAAAATTCGTTCACTCATTGCATTTGAATGAGGAAGTGCAAAGACAAATTTGATAATTTCTTCCATATTTGGTACAGCAGGGAAAGCTTTAAAAAATTGAATCCATTTTTCCTCGACACTTAAGTCCTTAAACTTTTCAAAAATTGATAGTAGCAGAACTAGTTCTTCGCTCAAGCTATCGCAGTCTATTCCTTTAATTGGGAATAAATCAAGCACCTTCAGTAATTCATCAAAAGTTAGCATTTTATCCAGCTTAAATATTTTTAATATTTCGAACTTATTATTTTCAAATTTAAAATTTTTTTCCATATAAACTAAAATTTGCTGTAAAAATGCGTCAGCCCGTTTTCTAAATAAATCCTTTTCCGTTTCATTGTTTCAATTCTTCAACTTTTCTCTCGCTATTGTTCCATAAATTTTTTGATCTAATTTCAGTTTTAAAGAATATCTCAAGTTATTAATGAGTTCAAAAAGTTCAATAATTACAGGACCTTCTGCTTCCAATTTTCAAATAACTTTTTGCATCAGTGATCCAATGTGTGAAAATAGACCTAAATAGGCTTCTGCTAAGTCATTTGAAAAAAAATCTAATAATATTCGTGGGCAAGAATTTTTCTTGTGGAATTCGGTATCATAAATTTACAGAAATTTGTTCGCAAATTATTAACTTGCCATATTGTAAGAAAGGGGTATTTTTGTCTACCCCTTTAGCGATTTTCGTAAAGGGGTATATCTATGTAAATGAAGTTGGAAAGGGGTAGTCTACCCCTCAAAGGGGTAGAAATGGCAACCCTATATATATATATGTATATATATATATGCTATACGGTATATATATGCTATATATTTATAATGGCGGGAATTAAATGTCCGCCAAATTGCCATCTGGAAGTGGAAGCAGTGGTATCATATATAAGTGGGAATTTTTTAATTCACTGGCTCTTTTAAAAGACCATATGAAACCTAGAATGTAAGTTTTATATAAATTCGAATATTTGTTTTTGAATTTAAATATTAATCATTATTCCAGCGGCAAACGTAGGGATGATGCTCAGTTTAAATCCATTCAATAGGGAAAAAGCCAAAGTTATTTGTCAAATTAAAAAAATGAAAGAGCTACATATACAATTCAATTGAAGATGTAAATGTAAACTAAATATATTATCTAAATGTTAAAATAATATTTTTAATATTAACTTTTGTTATACATATGTTTAAATTATTATAAATGAATTATTAAAAAATACATAATGTTTTATATTATATTAATGAATGTTATTATTTTCTTTAGTAACCTTGTTTTTTTACAATAATAGCAACATCAATATTCCATCCATTTGAATTTCATATATTCCATCCATTCCATCAATTATCATTTTATGATAATTAAAATGAAACTATTTGAAATTATATTTAACAAATTTGACAAAAAAATATACAACTTTACCTAACAAATATAATAGTTTTATTTGTGGAAAAAAAACTGTCACTATACTATTTTTTTATTGACATTTTCCAGCGTTGATAATCGAAAAACTTGAAAGTTGGCCAACTTTTGCTTCGCGTTGTTTTGCTTTTCTGACTTTGCATTGTGAATGAAAGTACTATATTTTCATATTCTTCAACTTTTCAACTTTGCTTTGCGTAGCGTTGACGTTATATTGTGAATCAAGCATAATACTGACGGTATTTTAAAAATTATTTAAAACCTATCTAAAAAATGTCCCAAAAAAAATATAATAAATTATTTTTAAAACTGTATATAAAATACCCCAAAAACTATATTAAAATACTATACATATATTATATTAATTGCTAAAGCGCCAATATGGTCATAGCAGCTTTCGGCGCGTTCTTAAAGCATTAATAATTATGCTATATATAGTTATTAAAGCATTAATACTTTAATAAATATTGATATAAAAAAATAACTACGGTATATTAAAATATTAAAAAATTTTTTCACATAAAAATAAAATATTCAAATTATCCGCTAAAAATTCTGTAAACAAAAATATTATTAATAATTTGTTGTCAATATTATGTTGTCAATTTACCTTATATCAAATTTATCGAAAGAAAATCAAAGTCGCCTGAAAATTTTCTTGCGTGTTTTATTTTTCTTGCGATCATTTTTTTCTCTTTCTAACATGAATGAAAAAAAAGGAGAAAATATCGAACGTCAAAATTATCGCACGATAAATATACCATGTGGATAGGCACTACGAGAACCCAGCAAACATGTCTTCAATGACATACCCATGAATCACCAAAATGTCTTTAAGGCAGACCCAAGACAGACTGCTGACATCGTCATACAAATGTCACAAGTCGTCTTGCATGACATGTCTTGTGTTTGTCTTGCATGACATGTGTTGTATGTGGCTTGCATGACATGTGTTTTGTGTATCTTGCATGACATGTGTTGTGTGTCTTGCATGACATGTCTTGGGTCTATCTTGCATGACGTATCTTGGGTTTGTCTGGCAAGACGTGTATGTAATATGACTGAACAAAATGTAATTGAATCCATTTCAACTCCACGAAACTAGTAATTAATTAATTAATTAATTCAATAATTAATTGTTGAAATATTAATAATATAATATTAATTAAAAATAATATAATATTAATTTATTTTATGTAAGTATTAAAGAACTTAGTTTTCAACAAATGTGTGTATTATTTATATCATTATTGTTATGGTTTAACTTACACTGATTATTAATATGAGTATCGGTTGGTTGGGCCTAACGCAAAAACAAATATTTTTATAAAAAATCTATAAAAATTAAAAACAAAAAAAAAAAACAAATATATTTACATAAATTGTATTTTATTTTTACAACTTATTAAATTGTATTTTAATTAATAAATTACATTAATAAATAATTTTATTAGTAGTAGTATAATATGTTCTGACACCGTGTTTTGTTTATGTTAATTTATTTCTAAAAATATGTTAATATTTATTAACCCTTTGGCTTCATTTGACGTATCAGAACGTCATGCATTATTTTGGGCAAAATCGATTATATGACGTTCTGGTACGTCATTGAAACTGAGACAATATTTAAATAAAAGCTACGTTCCTTTTGGCTTCCAGGAGTAGAAAAGAGTAGGTAGGGTAGGAGTAGATAGGAATAGTTTTTGAATGGAACGCAATTTTCGTTCATATCATATGACAATGACATGATATAAATCAAAATTGTCAAACATTTATAATATTAAAATTTGCGTGAATATTCAAATTTTGTGTGGATAAATAAAATGGTAATTTTTTTATATTTAAAATAAAATTAAAAAATTCACTAACTATTTGTTTTAGGAAAAGAAAACCAAAAATTGGACATTCAATGAAGGCAAACCCCTAATTTCAGCATTAAATTAAAACAAACCGTATAATTATCCATTTTAAAATTTTATATAAATTTTTTATTATTATAAATGTAATTTAACTTTTATATTCCTCTAATTTTTATTCACTCTAATTAATCTCCAAAATATTTATTTTTGTTTTACATGTCAATTTATAAGCATAAATCATAACCTTTAAATTCCCTAAGCCATCTTTAAGATTTTGTGGAACTAAAATAACTCTATCGGAAAAAATAAGCGTAACTACTCTCAACTACACCTGGGAACTACTCCTTTATATAGCGAGGAGTAGGAGTAACTACTTCTATCTACTCCTACCTACTCTTTTCTACTCCTGGAAGCCAAAAGGAACGTAGCTAAAGTTATCCCAATATCATATATATATATTCATGAAATAAATGAATTCTTGCATAAATCTACTGCTCTTACAAATTACTCTATTCTCTAAAAAATGTTCGTATTATGAATGAGTTTCGCATTTGAATACGAGAATATATAGTTTTCGTATATGAGTTTCTAAATAATTAAATGTGTTCTAAATGCAAAAAAAAATTCAAATAAATGTGAGGCCAAAGGGTTAAAATATAAAAAAATATAAAAAAATCACCGATTTATTTGTTTACATCTTGTCAAACTTAATGTCTATTATTTGTATACCGGCTTGTCATATTCCAGATGTCAGCATACGGCTGAATTGGAAATAGTGTTAGGTTGGTAGCCCTGCGATAGAAACTCCGTTGGCGCTGCGGTCTCTTGATTTTCGGAACAGAAAACAATAAACCACCTTTGTTGCCCTTGCGGGTCATGTTTTGATTCCGAAAGTCAAGAGATCACGCGATCGAGGAAACAATAGAGTTTCGAATTGGAAAATTTGAAAAATTATTGTTTCTGACAGTCGGGAAAAAATTTGCTGCCGGACGGTTGGGTTTTTGTGGTTTTTTTTTTTAATTAATTTTTTTTTAAATTTAAGAAAGAAAAAAAAATATAAATTTTGATTTTGGTATTTAATTTTGTTGTACGTACTGGCTGAGAAAAAAAAAACATTTAAAAGAAGAAAAAATAATAACGATAATTGTGTGGTGAAGGGAAAAAGAAATTAATTGAAGAAATAAAAAAATAGATAAAATAAATAAGAAATTAATTACTTATAATAATTAAATTACCGCGTCCGGCACGGTCATAATATTATATATAGAAAAAAAAAATACTCTTGGGTTATGATATATATATATATACCAATAATTAAAAAGGAAAAATAGTAATTGGTTGGATATTAACCCCACCAACCCCCCCTTATTTATTATAATTTATTGGAATTTTAATTATTTTTTTTGAAAATTCCATTTTTTTTTTATTATTTTATTGGAGTTGTGTTGGCAACGCTGGATGGTTGTTGCTGGGCTGTGTTGTGGTTTGATTTTTTCCTTTCGTTGATTTTTTTTTGATAATGGCTGGCTGATTTTCCAGTAACTTCCCCAGGATGGATCGCCTTGGATTTCTTGTCCTTCTCTCTCCTTATTCCCTAAACGATGGTGCTTCACTTTAACGATTTTCTGTGGTGAAAATTTTTATTAGTGAAAGCATCATAGTATTGTGACACCCAGGTATTCCTAAAATATGAAAAAATAATAAATTAGAAATAAAAATATATCAAAAAAATACTTCCTCTGCGTGAGCCGGTCTGTCAAGTGTGTCAAGTTTGTTATTGTCTTATTGTTTAGTTTTTTTTTGTTCAGGTGTTGGGGTCAAAGTTTTTTTTTGCAGGTTGGCTGTATGTAGTTATCGTTAAGTTATTTGTGGTGTCACGTATAGATGTCGTGGTGATGGTGAAATTTTAATTTTTTTTTTATATTTAAAAATCGACCCTTGGGTCAAATAAAGGGCAAGATCAGATGATGAAAAAAATTGGAAAATTAAAATTTCGGGGAGTCGGATGTTGACCGCCGCGCTGGACACCGGATTTGAAAATGTTGTATTATTTTTTAATATTTTTTTTTGGGTTTATTTTTTTTTAATAATAAGTTTTGACCAAGTGTAGTTCCTGTCGTCGTCAGCAGTCCTGTTCCTGTGAACATCTCGTCATCGCGGGAATTTTTTTTTGTTTTGTTAATTTATTTTTTTTATATAAGTATTAGTAATTTGTGATTTTTTTTTTTTGAATATTGTAGTTGTAGATAAAGTAGTTTTCTTTTATTTGGTAAATTTGTTGAAAATAAGAGAAAGAAACAATTTTTTTTAGTACCACATTTAGGTGTTGCTGTGTACCTGATCCTGACATGTCCGGAGCAGTTCCACCCCAACGAAAAAAAAAATAAGGTACGTGGTGAATATTTTATTAATTACATAGAGTAATCATAAAAGGAAATCTTAAAGAAATAAAGGAATTTTTTTTAAAATTATTGTATAATTCCGGTTATAATTTTTATATTTAAATAAATATATTATAAGGGAATTTGTGAAAAAAAATGTGGTATTATTATATTTTTTTTGGTTGTGGATTTTCTTAGGTTCTATATGAGTCCGTGGTGTATTTGCTTTGTTGTTTTTTTGTTTGAATTTATGTAGTGTTTCCATGACGGAATAGATGGGAACAAATGAGTATTCAATCCATCATTGGTTATGAAGTAACCAATGTAATGGATTGAAGAGAATGGTTGTTGATGATATAATGGTTAGTTGGATCATTGGCGAACCACGCCCCACAGACTTTGCTAAGCCGGCAAAAAGGAGGAAATCCCAATGATCCTGGGAGCTGAAAGAGAAAAAAATTGGTCTTGTTTTTTTTTGTGATTGAGGCTAGGTCACTCAGACCTGGCGCCCAACGCTTTCAGCTCCCGAACCCTTCTCCTCCGAACCTATCTTCAGATAACGAATCGAAATAATTTTGATTACGTTACAGTTGGCGCCCAAACTTCGGTGATTTTTTTGAATTCGTGAGACGTTGGTCACCCGAATTTTTGTTAGTAATTACAACTCCATCAGAATTTTTGTTGTTCTCTGGGGATGAGTTCGGATGGAGTTGGTGTGACCGTCATATCATCGACTTATTAGTCCTCTTTCGCTTTGGGTGGTTTCCGTCGGTTTCACCAAAGAAAATTCTTGTGTTATTTATTTTGTTTTTTTTTGTAGTACCTACTACCTACTGATAGTTAGATTACTTGACATGGTAGTCCATGTAAGTCCTATCACTTTGTTGTGTATGTTGTATGTATTTATAAATCCGAGGTTAGAGAATGATTAAGGTGGTCCTTAATTTGTCCCTCGGATAGTTTGTTATTTATTCTTGAAGAAATATTATGGTTAGAAGGATTATTGTATTCTGTGTGGATTATAGTCTTAACCATAATATTGTCTTCCTTATGTTTGTGGGAACCATTCATCAATTTTCTGCTGAAACCGGGGGAAGACATTTCAAGGCGGAAGTATTCCTTTCTCAAAATCCTCGAACCTACTAATCCTTGGTCCTCCTCCTTGTCATCTCTAATCCCATCCTTAAATTCTGCCTACGACCCTTTGTCTCGAATTTCCGAAAAAAATGTTTTGAAAAGAAAGGTGTTCCATTTAGGTATTAAATTTAGAGCCAGGAATTAGGTTTTTTGTATTTATTAGAAAATTAGTTTATAATTAGTAATAGATATAGTTTTTGTGAGGGTTATATACAATAGGTGTTATTTAATTAAGTGTAGTATTAGTGTTTGTAAATTTTATTTATTTATTTTTACAAATAAATGTTATTTAATTTACAATAGTTGTAGTTATTATTTAGTTTTTTGATTTTTTGTTGTTGTAAATAAATATTTTTAATTTATTTATTTATTCTTATACTTTAATTGGTATTTATTAAGTAGAATTTATTTTTTTTGAATTTTTATATTTATTTCGTATTAGGTTTAGTTTACATTAGGTATTTTTGTGTTAGTAGTAAGCATTATTTTTACCATAAGTTTATTTAATTATACTCTTATTATAAGGAGAGTAAATAAAGTAATTTAAAAATAAAAATTGTAAATTAAGTTGATGCCCGGCTAACTCAGTCGGTGGAGCATGAGACTGCTCAGGGTGTGGGACAGCCCCACGTTGGTAAAAAAAAAAAATATTTTTTTAAATATCATTAACATCTGTGATATTTAAAAAAAATTATATTAGTGAGCGGCGATTTTTTTTGTATTAGTAGAATTAGTTTATTTACAATTAAGTGTTTTAGTTAGTAGTTATTTATTTATTAGTATAGTATTTTCATTTATTTGTTATTTAATTTATTAGTTGTTAGTTTTTTTATACACTTAATTGTTAATTTATTAGTAGTTAAAATTTATTGTTAGTTAAATTTAAGGGTTAAATTATTAGTTATTTATTAGTAAATTATTTTAACAATTATTTGTTATTTATCTTGATTAGTATTAAGTGGGGTTGTTTTTTTTAATAGTTAGTTTAATAGTGTATTAATAGAATTAGAGTAGACTATTATTATTATTAGTAATTTTATAAATTAGTTAATTAGTGTTGATAGACCGTGTCTCTCGGAGGAAGCTGGGTTATTTCAGTCTGATTCTGGAGGGGACGCCAGAATCCAGTCTGGTAACACCCAGGTATTCCTAAAATATGAAAAAATAATAAATAAGAAATAAAAATATATCAAAAAAATACTTCCTCTGCGTGAGCCGGTCTGTCAAGTGTGTCAAGTTTGTTATTGTCTTATTAGTCACCCTACAAAAAAAAACTTTGACCCCAACACCTGAACAAAAAAAAACTAAACAATAGTACCATTTACACGATCAAATAAAATCAATATTTTATTTGAATGACTCATCCATCAAATAAATTTGAACGTGTAAATGGTCCATCCAATATCCTATCAAATAAAATCTCAAATCAAAATATATTTTGTTTATTTCAAATAAATTTGTCAAATATGACGTCACGTCATATAGATTTGATCGTGTAAATGCTTTTCGCTTGTATTTTGACAGATTTTTCATCAAATAAAATTTTGATTTTATTTGATAGTGTAAATGCAAAATGTTTGACAGCTTCATTTAACAGCTTTTTTCATCAAATAAAATTTTGATTTTATTTAATCGTGTAAATGGTACTATTGTTTAGTTTTTTTTTGTTCAGGTGTTGGGGTCAAAGTTTTTTTTTTGTAGGGTGGCTGTATGTAGTTATCGTTAAGTTATTTGTGGTGTCACGTATAGATGTCGTGATGATGGTGAAATTTTAATTTTTTTTTTATATTTAAAAAAATAAATAATAATGATCTTGATTGACCCTTGGGTCAAATAAAGGGCAAGATCATATGATGAAAAAAATTGGAAAATTTAAATTTCGGGGAGACGGATGTTGACCGCCGCGCTGGACATCGGATTTGAAAATGTTGTATTATTTTTTAATATTTTTTTTTGGGTTTATTTTTTTTTAATAATAAGTTTTGACCAAGTTTATGGTTGCAACAAAAAATATATAAAAACAAAAATAAACGTTAAAAAAGGAAGGAAAAATGAAAAATAATAAATTTAGTTAACCAGAAAAAAAAACCAATAAAGAATTGAAAAAAAAAATAGTGATAAATGTATTTAAATCGAAAAGAAAATAACATTGAAAAATTGGTGAAAAAAAAAAATTCTATAAAGGAAATTTAAGTATTAAATTAAAATGAAAATTCAACATTTTATATAATAATAAATAGGTGTCCAGCGCGCGCGTAATTCGTATTCGTAACTTTGTTCCTGTGGTGTACCTTTCGTTCCTGTATGTTCCTGTGTTCCGGAGTGTAGTTCCTGTCGTCGTCAGCAGTCCTGTTCCTGTGAACATCTCGTCATCGCGGGAATTTTTTTTTGTTTTGTTAATTTATTTTTTTTATATAAGTATTAGTAATTTGTGATTTTTTTTTTGAATATTGTAGTTGTAGATAAAGTAGTTTTCTTTTATTTGGTAAATTTGTTGAAAATAAGAGAAAGAAACAATTTTTTTTAGTACCACATTTAGGTGTTGCTGTGTACCTGATCCTGACATGTCCGGAGCAGTTCTACCCCAACGAAAAAAAAAATAAGGTACGTGGTGAATATTTTATTAATTACATAGAGTAATTATAAAAGGAAATCTTAAAGAAATAAAGGAATTTTTTTTAAAATTATTGTATAATTCCGGTTATAATTTTTATATTTAAATAAATATATTATAAGGGAATTTGTGAAAAAAAATGTGATATTATTATATTTTTTTTGGTTGTGGATTTTCTTAGGTTCGTTAGAACAGCGCTGGTGGAATGAGTCCGTGGTGTATTTGCTTTGTTGTTTTTTTTGTTTGAATTTATGTAGTGTTTCCATGACGGAATAGATGGGAACAAATGAGTGATCTGGAGTAGACAGAATTTTTCCTTTCGATATTCTTCTTCAATCCATCGTTGGTTATGAAGTAACCAATGTAATGGATTGAAGAGAATGGTTGTTGATGATATGATGGCTAGTTGGATCATTGGCGAACCACGCCCCACAGACTTTGCTAAGCCGGCAAAAAGGAGGAAATCCCAATGATCCTGGGAGCTGAAAGAGAAAAAAATTGATCTTGTTTTTTTTGTGATTGAGGCTAGGTCACTCAGACCTGGCGCCCAACGCTTTCAGCTCCCGAACCCTTCTCCTCCGAACCTATCTTCAGATAACGAATCGAAATAATTTTGGTCGACTCACGCCCCACAGGCTGAGCATAGCTGGCACACTTAGGAGGAAATCCCAGTAGTCCAAGGAGTTTTAGTATATAAATTTTGGTATAGCGTTATATTTGTGATGCGCTGTTGGTCACCCTAGACCTGGCGCCCACTTCACTAGAACTCCGAAGTTACCTCCTCCGACTTACCTTAAGATAACAGGTGGTAATTTTTTTTTACTAAAAATTATCATCCTGTTACAATTGGCGCCCAAATTATGGGACTTATAGATGCACCAATTGTTTTACAATTGGTGTCCAAAATTTGTGGCTTATTTATAAATTTTTGTGGAAATCTCCATCTGAGGTTGCTTAAGTCAGATGGAGGGGCAATCAATACCGCAATGTCTTCCCCTTCCGTGGGTGGTATTCTTCCTTCCCTATGGGGAACATCGGAGGTTGTTCCAATTCAATTTATGTTGCTGGTAGTTAGATAAGGGTTTTGGTTGTCCACTACCTGTCCTACCAGTGTTCTTTGTTTTATTTATTTTGGGGGGTTAGAAATTGCGTTAAGGTGGTCCTTGACGTATCATCCCCAAAGTGTCCGTCCGCTAGTTAGACACCCGCTTTTAGTAGTCTAAAAGGGGGTCCTAGCATGTTTGTGTTTTTGTGTCCAACGTAGGTTGAACTTTGTGTGAATTGGGACGGCCAAAGATTTTTTTTGTAGTGTTGGGGGAATATTTCTCATTGAAGTTTCCTTTCTCCCTAACCCTATTCCTACCTTACCCTTTCCCTTCCCTGCCCATTGAAAAGAGAAATCCTAGAGCCTCCATTCTGGGGGGTTTAAAAATTACGTATTTGGAAATTTTGGATTTTTTTTATTTTTTTTATTATTTTGGATTTATGATTTTGGGTTTGTGCACGCCAATCGGCCAGTGGCCCGTAAGTACGGCTACTGTTCTAGCCAGATCCTTTCGTGGTAGTTTAAGAAGTTCGTCACTTCTGTTTTTATTGTACGACGACCAGGTACTCCTCGCCGTATTGCAGTTATTTAACCCAACCCATCTGGAGTTGGCTAAGGAAAGGTAGTGCAAGTATATGTCTCTTTTTACCGTGTTCATTGGTAGCTGCACCTGTTCTGCCAATGTATGGTCTAAGCCCGAGCCCGATCTAGCCAATTCATCAGCACGTTCATTACCCTCAATGTTCCTATGACCGGGAACCCAAAAGAGTGTAATGTTGAGATGACTGCCTAGGTATGTGAGTTCTACGTAGCAGTTCCTAACTAGTTTCGAGGATATGACGGCAGAGTTAAGAGCCAAGCCAGTGGCCTGACTATCTGTAACTACTGCCACATTCCGCTTAGTTGTGGAGTCGTTCCTAAGTGCTTGGCATGCCTTCCAGATTGCTAGCATTTCCGCCTGGAAGACACTACATCTGTCTGGTAGCCTATAGGAATGTGCAAGTTTAAGGGAATCCGAGTATACTCCAGCGCCAACACCACAGTCCATTTTGGAACCGTCTGTGTATAGCACTGTGTCCATGTTAGCAAGTGGGTTATTAGCTTTCCACTCATTCCTGGTTGGTAATCTGACTTTGAATTTCTTGTCGATCTCCAATTTTGGAATAGTGTAATCAGTGGTTATTGTATCTAAGTAGCTGCCTGTAGTGCCTAAGATTCTACCATGTCCGTAGGGTTTAGCTTGCCAGTGCTTGTTCTCTTTAAGCCTAAGCGCACTGCAAGTAGCAAGGTTCTTAATGTGGAGAAGGTGTAGAAGCAAGTCCAAGGCAGCACTTGGCGTCGTTCTTAACGCTCCAGTGATGCTTAAACTAGTACTTCTCTGGACTTTGCATAGCATGACACTGATATATTGTTTCTCGACAGCAGGCCACCACACCACTGAACCGTAGGTGAGGATAGGTCGTACAACGGCAGTATAGAGCCATAGAACCATCCGTGGTTTCAGACCCCATTTTTTTCCCAGCATTTTTTTGCATGAATAAAGGGCTATACAGGCCTTCTTTACTCTTTCCTCAATATTAAGTCTCCAGTTCAGTTTCGGGTGTAACATTACACCTAGATACCGTACACTGGAGGCCAGATTCAGAGTTTCCCCGTCCAGTCTAGGTCGGTTAAACGCGGGTATTTTTGTTTTTGTGGTAAACAGCATTAATTCCGTTTTCTTCGGATTAACATTAAGGCCACACTCTTTGGTCCAATTGCTTACCATTAGCAAAGCTCTTTCCATAATTTCGCTTATTATGTGAAGGTATTTGCCAGAGACCAGTATCACTAGGTCATCCGCGTACGCTATAGTTATAATTCCCTCCGCCTGGAGTTTCCTAAGAATCTTATCCATCGCTATTGGCCACAGTAGGGGAGACAACACGCCCCCCTGCGGCATACCTCTTTTGGTGAATCTGGTAATATGGCTGTTACCAAGATCCGCCCGCATTTGTCTTGATTGAAGCATCTTTACAATCCAGCTGCACATAGCTGGGCAAACCCCTAGTTCGCTCAAGGACTCTTGGATAGCTTCTACTTGTATGTTGTTAAAGGCACCTTCTATGTCTAGAAAGGTGGCAAGGGTGTATTGCTTGTAGTGCAACGATTTTTCCACATTACGTACCACTTCACTTAAAGCAGTGTCAGTGGACTTACCTTTGCAGTACGCATGCCGTGACTTGCATAGCGGAGTAATATCAAGAACTTTCCTTAGCTCGACTTCGAGTAGGCGTTCCAGTGTTTTTAGCATGAAAGAAGAGAGGCTGATCGGCCTAAAGTCCTTTGCTGTTTCGTGCCCTCTCCTTCCAGCTTTTGGGAGTCCTTTTTTACAATTAGTGTTATTTATTTTTACACTATTTATAATTATTAGTTGTTTTTTTTTGGTTAGGTTAGTTACATTAGGATAGAATTATGTATTTATATTTTGCTTGCTCATTTACACTATTTGTTATTTATTAATTTATTAGTTTTGCGATGACGATTTGTTGAATTTTTTTTTGAGTTAATTTAGTTAGATATTTTTTTTTTAAAACGAGTACTGCAATGGCTCTACAGAATAATTTTGTATATTATCATCCAGAGAATGAGGAGGCTGGACGTGCTGAAGCAACAATCTTATGTCTACTTGAGCAAATAGTAGATTATGGTGGGGTTTTAAAAACCTTTTTACAAAGTAGTGGTGAAGCAATTGCAGATGATTATTATCGTCATCCATTAGTAGCAATGTGTAGTTTAATGAAATTAAGTTTTGAAGTAGAGCATCGTCAGGCAATGAGTCAATTGGGGGCGTTACAAGCAATTGCAAGTCTAGTTCAATTGGATCATGAAGCTCATGGTTCAAAACAAGAATATCAATTTTGCAATTCATTACGGCGTTATGCATTAATGGCATTGGCCCTTATTGTGAATGTCGAGGCGAGAATCGATTCTGTACTAAAATCGTCTCATGTGATTATGTATGGCGATTTTAATAGACAATTGTCGATAAAATTGATATTTTATGGCGATTACATTTTTGTTCGCGACAGACAACGAAATATGTGCTTTATTTTCAATTAAGCAGTTAACTTGGGCTGATATTTGGTAAACACATTCGTTATAGCGGTCTGGACGAAATGATGAATGGCCATATTTTCATCTGGGATTTTCTCTAGCACCCCTGGATGGATTCGGCTGATATTTGGTAAACACATTAAAATTAGTGGTCTGGATGAAATGATGAATGGTCATATTTTCATCTGGGATTTTCTCTGGTGCCTCTGGATGGATTGGGCTGATATCTGGTAAACACACTCATTATAGTGTCCTATAGTTAACTATGCCAGTGCTCCTCCATTATTTCTAGCAAAACATCAGAAATCATGTTTTCATCATACAACCATTTTCCAAGTAGAGCTAATGGAGGAGCACTGGCATAGTTGACAATAGAGCACTATAATGAGTGTAGTTACCAAATATCAGCCCAATCCATCCAGGGGTGCTAGAGAAAATCCCAGATGAAAATATGGCCATTCATCATTTCGTCCAGACCACTAATTTTATTGTGTTTACCAAATATCAGCCCAATCCATCCAGGGGTGCTAGAGAAAATCTCAGATGAAAATGCTAGAGAAAATCCCAGATGAAAATATGGCCATTCATCATTTCATCCAGACCACTAACTTGAATGTGTTTACCAAATATCAGCCCAAGTTAACTGCTTTATTGAAAATAAAGCACACATTTCGTTGTCTGTCGCGAACAAAAATGTAATCGCCATAAAATATCAATTTTATCGACAATTGTCTATTAAAATCGCCATACATAATCACATGCAATTCGACCCACAATTAGTCTTAAAATGTAATATAATTGCAATGTGATATGGCAATACTTTTTAGACGAGGCGATATAATTAGACAATACAAAATAAAAATCGACACGACCAGACTATCGACATCGACAGCAAATAAAATCGCCATCCACAATAAGGGGGATTAACAAATTTAACATTTGGTAATGGTAATAATAAAGCATTACTCTGCTCCAATAAGGTATTTATGGTAGCTCTAGTAGAGCAATTAGATTCCGCATCAGAGGATCTTGTCCAAGTAAGCGCAAGTGTTTTACATAATTTATCGTGGCAATCCGATTATAATATGAAAGCCGCCTTAAGCGGTATGGGGATAGTCACAGCCTTGGCTAAAGCTGCCATGAAGACTAAGAATGAAAATACATTAAACGCCGTATGATCGGTTTTATGGAATTTTTCCGCACATAACAAAACCAATAAAGTGGAGCTCTGTGATGTTGAGGGTGCCTTAGCATGTATAGTTGACCTGTGTTGGGCCTAGTAAAACCTTGACAACCACTGAAATTGCTAGTGGAATTTTGAGAAATGTTTCTAGTCAAATTGCTGCTAGGGAAGATTATCGCAAAATTTTACGACAACGTAATTGTTTAGGTATATTATTAAAACAACTGAAATCGGAAAGTTTAACAGTAGTAAGTAATGCATGGCACCCTATGGAATTTATCTGACGGTTCGCCCGAAGATCAAAAATTTCTTTGGGATAATGGAGCAGTACCAACGTTACGTTCCTTAATTCACTCTACACATAAAATGATTTCAGAAGGTAGTTCCGCAGCACTTGAAAATTTATTAAATTTTCAACCTGCCATGACAAATTCAGATTCAATTGCCGAATCGGGGAAATTGAAGGAATTGCCAACACTTAATGTGAGTAAACAGAGATCACTAGAGAGGGAATTAAATCTCCTTTTATATGAAACATGCGATAATTTGTATGTAATGTTACCGACAATACAAACAAAAATATTTATAAATAATACAAATGTAGCTGCAGTTATTGGAATGGAAAAGTCTCTAGCTACTCGCGCAGCGCATTCAGCCGTGGTATCGAGAAATTCGATTATTTCAGCTGAATCCGCTGCAGAGCTGAATAAATTAGATTTAGAGGGTACTAAAATTATGTTAGTAATAAAAATTTGGTTCAAACGGAAAAGAAGGAAGAAGAAAAAAGTTTTTTTTTTAAAATAATAATTATTTGGAAAAATAAAACAGTATGGCCCGGCTCACTCTGTCGTTTGAGCATGAGATAGTCAAGGTGTGGGACAGCCCCACGTTGATTAAAGGAAAAAATATACCACCTGTGATATTTTTCAAATGATTGTTATTTATTTATTATTTATATTTTTTTTGGAATTTTTGTTTGTTAGTTAGTATTATGATTAGTTCGTTAGTATTAGATAATTTACACTTAAATGTAGTAGTATTAGTTAGTATAGTTAAATTTTTTTTATTTATTATTATTTGTTAGTAAGTAGTTATTATTATTGACTATACACATATATGTAATTAGGGTTAGTTCTTGTTATTTATTATTATTAGCGTAGTATTGGCATGGCTACCAACCTTAATGAATTAGGTAATTAGATTAAGTAGTATTATACATTAAAACATAAAAAATTTAAAAAATCACCGATTTATTTGTTTACATCTTGTCAAACTTAATGTCTATTATTTGTATACCGGCTTGTCATATTCCAGATGTCAGCATACGGCTGAATTGGAAATAGTGTTAGGTTGGTAGCCCTGCGATAGAAACTCCGTTGGCGCTGCGGTCTCTTGATTTTCGGAACAGAAAACAATAAACCACCTTTGTTACCCTTGCGGGTCATGTTTTGATTCCGAAAGTCAAGAGATCACGCGATCGAGGAAACAATAGAGTTTCGAATTGGAAAATTTGAAAAATTATTGTTTCTGAGAGTCGGGAAAAAATTTGCTGCCGGACGGTCGGGTTTTTGTGGTTTTTTTTTGTAAATATTTTTTTTTTAAATTTAAGAAAGAAAAAAAATATAAATTTTGATTTTGGTATTTAATTTTGTTGTACGTACTGGCTGAGAAAAAAAAAACATTTAAAAGAAGAAAAAAATAATAACGATAATGGTGTGGTGAAGAGAAAAAGAAATTAATTGAAGAAATAAAAAAATAGATAAAATACATAAGAAATTAATTACTTATAATAATTAAATTACCGCGTCCGGCACGGTCATAATATTATATATAGAAAAAAAAAACTTTTGCGTCATGATATATATATATATATCTACCAATAATTAAAAAGGAAAAATAGTAATTGGTTGGATATTACCCCCCCCCCCCAACGACCTCCGCACGGCTCCAGAAAAAAGAAAGTATGTAATCGTATCAGAAATTAAAAAGAAGAATCCAACAGAAAAATACTTTTGAATTATTAGAAATCATCAACCCAGCAGCGGCGGCCCCAGGGGCCTGGGTTGATGATTTTTTTTGGATTTATGTGTAGAATTGATTTTTTGTTTTTCTTCCGATTGTGGTGGTCGGAATCAATCTATTTTAAATTATATTTTTTTTGTGAATGTGTAACTAGGTGGTTGCTGATTCCGATCCGGACATGTCAAGAGGGGAAAACATCAGTAGACCAGGTATATTTTAAATTTAAATTAAAAATATTTATTATCGGTGTACGTTTTTTTTTTGTTAATATTAGTTGCTTTTGCTTTGTTTTTTTTTGTTAAATTATCTATTTATTTTGATGGAAAAAAGATATAAAGTAAAATTTTCTTTTGTTGTTATTTATTAAAATATGCATTTAGTTATATTTATTAGAATTTAAATAGTTATTTAGTATAGTTTTTGCGTACACCATAATAAGGTAAAATTTATTTTAAAAAATTTATATATATATATTGAAAATCAAAAATTATTCACAACCGTTTTTTTTAAATTATATTATTAAAAAGAAAAAAATTACAATTAATCGTCTTTTATTTATTATAATTTATTGGAATTTTAATTATTTTTTTTGAAAATTCCATTTTTTTTTATTATTTTATTGGAGTTGTGTTGGCAACGCTGCATGGTTGTTGCTGGGCTGTGTTGTGGTTTGATTTTTTCTTTTTCGTTGATTTTTTTTTATAATGGCTGGCTGATTTTTCAGTAACTTTGTGACACCGTGTTTTGTTTATGTTAATTTATCTCTAAAAATAAGTTAATATTTATTAAAATAAAAAAAAAAATATAAAAAATCACCTATTTATTTGTTTACGTCTTGTCCATCTTGACGTCTATATTATTATATACCGGCTTTTCATATTCCAGATGTCAGCATACGGCTGAATTAAAATTTGTATAGGTTGGTAGTCATGTCGTAGTAGTTCGAAATTCCCGTCAACGCTGCGGTCTCTTGATTTTCGGAACAGAAAACAATTAACAACCTTAGTTACCCTTGGAGGTCATATTTTGATTCCGAAAGTCAAGAGATCACGCGATCGAGGAAACAATAGAGTTTTCGAATTGGGAAAAATTTAAAAATTCGATTGTTTTCGGGGAGTCGGTTGAAAATTTGAGTGCCTTTTGTTTCTGGTGGAAAAATATTTTTGGGGAATTTGATTTTGTGAGAGAATTTCTGCGAAAAGAAATAAAATTTAATTAATTTTGGAAAATAAATAACAATAATAAATTTACAAGAAGAATTAAATTTATTAATTATTTAAAAACAATTATTTATACCGCGTCCGGCACGAAAAAAACAAAAAAATAATAAATTATAGTGAAAATAAATATATTAATCTATGCACCATTTTTTTTTTTTTTTTTTTAAACAATTAAAAAGAGTACCTTGGTGGTGTCATATCAAGAAAAAACTAAAAGAATCCAGAACCGATCCAGAATTTTCTTTCTACCAACGACCACCGAGAAACAGCCAAGAAAAAAAAAACCATCCAATTCTGGCGATTCCTTGACGTCGGAGCAGCGCGGCGGCAACAACGTCCCGTTGTTTTTGTTAAAATTTGTGTTTTTTTTTTGGGCGGTGATTTTGTAATTGTTCCTTGATTTGGTTGATTTTTTTTAGTGTAGGTACCTTGGGTAGCTGATTCCTTCCAGACATGTCCGGAGCAGGAAGCAGACTCACCAAGTATGTTTTAAATTTATATTAAAAATATTTATTATCGGTGTACGTTTGTTTTTTAATATTAGTTGCTTTTGCTTCTATTTATTATTTTGATGGAAAAAAGATTTATTTTGATGGAAAAAAGATATTAAAGTAAATTTTTTTTTGTTATTTATTAAATTATGCATTTAGTTATATTCATTAAAATTTAAATAGTTATTTAGTAAAGTTTTTGCGTACACCATAATAAGGTAAAATTTATTTAAAAAATATAGTGAAAATCAAAAATTATTCACCACCGAGATATTTTCTGAAATTGTATTATTACAAAGAAAAAAATTACAATTAATCGTTTTTTATTTATTATAATTTCTTTGGAATTTTAATTATTTTTTTTTTTAAATTACAAAAATTTTGTTATTTTATAGAGAGTGGTTACTACGTGGGGTGCTGCTGTGTTGTGGTTGGATTTTTTTTTTGTTGATTTTTTTTTGTAGAATTGCTGGCTGATTTTTCATAATTCCCCAGGATGGATCGCCTTGGATTTCTTGTCCTTCTCTCCCCTTATTCCCTAAACGATGGTGCTTCGCTTTAACGATTTTCTGTGGTGAAAATTTTTATTAGTGAAAGCATTATCGTATTGTAGTATTGATTGCCGTTTGGATCACTGGTCGACTCATGCCCCACAGGCTGAGCGTAGCTGGCAAAACTTAGGAGGAAATCCCAGTGGTCCATTGTTTTACAATTGGTGCCCAAATTGTGGCTTAATTTAAATTTTTTTTTTGGAAATCTCCATCTGAGGTTGCTTAAGTCGGATGGAGGGGCAATCAATACCGCAACGTCTTCCCCTTCTGTGGTAATTCAATTTTATGTGCTGGTAGTTAGATAAGGGTTTTGGTTGTCCATTACTGTCCTACCAGTGTCCTTTGTTTATTTATTTTGGGGGGTTAGAAACTGCGATAAGGTGGTCCTTCTCGTATCCTCCCCAAAGTGTCCGTCCGCTAGTTAGACACCCGCTTTTAGTAGTCCAAAAGGGGGTCCTAGCATGTTTGTGTTTTTGTCTTTAACGTAGGTTGGACTTTTGTGTGAATTGGGACGGCCAAAGAGTTTTTTTGTAGTGCTGGGGGAATATTTCTCATTGAAGTTTCCTCTCCCTAACCCTATTCCTACCCTACCCCTTTCCTTCCCTGTCCATTGAAAAGAGAAATCCTAGAGCATCCATTCTGGGGAGTTTGGAAAAATTGCCTCAGTAAAAATTAAAATTTGTTTTTGTGCAATTGATTTGGATTTTTGGATTTTTTTTTGGTTGCGATAATTCTTGTTTTTTTTGTATTTAAAAGTAAGTTTTGGCTGTTGGTTCCTCGGTAGCGAGCGCTGACGGTGTGAGAATTTTTTTTTGAAAATAAATAGGAGAAAAAATTATTTTTTTTGGTTAGTCGTATTTAGTATTAGTTCTTTTTTTCAATTAGTGTTATTTATTTTTACACTATTTATAATTATTAGTTGTTTTTTTTGTTAGGTTAGTTACATTAGGATAGAGTTATTTATTTATTTATTTTTCTCGCTCATTTACACTATTTGTCATTTATATAAATTAAATATGAGTTTTGTGTTGGCGATTTGGTTTGAATAGTTTTGGGCTAATTTGTTACATTTTTTTTTGTTAAATTACTACGGCAATGGCTTCACATAATTTTGTAGACGCGAAGCAAACATATTAAGTTCAATGAAACAAATAGTGGACTATTGTTGCTCTTTAAAAGCCTTTCTACAAAGTGGTGGTGAAGCTATTGCAGAGGATTTATATTGTCATCCATTGGTCTCAATTGCGAGTCTAATGAAATTTAGTTTTGACATAAAGAATCGTCCTCTAATGTGTCAATTGGGTGCATTACAATCAATTGCAAGTTTAGTATATTTAGATCATGCAGCTCATGGTCCTAAACCAAAAGATCAATGTTGCAATTCCTTACGCCGTTATGCCTTAATGGTATTAGCTAATTTAACACGTGGTAATGGTAACAATAAAGCATTACTTTGTTTAAATAAAGAATTTATCGAAGCTCTAGTGGAGCAACTAGATTCCTCACCCGACGACTTTCTCCAAGTAATCGCAATTGTCTTGCATAATTTATCGTGGCAATCTGATTATAAGATGAAAGCCGCATTAAGCGGAATGGGGATTGTCACAGCCTTGGCCAAAGTTGCCATGAAGACTAATAATTAAATGTCCTTAAACGCAGTATTATCTGTTTTATGGAATTTCTCAGCGCATAATAAAACTTGTGATAATAAAACTTGTTAAGTTGTGTGCTGTTGAAGGTGCATTAGCATTTCTAGTTGACCTGTTATCGGATGAAGGGCCTTGAAAAGAACTGAAATTGCTAGTGGAATTCTAAGGAATGTGTCTAGTCAAATTGCTACTAGGGAAGATTATCGTACAAATTTTCGGCAACGTAAGGGTTTAGCTATATTATTAAAACATCTGATATCAGAAAGTTTAACCTTAGTAACACATGCATGTGGTATATTATGGAATCTATCTGAAGGTTGTTCAGAAGATCAACAATTCCTGTGGGACAATGGAGCGATACCATTGTTACGTTCCTTAATTCATTCACCACATAAAATGATATTAGAAGGTAGTTCCGCAGCACTTAAAAATTTATTAAATTTTCAATCTGCCATGGCACAGCCTACGAATTCAGCTTCAATTGCAGAGCATGGGGAATTGAAGAAAGTGCCTATACTGAAGGTTACGAAAACTAATGCGAATTATATCCAAAGGCATCTGAAACTTTCGATAAAGAGGAGGTAATTACCCCAACAGAGGACTTAAAAGTGTTGCTGTTGGTAGATGACCCAAAACAACCAGTTGTAATGGGTAAGAATTCTGTAACTTTGTTCCTCTGTTCAGAGCTCATATCTAAGAGTTACTCCATATTGGTGGAGATAAAGACGAGTTTAGATAAATTAGATTTAGAGGAAAATAAGATTAGCATAGTAATAAAATATTGGTTTAAGAGAAAAAGGAGGAAAAAGAAAAAGAAATGAAAAATAATGAGTGATTGGAAAATATACAAAATAATTTCCCGGCTAGCTCAGTCGGTAGAGCATGAGACTGGTCAGGGTGTGGGACAGCCTCACGTTGATTCAGATAATAAAATTACCACCTGTGATATTTTTCAATTGATTGTATTTATTTATTTACTTATATTTTTTTAGTTTTTTTTGTTAGTTAGTGTTAGTTAGTATTAGTTAAAAATTTTGTTGTATTTATTATTATTTATTAGTGAGTAGTTATTTACATTTAGATGTTAAGTATAGTATTAGTATTAGTATTAGTTAATTTACATTTAATTGTCGGTAGTATTAGTTATTTTTTTGTTAGTAGTTTGCTTGATATTTATTAATTAGTTATTAGTTATTTTAATACATAACTGCATGGCTACCAACCTGAATGAATTAGATAATTAGATTAAGTAGTATTATTTATTATTTATACATTAGTAGTATTTTATAGTTGGTTATTATTATTTATTGTTAGTTAAATTTATTAGTATAATTCAGTTGTAAGAATAGTTAAAATTTTTTTTTGTTATTTGTTATGGGTGATTATATTTTATTATTTAATTATTAGTTAGAGGTTTAGTTATTTCTTAGGTAAATTTATAATTAATATAGGTTATTTATTATTTATATTATCTATAGTAGCATTTAGTTTTGGTTAGGTATTTATTTTATTAGGTGTTATTTATTTAGATTATTATTATTTTTGGTATTTATATTTATGTAGCATTTATTATAATACATCTGGGGTATGACGAGTCGGTGTTTTCCAGGCCTATCTCTAAGCTCCAGATAGGTCTATTTGTGACACCGTGTTTTGTTTATGTTAATAAACAAAACACGGTGTATCTCTAAAAATAAGTTAATATTTATTAAAATAAAAAAAAATATAAAAAATCACCTTTTTATTTGTTTACGTCTTGTCCATCTTGACGTCTATATTATTATATACCGGCTTGTCATACTCCAGATGTCAGCATACGGCTGAATTAAATTTTTATAGGTTGGTAGTCATGTCGTAGTAGTTCGAAATTCCCGTCAGCGCTGCGGTCTCTTGATTTTCGGAACAGAAAACAATTAACAACCTTAGTTACCCTTGGAGGTCATATTTTGATTCCGAAAGTCAAGAGATCACGCGATCGAGGAAACAATAGAGTTTTCGAATTGGGAAAAATTTAAAATTTCGATTGTTTTCGGGGAGTCGGTTGAAAATTTGAGTGCCTTTTGTTTCTGGTGGAAAAATATTTTTGGGGAATTTGATTTTGTGAGAGAATTTGTGCGAAAAGAAATAAAATTTAATTAATTTTGGAAAATAAATAACAATAATAAATTTACAAGAAGAATTAAATTTATTAATTATTTAAAAACAATTATTTATACCGCGTCCGGCACGAAAAAAACAAAAAAATAATAAATTATAGTGAAAATAAATATATTAATCTATGCACCATTTTTTTTTTTTTTTTTAAACAATTAAAAAGAGTACCTTGGTGGTGTCATATAAAGAAAAAACTAAAAGAATCCAGAACCGATCCAGAATTTTCTTTTAACCAACGACCACCGAGAAACAGCCAAGAAAAAAAAACCATCCAATTCTGGCGATTGCTCGACGTCGGAGCAGCGCGGCGGCAACAACGTCCACGTTGTTTTTGTTAAAATTTGTGTTTTTTTTTTGGGGTGGTGATTTTGTAATTGTTCCTTGATTTGGTTGATTTTTTTTAGTGTAGGTACCTTGGGTAGCTGATTCCTTCCAGACATGTCTGGAGCAGGAAGCAGGCTAACCAAGTATGTTTTAAATTTATATTAAAAATATTTATTATCGGTGTACGTTTTTTTTTTTAATATTAGTTGCTTTTGCTTTGTTTTTTTTGTTAAATTATCTATTTATTTTGATGGAAAAAGATATTAAAGTAAATTTTTTTTTGTTATTTATTAAATTATGCATTTAGTTATATTCATTAAAATTTAAATAGTTATTTAGCAAAGTTTTTGCGTACACCATAATAAGATAAAATTTATTTAAAAAAATTTATATATATAATATATATATATAGTGAAAATCAAAAATTATTCACCACCGAGATATTTTCTGAAATTGTATTATTAAAAAGAAAAAAATTACAATTAATCGTTTTTTATTTATGCCGGTATGATAATGGCTTGAAAATTTCAATTTTTCAGAAACTATCCATTTAGAGGGAGAGGTAATATTTCTTATATGAGAAAAAGATAAGAGTGCGAGTAACACGCTATATTGAAAAAAATCCTGAAAGTAAAAAAAAATCCAAAAACAATCCAAAAAAAATCCATGTCGCTAATGATTTGTCACTGTGTAGCAGCAACAAAACCATTTCTGTCAAAAAAAATCGATTTTTTTTTTGAATTTTTTTTGTATATTTTCTGACATTCATGATTTTTTTCAATATTCAAGCATTTTTTTTTTTTTATTATTTTATTGCAAATCGCCGCTTGAATACTTGTTTGCGCCATTTTAGTTTTTTTTGAGTTAGGACCATATCTGTAGTGTTTGGGAGATTCTCTTTTTAAAACTGCAATTCGTTTTTTCTTATCTCTAATAGTTACTGAGATATCGAGTAGCAGTTTTGCTCCACATCCACTTCTTTTTTTTTCAATGCTTGCTTGCCTCACTTCTCAAAAATCAGAAAAAAGGTAGCACGTAGAGCAACTTTTCTATACATTTTTCAAGTTATTTTTATTAAATGTTTTTTTGCTCTATATAAATGAGCAATGTACATGAAAAATTAACATTAATATTAAATTAATTTTTTTGCTCCATATCCATTGCTCATTGATATAGAACTTTAATGCCAAATTTTTTTTTTTTACTTTTGCCTTATATCCATAGTAATTTTCATAGTCATTATATTATAAGATGGACATGGAGCCGTGCCAGTTATCTTCGGGACCCGTCTTGAAACACGGACCAAGAAGTCTAACATGTGTAAATTGTAAGTTGTAAATTTAGGGTGGATATGGAGCAAAGTGAAAATGTCAGAGGCGTATGAAGCAAACAAGTATTCGAGCAGCGAAATATCTTTGACAGATAAAAAAACAAAAACAATATATTTGACAGCATCAATACGACACTATAGTTGTCTCTCATTGAAAAATATTTGTGTTTCAGTCGCACAAAGAGACATTTTTTAGTTTTTTTTTGGATTTTGTCAAGCCATTGTCATACCGGCATTATTATAATTTCTTTGGAATTTTAATTATTTTTTTTTGAAAATTCCAAAAATTTTGTTATTTTATAGAGAGTGGTTACTACGTTGGGTGCTGCTGTGTTGTGGTTGGATTTTTTTTTTTTGTTGATTTTTTTTTGTAGAATGGCTGGCTGATTTTTCATAATTTCCCAGGATGGATCGCCTTGGATTTCTTGTCCTTCTCTCCCCTTATTCCCTAAACGATGGTGCTTCGCTTTAACGATTTTCTGTGGTGAAAATTTTTATTAGTGAAAGCATCATCGTATTGTAGTATTGATTGCCGTTTGGACCACTGGTCGACTCACGCCCCACAGGCTGAGCGTAGCTGGCAAAACTTAGGAGGAAATCCCAGTGGTCCAAGGAGTTCTAGTAATAGAAATTTTGGTCTAGCGTTTTTTCTTGTGATGCGCTGTTGGTCACCCTAGACCTGGCGCCCACTTCACTAGAACTCCGAAGTTACCTCCTCCGACTTACCTTATAGCTAACAGGTGGTAATTTTTTTTGACGAAAATTAGCATCCTGTTAGAACATCCCCAGGATGGATCGCCTTGGATTTCTTGTCCTTCTCTCTCCTTATTCCCTAAACGATGGTGCTTCACTTTAACGATTTTCTGTGGTGAAAATTTTTATTAGTGAAAGCATCATCGTATTGTAGTATTGATTGCTGTTTGGATCACTGGTCGACTCACGCCCCACAGGCTGAGCATAGCTGGCACACTTAGGAGGAAATCCCAGTGGTCCAAGGAGTTCTAGTATATAAATTTTGGTCTAGCGTTATATTTGTGATGCACTGTTGGTCACCCTAGACCTGGCGCCCACTTCACTAGAACTCCGAAGTTACCTCCTCCGACTTTTTGACTAAAAATTATCATCCTGTTACAATGTATATAATTTTTAAAATGTATCCTAAAAATAAAGTACAATAAATTTATGCGAACAGTTAGATTCTAAGTTCACTTTAAATTTTCACTTATTATTAAGTGATTGATATTATAATTTTAGTTATTATTATTTTCACTTTGAATTTATTATAATTTATTATTTGTCGCCCTTTTTATTTAATAAAAACGCCGAAAAATAAAAAATAATAATAAATTTCACACACAAAAAAAAGAACTTTTTAAAAATATGGCCGAACATGTCAAATGATGCAATTATTATGAAATAACTTTGGATTTTAACAATCATAATTTTCTTAAAATGCTCTTGTATTATTGATAGTGAAAAGCCCAATTAATAAATAACTGAAACAGGGGCTGCGGAATTGCATGAATGCGATTATGGTAAACGCTATTATAGTTAATTAGGTTCTTTGTTATTATTACTCCAAATGAAATTAAGAATAAACGCACCGCAGGGTAATCGACGACATGAATTATTATACGTCGCCTAATTTAAATGGGCAAAAGGGTATTATAAATACAATAAGAAATAAGTAATTTTAGCGTTATAAGAGAACAATTATAGATAACGTTATGTTAGATTGATGTCAAATAACATTTGCATTGTGGTTAGTGTAATGTAACTAATTACAAGAGTATGTCACTTATGGATAGTGTATTATCCTACCCAACAACGTGATAAAAATCAACTCGTTTGTAAAAAATTAATATTTTTATGAGTGATGATAAAAGAAAAAAAATTTTTTAAATTCGAAACTTTTTTTATATTGATTTACAGAGTAATTTTCGTAAAGCTATTTTGAAAGGGCATTTTGGCTTTTGGCGAACCGTATACGAAGTGGATAAAGTAACGCCTTTATAATAAACTTTATAATTTCAAAACAAAAGTAAACAGCGAGTGAAGAAGGTTTTGTCTTATAATTGTAAAAATATAATAAAATA
This sequence comes from Empis stercorea, assembly GCA_949752835.1. Lineage (NCBI taxonomy): Eukaryota > Metazoa > Arthropoda > Insecta > Diptera > Empididae > Empis > Empis stercorea. The sequence goes on from OX457087.1 coordinate 39,964,683, forward strand.
AATATTAATAAGTAATTTTGTGTTTTATATAATAAATTAAATAATAAAATTGATAAAAAATCTTATTAATAAGTAAGTGGTGAAATAATTATTTATTGTTGAATGTTAATGTTATTATTTATTGTTAAAAATTACATTTTTCATATGAAATAAATGCTAAAAACATAACATTTCCAAAACGAATCGTTGCGGCGTTTCGTAAACGGACCTATTTTAGCGAAGTCTTGGCGTTACGTTTTTTTTCTACTGTTCCTTATTCTAATATTTACGTTTCCGGTTCGCTTATGAACTGCCAAGGCGGTTCGTAAACGAACTCATATATGAACAAAAGACTTCGCCGACAGTTCGTTTACGGTTCGCTTTGTTTAAAGGGATAATTATCAAAGATTCAAACCGACCCAGGGACTTTCGGTAAAAAGTGTAATCAAACTGACCCGGGATATTCGGCCAAAATTAAAAATATAATTACACCAATAAAATGTATATTCGAAATGTATAAAGTTTCAAGAAATCTACGAATCAATTGTACATGTCGGTATATACGCTTATACACGATATACCTACACTTTTCGATTCAACCCGATTCAACTATATTTGTGTTCTATGTTCAATAAAATACGACCCTTTTTAAATAGGTAGGCAAAATTATCTCTACAAACAAAACATTAATTTATTTTCAATTATTTAACAAAACATTCATTTATGTTTTAACATATAAATTAACTAAAATATTTAATAAATAAAAATATGTAATTTAAAATATAAATATTTTTATCACCGGAATTAAGGCAGTAGTTTATAAAAGTTTCCAAATTCAATTAAATATTAAAATAAAATCGTTAAAATTTTGGGATTTTATGAATATTCTATAAATTACTGCACTGTAAAAAATCTGATCTATAACATTATTGTAGAAGTGTTTGGGTACAATTTTAAAATTGATATAATTTAATAATATAATTTGTTTTAAAATTCTTCGTGAAAACTGTTAGCCGTATCTATCATTTTTGAAGTCATGAATATTTTCGAACTTGCCAATATCTAAAAAATGAAAACAAAATCAAATATTAATAAAAAAAAAAACTATAATAAAAATTAATATTTAAATATATATTACCTCTTCTAAAGTTAATTTATTATCCTTATTTTTATCTGTTAAATTTATTAAAGTTTCTGCTTCTTGAATAGAATATCTTAAATTTTTTGGATCAACATAATTAAGAAGTTCAGCTCTATCAGCTTTTCCATCATGATCTTTATCAATAACTCTTTTAAATTCTTCTCTTCGTTTATCAACTGTTTTAGCAACAATTTGTTTTTGATATTTTTCATCAATATCATCAATAGATAAATCAGAAAATTCATCAATTGTTAAACGATCATCACCATCCAAATCAAATAATCGTAATAAATCATCTACTAAACTTAATAAATTTACAGTACTCGATTCTGGATGACGAAAAGCTAAAAATTCATCTAATGTTAAACTGAATGGATCTGTTCTTGCTGCTTCTGACCATCTAGGAAAAAATCATTTCAAATTTGGAATATTTATTGAACATTTTCTTATTTACCTTGCTTTATCTCTCATCATTTCCTCTTTATCTTTTCGATTTAATTGAATATGATTATGTTCATTTATTTCATCAATACCATGCTCATTTAAAAAATATTTATGATATTCATCCCATGTTATTAAACCATCATGTGGATTATTATCAATTTGTGAAAAACATATAGGATTTATTTTAATTGAATTTTGTATATGGTCGTGAATTTTTTTACTAATAAGTCGTCCAAGTTCTTGAACAGATAAATATTCATCTAAATTTTTATTGGCGCTACAATTTTATATGTCAAATTTTTGTACTAAAATTTATTTGAATATAAATTTTACCTTTTAAATGCATTTTCCAGAATATCATTTTCATTTATAGAATTTGCAGCTAATATCACAGTTTTTGCTTCACCACTTTTATTCAATTTTTTACCATTATTCATTTCTAATAATTGTGCTCCAATATTATTTATATTATCATTATTTTCATTTCCTTTTAATGGAAATGTAAAACTTAATATTGTTGCAATAAAAATAAAATATAAAATAATTGAAATTAATGTTGACCAGCGTAAATATCGAATAATTCTTAAAAGTTTACTTATAAACATTTTTTTTCTGATTGGTATAATTATGTTTGTTTTCTTAGATGTACATTTCAGCAGACTTAAAATGTGTAAGCAAAAATATTATAATTGTTGAATTTGTAAGTTTTATATAAATATAAAATGAAAGTGAAAGCTAACAAAAAACCAGTTTATATATTATATACATATGTATGTACCTACTAAATTATTTAGTATAATTTTATTTAAAATGAAATCAACTTTAAATACAATTTTAAATCTTTTTAAAAATATGTACAACCTTTTATAAGTCAATAAAAATTAATTTAAGGAACTTTTTTATTACTAAATCTTTAAATTAGCAAATTGTTTTAGTAGTTAAAATTACAAAGTGTTTATTCTTTTTCAGTTAAAATTGACAGTAAACAAAAGTGGTAAGGTGGTTATTTTTTAGAATCTGCGCAACAAAAGCCAGAAAATAGTTAATACAGGGCTGTGTTAAGGAATAAATCATTTTTTTACTTTCCCTTTTATGAATTCACACTTCCAGTATATAGATATATATACAGTTGCTCACAAAAGTATCCGGCCACTTCTTTTATTCAGTAGAATTAATCTTAGACGTTAAGTTTTTAATATCAGAAAACAAATAATTATTATTTTTTAACATTATTTAGTCTTGTAATTTATAATCCAATCATAGAAATATCAAAATTAAATATACTTCAGAAAAAATCGACAACCAAACAATTAAGTATATAATTCTGAAATGCAATTTTTCTCGAATGACGCACTATTTGGAAACTATTTGGTAACTAAACTTACTTTGGGGAAGTCTCCCGTATGCATACACACTTAGTGGCCGACTTTAGTGTCAATTGTTTTATGAGTTCGAACAGCTATGTAAGTTTTTCTGATAATTAATTCATTTTTCTAATATGTTTTTCTAGTATTATAAAGTGCGTTAGTAAAGGCTTTTTATAGCCAATATTAAAAAAAATACTTAAATGAAAATGAAGTGAAAAACATTAAATATTTTGAACCAAGTAGGGTGGCCGGATACTTTTGTGAGCAACTGTATATATATATATATATATATATATATATATATATATATCTCCTCACTTGGCCATAACTCTTAAACGGCTTGACCGATTGAGCTCAAATTTGAAAGTTGAGCTCGTGTCATCAAATACTTGGTACCATATAAATTTGGGGCCTTTTTGATGAGGGGGAAGGGGGCGCGGAGGGCCGTTTAATTTTTGAATGTACCAAAAAATCATGTGGGGTATCCAATGAAAGGTCTTGACGAGCACATCACATTGGGTGGTAGTCCGAGGGCGCCGTGGGTCATGTCGGGCCCAAAATGGGGGCAATGTTAGGCCTTGTAATACAAAAAATCATATGGGGTATCAAATGAAGGGTCTTGAAAATTAACAGAAAATGTAAATTTAACAGAAAATGTAGAATTTAACACAAAATTTAAAATTTAACAGGAAAATGTAAATTTAACAGAAAGTGTAAAATTTAACAGAAAAATGTAAAATTTAACAGAAATTGTAAAATTTAATAGCAGATGTAAATTTAACAGAAATTGTTAATTTGACAGGAAATGTAATATATGTACATATAACAAAAAATTTAAAATTTAACAGAAGATGTAAATATAACAGAAAATGCGAATGGAACAGAAAATGTAAAATTTTAAAAGAAATGTAAAATTTATTGCAAAATGCGAAACCTAACAGAAAATTAAAAATTTTACAGAAAATGTAGAATTTAACAGAAAACTTAAAATTTAACAGAAAAATGTAAATTTAACAGAAAGTGTAAAATTTAACAGAAAAATGTAAAATTTAACAGAAATTGTAAAATTTAGTAGCAGATGTAAATTTAACAGAAATTGTTAATTAGACAGGAAATGTAATATATGTACATATAACAAATTAAAATTTAACAGAAGAATATAAGAATATAACAGAAAATGCAAATTTAACAGAAAATGTAAAATTTTAAAAGAAATGTAAAATTTATTGCAAAATGCGAAATCTAACAGAAAATGAAAAATTTTACAAAAAATGTAAAATTTATTACTTCCCTTTTATAAATTTACACCTCCAGTATATTTATTACTTTCCTTTTTATGAATTCACATTTCCTGTATGTCGTTATTCGGTATCTCCTCACCTGGCCATAACTCTTAAAGGGCTGGACCGATTGAGCTCCAATTTGGAAGTTGAGTTCGTGTCATCAGATGATTGGTGTCCTATAAATTAAGGGCCTTTTTGATCAGGGGGAAGAGGCACCGATGGCAGATTAAATTTTTATATGTACCAAAAAAAGCATGTGGGGTATCAAATAAAAGGTCTTGCCGAGTACACATGATTTTTTTATGAAAAATGGGGTAGTTCGGGGGGCGCCGTGGGTCATGCCGGGACCAAAACGGCGGCATTATTGGGTACCATTATACAAAAAATCATGTGGGGTATCAAATGAAAGGTTTTGAAGTGTACATCTCAATGGAGAGTATTTCGTGGGCCGTCGTGAGTCATGTAGCGGCTAAAACGGGGGCAATGTAGGACCCCATCATACAAAAATCATGTGGGGTATCAAATGAAAGGTCTCCAACAGTACATCTCAATGGGGAGTAATCCGGAGGGCGCCTTGAGTCATCTCGGGCCCAAAACGGGGTAATGTGGGGCACCAGCATACAAAAATCATGTAGGATATCAAATGAAAGCTCTGGAAGAGGACATCTTGTTGAGTACTCCGAGAGGTACTCTGGGTCTTGTGGGGCCCATAATGTAAAAAGACATGAGAGGTATCAAATAAAAGATATTGAATCCGGATTTGGAATTCTAACAACCAAAACCTCAAAAAAAAAGAAATAAATTCTAATATATATTTTGAAGTTTTTTACATTTTTAATTAATTGAAAATTCAATAAAATAAAATTTATTTTTATTAGTTATTATTCCTTTGTTATTTAGTTTAATATTATTATAATCTTAGAGTATATAAACAGGAGATGCTATAGTATACTTTTGCCCCTACAAGCTGTTTCCCTTTTTAAAAAAGCTATTTAGTTCTCAAAATCTCCTTGTAACAGATGTTAGTTGTCAAAATCTCCTTGTAACAGCTGTTTTGCAATACAAAGTGTCATTAAAAAAGCTTTATATGAAAGCTTTCAAGCTTTACAATATTCTAGGCAGTGCCGCAGGCAGGATAATTATTAAAAAGACAGCATATATTTGGAAGAAAAATATCAAAAATATTTAATTGACTTATTTATATTACTTTTTAGGTATGTTATATGAGTAGAAACAACCTCATATAACAACAAGTTAGTGAAATAAAAAATACATATTTAATTTTTATATTGTAAATGTAATTATTCTATGTAAAAATAATAACATTTAATTAATTTTATTAAAAAATATCAAATATTTCATTTTTTTTTAAATATAAATAACATTTATAAAAAATGCTTTTTAATTTAAAAAGAGCTTTTGTCACTGGCAATAGCAATTTAAAGCCGTCACTGCAAAAAAAATCTCTTTCCCCCCACAAAAAAAAGGACACTTTCTTATAACTATTGCATCTCCTGTTTCTATACTCTAAGATTATAATACTTTGAAGTATGTTGTATGAATGTATTTAGTTTTAGTGTAATATTTTTGTTGATACAAATAGAAAATTCGATAAATAATAACAATTCGTTAAAAAACATTACAAAAGTTGTGTTTTTTTTAAATAAAAATAGGATATTTATTAAATTATTAATTGATCTAAAAAGTGTAAAAAACATAAATTCAAACTTGATAAAAAATAATATAACAATTTTCAAGAATTACCCTTTAAGCACGGTGAGATAAAACTGGCTCAGAAAAGGAGTTCACTATATATGCGGAACTCCGTTTTTGTTTCCAATTTACATAAATGGAAACATAGTTCCGTATGAAAATAAAGCCATATACCTTGGTATGACTCTTGACGTAAAGCTAAAGTTGAGTGAACATGTAAAAATTAAAAAAACTGAATTGGACATTAAATACAGTAAATTATACTGGCTTTTAGGCCGTAACTCCAAACTTTCAGCAAAAAATAAAATATTGATCTACAACCAAATTCTGAAACCAGTGTGGCTATATGGCATACAGCTATGGGGCTGCGCAAGTCACTGTTACATCCAAAAAATTCAACGCTTCTAAAACAAAGTTATTAGAAATATAGTAAATGCCCCGTGGTACATTCGGAACAGCGACCTGCACAGGGATCTGAACATCAAACAAGTTGACAACGAAGTTAAAAGATTCGCCATAAAACACCAGAAAAGACTACAGGAACATGTTAACGTAGAAGCAATAAAACTACTGACAACGGAAAATAATATTAGACGCTTAAAGCGTAAAAAGCCCAGTGATCTAATTTAGTCATGCAAAGTGCATTAGTCTTAAATTCAAACTTAAAGTAAAAACATCAAAATTATTCCTGAATGTACCAGTGAGTGATCTAGGATACTTTATAAATATTAGTATAAGATTTGAAAAGAAAACTAATGGTTGGTCTTTAAACCAGTTTTAGTTCCCCCACAACCTTATCTAGTCAAAAAAAAAAAAAAAAACTTTTGAGATAAAAATGTAACATTTTGACTCATTCGTTAATGATAATTAGAAAAAAAGACGATATCGAAATGGATGCGTTTAATTTCCACCTATATTCAGTCTCTCAACATAAGTTCACAACAATAGTACCATTTACACGATCAAATAAAATCAATATTTTATTTGAATGACTCATCCATCAAATAAATTTGAACGTGTAAATAGTCCATCCAATATCCTATCAAATAAAATCTCAAATCAAAATATATTTTGTTTATTTCAAATAAATTTGTCAAATATGACGTCACGTCAAATAGATTTGATCGTGTAAATGCTTTTCGCTTGTATTTTGACAGATTTTTCATCAAATAAAATTTTGATTTTATTTGATAGTGTAAATGCAAAATGTTTGACAGCTTCATTTAACAGCTTTTTTCATCAAATAAAATTTTGATTTTATTTGATCGTGTAAATGGTACTAATAAGTTGATAATCATAATAGTAGCTCCGCTTTCCACTTTTTTTTAAAGTGAACAGTTGATAAAGGGCAAAAACCCAAATGGATGCATGCATATAGTAAACTAACCCAAAATATTTCTATCTAGGGTACCGACAACTACTATACATAACATTGACAAATTGCTCAGTGAACTTATGCTTTTACTAAGTAAATTATGGCTCTATATGCGCCCAATACTTTGATACCTCAACGTTTCCATCAATCTGTGAAAGGTGAAACAGTAGTGGAATCAAAAAGATAAAGTGATTTGTGACTATCAACTATTACATATTACAATATTGTATATTGCAAAGAAATTTCTATGCAAAATTGTAAGATGGGATAGTTGATAGTCAAAACTCACTTTATGTGATTCCACTACAGTTTATCAACAACCCCATACATAGTGAGTATTTTCTTTTATTCATTCTGTGGAAGGAATAGAAGGATATTCCAAACGCACTCGATTAAAAGAATGAAAAAGGAATAAATGGAATATTTCTTGTTGTATGTAAAATTAAATGTTTTCTTTTGTTTACATAATTATATATGCTAGGATTTATTTAAATTATAGTTTTAAAGTATATTTCTTATTATTATAGTCATGTTAAAATTATAAAAAAATGTTTTTCCTTTAAAATTTTAGGTTAGAATTTAGAATAAAGAATATTCCTTTTATTCTACCTTTCTACTTAGTACGAATAAAATTTTTTCGGAATATTCCGAATAAATAAAAGAACACGGAATGGAAGGAATAGAATAAATAGAATGAATAAAAGAACGTTTTTTGACATTTTAGGCGCGTTCGGAATATCCGGAATGAATAAAAGAAAACACTCAGTTATTAATCGTATCAACTCAGCGAAAAATGTTAATTAACAATTTGGCAAATTTGGTGGGCCCTCTGTTATACATTCAAGAATTCCTTCCGAAAACCGTAATCTAATCATATTTTTTGTTTTGTTTTGACATTTAACTATTAACTATCAACATCGTATATAAAAGAGAGGGGAAGGGGATAAATTAATTCAATCAAAATTAAATTCACTTTAAAAAAGTGTAAGTGTAAGTAGAAAAAAAGCAAATTCATTTTTTTATTAATACTTTGGAAATTGATATTTTATGAAATCATATTTAAATTTGTAAGTAAAATTTGCAGCGTTGTCCTACAAATGATTGCAGTAATATTATATTTGTTATAAATGCCGAACTTTGTGTCCTTGTGTATTGTGAAAATTGAAATAGATTCATCTGCTAATCAAGAAGGTCAGTAATATGAAATACAGTTTTTTATTACAATATTATAAATTAAATTTGAACCCCAAGACTGTAAATTTTAATATTTATATTACAATTTAGAAGCAAAAAAAATTACTCATATTAATTTTTTTTTTCTTATATAGCTGCAGTAAGTGATCGCGGTCTTAGAAAATCTGGTGAAATTATTATAGAGTCATATATAAATAATCAAATGGATCGTAAAGTAAAACGAGGATTATTACCACATTCAAGTTCACGTGAAGCAACACCTTTAGATGAAGGTGTTAGTACAGAATTTCCAAAAGAAATAGCTTGTTTCTCTGGTAATCCATTTGTTGAGGTTACTAATGGTATAATACATTTATATAAGAAAAAGTAATTAAAAAGAATAATTAATTGAAAACATTTATTATAAAATTATATTTTATTATTTAGTGAAAGAAAAGAAATAGATGTTGCACCTTCTGCACAATTATGCCTGTTAGCTGTACCAGCTAGTTTAAGTTGTCATGATTTATTAAAATTTGTAGCACCTTGTCATCAAGTTATTCAACATATTCGAATTATACGTGATAATAGTCCCAATCAATTTATGGTTCTTTTAGAGTTTGTAAATTATTTATGAGATCTTGGATATTTAATAATTTTCTCTTTTTTTTTAGATTTCGTTCAAATGAATCAGCATTAGAATTTTATCAAACTTATAATGGTGCACCATATAATTCATTAGAACCAGATTCATTATGTCATGCTGTGTGGGTATCAAATGTTATATGGGGTAATGATGGTTTACCACCAGCTGGTCATACTGAATTACCAACATGTCCAGTTTGTTTAGAACGAATGGATGAAAGTGTTGATGGTGTTTTAACAATATTATGTAATCATGCTTTTCATGCTAATTGCTTAATTAAATGGGGTGATTTAACATGTCCAGTTTGTCGTCATGTCCAAACACCAGAATTAATGGAAAATTCAGTATGCATGGAATGTGAAGGTACTGAAGCATTATGGATATGTTTAATTTGTGGACATATAGGTTGTTGTCGGTATCAAGGTGGACATGCTGCATCACACTATCGTGCTACGCAACATACATATGCAATGCAATTAGGTACATCAAGTGTATGGGATTATGCTGGTGATAATTTTGTGCATCGTCTATATCAAAATAAAGCTGATGGTAAATTAGTTGCAACACAGTCTACTGATGGTGGTGAAGAAGAAGGAAAAGAAAAAATTGATTCCATACAATTAGAATTTACATATTTATTAACATCACAACTGGAAACACAACGTAAATATTATGAAGAGAAATTAAATTGTCTTCAAACTGATTGGATGCAATATAGAACAAAAACTGATAATGCTTTAAGTAAATTTTCTAATATGGAATTAAATTTACAAACATTAACTAAAGAGAAATCTGTACTAGAAAAGAAACTAGCTAGTAATAATTCAAAGTAAGTTATTTGTAAAAAAATTACCCCTTATATATTTTGTAATATTATTTGTAAAATTTTAGATTAAAGGAAATACAAAAATTACTATCCGAAGAATGTCAAATGAGTAAAGCATTACAAGAAAATCAATTATCATGGCAAATAAAATATACAGCATTGGAAAAAAAATACAAAGATTATCAAGAGAGAAAAGAAAGTGAATTAGCTGATGTTAAAGAACAGTTAAGAGATATAATGTTCTATATGGATGCACAAAGTAAAATAGCTGAATCTGATATTAAGGAAGAGATAGCAGATGGTAAAGTGTTTGTACCCGAAAAAGAATCTATTGGCGGTGCTAAACCAAAAAATCGAAGAAAGAAGAAGAATTAACAAGATAATAATAAACATTTTGAAAATATAAAAATAAGATATTTAATATTTTGGTATTATAATTCCAATAACGGAATAATAATTATTTAGATTTTCTTTTTAATTCAAATGTGAAGTGTGCTTAATTTTATTTTGATTTATTTATATATTAATACATAATTATTTAAAACTTGAAATAATCTTGAATTGTTTTTTATTATATTTATGTATTTTGAATTGTTAATTATTAAAATACTGTATTACCTACGTAAACTAATTTCTTTCTCTATATATATCCACTAAAAAATAAAGCTGTTCACTACATTATCCTTATAGGGAATTTTTAAATTCTGTAATCCTCCACTTACTAAACATAGCCAAGACACCTTTTTCCGAATAAAAATGTAATTTCATATAGTAAATGTGCAACGTAAATTATGTGTGTGTTGTGTGACTGGTGATGCCAAACGGAAAGCTAGGTCAGCCCAGCAAAAAAAAAGTTAACGTTAATTTCTTAACTTAATCTTAACGAATATATGCTGCTAATTTGTTAGTAAGAGATAGCAATATTAATTAGATAGAGAGTCAAGAATTTGTAAATAACTAAACGTCAAATTAACTTTTGTATTTTCACTAAAAAAAAAATATTTATAAATATTTGTGCTGCGTACGTTATTAATAGTGATATTATAAAGTATTTTTAATTTCGTTGAAATCAATTTATTTTATAATTCAAAAAATGTTAGTTTTAAAATTATTAAATTGAATTTATTATAAAATAATTAAATTATATTTGTTGTATTTATTTATTGTTTTTTTTGATGGTTTACCACCAGCTGGTTTTGCAAAAAAAAAATGTTATATCACTTTTATTTACGCAACAAAACAATTTATAAGTATTTTTATATCCGATTAATTATATTTAGTAATACTTACATAAATTATTATAAAATTTTCTAGGTATACTTTCTGAGAGCGCAATTATGAACAACTCCACCCCATTGTTTGTAGATCTACCGCCCTGTATTATGTCTAATAATAACAAATATAAAATGCCCACTTCTAATTATATGGAAGAATCATCTATAGAAGTTTTTAATCATTTTATGATTTTATGTTTATTTATGTGAACATAACTAAATTAATAAAATAAAAAATTTAATATAAAAATATAAATTAACATTTTATTACTGTCCCCATTTCACGTTAAAGGCCAGTATGCTACTCGGGATTAGGGAAGATTACCATACAAAATTTAGCTCAGATAAATATAAGATTAGGATTTATCTCGAAATTTTGCTGAAGTAGTACGCTACTCAAGATTAGTAAAAGCAGGAAAAATCGGCGCCTAGTCAAAAGTCTCCCCTAAATATTTCACGTGAAATAATGTTCTGAACATTATTTCGCGTGAAATTTTGACGTTTGAAGAAAAAAAAATTAAAATGTTGCAAAAATTAAAATATCAAAATGAGTGAAAAAATTTATTTAGACTTGGAATATATCGATTCCGAAACATAGACATAGACGTCAAAATTTATCTCTACACTATAAATTTTCACAATATTTTATCTCTACACAATATTGAGAGTTTGGAGATCGCGTTAAAATTTAGCTAATCTTGAGTAGCATACTATACTTAAACTATTACGTTAATTTGACGTTAAAATATTTCGTTCATTTCACGTTAAAATATAACGTTAATTTCACGTGAAAATATTTCGTTAATTTGACGTTAAAATAATACGTTAATTTAACAGGTTTGCAATAACGTTATGTTAACATTATAACTTAACGTTAACATATATATCGCTATCCTAGGACATCGGTAACTTTTTAACATTAACTTTTAATTACAAGTTGACGTGCCTGTATGAAGAGGTGGACCATACGCTTTTGCGTGATTTTACCGTCCAGTTGACGTAAATTTTTTTGCTGGGAGGTCAACAAAGGATAGAGGGAGCAAATCCTTTATTCTAGCCCCCTATCGCCTAGTGCGAGATTCGCAAACTTAGTTCCGAATTCGGATTTTTCGTACTGCGTAATGCGAAATTCGCAAAAGTTGCGAATGCGAAAATAGCAAATAATCCGAATGACAGTTTAATTTTCGCAATTACCTACTATGTATTGCTAAATTCGAATCTTTTATTACAAATTTTATTCGATAACAAATTTTCATTCGAACAGTACACATTGACGGTTATTTTTCTATTGTTTTTGATAATTATGAAAATTTTAATATAATTTATATTAAAATAATTTATAATTTATATTAATTTTCAATTAATTAATTAATATAATATAGTATATTATATTAATATAGTATTGTTAAATTATTAATGGGTTTCGCATTATTATTTGAATAATAATTGAAATTGAAAAATGTGTAAATATTTATTTACATAGTCAAATGAAAATGGTCAATTGTAAATCTAGTTATACCTAATTAATGTCTGTAATATTATGTTAATAAAATTTGTTGATTAATGGCCATGAAATTAACATGTCGAATTTTAATTGAGAATTTTTAAATTGATTCTTTTGGTTATTGCCTTAATTATTGTTGCATAACTATGTGTTTTGTAAGGAAAAATTATTTATTATTTATGATATGAGTAAAATAAAAATCCGTAAAGTAAATTGTAAATATTTTTCAATATTGCTTTATTCACTTCATTCATTGTATTTTACTTTGATCATTTAAATTTTATTAATTTTTATATTTAAATAAATTATGCCAAAAGATTGACAAATTATGCCAAAATATTGAAAAATTATGCCAAAATACAAAATAGTATATGGCAAAACTATTTTCGTATGCGAATATCTTACGCGGTGCCGATGGATGCGAAACTCGCAACTCTGTTTTGCGAAAATCGTATGATGCGAATTTTTTACGCGGTAGCCCGTCTGAACAGGCAGCTGGTCAGCATACAGGTAGGTGTCTGTTTCCCCATGTTAGGGGCGGCCTTTACCTTACAGGTATAAAACGCATCTTTTGTGAACGATGCAAGTAAACGAAGAACAAAATCGGGTAGGGATATCTACCCAAACGTCGGCACCCTTTATGCAAATTCCCAGATCAGTTTTTCTGATTCTAAATTGAGACAGAATGGAGACAACTATTTTCTTGACATATCTAAAAAGTATTTCGTTTTTGTATCAATTTCGCTTCGTTTAATCTGAATCAAAAAGATACATATTTCAGAAATATCTCATTTCGGTATCGCAAAAGCGAATCCAAATTTGTATCTCAGAAATGAACTATTTTCAATCTCATAAATGTGTCAATTTTATATCGTTAATCTGAATCAAAAAGATGTTTCAGAAATACCTCATTTCTGTAACGCAACAGCGAATCTAAATTTATATTTCGTAAATGAAAGAATTTTTATCTCATAAATATCTCAATTTTATCTCATAAATGCGAACCCAAATTTATATTTCGTAAATGAACTAATTTCTATCTCATAAATGTCTCCATTTCATATCGTTTTTAGCGGCATAACTGATAGAATTTTTTTAAATAAAAATTTATATTTCGTAAATGAAAGAATTTTTATCTCATAAATGTCTCAATTTTATCTCATAAATGCGAACCCAAATTTATATTTCGTAAATGAACTAATTTCTATCTCATAAATGTCTCATTTTTATCTCATAAATGCGAACCAAAATTTATATTTCGCAAACGAACTAATTTCTATCTCATAAATGTCTCCATTTCATATCGTTTTAGCGGCATAACTGATAGAATTTTTTTAATTATTTTTTATTTAAATTTTTTTTTTCAATTTTACAAAACATATACCTACGGTAAATTTTTAAATTAAGTATACCTGTTTTGTCATTGTTCTTAGAAAGTAATTATTTTTTAAGGATACAGTAACAAAACAGGTATAATTTTAAAAATTTATAATGAATAATTGAATTTTAAGCCTACATCTAAAAACCTATCTTTTAGGGCTGCATAACTATAATATATTTCTAGGCATAGGCATATTTTATAATAGAAACATGAAATTATGAGATACGTACTATAAATTAATATGTAAATTTATTTATAAAAATATTGAATTTTAATTAACATTTTTAATAAAATGATGTGATAATAATAAATAATATTATAAACTAATCTTTGCTATTTCATTTTCACTTTTTGAATAAATTTAGGTTTCAAATTTAATTCTAATTTTCTGTCTCAATTTCACTTCGCTTTTCTGATACTTTTTGGAGATGTAAATATGAGCCGCATATGTTTCACTATTAAGTTCGCAAACGTATCAATTTTGAAGAATATACTGTCTCAATTTCAATTCGCTTTTTTGATACGTTTCTGAGATGTAAATATGAGTCGCAGACAATTTTTGTTCGTAAACGATTCAATTTCGATGTACTAATTTTGAAGTTTAATATCGCTTCGAGTCTTATTGTCATACACGAATGATTCGTAGATGATACGTTTTTATCTCAGAAAAACGAATCAGAAATGAGATTCGCTATATATAGCGGACTTCTTTTTTGACTCATTTTGGACTCACCTTGCTAAAAGGGCAGTTACTCAGGCTTGCCAGATTTGAAACATCATATCGGGGAAAAAAATTCATTCATATATTTATCATATTTATAAATAAAACATATTATAAAAAATAACAAAAAATAATTCTTCAATTTTGTTAACATAAAAAAAATAACAAAAACAATTAATTTTATTTATAAATATTTATCAGCATTTGCTGCTTTTTTAAGTATTTCTTGTGGTGCATTTTCTGTTTTTAAAAATGCCCGAAACTCATTGAATCTTCTAAAAGTAACATTTACAGCGAATGTCTATTATATGAAAAACGTTTCACTTTTTGATTCGACAGTATTACAGAATAATATATTTTTCGAATCGGTAATACAGTTTTCCCTTCGAAAGTTTTGTAGAATAACAAAAATTCAAATACGACCGTATTTCAAATACGAAGTTTTCCAAAATAATCATGACTATTAATTTATTAATAGATTTGACATACAACGAAAATTGCACATTTTGTAAAAATGTTTATTTAAAAATAATATGTAATTAAATTTGTAATAAACTATTTTTATTACTAAAAAAGTTTATTTATTTTAAATATACAGTAAATATTTTCAATAAGATATTTTTCGATTTAATTAAATTTGATTGCAATAATAATTTTTCTTTTATTATAAATCAAAATAAATTGATTTTTATTTATTTTGTATTTAACGACGTTTTAAATAAACTTAAATTAACTGAAAATTAATATTTCTCAAAAAAATTTTTTATTATTCGTTATTAATAGATGTAGACAGTAATTTTGAAATACAAATATAATTTGGATATAATGGCAAAACAGACCCCGGAAATTGTAAAAGGTATATGCAGGGAAGATGAAGATCTTGACTCCTTGCTATGGGCGGTCGATGGTCTCGAAATGACGGAGTCTGAGGTTACAGACCTTGCCAGTCTAACTGACGGGCATACCCTTGTAGAAGACCTTAATACAACGTGTATTTTTACAGGTGTAGTAGAGTCTCCATAGGAAGACGATACGGGCTCGGAGAAGATTGGTACCGGTCCAGTACAATGAAGGTAGTGCAAGCTAATCTTCACCGTAGCTGGGCCGCTAGTAACAAACTAAAAGAACACCTACTTAGATGACATGCGAATGTAGCGCTAATTATAAAAAACAATTATTTGTTTTTAGGATTTTTAAATGTTCTTTATTGTCTTGATCAAAATAGACTAACTAATTTACAATTTACAGTTAAAAATGAAATCTTATTTAATATAAAATATTTGTTTAAGTTGCAATTTGTTTTATGAGAAAAATTTATTTATTTAAATTTATGTAATATGATTATATTTATTTCTTAGAATGACAATTATTGTGGGAAAGTAAAAATTAAGAATATAAAGTATTTAAATTTATGTAATATGAACATCTTAGAACTTATATCAAATTTAGTTATGGGAAAAATATATTCTGAATTTAATTATATTATGTATATGATTTATGGATTAATTATGAGAGCAAACTATTTATGTATATATATTGTATATATCAGCAACGCTGATATAACTCCTCCCCTCTCAGAGAAGGCTATACGACGAATGGCTTTATTCATCTTCATCTTCCTGGATATGGATATTATTATTAGCTATTGGATTTAGGATCATCTGACGTGGTTGTACTACAGGTTTGTTATTTGTTTTAAAATGTTTAGTTTTATAGATGTAAATTGATAAAATTATTATTGCTGATAAAAGCCATGTTGAAATAGAAATTCCATTAGTTGGAAGTATCCAATGATAATTATTAGGTATATTTTTTATTGTTTCGTTACGTATAGTGTTTTGTTCTTTATAAATTTGATGTATTTTATCTAAAGAAATATCTTCAAGTATTATATGAGGTGCGTCTATATTTGGAAGTTTAAAAGTTGTTGTGCATGGTAACAGTAGTCGTTGACCAATTATAAGGTTGTCCTTGCTCATGTACAAGCCTTTTGTAGTTTCGAAGCTGCAGTTACTGGGTACATCAAAAAGAAATGATCCTTTCATGGTAGTGAAATCGATATTGTGACAGTTTATTTTTATTTTTGTTGCTTTGGGAAAAATTCCAATATAAAAAGAAATTGATATTTGCTCGACTAATTCCTCGTTTATTACCACTGGAATTGGGCTGCATGATGATAAGTTAGAATGATCTAACTGTAAAATTTCTGACATACACTCCTTTAATTCAGTTGAAACAGGTATCTTGCCATTCTTGCAGTAATATAATGGATGAAGATTTATACAATCACCATTGTCGTACTGATAATGCTTGGTTTCCATGATGAGATAAGGTTTTGTTGGGATAAGGATAGCGTTATTTTTATTAGGAACAGGATATAAATGATAATAGGAAAATGTTTCTGGATATGTTATAGGAAAATGAATTAAAAATACAATTTTGTTTTTGTAATAAAACGATTCAATTTCTAAAATATCATAATATTTATATAAATTATTAATTTCATTTCCGAACATTAATTCTTTAATTGAATAATAAGTATTACACATTTCCTGGACAATAAAATTTAATTCTTCTGTTTTTAATATGTTACTATGAGACATTTTTAATCTCGCGAAAGTGATTGCAATTTCTTTGTCCATCAATTTCTGCATGATTAATTGAGCTATTAGTTTTATTTCATTGAGAGCATCTCTAATCATTATGAATTTATCTATGTTATTTTTTTGTTTATCATAGTTTATCATAAGAGATAGCTTTTTCCTTTTTTACATTTTGCTGAATACGATTTACTATATTATTATATTCTTCTATTGCTTTTGTGCTTAAGGAAATTTGTTTATTAAGTGTGCTAGCTATGTTGTTTTGAGTTTTGTTTAAGGTTTCTATGGCTTGTTCAAAATGTTTACCTTTTTTGTCGTCGAAATTACCTGTAACAAATTTTAATACTCTACCAACGCCATCAAAAATACCTCTTTTAGATCTTACATGCGGATGAAGAGATTTTAATTTATTTTCTACATTATGCAGTTGAAATGATACTAGATCTATTGAATTGTGCAAGTAGTCGGTTATTCCACCATTAGATTCAGTAACTTGATTAGAAATTTTATAAGTATCCCCGTTAGATTTAATAATTTCGTATTGATTGTTTATTTTTATTAGTTCAATTTCTATTGGTTCGAGGTCAAAATAATGTACAAATGTATGATATGTTCTTTTAAGTTCTTCTGTAGTGTTTTTATGTTGATTAATATAGTTGTTGTAGAAATTTGTGTTAGTGTCTATAGTGAAGGGATTTCTTAGTTCTAAAGGACCATTTATTTTATCTATTGGTCGTTGCTTCGTTATAGAATGTATAGATTGGTTGTAGTTCAGTATTGTATAAGGCATCTGGTCAAGTATACTAGCATCTTTTTTTGTTTCATTAATAATTCTTACATGTTCAATTAATGTCGAATGAAATCTTTCAATAATTCTTATCTTTCAATAAGAATTTGGATGTAATGGAGTTATGTAGTGGATATCTATTTTGTGCAATGCTGCAAATTCTTTTATTAATTGGTTTTTAAATTGAGTTCCATTATCTACTATCAGTAATTTAGGTATACCATGATGAGTCATAAAGGTAATAAAAATTTTAGCAATATGAATTGCGGTTAAACCTATTATAGAGGATACGCTTGAGCCTATTTTGAAAATGAGTCACTAAGGTAAGGAATTTTTGATTTTTGATTGTAAATGTATCTACATGCACGATTTCAAATGGTTTGCTTGGAGTTGGAGTGAGTTCGAATTTTTGTTTAGGTGGATTTCTGTCATACTTAACTTAATAGAGATGTAGCAATTGCATGTTTGAATGTTCTTGTTAGAGTTCTGCAAAATTCTGGTAGTAATTACATTTTCTAAGTGAATTGCATATGTTTTCTTTATAGGTATTAATTCTTTAAAAATTTTGATAATATCATTTTCAAAATTATCCCGTGTGATTTCAAATATGGATCTTATTTTACAATTATATAGTCGAGTAATTATTGGTAGTCTTGGAGAATGTAAAATTAATTTAATAAAAATTTGATTTCTAAAACAATTTACAGGAGATTCAGAAATAGGTATACTAAATATTGGATTTTCATGATTGCTATGTATAGTATTACTATTGTTATTGCTATTTTCTTTAAAGTTACTGTTTTCTTCGATAATAGATTCCGTATCACTTATATTGGCAATAATTGATTCATTATCTAATGTTGTGGAATAAAAACACCGTCTTTGTAATAAATAATAATTGATTGTTTGTACCATAAAATATTTGCTTTTCGCATTGCGTAACCAGAACAATATTTATTCAAATATAAAATATTGTTCTAGTTAAATTTGTGTTATTAAATTGTGTCAATTGTGTTTGTGTTATTAAATTGTTTTGCCGACTATGCAATTTTGGGTATAAAAAACAAACAATTAATAATAATTAATATTGAGTGCAATTACTCAATCATAAATTAATTGTGTTATTATTAAATCAAAGTTGTTTACATTTTTATATTACATTTTTATATGTAAACAAAGGCCGGCAAATTAATATTTGCGTATAAATACTTGGATTTTTTGGGTAATTCAGGGAGTCGAAATTTATTCATCATACGGTTAACACCTTTCAGAATAAAAAGTTCTGTACAAGGCTAATTTGTTAACATAAGTTCTGAATAAATAAATTAAAGACTTAAAAAGGAAAATCTTGAGTTGAATTTAAATAATAAAAGGATTTACGCTCCTTTAATATTTATGTTATATAGATATAATACTGGCGAAGGCCAAATATATATATTATATAAAATATGATAAAACATTGGCGCAGCCGGTTAACCAAGAACTATGTTTCTTGGTAAACCATAAAAATTTCAAATATCGATTCTTAAACCAGCACCAGCAGGATTTTTTATCGGACAACCACTAGAGGTGTACGAGGCAAACAAAAGAAGAAAACAACTTCAACATTAGCAGTTAAGTAAGTGATCGTCATACACAAAAATTTGCAAAAGAAACACCCTGAGTTTGCGTGAAGCATAAAAGGGATAAGCACGACGCATTTTTGCGTAGCTTTTGTTTAAAATTGTAGAATTTTTGTTGTTTTTGTTGGATTAATCTTTGTACATTTTTTATAGATGTATCATTAGTTTTGGAAGCAAAAATACTGTTCTAAATAAATTTTTTTTTCTTAATATATAAAATTAGATGTATATAATTATTCCTTTTTTTTGAAAAAAAAAAAGATATTGTTTTAAAAATAAATTTTTTATATATGTATACAAAACTGTGTAATTTTCAAAAAAAATTGTTTTAAATTCATTTTTTTTTATATATACAATTAGATGTAAAAGTAGTTTTCTTTTTTGTAAGGGATTTTTTTTATATATTAATTTTATACAAATATTGGAGAATATTGTTAGTAATGAAGTTAAATTAAAAAAATTGTTATAAATAATTAAAATTTTTTTTATTATTTCTGTGTAATTTTTGTAGGAAGGTTTTTGTTTTCATTTTGTTTTATTTGTCTCCTCTTGTTTAACATATTTTCAATGTATAGGACAAAATTATTTTGTATAATATTTTTAATATAAAAAATAGTATTCGGTATTTGACGAAAATTTAATAATACAAAGGATCAAAAATATTTTGTATATACATATTTTGTTTATCAAAATATATTTTTTTTTTGTATTTGGCGAAAATTTATATTTTTTATATGGAATTCGAAAAGAAACCATATGATTGCATAATCTGCAATAAAACCCTTTTATGGTTGAAAAAGTAAAAAATACTTGTTTTCTTTTAATATAATTATGTAGATTTACTTTAATCAGTAAATTTAATATTGATAGAAATTTCAATATGTAGCTATAATTGTATTTTTATTTAATAGGAAGTTGAATTAAAATTATTAGTTGAATTATGTATATATTAAAAGTATTTATTTTTGAAAGTTTTTTTTTGAATTATTGTGTATTGAAAGTATTTTTGTTGTCGTTTTTTTTTTTTTTTGTGAGAAAATAAATGTCTTAAATATGTTTTTTGGCTAGCTAATAAAAAAAAGGTGTTAAAAAATGTTAGTAAATAGGAAAATTTATTGTATCTTAGTCTCGCGTTTTTTTTTTTAAAAGATTTTGATGTATAATTTTTTTAGTTTGGTAATATGGGGTTTTTCAAAAATTTTATGTGTTTCTTGTAGCTTTCGTTATTTATATAAAAAATGTCTTTTAGCAACGGAATGCTGTCCGTCACTGAGACATTTAAAACTTTTTTAGTACATGTACCAGTATTTTCAGGGTCAGGGAGAACCCTACTCTGGATTTACAAAATTTTCTATATCTGGCTGAAGAAACTTATTATGTAACTGAATTTAGAGGAAGAATTTTTATTCTAAACAATCTTATAAGAAGTAAATTAAGAGGAAAAGCGAATGCTCTTTTCCAACACAAAAATATTATAGATTTTGAAGAATTTAAAAATGTTTTGTGTGATTACTTTGTACCTTATAAGGACCTTCCTCAATTAGCTAGGGAATTGGAGGAATGTTATCAGGGACAGGATGAAACAGTAGAATATTTTGGAAGTAGACTCTTGCAAAAGCTGGAGGCCTACACAATTATGGTAGAAAACACTTACTCAGGTGAGGGTAGCGTTCTAAAAGAGGAAATAACGAAAGTAGTGAAAAGAACTTTTATAAGAGGATTATGTTCGGAACAATTAAAATTTTATGTGAGATCACAAAATTGTTCAAATTTAAACACAGCAGTCAAAAAGGCGATCGAATACGCCAGGGAAAACTACATAACGAGCAATTCAATAGAAAATCTGCCAAGTGAAAATGATATTTCCACAATATTAAAAAAATTATTAATTAAAATGGATAATGAAAGCACAGGTTATCATAAAAATAAAAATAAGGATAATTTCAATAACGAAAATTATTCTACGGGACAACAATATTTCGAAAGGCACTCAGTACCAAACCAAATAAATAATATAGATAGCTACAATAGAAATTTTAGTGCAATTAAAAAAAATAATAATTATAGAACAAATAAAAATATAATAAAATGTTATAGTTGTGGAGAACTAGGTCATACTAGCCGTTTTTGTATAATTTATCAAGAAAATGTAGTGGCGCCAAATTGTGAATGGTGCGACAGCCCAGGACACAGTATATTTCACTGCCCTGCTAAGCAAAAATACGAATCGCGTGCTTTAATAAGATGAATCAAAACACCCTGATTCATCCCCCACCATTATGTTATTAAGAAGACAAAATTTACAGAAAAATACTGAATTACCACTGAATACATCAAACATAGAAAAAGCAAAGTTCCCAAATGACAATGGAGCTCAGGTTATCATAATGAATAGAAATTCATTTAAAATTGAGGAAAAAAGTAGTCAAAATATTGCATATAATATGCCACAAGGGCATAGTAAAACATTGAGAAATAGTAATGAAGATTTTTGTAATAATAATGAAGTAGAGAATGAATATGAAGTAATTAATAGATAAGAATACCCAGAGATGGTAGTTCTAATTATAATAATATATATAAAAAATGCAATATTCAGTGTACGTCGAAACTACAGGAAATTTCGAGTACCACAAATGAACAAAAGGCGATAGAAGTTCCTTTTGTTAAACGCCCAATTAGAAAACCTGAAGTAAATTTATGTTCATTTCAAGCTTGCAGTAGTACCACGCTTGGGTGCTACCCAAATAATTTAGTATTGATGAATTCGGCATTCAAAAAACCAGAGTTAAAAGAAATGGAAAACAAGTATAATCCTATATAAATTTTTGTGGAGAAAATAAATTAAGAGACAACAGTGTAATAAATAAAATGAAGCAATCCGAAGTAATAGAAGAACATAATGTAGTAGAAGAGAGTAAAAAATTGGAGGAAGAAAAAAGAGAATTTGGAACTGTTATAGAAATACAGCATGAAAAAACTGAAGCTATAAGCAACGTAAAAAAACAATGAAGAAAAAATAAAAGTAGAAATAAAAAGATACATAAATATGCAGAAAATTCGGAAGAAGCATTAAGTCATATTAGACTTTTATATAACAATGAAGAAGTACAGGAAAAAACGAAGAAATGTTAATTTCGATACTTAAACCGATTATAGTTCCACAGCAGAAAAATGATCAAATAATACAATTTAATGAAAATACCGAAAAGTATATCGAAAAGCACGTAGAAAAAATAGAACCAGATTTATTCAACAAAAGGAAAAGAGCCAAAAAGGGACAAACCTGAATACAAATTTTATGGAAAAAGTAAATAATTTAACCCAATATCCTGAAATAAAAATAGTAAAGGAAAAATTGAATAAAAATTGTTCGCTAGCAAATGCGCACAAAACTTATAAATATAGTCCTACAATAATTCCACGGAATTATAAATATTTTAGGAAACATGCATAAAATTAAGAAACTCGAAAATAATGATTTTTATAACTTTATACGATTAATATGTTAAATCTAGATTAGTTTTTTATATTTCAATAAAAATTGTTGTCTTTGATAAGAATAATTAATCTTTTTTAGGTGCATATTTTTAGGAGCAAAATTTAAAATCAAATTAATTTTTTTATATAAATTAATGTAGTTTCAGTAATACAACATAATAAATATAATTTTAAGTTTTGGGGGTATAGGAAATGATTAACGAAATTAAGTGTTTTTGTAATAAAATATACAGTTTTAAAATTTTTGTTAGTACTTAAAATTAAACTTTTAGTAAATTTATTATTATAAATTTTAACTTTTAGAGAATCATAATTAACTAGCCAATCACAGTTATATATAAAAAAAAGAAAAAAAGGAAAATATTTTTTCCATTATTTAATTATATCATAAAGAAGATAATTACACAGAAATAATATACTAATAAACATATTAAAAAAATTAATATTAAAAATAAAAGAAAAATATAGTAAAATAAATGAATATATTTAAAAATAACTGTTTATTGAATTAATAAATTATGGAATTGTTAATTAAATAGAAAAGAATTAATAAATTATAGAAAATGAATATAATTAAAAAAAAAATAATATATAAAAAATGTGATAAGTAAAGAACATAAAATAAGCTAAAACAAAATAAGCTAGATGTTATATTTTAAAGTTAATTTTGAAAAAGTTAAAGGTTAAATATTAAAAAAAATATAATAAAATGGAAAAATTGTTGAAAGATAAAAATTAAAATAAAAAATTTATTGAAAATGTATAAAAATTATTGGAATTGTATAAAAATAAAAAAAAATGGTTGAAAATGTATAAAAATTATTGGAATTGTATAAAAATAAAAAAAATGGTTGAAAATGTATAAAAATTATTGTAATTGTATAAAAATAAAAAAAAAATTGTTGAAAATGTATGTAAATTATGATTCAAAGAAAATGTTTTGTAAAATGGTTCAATTTTCAAAATTGTTTATATGAAATAAAATTAAAATGAAATAAAAAGGAATTAGAAGAGAATTTATTAATAAAAATTAAGAAATGTATAAATGAATGGTATATTGAAGAAAATGAAAAAATGTATAAGGTAAATATTTATAATTTAAAAGGAAAAGTTAAAAGAAAACGAAATAGTATAATAATTTGTATATTGATATAAAAAATTATTAATGAAATTTTAAAAGGTATAAATAATTATGTAAAAGAAATTAATGAAAAATGATAACGAAATTTAAAATTGAATAAATAAATATGTAAAAGAAATTGATATAAAAAAATGTTTAATAAAGAAAATGTTAAAAAAAATTATATTGTTTAAAAAATATGTAAAAGTATAAATATAAAAGGTATATATAAAATAATAATAAAATGTATAGAAAATAAGATTTAAAAATTGTATAAAGGGAAAAGCTGAATAAATTGAATAACTCTGAATTGCCCAACATTCAAAAAATGTATCCATTTTTTGTACTTGAAAAGGGGAGGTGTTGTGGAATAAAAACACCGTCTTTGTAATAAATAATAATTGATTGTTTGTACCATAAAATATTTGCTTTTCGCATTGCGTAACCAGAACAATATTTATTCAAATATAAAATATTGTTCTAGTTAAATTTGTGTTATTAAATTGTGTCAATAATTTAATAATGCTTAGTGCGCAATTTTGCCGACTATGCAATTTTGGGTATAAAAACAAACAATTAATAATAATTATTAAATCAAAGTTGTTTACATTTTTATATGTAAACAAAGGCCGGCAAATTAATATCTGCGTATAAATACTTGGATTTTTTGGGTAATTCAGGGAGTCGAAATTTATTCAGCTTACGGTTAACAGCTTTCAGAATAAAAAGTTCTGTACAAGGCTAATTTGTTAACATAAGTTCTGAATAAATAAATTAAAGACTTAAAAAGGAAAATCTTGAGTTTAATTTAAATAATTAAAAGATTTACGCTCCTTTAATATTTATGTAATATATATATAATACTGGCGAAGGCCAAATATATATATTATATAAAATATTATACAACACTAATAAAGTATTATCTATATCATTTTCATTATTTATTTCTTGAGTAGTTTCATTTAAATTAAGTTCGTTTATTTTTACACGAGATAATGCATCAGCATTAGCATTTAGGTTTCCTTTTTTATATATTATTTCTTAATCGTATTCCTCAAGTTTGAGTCTCCAGCGGATTAGTCTTGTATTAGGATCTTTAACAGAAAAAAGCTATATAAGCGGCTTATGATCAGTGTAGATTTAGAATTTTTTTCCATATAAATATGGCCGAAAATACTTTGTAGCCCAAACTATAGCGAGAAGTTCTCTTTCGATAGTACTATAATTTTTTTCTGTATCGCTCAATGTTCTTGATGCATATGCGACCGGTTTATCTCGTCCTGTGGGTCCTTGCAAAAGGACTGCACCAATTGTAAATAGGCTTGCATCCGTAGTTAGATTGAATGTGCAAGAAAAGTCGGGGTATATTAAAATTGGTTCATTTGTCAGTAGTTCTTTACAAGTTTCAAAACATTGAACATATTAATTATATTTTCAATTTCCTATATTAAAAATTAATATAGGAAATATTAATTTTTGAATCCTTTTTCAAACAAAGAGTTAAGGGTTTGGTAATTTTTGCAAAATTGGGGATAAATTATGCTAGTAGTCCTAAGAAATTTTTAATGACAGTTTTTGTTTTAGGTATAGGAAATTGTCTAATACAATTTATTTTATCAGGGTTGGGTTTAATCCCGTTTGGTGTAATAATATGTCCTAAATATGATGTTTCTTTTTTTAAGAATTCGGATTTGTCCAATTGGATTTTTAAATTTGCTTCGCGGAGTCTTTGAAATACATTTTTCAAATTTACTATGTGTTCTTGTAATGAGATAGAGAATATGATAATGTCATCCAAATAGACCAGACAAATTTCATTCTGAAGTCCTTTGAGAATATTATCCATGACACGTTGAAAAGTAGCAGGGGAATTTTTAAGGCCAAAGGGCATTCTTAAGAATTCATAGTACCCATTTTCTACATTAAATGCGGTTTTTTCTTTATCATCTTTATTCACTTCAATTTGGTGGAATCTGCTAGCTAAGTCTAGCGTTGAAAAGTAGTTACATTTACCGAGTTTATCTAAAACATCGTATATATTTGGGATTGGATACCTATCTTCTATAGTTTTTTGGTTTAATTTCCTGTAGTCTATAACGATATGCCATTTTTTCTTCCCAGAAGCGTCCGGTTTTTTAGGTACAACCCAGAATGGAGAAGACCAAGGTGAATTATTAGGCCTAATGATTTTTTGGTTTAACATTTTTTGTATTTGTTGTCTTACTTCATCTTCGTGAATAAACGGGTAGCGATAACTTTTTTGGTATACTGGTTTTTTGTCATGTGTTAAAATTTTGTATTTAATAGTATTAGTAAATGAAAGTGAATTTTCTTCTGTATGAAAAATATCAGAATATTTTTTGCATACGGACAATATGCCAGATTTTTCTTCATTGTTCATATGGTCTGTCCTAATTAAATCTGATATGTTTACAGTATTATTTTTTGAATCAGTATTTTCTTTAAAATTTATATTAGCCCTGTGTAGACGGGTATGGGTATATTGTATTGCAAAAAAACGATACATTTTGCAAAAAAACGATTCACTGAACATAGGAGGCGATAATTTTTTTTATTTCAATCACAATTGAATTTGTCAGCTGATAATTTTTTTTAAAGCCCGGAGCACAATTGGGGCTTTAATCCATAGTGTTAACTTAAAAAAGTTTCAACATATGGAAATCAATGTAAGCGAACACAATACCAGCAGTTAACTCTAGGCGAAAAAAACCCCAGCGCTGGCTTTCAACAAGTTGAAAAATTAACGCCAGCACTAGACTATTTTAATATTAGGAGGCAAAAAAATGGAGAAAAATCTATTTTTTGGGAGGCAAAAACTTGGCAAAAAACAAAATTTAACAATGGGAGGCAAAAAGTTGCTGGAAAATCACATAAAAGTTATGAAAATTTGACAAATATAAAAAAAATCCACGCTAGAATTGTGCGAAGTCTGGCTTTTTCCGCTAGCGTTAATAAAAGTTAAAGTTAACGCTATCGATTAAAGACCCAATTCTGCGCCGGTCTTTTATCACATTAACTTTGAGTTTTATAAACGTAAAAAAAACATCATTAAATATCATAAAAAAATATAAAACATGCTTTTTTTCTTTAATAAATTGCCATTTTTTAATGTAAAAAAAACATAAGCTATACCTTTTTTGTCCCATGTATTTGAAATGAAATGAAACGGAATATTGACAACAGAGCCATCTACATGTCATATTATTAACTATTTATCAATTACAATTAATTTGCAATATATAGATAACTACTGTAATTTTCATTTTTTTGCCAACAAATTGATGTTTTCAATGTAAAAATTTGCAATACAATATACGCGTCTACAAAAAAACAGGGCTAATAAAGAATTCAAAATTATTATGTGCATGTTCTACATTTATAGGGTATAGAATAGTAAAATTTATATCATCAACAGAATTATTATATATTTCAACATTAGCCCAACCATTAGTCGACAATGTTAATGTTTCCGGTATAATACAATTTTAAATTACTTGGGGTGGTACCAAAATTTCGCCAGATTGAATATTAACAGGTACTGAAATTTTCGAAACAGTATGTAATGTCTAAAGTTAATTAATGAGAACTTTATGAAATAAAGTTCCCATAAAATAACTTAGACGAAATCCGAGCCATCTGAAATTAATAATTATATTCCCATCAAATTAATGTAACTCTAGTAATTCTAATTATTGTAATTCATTTTACTTTATGCAAAAAGTAGTTTAAACTTTAAGCACATTCAATTGTCGGACTTCTAAAGTGAATGTCGGGAATATTAAATAAATGTTAAATAAAGATTAGTTAAAACGAAAACAGTGTTTTATTTAAATAAGAAAAGGACTACATGGCGATCCTGCCAAACTATAATAATTAAAACAATAGTTACATAAACTAAAAATAATAATAAAAAAAAACTTTTTATAATAATTCAGTTAATTTTTCTAATCAATATTGTGTTAGTGTTTTACAAAAGTTAAAATATAAATATGGGTAAAAGCCAGTCTAGCAAGCTGATAACAATGGAAACGTTGTTAACACTATTGAAATTCAACAAGCTACTACTATTATCGCTAATCGTGATATTATAATACTATTATACATTATCGCAATAATATTAATAATTAACTGTATATTCGATGTTTATAAAACATGGCAAAAATCATTAAAACAACGTTATATGGCCAGAGCTCAGGCACTAGTAAACATTTAAAAACACCCAAAATAAAAACAAACAAAACAAAAATAATTAATGTTCCTAAATGTGTTTCTTGGACTAAAATAAATAACTAATAATAAAAAAAAAATATAGTAAAAATAATAAAACTTAAAGTTGCTTAGAAAAGTGCTGAACTAAAAAAAAAAAATCTATAAAAAAAAAAAAAACAATAAACTAAATAAATTTTAAATTAATTTGAAAAGTGCTGAAATCAACATGGATCTTCCTACCATCAACATTGTCAACTATATTTAACACCGGATCTTCAATCAACATTGTCAAATGAATTTACCACACAACATTCAATTTAACCAACGAAGAAACTACAACAAAAAGGTCATAAATATATTTTTTTTACTATTTTTTATATTTTTTATATTATATAATTTGAAAATTATAATGAAATTTTAAATATGATTTTAAGATATACCTACATAAAACCAAAAAAAAAATCTATTTTTATGTAAGACGCGATACCTAGTTTAAAATATTCTTCCTTAAATTAATACGGTATATTCATATAATAAATTAAAAATTAGTTTTTATGACTGCTACTTGGTCTAACATCTTGTTGGAAATCAAAAAACATAAGGACGAA
Source organism: Empis stercorea (assembly GCA_949752835.1). NCBI lineage: Eukaryota > Metazoa > Arthropoda > Insecta > Diptera > Empididae > Empis > Empis stercorea. The sequence continues at coordinate 39,993,981 of OX457087.1, forward strand.
TTTGATAGGGTGTAAGTGGTATAAACAGTGGCGGACCGTGATCAAAATTTCTGGGTGGGCTAAAGGAAAAAATTTTGGTATGAAAAGCAAAGATTTGAGGTTATTAAATATACACCTTTTTGAATTTTTCGTTTTAGTGAGTTAATCACATTGGCATCTAAGCTAATCATTAGTTAGTTAATCACATTGGCATCTTAATATGTTTTTCATTTTCTTTCCAATAAAAAAACTCATTATGCATATGCTATGCACACAAGAAAAATAAATCACATATAGTATACCAAAACCAACACTACTAAAAAGCCCTGAACAAAGTCTGTGCACTAACACATACATACCAAAAGGTAGTCAGAGAATTCAATATGACATATAATTTTTTCTTTGATAAAAATTATGTTTTTAGTGATAATAAAACGAAATTTATAATTTTTTATAATTAATTATTTTATTAAAAAAATTAATTACGTATAATTTATATATTTTGTGATTTCTATTATTTAAGATACACGTAATAATACGCTTTTCTAATAATTTTGTACCATCAGATAGTGTTTTTACATCATTAATGTCTATTGATAAGATACAAATTCACCAATAGGCACAAAAATGCGTATTGTTACCTGTATCTGAAATTAAATATTAATAAATTCAAAATAATATAATTATAAAAAATACTCCTGCACAACATATACGTCCCCTGGAACACACTGCAACTGCATAACATATACGTCCAGCAGTTTCACATGAAAAAATAAACAAAGTCATTAAAAAATTTATTTTTGGTTTGTAGTAATTTGGGTAAATATATTTAATAATTCTACTTGATTTTTTAAAATATCTAAATATCTAGTAAGAAAAATCGTTTTGACAGTTTTGTGCTTTTTTAAATATAAAATTTCGCGGTTTTCAAATTTCGTTTGCTCAATATTTCTGTATCTCGCGAGTAAATTTGTAATTTGTGACCATAAAGTTAATTTTTTTCTACTATTTGGTAAAATCCATTGCAATTCATTATATGGAACTTCGGATCCATGTAAAATAACATTTACTACTAAATATTTATTAATACTAATTCGGACAGAAATATTGCATTTTAAATCGTCGCTATTTTCGAGTAAAATAAATACACATTTTTCCTCATTTTCGAAAAAAAGATAATTTTGAAAATTGATTTTTTGTTTAAAATTATTTTTAAAAATACTGTAATCTTTAATAATGTTAGATGCAAAAAAATCATCTGACCTTTTTTCTAATAAAATATTTAATTTTTTGAATTTTCTCTGACAGATCCCGTCTTTGAATGTTTTCTATAGGTGTATTTAGTAATTTGGAAAAATTGAAAAATAAAATTTATTATTTTCATTGTTTTATTGTTTTATATAATCTTCTTCTCGCAAAAACAGCGGAACATTTTGTTGGCTGCCAGTCACTTCTGTGAATAGCGCTTGTCCACTTATCTTTTAAATCCTGATCTTCAGGAAAACCAAAAGTTGGAATCGATGGTTCTGACGAAAAATGGACTTGCAATAAGGTACCACACAATGTCGCGGCATTAACTTCGAAAATCAAAAAATTGCACGAAATTTCCACACTTAGTTTATATTAAATTGTCTTTAGCACACTAATTATTAACTATAAATTAAATAACAAATAAATATCACAATATTATTAATAAATATTAAGATATTCCAAAAAAAACAAATCTACAATTATTAAACTATAATTTACACTACTTTTTAATAAAAATCTCTTATTAATTACCACAAAATATCACTTTTAATTATTTACTTTCCGCGCGTCTATTTATGCCGCCATTAAATTTGACATTAGCAAATTTTTGACTTCTGACTACTCTCGCGGTTTCGATGTATGCGTACATCAGGGCTTTTTAGTAGTGTTGGTTTTGAGTATACACAAAAAAAATTAGACACATTCAAAAAAAATCGAGCTAAATAAACGAAAATCATGGCACACTCCATACATATTTGAATAGTTATATTTGCATGCAATTGTCTTAAGTTTTCTCAACTAAGAATAAAATTGTTACTTTCTGAAATTTATGATCCCCTGGTACTAATTTTAAAAATCTAGTTCTAAAGTGTGCTATAATTAAATAATTTTTTGTCTACTGAGGGAATTTAAAATATAAGCGATAAAATTATTGCTATGGGCTGCGATTTTCCAGCCCATGAAGATATATTTATTTATTTTTTAATACAAAATATTTATATAACGAATTAAATATTTCATGCAAATTTTTACTCAAAGGAATTATTCGTTCTAGGGGCTGCGATTTTCTAGCCTACGATGATATATTTCTCTTTTTTTTTAATGAAAAATATTTTATGCAAATTTTCAGTATAGGAATATTTCTTCTATGGATAAGAGATTTTCTATCCCATGATATATTTTTCTCAATATAAATTTTTTAATATAGGAGAAGGAAATAACTCAACTCAATAGTGTTGATTATAAAATATGCGCGCCTGGTAGTTTGGTTTAAAAAATTTGAAAATTGACATTGCCTGCTCTATAATGGAAATTTTCTAATAATTTTCTTCCATAGAAAAATAATAAAATTCTGAAAATCATAACAAATATTTCGCATTTCTATGGGGAACACGTGGTCTTCGTGGGCTAGTTTAAATTAGCCCAGCCTGATCCATACAAAATTCAACACATACGCTAAATTGTTTTGTATAAAATTAGTATAATAAGGTGGGCAAATTTCAATTAGCCCCTGAAGTAAAGAGAAAAGAGTAGTTGCCTTTTTTTATAATGAAAAAGTTATGTAGTGTTAGTATAATATATTTGTATTTTAGCAAAACTAACACTACTAAAAAGCCCTGAACAAAGTCTGTGCACTAACACATACATACCAAAAGGTAGTCAGAGAATTCAATATGACATATAATTTTTTCTTTGATAAAAATTATATTTTTAGTGATAATAAAACGAAATTTATAATTTTTTATAATTAATTATTTTATTAAAAAAATTAATTAGTATAATTTATATATTTTGTGATTTCTATTATTTAAGATACAAGTAATAATACGCTTTTCTAATATTTTTGTACCATCAGATAGTGTTTTTACATCAATAATGTCTGTCTATTGATAAGATACAAATTCATCAATTGGCACAAAAATGCGTATTGTTACCTGTATCTGAAATTAAAGATTAATAAATTCAAAATAATGTAAATATAAAAAATTCTCCTGCTGCACAACATATACGTCCCCTGCAACATATACGTCCACTGCACTTGCACAACATATACGTCCCGCAGTTTCACATGAAAAAATAAACAAATTCATTAAAAAAATCATTTTTGGTTTATAGTAATTTGGGTAAATTACCCAGGACTTAACTTAAGTAATAAGTCAACAAAAAAATATGTCTTCTTGTAATTTTAAATAAAAAAATAAATAAAATATATTTAAAAAATAACAAAAAAGATGTCTTCTCGACATTTTAAATAAAAAAATAAATAAAATATATTTAAAAAAATAACAAAAAATATGTCTTCTTGACATTTTTAATAAAAAAGAAATAAATAATTAATAAATAATAAATAATAAATAATAAAAATAAAAGGAACAATTCAATATAATATATATAACAAATATATATTTTTAATATATGTAAAGTATATTTACGTTAAAAACAAGTTATATTTGTTATATATATTACTTATTATATTAAATAAAAATAAATATAACAAAGCCAAAAATTATTTAAATGTAAGAATTTTTCGATTTGTTATATTTGTTTTTTTATGCTCTAAATCCTTAATTGACTTAGAATAATTATTTAAAAAAATATTAGCAAAACATTTACAAATTTTAAAATATATATTAAATGCGGAGACACCACAATGACATTCATAATCTAAGTCTATATCCATTAATTCACCCTTTCTAATACTATCAATAGTTAAATTAATAAGAATACCTTTATGATTTCTACTTTCTAAAAATGTTTTTTTAAGTTCTACTTGATTTAAAATCTCCTGAAATATAGCTGACATATGAAATAAAATATAATTAACTTGGTCGGACGGTACTGACAACCCCCCTCTCTGTAAATAATTAAAATAGTTATATTGAGATTGATGTCCTTTTTCCTTAAGAAATAATTCTTTGCAAGCACTGCAAGAAATAGTTTGTATAGCTTTGTGAGAAGCATACCCCCCTGCATATAAATAAGCTGAATTATCTGTATTTGCATTTACTAAATAAAAATCATTATCTAAAATTTCATCAAATTGAGCTAAATCTACAAATTCTTTTAATGAATTATCGCTACCAGATTCTACTAATTTTTGAAAATCTTTTTTATTGTGAGCAAAAACATTATGGATTCTAATTTTTTTCTCACATTCAACAGCCTCACTATAAGATACTCTATAATTACAACCAGCTAATGATCGATATAATCTAAACCTACCCTCTAAATCATCAGTTTGATTTTGTTGTTAAAAACAAGTGATTTTGTTGTTAATAAAAGAGCAGAGAAAGTGTCTTTCGTTAGTGTGCCAGAATTATTTAAACCACTATTCCAAATTTCTAACCAAATAATAAAGTTGTCTAAAAATGTTATACTAATATTATCTAAACCTGCTCTAATTGGATGGCACAAATTATTTCTTTTAATAATACCGTTCAAAAAAGTTTTTGTATTAACAATATCCCACCATTTCCTTATTACTTCGCAGAATTCAGCCGTTTCAATCATTTCATCATAATCTCTAAGCGATGCAATAGTGGAATGGTGAAATATGTTGTCTACTAACAAAACATTTTGCCTTTCTAAACTATTCGGATATAAAGTTTTATGATTCAATTTGTAGGCTTTTTTAATTTGCAAATTATTTTCATTGTCATACAAAGTTTTAAAATGCTTAAAAGATGCATATTTAATTTCATAAGTTTCGAAATCCGGAAAAACAAATGTATTATCTAAATTTTGTAAATTTAACCAATTATTTCTAATATTTTTAAATAAATGTACAGTATATCATATTGTAAATGAATGTTATTACCAGGAAAATCTGGATTTGAAAAAAAATTTGGATTATCGGATGAACTAAATAATTTAAACATATTCTGATTAATTCTATTATTATCTGTGATAATAACAATAATTTGAAAACCAATTTTTTGTACCAATTGAATCACATTCTTAGTAAGCTCATAAATATTTTGACCTGACGGACGAAGAACTGGTATAAGCCTAACTACTTCTTTAAAACTACTGATTTTATCATAAATGTCATTAAAGTTCTCGCGCACTGAGTAGGATTATTTTCAGCCATGCCCACTAGATTATTGGCCTTATACTGCAATCCTTGCTCAATATAAATTTCATCAATTAAAAGGGAAACAAATTTTTCGCGATCATTTAAAGATTTAGATACGTGAGTTAAATAATGCTCGTCATTAGTTGGTACCTTATAGTTTGGCGATATGTGCATACTAGAAGATAAAGATTGTAAGTATCTTCTAGTTGGTAAAATTAAAAATTTTCTTAAAATTTCGTAAGTGGCAGCAGAATGTGCAAAAATTAAAAAAGCCATTATTATAGTTTCCGTATCATATTTCGGTTTTAATTTATTTAATAATTCTACTTGATTTTTTAAAATATCTAGCTTGCCACAGTGATTAAAATCGTTTTGACAGTTTTGTGCTTTTTTTAAATATAAAATTGTCCGGTTTATACAATATTCGCGGTTTTCAAATTCCGTTTGCTCAATATTTCTGTATCTCGCGAGTAAATTTTCAATTTGTGACCATAAAGTTAATTTTTTACTACTATTTGGTAAAATCCATTGCAAATCATTATATGGAACTTCGGATCCATGTAAAATAACATTTACTACTAAATATTTATTAATACTAATTCGGACAGAAATATTGCATTCTAAAGCGTCGCTATTTTCGAGTAAAACAAATACACATTTTTCCTCATTTTCGAAAAGAAGATAATTTTGACAATCGATTTTTTCTTTGAAATTATTTTTAAAAATACTATAATCTTTAATAATCTTTAATAATGTCAGATGAAGATAAAGATTGTAAGTATCTTCTGTTTGTGCGATTCAGTATTTTATCTTTAATAATGTCAGATGCAAAAAAATCATTCGACTTTTTTTCTAATAAAATATTTAATTTATCGAATTTTTTTGACGGATCCCGCCGTCTTTAAATGTTTTCTATAGGAACTAAATACTGCGGATAATTTGGAAAAATTGAAGGTATAGCACCGACATTTAATTTATTAAATTTATTATTTTCGCGTTTTATAAAATCTTCTTCGCGGAAATGAATCGCACAAACAGCAGAACATTTTGTTGGCTGCCAGTCACTTCTGTGAATAGCGCCTGTCCACTTATCTTTTAAATCCTGATCTTTAGGAAAACCAAAAGTTGGAATCGATGGTTCTGTCGAAAAATAATTGGACTTGCAATAAGGTACCACACAATGTCGCGGCATTATTTATCTTCACAATTCAAAAAATTGCACGAAATTTGCACTTAGTTTATATTAATTAAATTGTCTTTAGCACACTAATTATTAACTATAAATTAAATAACAAATAAATATCACAATATTCTTAATAAATATTAAGATATTCCAATAAGAAATTTTATTTCTTGTTTATGAAATTTGCACTAAATTTTTATCACAAAAATAAGCTATGTAAACCAAATAATCGCACAATTTTTTTGAATAAAAACAAATCTACAATTATTAAACTATAATTTACACTACTTTTTAATAAAAATCTCTTATTAATTACCACAAAATATCACTTTTAATTATTTACTTTCCGCGCGTCTATTTATGCCGCCATTAAATTTGACATTAGCAAATTTTTGACTTCTGACTACTCTTGCGGTTTCGATGTATGCGTACATCAGGGCTTTTTAGTAGTGTTGGTTTTGATTTTAGCGTTCATATTCATATTTAGATTTTAGATTATATTTTTATATACATATTATATTTCGCAGCGGTGGTGTACGAATTTCTATGGAAAAAATTATATACACGTATATTATATGACATTTATTTTAAAAAAAATTGAATTTTTTTTGCTCATTTTTATAATATATTTTAAATAAATATTTTGTAGCATTTTCCTGTAAATTCAGGTTGGGCTTAGCCCACCCTGCCCAATATGACGAGCCGCCGCTGGGAATAAAGCCCCCCTTAGATCAGAATATGAATTCGTGGGTTGGGCTTGCCGTGCAGTCTGTAAATAATGTACAGATCTGGATAAATGCTCTGGATGTACCGCTAGTGTAAAAATGATTTTAGTCTAAATTTGTATGGTGACAAAACTGTAAACAAGTTTGTTAAAGTGGGCGTCGTGGTTGATGATCTTTTTGATGATATTTCCCGAATATTTGTGTATTTGTGATTTTTTCTGATAGTATTGCGCCCGCGCATATAAATAATTTTTGTATTTTTGTTTTGTGCTTATTCGCAATAACTATAGTCCCGCCTTTGCAAACAAAAAAAAAGGCTAGAATGGTTCAGAAGTTATTTGTAATATTTATACACAATCACAAAAAAATACAAGAAAAAAAAACGTCATAATATTGAAAACATGTATTGCAAATGTAAAATAAATTATTCAGTTGAATAACCTATTGTTTGTCAACAGAAAAATTGAAAATTTTTATATTCAGATTATTTAATGTATGAACTTGATATTATATTTTTTTTTTCAGATTGATACTAATATTTAAATACAAGGTCAAGTGAAAGCTTAAGCTTTATTTTGATTATAAAATATTAATGAAAATAACAGAAAAAAATACACTAATATTCATACACAATAACAAAAAAAAACAAGAAAAAAAAACGTCATAATATTGAAAACCTGTATTGCAAATGTAAACAAGCGATATATATTATTCAGTTTTCAACAAGAAATAATATATATATGGTTAATAATATGCAAATAGTGTATGCGGTAGTATTTGTAAACAGTATAATAAACAGTTGGAAAAAAAAACACAGTTTTGTTGTTTATTATTTCATTTATTTAATAAATACAAAATTGATATGGAATTAAATATCAAACTTATAATAGATACACAATAATAAAAATATTTTATGTTTTTGGGGTTATTTAGATTATGTTCTTGCTTGATCGACCGTCTACCTGTTGTACCACAAACATCCATGCCTTCGTTGTCTTTCATTTTGTACTCATCGGAAAAAATATAGCAATTAGAAGAATATGTCTTGTTCATCTGCAATAACATCGTCTCTATTCCAATGAGATATATGAACATTACAGTAGTAATGTCACCCATGTTTAAACAAAATTCAAATGTTTTGTACCGTTCGTCTTCATCACTTAATAGTGTCATTTTAAGATATTTTTTATATAAAGGCAAATGTAAATTTTGTGGAGGTATTTATACTATTTTCTACTTTCCTATGGGAAACACAAATTCAAAAATTCAAAACACGTACTACAATAAAACAGGAACTAGCATATATGGCTCTGTTGCAAAACTTCATGCTGCGTTAAAAAATAACAAAATAAGCCATAATAAAATCAAAAACTGGCTTAAATCGCAAGATGTTTATACCTTACGTCAATTGGTCAATATCTTGTAAAACATAATGATTCCTAGGAAATTTTTTCTTAACAGGATAATGTAAGCCTTACATATTGACCAATTATGGGAAATTGATATTGATATTGACCAATTATGGGAAATTGATCTATGCGATATGAAAATGTATAAAAAAGTAAATGACAATTATACATTTTTACTATCGGTAATTGACGTATTTTCAAAATACGGTTGGGTAGTACCAATAAAAAATAAAACTGGAAAAGAAATAACAAAAAACTTTCATAAAATTCTTCAACAAAGTGGTAGAAAACCAAAAACAATTCAATCAGATAAAGGAAAATAATTCAAAAATTCAAATTTTCAAAATTATCTAAAACAAAATAATATTCGACAACGTTTTCCAACTATTTTATCTACCCAAAAAGCTGCAGTTGTTGAACGAGTCAATCGTACAATAAATGAAAAAATGTCTAAATATTTTACTGAAAGTTCAACTAAGAGATATATCGATATATTACCAAACCTTGTAAATTCTTACAACAAATCTTATCATAATACAATAAAAATGAATCCATCAGACGTTAATCAGAGCTATGTGAAACAAATATATGAAATATACAAAAATATTCATAAGAGAGATCCACAAATTAATGTCAATATATTTCAAGACGATTATGTACGAATAGTTAAAAAAAAGCAATTTTCGAGCATGGATGTACACCAAAATGGACAAAAGAAATTTTTCAAGTACAAAAAATTATAAATAGAGAACCATATCCTTTATTTATATTGAAAGACTTGAAAGGACATGAGGTTGAAGGAAGATTTTATTATCAAGAATTTCAAAAAGTTTATGTAAAAAAATGATAGTTTTTAATCATCCGTTTACAATGATGATAGCAGGCCCGTCGGGTTGTGGCAAAACTACATTTATTTGTAAGTTGATTAAATATATACACAATTTTATTAAACCGGTGCCAACAAAAATATTATGGTGCAATCCTGAATTTAGCGCGGTTCCAAAAAATATAAGAAATTTAGAATATCATAATGAAGTTCCAGAAAATATCAAAAATGAAAATAATGAACCAATATTAATTGTTTTGGATGACTTAATGTTGAATGCCTATAATACAAAAGTATGTGAATTATTTACAAAAGGTTCACACCATAGAAATTTATCAGTTATTTTAATTACACAAAATGTGTTTCACCAGGGAAAACATTGTCGAGATATCACTTAATTGTAAATATTTGGTTATTTTTAAAAATCCTCGCGACAAATCACAGATAGCTCCTTTAGCGAAACAAATTTATCCAGAAACTCCAAAGAATTTCTGAGAGTATATAATGAGGTGACATCTATTCCTTATGGTTATATTATACTGGATTTAACTCAAGACATTAACGATATATTTCGTTTTAGATCAAATATACTTAATAATAATTATTTTGAATGTTATTGCACATTAAAACAATTAACAGATCTATCTGAAAAACATGAAACGATTGAAAACAAATCGTCATATCTTACATGTATTCAATCAAGTATCTTAAAATCAGAAGAAGTTGCTTATAACCCAATTGCTTCTTTAGATAATTCTTCGACTACAGAATTTGTTTCTTTGGGTCATGGCGATACATATAGAGATTTGTCATCAACATATTTAAAATTAAAAATACAAATATTAAATATTAAATAAATATTAAAGATGGATCAGTATGAAATGATGATAAAGATACTTCTACACCTCCTAAATTAATAGCCCAGCCGGCAATTGTTAATAATTTATTACATTCTATGATTAAACAATGCAATGTTCAGTTAAATGGTAAAAATATTACTTCATCTGACACAATTATAATTATAGAGCTTACATCGAGTCTTTACTTAACTATGGAAATGATGTTGCCAAAACCTATTTAGAATGTGCTGGTTGGTCGTTAGATAAACATGAAGTAGGAAAATCTGGAAATAGTGGTGCCTCAGAACGTAAAAAACAATATAATAATAGTGGTGTTGTTTAATTGATGGGTAAACTCCATGTTGATATGTTTAATCAACCCACATTATTAATAAATGGTGTGGATGTCCGAGTTTTGCTAACTTTGGAAAAACCAGATTTTTACTTTTTCCCTGACGATAATGATGAAAGTCAAATGAAAATAATTGAAGCTACATTATTTATGAGACATGTCACAGTAAATCCTAGTATTTTACTTGCACATAATGCTGTTTTAGAAAAGGCGAATGCAAAATACAATTACAAACGTGTTGAAATAAAATCATTCACAGTACCATCAAGTAGTACTAATATATCGCTTGACAATGTTTTCATAGGACAACTACCCAATACTATACTATTTTGCATGACAGATAATGAAGCTTTTACTGGAAAACGTTCAAAAAATCCTTTTATTTTCAAACATTTTGAGATGACACAATTTATGCTATATGTTAATGGCGTTCAAATACCGAATTTACCAATTGAAACTAGTTTTGCTGACATACATCGTTTTGAGACACGTGGATATTATACCCTTTTTAATGGAACTGGAATTTATCACTCGGACAGAGGCCATCAAATCTCAAAATCAATGTTCAGCAAAGGTTTTTACATTCTTGCATTCGATTTAACTCCAGATTTATCAGGAAAGAATTCGTGTCAAAGTTTATTGAACCAAGGCACTGTTATAATTGAAGCCAAGTTTTCCAGAGCATTAAGTACGACTGTAACATGTCTTGTTTATGGAGAGTTTGATGGGAGTTTACAAATTGATAAAAATCGAAACGTATATACATACCTATAAATAGGGTGGAATAGCAGATTTAATACATTTTAAAATTGACAGTTAATAAAACAACAACAATATGGTTTATAAAAATTATGCATTAGTTGATATGAGTTTCTGCTCTAATAATAAGAATACTAGTTAAAAATCTATTAGTATTACTGGAATCAAAGAGTCTTGTAAAATCTTTAGTAAAGAATTTAAATATCAATATCCAACAACAGATATGGAATAAATGATATAGATAAAAGTGACAATTATGTATTTGGAAATTTTTCAAATGAACAGACAACTAATGAACTTCAAAATATATTTAAGAAAATTGATATTTTATTCACAAACGGTAAGATCAAAACCGAATTTTTAAAACATTTCGTGGAAGCAGATATAAAAGTAATTGATTTTTCAACTCTGGAATAATATGGATACATTTCAAATTGTTAATGTACTAAAATGCAACAAATATACTAGAAAATATTTTAAAGGAGTTTTTGCCATAAATAAAATTCCGAAATGTATTAAAAAATAAAATTCCGAAATTTATTAAAAGAGCTGCAATAATTGTTGTAAATACAGATCCTTCCACAAAACCTGGCGCTCATTGGATAGCAATTTTATGTCCATCTGTGAGTTGTATAGAATACTTTGACTCATATGGTCGTCGACCTTTACAAAACGAATTTTTGCAATTTTTAAAACATAATTCATTATGTTATATTGTAAACGGCCGAAGGTTACAGAGTTCATTTTCGGATGTATGCGGTCATTATTGTTGTGTTTATTTATGGTACAGATGTAATGGCAAAACCATGCAACGTTTTTTAAATAGTTTTGATAGATATAATTTTGAAAAAAAACGAGAAACATATTTTAATAGAGTTTAAAAATTTTTTTAAACATACAAACAAACATAATAATAAAAAATACAAAAACAAATTGCAAATGTGCAGATCTGGAAATGTATAAATGCGTGTACATTTTAACAAAACTTTTTATTTTCTACTAAAATGAGTGCTGCAAAGGAGACCAGAAAACGAAATTCTTCAGAAGGAATTAAAACAACAGAAAAGAAGGTTCGTAAAAAGTCAAGCAATATACCAAAAAATTTATTATTGGCTTATACTTACTTCCTAAATGAACAGCATACCTGTAAAGTTGTTGTTGGATTCTGCGTTGATACGTTTGACGCAGAAATTATCTTTCATCGTGTAAAGGAAATTCCTATATATATTTCTTTTAAAGAGTGGGAAAATTGTTTTAATAATTTCAAAAAATTAGAAGAAAAAGTTTCTACAAATGATGTCGAATTTTTAGACGCTCTTCTAGAAAATAATGATGCAAAAAATACAACAAAATCGATATTAAACTTTACTTGGGACAACGAAAATAATAACAACAAAAAAATTATTGCATTGTTTAAAAAAGAATATAACCAATATTTAAATATAGTCGACTTTTTAAATATTGTTATGAGTTACAACAACAATGCTACATGCAACATAAAAAAATATTTCAACAAATATTTGGAAAAATGTAAAGCCAAAGCTGTATTTCAATTATCATATGATGACTATTACATTCCAATGGAACTTTCACATGTACACTGCAACTATTCCCGATTATTTTTCGAAATACCAATATACTGTTCCAGTAAATTATTTGAAAATCTTATAAAAATTGATTTACATATACATATTCATACAATTTTGAACAGCACATCTATTATTTTTATTTTTGTTGTAGTGGATTTCACAATAAACCTCATATGTTCTTAAAGAGTTTCATTTAGGTATATCATTTTCAAGCTCTATAATCTCTGTTGATGTTTGTAAGTATTGACATAAAAAATTTTTTTCTGCAATCCTTTAACATAAATTTTATGGTTGGCATAAGTTTTCAAAATATTTGGAAGTTCGTTGTAAGAAATTAAACCATCATTCCACCGCAAATTGTTGATATTGTTATATATGTAAAGGCCTTGTTGTGTAGTTTGATCATTTAGTTATTCTTGAGGAAAGGGTGGTTTGAAAGAAAATAGTGTTGGAACTAGAGACCCTTGTTGAAGTACGGCCATTTCCAAAATGGTGACGTCCGTTTCCTAGTACAAACTGAAGTCAACAAAACATACATATTAGTTTTCCCATTATTTTTTATTATTGTTATTGTGCAGTTAATAAGCAAACGCTCTTTGTGAAATGTAAAATGCAAATAAATAAAAAACACATATTTTTTATATTTAATATATTTTTTCTCTAACAAAAAAAAGTTTTTTTTATTACAGATATCAATACATTATAATTTTATGATTTTTACATTTAACATTTTATTATTACGGTAGTTACATTTTAATTTATATTTTTTAAATTTTCGTTATTACATTTAATTTTGGAATTGATATCCATATGGGATTGTTGCAAAATCGTCTCCGACACACACTCTTTTGGTAAAAGTAAATCCAAATTTTTTGCTCTCACTTTCTGTAACGACAACAAAATTCTTTTTTCTTTTTATTTTTGGCATCGTGTATTGTGTATGAACCAGTATTCGATGGGTCCATAATCATTTTTTTTTTAAATTATTGAAATTTAAAATTTTCTTGTTGTTTATACTGCATGTTACCCCCTTACATTTCGCAACTTCCCCCGTTTTTTTGGTTTATGGATTAAAGTATTTGTAGGCATAACATTTAGGACCTGTTGCAACGAATTCTGTAATAAATGTTCTTGGGCCATAATCTGCTAATTCGTCAGTAAATTCTCCCAAGAATTTACCTGTGGTAGGTTTATATGAGAAATTTTTATTTTCAACAAAGATAATGGAATCTGTATCACAATACAGAACATTCTTTCCTATCTTATACAATTCCTCATACAATTTTAATCGAGCATGTGCCGTTGTAAATATACCTACAGTTAGGGAAACATGTTTAAGTGGTGGGGCACACTCAATGTGTGTATATTTCCACTTCTCATATTTGTTCTTTTCCAGCTATATACAAATGTTCAATTTCTACACCGAGCGAATGCACAAGTTTATGGAATTCATCAATTGAAGATATTACGCTGGTTTGATTCATTTCGTTTTTCTGAATTAGTTTCCCCCAAAGCGAATTAAGGCATAACTTTGCGGTGTTTTGATAAGATGGGTTTGGATTCATTTTGGATTTATCCAATAGAACATTTTCAGTATTAAAATATTTTTTAATATATTCATTCTGCTCCTCTAGAGTGTTACATTCTCTTGGAAAACCTGTTGCTTCCTGTTTGAGTTTTATGAAACTATTCATGTACTCTGCAAATAAACCTCCTGTTTTGGTAATATGATCATATATAGTTGTTTGTTATTCCCATACTTCAAACAATTCCAAAATTGTATAACCTTTATCTAAACTTATATTAATTTCTATAGAAGCCCATGTACCAATTAAACTACGTACGTCCGTATTGTGTGTACAATTTTCTAATACATTTTCGGTCTCACCGCACGTCCTGCACAGTACAAAAAGTAATTTATTGTTTATTCTTGACGGTAAAACAGGTATAAACAAATCTTTTGGAGGTAAGATGCTACATTTTATTATACCTCAATATTAGTTATATCGGCGATATTCTTACAATCCTCTCTATTTTAAATTTTAGGATGCCCAATAGGATATTTACAATTCTTATTTACAAAAGGGTATAAAGAAGTAAAATCCAAATATCGAATTTTGTCACCAGGTTTTATTTTATGATATAGCTTGAACACTTCAGTACGCCTTCCAAATATTGCATCACGAGGTTGTAAAGAACTATAAAAAATTAATGGATTTGTGTCCAGTAGATTACTTTCCTTAGAAGCATTACAGCTTGAGCTATAGTAAAGCTTTCTAGGAAAGGGTTTACATCCGTTTAATAATAAATATAAAATCAGTCATAAATTTAATACAACCTTTCCTAAGTATATTAACATCCCCTTGGCAATATTTTATTAACTCCTGTCGGTTATTATTTATTATAAACATAACCAGAACTTTTTAAATCTTGCCACCACTTTTTAAAATTTTCTAATTCGATTAAATTTAAAGCCTGCGTAGCAAACATATTTTGATCAGGAATTTCTCCTATATATGTATAATTTTTATCAGTATTGAAGTAATGAGGGTAATCGCCTTTATCACAATATTTTTCATCACAAGAATGTGGTTTATAGTTTCTTTTACGCAAATCATAAAATTTGAAACATTTTTCACATACTTTGATCATATCGCAAATAGAACCCCTACCATATTTTGTTTTTTTATGATTCTCGAAACATTGAGTACCCCTAAAAGTCCTCAGACAAGTGTTGCATTTACATGCAGTAGTGACGAAGTCACATGGAGGGTTTGTCCGACAATACTTGCATAGTTCCTGACAATTGTGTATATTTGAATACAAAATATTGCAAAATCTACATTGGTATTTTTTTCCAAAAAATGATTTAACATTTTTCAAAGTGACGTAGTGCTTCGATTTTTCAAAATAGAACAAATTTATAACCTTCACACCCTTTTCTTGAATTTTTACGACTTTAGTAAAATCGTTTTTATCAATATTAACTATAATATTAAAATCAGGCAAAACTTTTTGGAATTTAAAAATATCCTCGATATTAAAGCCATCATCTGATCCTCTGCTAACTTTAGCTTTTTTGGTTAGTTTTTCAACTTCCTGGCGTAATAATTTTGAATTTTTATGAAAACTTTTTTTCAATGCTACGTTAGTAGTATAGATATGTATGTTCTAGCTCACTATTTTCCATACAAAATACACATTTTTTTGAAAATTTAAAATTCTCATTTGAGCCAGAAAATCCATATACTTTTCAATATAAAATCTTCACAACACAACTTTTTTTCATTTTGCTTTGTCTCAATATCCACATATATTTTTTACACAATTCACGCAAATATACTTTATAATATAATCCGAATACAAGTTTCACTTTCAATTTTAATAAAATAAAATTTACTTGTATTCTCTTTTGCGGTCCTCCATATAAAACTTTGGTTTATTAAAAATTATTTTATTTCAATTTATAAACCGAAAAACTTGTTTTAATTTGCATTATCAAAAATTGCAAAAAGTAAATTATGATTTTATTTATATTGATATTGAACTCGAAATTAAAAATTGTGAAATTAAAATCAATATTTTCTTATAAATACTGATTAAAATTATATTTACATGTAAAAAATAATAAAAAAAATTTCATTTGCAATTTTATTTTTTTTATTTGTAGTACATATTGTAATAAAAAATATATTTTACAAGTATGAATTTAATTTTTTTAAACTATCGAACCAAAGCCGTATATAATATAAAGATATTCAAAATGTAAAAAAGACTTAAAAAACTGAAAACATTAGGACGCCAATATGATAATTTTACTACGATCGCAAGTTCGTTGATCTTTAACCAAAAATAATGAAAAATACAAAATTGAAATTTGAAAAAATAAATGAAATTTGTATCCTTTAAAATCCTTTGGTTTAAAAAACCCAAAACAGGTAGAATTTTTGCTTCAATAAAGAATATTTTTTTTTTCCAGAACAAAATTGAAAATAAATATAAGATTCCATCCAAATATGAGTTTCTAAATTTTTGTTAAAATAGATCAAAATAACCAGAAATATATACATATATTTCCTTACCCTTTCTATCTCATACATATTTTTCTATATTTTTTTCGTCCTTATTCCTCTTTCTATCATTATAGTATACAGAAAATAAAAGAGCTCATATTATTAAATTTCACCACGAAAAATGTGTGTGTACCTGTCGTCTCTATACAATTTCTACGTCTTATCAACAAACTCGTTATTTCAACTTTCTTAACAAAAATATTTTGCTGTGGTGAACTACTCATATTGGCGGCCTAATGTTTTCAGTTTTTTAAGTCTTTTTTACATTTTGAATATCTTTATATTATATACGGCTTTGATCGAACTTTACCTGAAAGTTAATATTTGTATTATATATTTTAATAAAATCACAAGCATTTGTTTGAAATATTTAATATTTTATATTTATGTACAATTATTAAGAAAAAATTTAAATTTATTTCTATCGTCTGGTGAACAAAATATGTTCTTCTGCATCATCTTCATCATCCTCATCTTCTTCATCTACTCTATCTTCTTCACCATCCACATCTTCTTCATATACTGCATCTTCTTCAACATCCTCATCTTCTTCACCATCATCATATGCGGCATCGTCTTCACCATCATCATTACTGAATCGTATCCATATACTGCATCATCACCCTCTTCATCGGACGATAATTCAATTATCTCTGGACAATAAATTATTTGATTTGATGTCAGATCTATAATATCATCGTCATCATCCAGAGTCAAATCAATTGCCAGTGGAATAATTATTAAAATTTTTCTTGTTTGATCCATATCAATATGAAGCAGATATAATTTAATTATAATTTTTGTAAAGTTTTTATACCTGACTTTTTAAAAAAATTCTTCTAAATTTTTGAAAGTGAAAACTTTTTATGATATAAGTTAAATTGATAAACTTATCACCCAAATAATGCAAGTATGCAAGTTCAAAAATATTGATATGACAATATGTAAATATTTTTCCGAAAGGTAATGTTAACATAATAATATAAATTTTTTATAATCAGGCAGATTTTAAATAAAAAAATTCATAAAACTTTTTATAAATAACAGGATGCCATAACTTAAAATTATAAGTACCTACTTTTATTAATTTAATAATTTCTACAGTCTTTAATCCGAAAGGTAAAAAACAATTTATATTTTCGATAAAATTTAATATTTTCCTTGAATAAAATTTACTATTAAATGATTGCAATTATAATCCATTACCGATACAATGTATTAAATAAATTTGTAATGAAGTTGATTTTAACTTAAACTTAACTATTTTTTTATTTTTATAAAGAATGTTTATAGTTTTATTGGAAGAACATAAATATGCTTACTTTATGATGACAAAACAAAGAAACCTTGGGCTGGTCATGTACCTTTCATTTTTGTATTTCTTTGTTATTGGTACAAGATTTTTCTAGAAAAATTTGTATAAAAAGGAATCGCATTTTAAAATAGGATTCACTCTAAAAGTATTTCTTAACCGTGAAAACAATTTTTAAAACAATAATGAATTCAAATATAGTTAAAATGTTAAACGTTTGTAATTCGAATGAATATAAGACTTTAAAAACGGATGATTTGGAAATAGGAAAAATATATATTATAACAAATTTAAAAGTTTTAGACATAAAATATAAAAATGTAGGAAAAAGTATATTAGCTGAACTAGAAGGCAATTTTAAATATTGGCTTCCATCAAAATTTAATCCCGTAATTGAACAATTACAAAAATCTGAGAGTTCTATATTCAAAATAAATATGCGTGATAGTTTTAAATTACCTAATTTTAAATTTAGTGTACTCAAATAAATTAAGATGTGGATAGCTTACGCGGCTCAGTATTGGACGAAGGCTGAGGATATATCTACTTGTATCTGTAGATTGTCGGAACAATTTGAATGTTATAAGTTTGAGTTAGAATGTGAATTAAATAAATTTTTATCAGGCTTCCAAATAGAAAGATACAATAATGAAATAATATCGTATCAAAACGCTTTAGAATTATTTGAACAATAAAAAAATAAAAAAAGTAATATCCAAGACATATTAATATTATTCAATACAAATACAAACTTATTTAAATTTTTGTGTGAATTAAAAGAGTTTGTGACGGAAAGTTTATATGAAAAATATAATAATAGAACTTCAATAATTGATTAATAATATATAATTTTATAATGTATTTATGTGAACATTGTGGCACCAGATTTTACAAATCTGTAAATTTGGAGAAACTTTTAAATAAATGTAAGACCTTAGTTGAGAATGTAAAAGTGAAAAAAACTAAATTATTTTTATGTGATCATTTTTATCAAATAAATATTTGAGCGAACATATAATAAATTGTGTTAATAATGCTGAATTACCGAGTACATCAAAAGGTACTAAATTTTGTCAAGATTGCAACAAAGATGTAGAAGTTCAGAACTGGACATCACATTTAAAAACTAATTTGCATAAAAAAAAGCTGCGGTAATTATTAATAATAATATTAAATCTATTAAATCATGTTTCAAAAATAGAATTTTTTTTTTTTTTTTTTTTTTTTTTTGTTTGCGAAGAAGGTGAAAATCTCATGGACACTAACACCGCGCCCGTGTGTCAGTAGTGGCGCGGTGTTAGTGTCCATGAGATTTTCACCTTCTTCGCAAAAAAAAAAAAAAAAAAAAAAAAAAAAAAAAAAAATTCTATTTTTGAAACATGATTTAATAGATTTAATATTATTATTAATAATTACCGCAGCTTTTTTATGCAAATTAGCGCAGCTTTTTTATGCAAAAAATAGAATTGAAACTTTTATTATAGAAAATTAAAAAGAAGAGGAATTAGAAATAAGTAATTTTTTTATAGTAATTAATCTTAACATTATTGATATATTAAAGCAGTGTTTAAGTAAGCATAGGGCTTTTAAATATAATTTAGAATTATTCCCAGAATATGTTAAACCTCAGCAAATAGCCAATGGGGACGAATTTGATTTAGATATAAAATCATTTAATACTAAAATGACTTTAGTTGAAAATGAACAGCATATTTTAGAATCAATAGATAAAATGACTAACCAAATAAACGCTCAAGCTGAAGAGTTTCAAGAAAAAGATTCTGGTTGGGCTCTTATAAGAATAGTGCACCTTGAAATTAATATTAACATATATTGTCCTATACGAGGATCTACATATATAGAATTACCTAAAATTATTAAATTGAAAAAAGCATGTATAAATATTAAAAATCAAGATATTTATTGTTTCAAATGGTGTATACTTGCGGCTTTGCAATCCCCCGAAAAAAATTCAGATAGACCAAGTTCTTACAGACATTATTTCATTGAAGATTCAATAATTAGATTAAATTCTATGGTTCTCAATTTTTCAGGATTACAATTTCCTTTGAAAATTCAAGATGTTGCAAAGTTTGAAGATATTAATCCTGAAATAAGTTATAACGTTTTTGGTTATGAAATCATGCAAATTAAAATTTGTTGGTCCTTACTATCACACAAAGCAAAAAAAGAAACATCATATTAATTTACTTTTATTGCAAAAAGATGAAAATTATCATTATGTATGGATTAAAAATATTTCAAGATTGTTGAGGTCACAAATTTCAAATCATTGCACTACAATTCATATGTGTGAAGTTTGCTTACAACACTTTTATTCTGATGAAAAATTAAAAGAACACACAAACTACTGTAATAAAATTGTGGTTAAAATGCCCAATGTAGATGATAAATTTTTAAAATATCAAAATTTTAGTTTACAAGCTATAGTTCCATTTGTTATATATGCAGATTAGGAAAGTATGCTACAGACATATGACACATGTTTTCCTCACAAAAAAAAATCTTCAACAACTTCACAAACATGTTCCAATTGCATTTGCGTATTATATATGCTGTTCATTTGATTCTAGTTTAAATAAATATTTTGTATTTACGGGTGAAAATTGTGCTAAAGACTTTATTGCATCTTTGGCAAATGAATGTAAAGAACTATACGTACGTTATTTTATAAAACCTAAACCAATGAATTCTTTAACATTTGAGGAAGATGTGAGGCAAGCAACTAGTAAGACTTGTCATATTTGTAAGAAAGATTTAGAATATTCGTCAATTCGAGTTCGAGACCACTGTCATTTTACTGGTAATTATAGAGGACCTGCCCACTCAATTTGTAATTTGAATTACAGGGATTGCAATTTCTGTCATATTTTTTTTCATAACTTTTCTAAATATGATTGTCATTTGTTATTTAAAGAATTGAATGAAATACCTGGAGCAATTAATGTAATACCTATTAATAAAGAAATCTATATATCTCTAAGTAAACAAGTTCAAGTAAATGAAACTATTTTCTTCAATTTGAGATTTTTAGACTCATTCCGCTTTATGCCTTCAAGTTTAGATACATTAGCTCAAAATTTAGATTCAGACGATTTTATTAATGTAAAAACTTATTTCCCAAATAATGTAGATTTTCAGTTAGCTAAGCAAAAAGGAGTTTTCCCTTATGAATATTTAGATAGTTGGTTTAAACTTAAAGTCGAATGCTTACCGCCTCTACAAAATTTTTACAACAAATTAACAAATACTGCTTGTACTCCAAGTGAATATAATCATGCACAAAATGTTTGGAATACTTTCAAATGTAAAAATTTTGAGGATTATTTGAAATTGTATTTAAAAGTAGATGTTTTACTACTCGCAGATGTTTACGAAAATTTTAGAGTAACATGTACAAAAATATACGATCTAGATAGTGCTCAATTTTATACAACTCCAGGACTTGCATGGCAGGCTATGTTAAAATTTACAAAAATTCATTTAGAATTGTTAACAGATTCTGATATGTATAATTTTATTACAAGTGGAATTCGAGAGGGTATTAGTCAATGCTCTTTAAGAAATTCAGTCGCCAACAATAAATATATGGATAATGATTATAAGCCTGAGGAACCCAATAAATATTTAATGTATTATGATTGCAATAATTTGTATGCATACGCTTTGGCAGAATGCCTACCTTACAGAGATTTTAAATGGATAAAAAACCCAGAAAACATTCAAACAATAATTGAGAAAATTGAGGATGATGCTGATATTGGGTATATTCTTGAAGTTGATTTAGATTATCCATATGACTTGCACTATAATCATAGTGACTTACCTTTTTGTGCGGAGAATAAATTAACTCCAAACTGTAAAAATAAAAAAGTAATTTTGGATTTAACCAATAAAAAAAATTACCTTATACATTATAGAAATTTAAAGCAGTGCATGGCAAATGTACTTAAGTTAAAAAAAATTCATAGGGGCATACAATTTGAACAAAAAGCTTTTATGAAAAGTTTCATTGATATGAATACAGAACATCGCACGAATGCAAAAAATAAATTTCAAAAAATGTTTTTCAAGAATATAAATAATAGTCTGTTTGGTAAATCTATAGAAGATGTATTTAAGCGTAAAACGATCAAAATTGCAACTGATTGGGAGAGCAGAGGAAGGCATTTGGGTGCAAGAGTATTGATATCAAAACCTAATTTTCATAGTTGCTCATATTTTACAGAAAACTTAGCAGCTGTTCAGTTAAATAGAAATATTCTAACTCTTAACAAGCCTGTTTATTTAGGATTCACTGTATTAGATTTATCAAAAAAACTTATGTATGATTTCCATTATAAATATGTTAAAGTAAAATATGGAATTGATGTTGATATTAATTATATAGATACTGATAGTTTTATTTACACAATCAGAACGGATGACTTTTACAATGATATTAGAAATGACTTGGAAGATCGATTTGATACCTCGAATTACGAAAAAAACAATCGGTTTAATTTTCCTTTGGTAAATAAAAAAAGAGTTGGTTTTTTTAAAGATGAAAATGAAGGTAAAATTATGAGGGAATTCATTGGTTTACGTTCAAAAGTATACATGGTAGATGTTCTAAATAAAGAACTAATAAAAAACCTAAAGGTATTACAAAATCTGCTGTTCAAAAACTAACATTAAATAATTTTAAAAACTGTTTATTATATAAAAAATTATATTACCGAGATATGAATGTTATTAGATCTAAGCTACACACAGTATACACGCAAAATTTAAATAAATTAGCTCTTAGTTCTAACGATACTAAACGATATATTTTAGAAGAAAATATAAGTACATTGGCTTGGGATAACTTTAAAATAGATTTAATGGATATGTTTGATGAGGAATTTTGATTTTATATAAGTAGAAATAAGATGATTATATACCTAAATATATAAAGTATATAAGTAACGATTGTAATTAAAAATAGTTGTATTCATTATTATAATGATGTCAGAAAAAGAAGTTATTGTAAATGAATTGCATAGAAATGCAAGAAAACATTTTGAACGTCGAAGATACATACAAAAAGGCATAAATGATGTTTGGCAAATAGATTTAGCTGATATGTCAGCAATTAAAGAATATAATAATAATTTTAAGTTTATTTTAGTTGTAGTTGATATTTTTTCTAAATTTATGTATGTAAAACCATTAAAAACTAAAACTGGTGTAGAAGTAACTCAGGCTTTAGCCGATATTATTGCTGAAAATAAAGTACCGCCTCGCAATATACATTCAGATGCTGGAACAGAATTTTTCAATAGTAATTTCAACAGTCTAATGAAAAAACATAATATAAATCATTACACAAGTTTTACAATAATAAAAGCTGGAATTGCAGAACGTGCAATACGTACTTTAAAACAAAACTATATAAAATGTTCAGCCTAAATGGAAATTATAATTGGATTGATTTTTTGGACAAAATCGTTGTGTAGTATAATAACTCATACCACCGTACAATTAAAATGAAACCATCACAAGTTGGGCATAGAAATGAGAAACTACTATTGAAATCAGTTTATAGCAACCCAAAAGTTTTTAAAAAGGGGAAATTTAAAGTTGGTGATTATGTTAGAATATCAAAACACAAAAGTACATTTGATAAAGGTTATCTACCAAATTGGTCAACTGAAATTTTCACAATTTATAAAATTCAATTAACCAATCCTGTAACCTATGTGTTGGAAGATTGCAAAAAGCAAATAATAAAAGGTGGGTTCTATGAGTACGAGTTACAGAAGGTCGCACACAAAGATATTTATTTGGTTGAGAGAGTAATCCGCAAGAGAGGGGATATGGTCTATGTGAAATGGTTAGGTTTTGATGAGAGTCACAATTCCTGGCTTAAAAAGAGCGAATTATTATTGAGCTGAGGTATTATAAAATAAATGCTATAATTTTTTTTAAAACTATGTAATTTAGTTATTTTGTTGACAGAACAGTGATCATTTGACTCTTTGAAGAAAAGGAAACTAAAAATAAATATGAATAAGATTGCATTTGTGGACTTTCAATTTGTAATTGGAAATGGAAAACAATACTTTGTTAAAGAAATGGCAATTTTAGAACAGGGTTCATTAACTCCACAAAGGTATTATTTAAAATCTCCATACCCAAGAGAAGAACTGACTCACGAAGCTATAAGACAAAATTGTTATATTACTGAAAATATTAATAACCTTGAATGGGATTCTGGTTATTTTGATTATAATTATATATCTACCATAATAAGAACCTTTTGGAAATGTATTCGAAAATTTTCGTGAACGGACAACAGAAGAAAGATATTCTCTTAAAGGATTTGCCATCGAAATATCCAGGTACAATATATAAAAAAAAATATTTTTATTATTTTGTATAAAAAAAAAAAAATTTTTTTTTGTTAACATTAGGAAATAAATAATTTCATTTGTTTGGAGTTTTCAAAAAAAAAAAAAAATATATATTTTTTTTGACAACTTAACGAGTTGAATTAACTTAACGATTGAATTTTATAAATTGTGAAAATTTCAGTTGACCAATTTGGTAGATAACCTTTATCAAACGTACTTTTGTGTTTTGATATTCTAACGTAATCACCAACTTTAAATTTCCCCTTTTTAAAAACTTTTGGCTTGCTATAAACTGATTTCAATCGTGACCGGATAAATGCGCACACGAAATTTGCGCACACGAAAAATGCGCACACGAAATTTGCGCACACGAAAAATGCGCACACGAAAAATGCGCACACAGAAATTTGCGCACACAGAAATTTGCGCACACGAAAAATGCGCACACAGAAATTTGCGCACACAGAAAAATGCGCACATAGAAAAATGCGCACACGAAAAATGCGCACAAGGAAATATCCGCACATGGGAAAAATAAAGGATTTATTGTTTTATTAAAATATTAAAATAAATATTAAAATAAATAAAATAATTATTTATTAATATAATATATGAAAAGCTTTTTTTATTGGTATTATATTTCTTAAAGAGATATAAGAAAAAATTACGAAAAGGAAAAATTCATATTTACTGTCAATATTAAAATTATTATTTTTATTTTATTTTCCTCAATATCTTACATATAAGGAAAAATTAAATTTTATTTTAATATTTAAATAGTTACATAAATTATTCGTCAACATTTTTTTTTTATGTATTATAGTAATTTAGAAAATCTTAAGTTTTTTATAAAAAAATATAAAATATTGTTTTAAAATAAGATCAAAATTAAAAATAAAATAAAAATTAATTAATTTCAAAATATTAAAACGCCTTTAAAAGGACTAAATATTAAATCTCGGGTTTTTACGTTTTTCAGATAAGTAAAATTAAAACAAATGAATTAAAACATTAAGAATTTTTATAAAAAAAGAGGTCAAATCTAGTAAATTGTCAATGAAAATATTAAATATCGGGTTTTTACGTTTTTCAGTTAAGTAAAATTTAAACAAATGAATTAAAAAATTAAGAATTTTTATAAAAAAGAGGTCAAATCTAATAAATTGTCAATGAAAATATTAAATCTTGGGTTTTTACGTTTTTCAGATAAGTAAAATTAAAAAAAAAAAGAATTAAAATATAAAAAATTAAATTAAGACAGCCAATTTTTATAACAAACAAAGGTAAAATATAATATTATATAAGAATTAGAATATAATTTAATATATACATATATTAGATGCATAATTTTATATCCAATGAAATGTAAGTAAAATTAAGTAACTACGGCAACGAAGTATATTTTTTAAAAATTTTTGCTCTGGATATTCAAATAATTAACTTTTTTAATTGATATCAAAAAATCTAATTAATTCATAAGTGAATATTATCGTGAGCAGACGCAAAAGTAAAACAATTAAGGATAATTAAGTGAAATAATTAAGGATAATTAAGGACGAAAAGCTAATTTACAAAGCAAAAATTTACAAATTTAAACATTCATAAAAGGTTGGTATTAAATTTTATTTTAATAATTATTTAGTTAGATAATTTATTAATATTTTTATAAAAAAATTTTATAGATTAAATACCACAATGGAATACTCGATGACACAAAGAGGAAATCAAGTATTAATCTACAAGGGATATGAATATCTTCAATTCCGCATAATAAACGGAATAATTACATGGAGATGTAGGCAAAATCGTGTAACAAGATGCCATTCTCTTTTGAAAACAAAAGATGGCAATATTGAACAACAATCATTATCAAGAAATTTGTTGTATTATAGGAGTAATGGACATCTGCCGGCACCAACAACAATCAATTTTGAAATTCCAGAAAAATATAAAAATTTAATTCTTCATAATTCTGGATGCAATGATCCAGAAAGAATCCTCGTTCTAGGAAGCAACGATTTATTACAACAGCTGGATAAGGCAATTATATTTGGAGATGGAACATTTGACAAAGTTCCCAATATGTTTTACACACATGGCATGCTGAAGTTGGAAACTCATATCCACCATGTGTATATTTTCTATTACAGAAAAAAACAACAAATACATATAATAGGATGTTTAACATAATGAAATTATTGCTGCCAAATATGTCGCCGGAAAAGATTTTGCTGGACTTCGAGAAAGCAGCTATGAATGCAGCCAAAACTGCGTTTCCAACAGCAGAGGTGAAAGGTTGTTACTTTCACTTATCTCAGAGTCTGATTAGGAAAATTAACTCTGTCGGGCTGAAGGCAACATTCGAAGCAAGCTTAGACGAAAAATTAAAGCTTAAATCTTTAGCAGCATTAGCGTTCGTTCCATCATCGGAGGTTAGAATTATATTTAATAACTTTGCTGCAACTTATCCGGAGGAAGATAATTATACCGAAGTACTTAATTACTTCTTTGCAACATATATTGAAGGTGCAGCTGGAAGGGATGCAAAGTTCCCTATAGCATTGTGGAATCATTACGATGCCGTTTTAGAGAGATCGCCAAAAACAACAAACTGCTGCGAAGGATTCCACAATGCTCTTAATTCATTATTTCATTGCAGCCATCCCAGCATATGAATTTTATTTGATGGCTTACAACGTGACTTAGCATGTCACCGCTTAACTGTAGCCAATGCAGAAACTGGTCGCCAAGAAAATAAAAAAAAAAATATCAGAATTTAGAGCAATCAGTTTTGAATGCAGTCCTAGAATATAGGCAGACTGTGGACAAAATAAAATATTTAAGGAAATTGGCAAATTTGCAATAAATAAACTATTTAAATATTTAAATAAAATTTAATTTTTCCGTATATGTAAGATATTAAAGAAAATAGAACAAAAATAATAATTTTAATATATAATTCATTTTCATTTATAAATCATTTATAATTCAGTTTTAATTCTTTTTTTTTTTAATTTTACTTATCTGAAAAACGTAAAAACCTAAGATTTAATATTTTCATTGACAATTTATTAGATTTGACCTCTTTTTTTATAAAAATTCTTAATGTTTTAATTCATTTGTTTTAATTTGACTTATCTGAAAAACGTAAAAACCCGAGATTTAATATTTAGTCCTTTTAAAGGCGTTTTAATATTTTGAAATTAATTAATTTTTATTTTATTTTTAATTTTGATCTTATTTTAAAACAATATTTTATATTTTTTTATAAAAACTTAAGATTTTCTAAATTACTATAATACATAAAAAAAAAAATGTTGACGAATAATTTATGTAACTATTTAAATATTAAAATAAAATTTAATTTTTCCTTATATGTAAGATATTGAGGAAAATAAAATAAAAATAATAATTTTAATATTGACAGTAGATATGAATTTTTCCTTTTCGTAATTTTTTCTTATATCTCTTTAAGAAATATAATACCAATAAAAAAAGCTTTTCATATATTATATTAATAAATAATTATTTTATTTATTTTAATATTTATTTTAATATTTTAATAAAACAATAAATCCTTTATTTTTCCCATGTGCG
The DNA here is from genome assembly GCA_949752835.1 of Empis stercorea. Lineage (NCBI taxonomy): Eukaryota > Metazoa > Arthropoda > Insecta > Diptera > Empididae > Empis > Empis stercorea. The sequence goes on from OX457087.1 coordinate 40,022,348, forward strand.
GATATTTCCTTGTGCGCATTTTTCGTGTGCGCATTTTTCTATGTGCGCATTTTTCTGTGTGCGCATTTTTCTGTGTGCACAAATTTCTGTGTGCGCATATTTCTGTGTGCGCATTTTTCGTGTGCGCAAATTTCTGTGTGCGCAAATTTCTGTGTGCGCATTTTTCGTGTGCGCATATATGTCTGTGCGCAATTTTCTGTGCGCATTTTTCGTGTGCGCAAATTTCGTGTGCGCATTTATCACCGAACCATATACCACTTTCTAATCTTTTAGGACCGAAGATTTTTCGTAGTATTTTGCTTTCGAAGATTTAGCATCTTTTTCCAGTAATATGAATATTTCAGCCATGATTCTATAGTTTCTAGCAATGATTGCAATAAATCATATCAGATTATAGCATATGCTATAATCTGATATGATTTGTGAAAAATATTAGAATTGCAAATTAGAATTGCAACATAGGTTAGGTTAGGTTGTAATGGCGGCTTAAGCCCCGCATAGACCACCAAGGGTCCTTAACGATGCCATTTGTGTTGGAATGATCACAGGTCCCCGGTTGATAGTTCACCTTGGGTACCTGTAGTGATGTTTGAGGATAGAGTGAAGGTATTAGAGATTTTAGCAAATTTCAGGAGTTTCCTAAGACTGCACTTCCACTGGCTTTAGCCCATTTATTGATTTTGTTTAAAGCGAATTGAATGATTTCACTGATCGTGTTTAGATATTTGCCCGTGGCAAGTATTACGACATCGTCAGCATATGCTACGACTTTCACGCCGCAGTTATTGAGAGTTTTTAGTATATCATTTAATAAGAGATTCCAGATTAGAGGTGACAGAACTGTAGACACTAATAACTTTTGTGTACCTTTTGGTTTGGAATGAAACACTTTATATGTACTGTTATTAAATCTACTTTTGTCTTTATTATTAATTAAATTATTTTATTTAATTCATTAATTATTATTTAATTTATTTATTTATATAACTATTTATATTATCTTTATTACATTTAATTATTTATATGATATTTATCATATTTAATTTATTTAAATATTATTCGTAATTTCTGAATATTACATGTGCTTTTTGTCTATAACAGTTAACGATCTATTTTGCAAATTACAATTTTGAGCTCTTAACTTTTTGAGTATACACGATCGAATGAATATAATACGATAAAGTTAACGTCTTCTAATTTGAATTATTATTTAGAGACTTATAATTTTATTCTCTCTGTTACTGCATTGTAATTAATTAATAAAGACAATAATGTACAATGTCTGTTAACAGAATGTGTATACAGGGTGTACCCAACATTACCCCCCTTCTGGATCGGAAACTAGTTTTCGAAAGTGATTGACGTTATACCGAATGCGGGTTTTAACCTGTCGATGCTAATCGTCTGGTTTTTACCATTGACGTCAATTACATAAGTTTTTCTCATTTTTCGAACTATTTTGTAAGGGCCGGCGTATGGGTTTGTGAGTGGTCCTCTGACCTTGTCGACTCTAACAAAAACGTGTGTACAAGTTTCCATTGATTTTGGGACGAAAATGTCGTTTTGTTTATGAGCCCGCGGAGGCGTTGGCATAATTTCTCGCATATTGTTTCTGAGATTGATTATAAATTGTGGGTTTGGTTTGTGAATTTGGTATGAAAAATTCGCCTGGAACCACGATTGGTTGCCCATATACCAATTCGGCCGGACTACAATTTATGTCCTCTTTTACCGAGCTTCTAATTCCCATAAGGACAGTTGGGAGTTCGAAACTCCAGTGTATGGTGTTGCATCGAGCTTTTATGGCTGCTTTTAATTGGCGGTGAAAGCGTTCTACCATTCCGTTTGCTTTGGGATTATACGACGTGGTACGGATTCTGTTTAAACCGATTAATTTGCATAATTCCCTGATTAGTTTTGATTCAAATTGACCTCCCTGATCGGTCGTGATAACTGACGTAATCCCGAATCTCGTCACGTAATTTTGATAAAAAGTTGTAGCAACTGTGAGTGCGGTCATGTCCTTCATTGGCATACCTTCGGGCCACCGAGTAAATCGATCGACAGTGGTTAAGACGTATGTGAAACCGTTTGAAGTTGGAAGTGGTCCGACAATGTCGACGTGCACGTGTTGGAACAGGCCACTGGGTTGTTCGAATTTACCGAAAGGCGACTTTATGTGACGACTAACCTTTGAACGTTGGCATCCTAAACACGATTTTGCCCAGTAGCCTACGTCGACGTTCATTTGCGGCCAAAAATATTGTGCACTGACTAGTTTGCGTGTTGCACGTACGCCAGGGTGCGATAATCCGTGAAGAGACTTGAAAATTTCCTGTCTCAGCGTTTTTGGGACCAATGGTCGATTTTGTTTATTCGATACGTCACACCAAATTTCGTCGTTGCAGTCCGGGATTTTAACCAGCTTTAGTTGAATTTTTGATAATTTGATAGAGAACTGTCTTCCTTCTACAAAATACCGAAAATGTTTTATAGCCGAATAGATACCGAGTAATTCTCTATCGAATGCAGAGTATTTTGTTTCTGTTAGCGTGAGCTTTCTTGAAAAAAAAACCGAGGGGTTCCCAGCCGTTGTTGGTGTATTGTTGTAATACCGCTCCAACTGCTGTATTCGACGCATCCGTGGTAATGTTATACTTTGCATTTTCGCGTGGGTGAGCTAGTAGTGTAGCGTTAGCAAGTTTATTTTTAACCTCGTTGAATTTCGCGTTACATTCGTCGGGCCAAGAGAATTTTTTCTTCTTATTTTCTTTCTTTAACAACCTTGCTAGTTGGGCGTGAATTGGAGCTAAGAGTTCTGCAATTCGAGGTATGAACCGATGGTAATAATTGACCATCCCCACGAATCTTTGAATTTGTCGTATCGTTGTTGGTTCGGGAAAGTTCGTGATGGCTGTGACTTTTTCTTGCGATGGTAAGATTCCTTTTTCGGTTATAGTGTGGCTTAGAAAATCTAGCGATTTTACACCAAAAATACATTTTGATGGTTTAATGTTTAAACCGTATTCGCTTAAGCGTCTAAACAGAAGTTTCAGATGTGTTTTATGTTCTATTTCGTTTTTACTTGCGATCAATATGTCGTCGATATAGCAAAACAAGAAATCTAAGCCGTTGGTAACTTCGTTTAGGAATCTTTGAAAAGTTTGAGCCGAGTTTCTCAATCCATAAGGCATACGTGTAAGCTCGTATAAGCCGAATGGAGTTGTGATCGCGGTTTTTTCAATATCTTCTGCGGCCATTGGTATTTGGTGGTACGCGCGCACTAAGTCGATTTTTGAAAAAATCGTGCACCCGACTAATTCCGATGAGAAACTTTGGATATGTGGTATAGGATATCTATTTGGCACCGTGATATTATTTAGCCGACGATAAACGCCGCAAGGTCGCCAATCATTGTCTTTCTTCTTCACCATGTGTAGTGGTGATGAGAAGCGAGATTTTGAAGGGCGGCAGATACCTAGATCTACCATATATTGAAATTCGAGTTTAGCTGCTTTCAGTTTTTCGGCATCTAAACGTCGTGGTTTTTCGGAAGGCGCTGTACCTTGAATTTCGATATAGTGACGCACGTTGTGTTGCACGGAATGATTATAATTTGGTAGTTCTGTAAGAGTAGGAAATTCTTTTAAGATATTTCCGTATTCATTTTGAATACTAAAAATTTTTGGTGTTGGGGTATCCACGTTGATCATTATTGCATTTACTTGCAGCGTTGTTGTGTTATCAATTAATCTGCGATTTTTTAGATCGATCAATAAATTATATTTGGACAAAAAATCCGCGCCGATAATCGGTTTATTAACCGCTGCAAGTATGAATGGGTGTGTGAACGATCGTCGTAGTCCGAGAGTTAGTTTTAATAGTTTGGTTCCGTATGTTGCTATGGGCGTGCCATTTGCAGCCGATAAGGCACATATCGGATCTTTATTTCCATGTGGAAATATATTATATGGAACTACTGAAATTTCGGCTCCCGAATCAATTAAAAATTGGAGTGAATTTTCTTCATCTCTAACAAAAAGACTGCGAGATTTGATTGTTCCACTGTTTGCCGCGGTGACAGTGGATTTTATTAGTTTAAATCTTTCGTGTTTGATTGCGCGGTACCGTTCGATTTGAACGTACATGGCTCTCTACACTTCCGTGCGTTAGTCCCGAATTTTCTATGAAAATAGCAAAATTTTGAAGTATCTCGTGAATCGGATTTTGACTTTTGTCTGTAACGCGATTGAAAATTTTCATTAGAGCGCGACAATGATCTTCTCCGGTTTCGACCATCATTATTACGATTGAGTTGTGACAACATTCTTTTGATTTCGCTTAACTCTTTGGTGAGTTTTTGTTCTACCGGTGTTAATGGTGTTGATTTAGTGCGTGACGTGTGCGAAAGTGATGCCTCAGCGACAGTGCTGGTTGGTTGGGTGACTTCCCAAAATTTTGTCAGCTATAGGTAATATTTCGTCGATGGTTTTGTCAGCCCAGGGTGCAACAGAAGCTCTTAAAGATTGCGGTAATCGCTTTAACCAAATTCTTTTAAGTAGTTCTTTGTCAATTAATTGCGAGTCTCCTGCTTGATTGGACAGTACCCGATAGAATTCCGAAGGACTGAGATCTCCGATTTCGTTAAAGTTAGATATTAAATTGTCTAATCTTTTTTCGTTAGATAAGCTGTGTCTTTCGACTAACGCTTTTTTTAAACTATTGTATTTTGAAACCGCAGGGTCAGGATTTTTTAAAATGTCGAAAACCGACAGTGCAATATCTTGTGGGAGTGCGGCCAGAGTATGATTAAATATATCATCATCTTTGATGGATTTATGCAATTCAAATTGACTTTCCGCTATAATGAACCATAGTTCCGGATTTTTGTCGAAGAACGGAGCTAATTTAATACGCGTTATTGTATTAATTTCCTTATTTTCGGTTGTTATTGGCGGTTGTTGGTCGTTGGTCGACATAATTGTAAATTTGTACAATAAAAATTGTTAATTTTACGATAAAATTTATTTTAAATGCCGCACCCTAAAATAGTTCGAAAAAGTTCTAATTATGTATACTAAAAAGGTTTGTAATGATGAAGCACCTTAACTATAATCAAAAAAATTTTGTAAATGACGAGCACTTTAATTATAGTCAAACAATTTTTGTTATCTATATTAAAAAGAAAAATATATATATATTTTTTTGTATACACAATTTTTAAGTATTTTTCAATTTTCAAGTATACTATATATAAATACTATATATATACTATATATAAATGAATGACGATGCACCCTGTATATATTCTGCTCCAAAAAAAAATATTTTTCGGTATAAAATTTTTGTTTGATTTTTGGCCGTTTATATATGTATATGTATAATTTGAAAATATTGTTTTGTAATATATATATGTGTATTATTTAATAATTTGTAAGATTTCTTGACAATGCGTTTGTGAGCTAAAATTTTATAGTATATGACGTATATATTATATTCATGCCGGAATAACAATTATCGCAATATGGATCGTCCATTTTGTATACTCGATTACAAAAATTTTATATAATTATTTTAGTTAGAGCGTATTTTATTAATAAAAAAAATATTCTTATTGTATGTTTTATTATTTCTATTATGGAAATTATATAAGCACAATTTTGTGTAATTATTGAAATCAAAGTAAAATTTGTATCAAAGTATGCAAAGTATAATTTTTTATTGTAACTAATGCAATAATAATGCAATAGGTAAAAATTGAAATATGTGATATTTTATTTGAAATATTACTCTTTTAAATTAACTTATAAGTTGCATTTTTACAAGTAACATGTTTCACCAAAATTTAAATTAATTAATTCGAAAAACCTTATTTTTTATTTTAGTATAGTTTAATTTTCAAAATAATAAAAAACTGCAACTTTCGATTAATTATATTATATAAAATGTTCTTTACATATAAATTTGTCATAAAATTTTATTTTCATATAACATTCTACCATTTATATTTAAATTTTAGTAATTAAATTTCTTTTGTTTCTTTAACATTTATTATATAAGAAAATAGTAGTAACTAGAAGAAATATATTTTGTATTTCACAAAAAAAATATTATTCTTTCAAAAAAATTAAGTTTTCAATATGTTTTATATATTAATATGTTTTAAGATTTTATATTTTATATCCATATTAGAATTCTAATAAAGTTTTATATGTGTGAAAATGGATGTACTTGCCGCTGTGTATTTGGCACACCTGATCTGTTCGATGCGGTGATCTGTTGACTTTCGATGATCTGGATGACCTTTGGTTGTCTTTCAGGAATCTGATGATCGGTTTTTAATTGTTCGTTAGTTGCCTTTGTGTTGTCCTTGGTACTTTTATTTATCTATAGCGCGTTGTTACACTGTTTTTATGCGCGTGTGTCTTTTATGGGGTGTTTATTATTTTTCCCCGTCGGGGTCACCAATTGTAGACACTAATAACTTTTGTGTACCTTTTGGTTTGGAATGAAACCCCTTATCTGTACTGTTATTAAATCTACTTTTGTCTTTATTATTAATTAAATTATTTTATTTTATTCATTAATTATTATTTAATTTATTTATTTATATAACTATTTATATTATCTTTATTACATTTAATTATTTATATGATATTTATCATATTTAATTTATTTAAATGTTATTCGTAATTTCTGAATATTACATGTGCTTTTTGTCTATAACAATTAACGATCTATTTTACAAATTACAATTTCGAGCTCTTAACTTTTTGAGTATACACGATCGAATGAATATAATACGATAAAGTTAACGTCTTCTAATTTGAATTATTATTTAGAGACTTATAATTTTATTCTCTCTGTTACTGCATTGTAATTAATTAATAAAGACAATAATGTACAATGTCTGTTAACAGAATGTGTATACAGGGTGTACCCAACAGAACTCCACCTTGCGGTGTGCCCCGTACCACGCGTTTAGTTGTGTTGGCGCTTCCCCATTCTGACGTGATCGATCTATTTTTGAGAAGGTTAGTGATCCAGTTACTGATCACCTTGTTAATACGAGCAGTGTGAAAGGCTTTTAGAATGGTATCTGTCGTAACATTATTAAAGGCCCCCTCTATGTCTAGGAAGGCACCTAAGGTGAATTCCTTGAAGTGTATAGATTTCTCGATTTCCAGCACTACTTCATGGAGCGCTGTTTCCAGCGATCTACCTTTTAAGTACGCGTGTTGTGATTTGGATAGAAAATTTGGATTTATATTTTCCCTAATATACACATCCAGAATTCTTTCCATAGTTTTGAGAGTAAAGGAAGTAAGACTTATTGGCCGGTAGTCTTTTGCATTTGCATGACTGCTCTTGCCTGCTTTTGGTATAAAAACGACTTTAGATTCCTTCCACATTTGGGGAACGTAATTCAGCCTGAGACAGCCCTTAAAAATCACCATGAGCCACGGGATTACCAGTCTGTCCGCTTTTTGCAGCATAGCTGGTATTATCCCGTCTTGCCCCGGTGACTTATATGGATCAAAGGATTTGATAGCCCAGCCGATTCCACGTTATTAGGTTTAGTTTTCCTAAGGAGCGAGGGTTGGGTTGATGTTTTAGTTAGTATTTTCTTGAGTCTTGCTGCTTCAGAGGTCTGCACTATCCAGTCGCAGAATCTCCTCCAGCTGACCCTTTTGGCATTACGTAACTCTTTTTTAAACGTTTTGAGATTTCCTTTGTACACCTCCCACGCTCCTGGATCACCGGTACGCTTGGCGTGTACAAAGGATTTGTGCACCTTGTCACGAATATTTTTCAGTTGAGTGTTCCAAGGTGGTGGCGTTATTTTTGGAGGTTTTGTGAGGGGACAGGTCTTTTCATAAGACGTCGTCAGAGTTTTGGTTAGGAACTGTACGGTGGTCTCTAGAGTATTTACATTCCAGATAGCCACCGGACACTTCCCTTCCAGCATTAGTTCGACTTTTTTAGCGTATAGATCCCAATCCGTTTTAGCTGGATTTCTAAAAGTTTTTGGTGCTTTAAGGGAGTAATGCGTTATTTCGTAACTGAGATACTTGTGGTCTGATAGGGATGGTTTCTCAAGAACCTGCCAGTTTACCAGACCGCAGGTATCCGATTCCGTAAATAACGTTATATCAAGAACATTTTCACTGGTCGGGCCGATATAGGTTGGTACATCACCCCGATTACCAATGGTGAGGTTGGAGCTAAGTATATAATTAAAAAGGGACTCACCTCTCGTATTTATATCCTTACTACCCCAGAGTTTGTGATGAGCGTTCGCATCTCCACCGATCACTAGGTTGAGCTTTCCATCTGAAGCATGTTTCACTAGCGTCAGGAGTTCTATTGGCGGTGCTTCTCTGTCGTGAGCCATGTATATAGACGCGATAAGGAGCGGTTTTGTAACACCAGTCCCTTCGCACAAGACTACCGTGAGATCTTCAGAGCTGTAATGAGAGTTTAAGAAGATATTAAGGTTTTTCTTTGCCAAAATGGCAGAACGTTTCTTACCTTCCTTATTCGTGTGTAGTAGGTTGTAGTTTCGTGACACTAAACCCTTTATGTCTCCGTTACCAGAGATCCAGGGTTCCTGGATTAGCGCCACATCGAATTTTCCCTCATCCGAGGCTGAGCTACTGTGGTGTAGGTTGATCTGGACCACCCGCAACATCTTGTGATGCTGCGTCCATTGGCTTTGGGTCGAGGTGCAGCAAGTCGGAAGTTGTAGCTTCCGTACTAACCGCCCCCGGCTCCAGAGACATGTTGGTGGTGGCGAGGGTAATAAGACCTAGGTCGTTTTCCACTTCGTCCTTCTCCAGCGTATTGTGGTTGTTGTCGTTTGGTTTACGCTTCTTCGGTCGAAGGTAGACGCTGCCGCAACCCCACGCCATCTTACCAAATCTTGGGTAGAGTATGTCCTCCGCCTCTTGGTTGATTTGAAGCCAATCAAAGGTAGGCATCGGTTGGTCGTCGCTGGTTTCTGTGAGCGTTATCATGGCGTCAAGTAGCCTCATCTCCACGATCTTCCATCTTTCTAGGGACATTCGTCCGAATGGGTCACTGTGGTCGACCAAGGCTACCAATAGATGTTTTTTCACTACATCCGCCATTGAGGTAGTGGAGGAAGGAGGAGGTTGGGTATTGCGCGGTTTCTTTTGAGTCGCAGGTGACTGTTCTTCCGCAGATCTCATACGCTTTTTCTTTTCAAAAGACCCATCTTCTTTTTCTTCCACTTTATTACGGAAGGTTGGGTTCGCTGCGCCAAAACCTTTCCTTTTATCAAAATGAGATCTGCTTTCAAGTATGATACCTCTTGCCCACAACAGATCTGGTTGCTCCTGGGAGTCCGTTTTTTGGCCAAGCAAGTTTTCATACTTCAAAGCAGCCTTATACTGCTCTCCTGCCCTCTCGGGAAGGTCTGGACCTAGGGGTCATACGCCGCCCAGTATCCCTACCAGCCTTCGGAGACAAGAGAAGCTCTTCTTCATCAAGAGAGATGTATGATGATTTTGCACTTTCCTGATCTGAATCTAGGACCCGATCGGTAGTGTCTTGAGAAAGTTGGTCAGTAGCATGACTACTAGTTCGCCCTGACTCGCTCACCGAACTAGTTATGGTAGCAGTAGTATTACTGTCGTTGCGACCTGCACCATCCATCGCAAACGAAGTTTTTGTGAGGCTACTGGCGACACGAGATGTTACTCCCGTGCCACTGCCGGAGTTCGCAGCCACGACCTCCTCCGACATTTGTGGCAATATCCTACCACGAGTTGTATCTTTATCCTGTTCCATTATTCATTCCGGGTCGAGGAGTCTACTTGGTTTTCGGATACCTTCATTGAAAAACTTGACCTTAACGGCATGGTTGGACCTACCGTGAATGTTTCCATTCCCCCCGTCATCGCTCAAGAATTCCTCAGGCTCCTACTCAAGCCCCCCCACCACGACAAGGTGAGACTCCCCGGGGCAACATGATAAATTAATAGAATTGCAACATGATAAATTAATAAAATAATTAAGTACAGTTATGGAATATAATATTATAAAAATCAGTCTTAATTCAGTCTTTCGATCTTTCAGTCTTGTTTTGTGATTAACAATATTATAAATTATTCTAATATTATAATATTGTAAGATAAATACTTAAAATTATAAAACTTAAGTTATTAAGAAATGAATAGTGTCTTGTAATACAAATAAATAAACTTTATTAATTAATGATCAATAAAATTGTGTTTATTTTAAAGATTAAAATTATTTCTTTTATTTAATATTTTTTTTTTTATTTTTTGAGAAGAATAAAAACATTTCTTACATACTATGAAATAAAAGAGTTTGATTTATAAGAACTAAAGTAAAGATGTGATTATATTGGAATTAATTATAAATAAAAAGAAATATTTTAAAATACCAAATTTTTTGTTTTATTTATCAAAAAAACTTATATTTACATATATATATATTGTTTTTTAATTGCTACATAACTTTTTTGAGTTTAAATTAGTTTCCTAACTTCACTTGTAAATGGATTGTACTCAATTATACGATCATGCAGCAGTAGACAATATGCTGATGTAATTCTAGGTATATTTTCAGATGTTTTAAATTCAAGCCTAACATCAACAGGTCCAGATTTTATTGTCTCACTTTGATGTGAACAATCTATAACAATAATTGGAGCAGACGATTTGAACTGACTGCAACTTAGACATGGTTCACTTTGTCGTCCTTAATATGATCGTTGGAAATTTTTATACATCTCATAGAGTAAAGCATATCGATCTTTTGAAAATTTAATATCTAAATCATCATATGGATATGTTTCAGAGTTTAAATGGACTTTGACATCTGTTAAATTACAATGATCAAATTTGCTAGAATGTTTAGATTTCTGATATTTGCGATCATGCAAAAACTATATATCGTGGTTTCTCCAGTTGAGTAGATGTTTAAACTACCCACGAGTGGCGATTTGTTTCTGGTAAAACGGGGTATTCATACATATCCCAATTTCGAAAACAAAAAGGTTTCACAAGGTAGCAGATAAAGATCTTGATGTTGAACAGAAATACGAATATCGCTGGTGTTATATGAATTTAGGAAAGATGAATAAGTATGATATTCAATTTTTGTGATGCGATTATCATAAATAGGATCTTGATAATACTTAGCACATCTATCATTTTAGGTTTTTAATTTTAATCCAAGATTTTGTAAATATATCCTATTACTAGGTGTAAGAGGTGTTGACCGCTTTATGGTTTGCAATTGTGTGGGTAAGGTGGGGTTGTTTTGAGGATATTTATCTTTATTATAAATTAACATACTATGATCATTGTTTTTTCAAATGTAATCTGATTGTTTTAGTTTCACCTCTGAAATTTATTAGATCACCATCTTGATCAATGATTTTTAATGTTATAGTTGTTATCTTCTGGAAGTTCACAGATAAATAGATAACGTTTTGGGGAACTTATATGATTTTATAACCAGGTCCTACCTCTGGTGCGAACTCATGCAAAGTATGTGCTGGTACATTATTCAAAAAAGACCCCACCCACAATGATATTACACTAAATTCGAATTGCACTTACCTTATTTATATTTACAGGTAAATCTGATATATGTTTCTTATATTTAAGGTAGTACTCGTTTACTAAACCCTAGCAGTTGACGAATAGATCGCTCCTCAATGTATATCCTCATTTGCAGTTATATCCGATTTAAAAGTATTATTATTGGCTACTATTTCAACTGTATTATACGCTTTTATTTCTATTACTTAATTCACTATTTATGTATTTAGAAATATCATCAATTTCATATGAACCAATCGGAATCTCAATTATCAAATCACCAATATGAAATAAATTATTTATTTTATCTACATTTGGTATGGAATTATATGTTTGGAAGTCTACGAGACCACAAACATATTCTTCAGATAGTTCTAATGGTGGAAAATATTCAGTTGATAAGACAGAGGTATTTCCAGTAAAAGTAAGTGTCAACGACATGGTTGCCAATATGCGTATATAACATTTTTTTATTACCACCTCATATATACACCCAATGAACGCCACCCAATGAGTTCCAGAACCAGATGAATCATCCAAATTCAAAATGCCACATTCTACTTTTTTTTGGTAGATTATTTCTCATAAATACACCATGAAAGTGTGGTATTTTTGCAGCAAATTTATATAGATCCAATTCATTTAGAGGTTTATTTTCAGGTAGCGTCTCCATTAGTTTTTTGAATAAGGTTTTAAATATAATCCATACCCCTTTTTATACGGTTTCAAATATAATCCATGACCTAAGGCGGCAGCTTCCATTGTTTTATTATGACGTTGGGTTTCATCAAAATTTTTCTTAGCGTCTTTTATCTCATTAATTGTTTTAGCTATCCCCGCAGCACCACCAGATATTGCACCAACTGCTGAATGTCCAGCAAATAGCGGTACTAAAAATGGTAAAACACTACCAGTTTTTGGTATTGGAATTATTCTCGGTGCTTCAGCTAACGATTTATTAGAAATAATATTTTTAGCTGTATTCATAGCCATTTTGATTGCTTCTTTTACATTATTAGGTTTATGTTTTATTATCTCGAACAACTTTACGAAACAAGCTCTTCTTTTAGAGCTATTTTTAATTTTTCCACCTTTTTTCTTCTTCATACCCATACCGATTTTGCTTTTAATTTTCATAATGTTCGTTACCATTAATGCGTTGGCACGTTCAGATAAAGTTGAATCTTTTGAAATAACACGTTTCCATGCTTTTTCGACCAATATTTTATCTGCTATATTTCTGTCTGGTGTATCACGAAATTTGGAATATGCTATATCATTCTATTTACAAGCTGAATACAATTGATTTATACCCTCGTCACCTCTAGCTAATCTTTTATGTAATTTAGTTCCTGGACCGCAATAATTATAACCAGATAAATGTAATTCAAAAGGTAATTTATTAATTAGTGAATTTATGACTCCTCCCCCAGAAACAGGTGTGCGATGACTGAAACGGTTATGTTAAATCATTTTTCTAGATACACTATTTTGGTTATGGTGTTGAATGGTTATAAATAAAAAAAAATAAACAAATCTTTTTATAGGTAAATGCAAATGGTGGTTAGTTATAAAGATTAGGTTCATAAAACAACACATTAGTTTACCAATAAGGAATACTGATGTTAATTGTAATAGTAAGGAAAACTTAAAACATGGAATATTATTCCCCAGCAGTATAAGGGGAATAATTCACAGTTCACAGTCTATCAAACTGTGGAAAAACAGTTTGATGTTATAATAAGCTAACTTGAGCACCCCAATGGTTTGAAATTTGAAAATATTTATATTTATTCAAAATCACTATACCAACCAAAATATGAATATTTGAGAAAGATAATAAAACCAATATTTTGCATGGGATATAATACATTTTCAGATGGTTGTAAGGTTATACCCCCCGAAGAAGCTAAACCAAATTCTATTTTTATCTTTGATGATGTATGTAGCTTGTGGAAATCAAGATAATATGCGTTCTTATTTCTGTATGGGGCGTCATATTGAAATTGATTGCTTTTACTGATGTCAAACATACACACACATACCAAAACATTTAGTACGTGATAATGCAAATTATATAATCATTTTCAAGCAGGATGATATGAATTTGAGACATATATATAATGATCATGTCAACTAGATATGACATTAAATCAATTCCAAAGCATATGCCAAGAATGTTGGAAAGATAAATATGGTTATTTCAGTTATTGATAAAGATAGTGCCGTGGAGAAAGGTAGATATCGAAAAAAATTTGATAACTTTATACTTCTATAAAATCATAATCACTGGAATTGAGGCTGTTGTTTAGGAAAGATGATTTATTTCGTCGATCTCCAAGGATTTAAAAATTCCAAAAAATGATTTTATTCCCAAAGAAATTGGTGTTGTTCCACACTTAGAAAACAAATCAAAACATTTTATTATAAAGCCACCATGTAATTTTATGGCGCTATCTGCAGCGGAACAAACTCAAGCTGATTGGCTTTATCATAATCATCATGGAATTAAGTGGGTCGCTGGATTTATTGGATATAAAAAAGTTGAAAAATATTTAATTCGAACACTGAGAAATCAAATCGTTTTTGTCAAAGATGTTGAAAAACAAAAATGGGTTGAAAATATAATTGGTGATATTTCATGTATACGTAATTTAGAAGATTTGGGTTGCCCGAACTTAACAAACTAAAAGAAATTTATAAAAATACCCCAAGGTGTTGTTTCCATCAAGGTTGTTGCTCACTGCAGAATGTTTTATTATATAAAAAATTCCATAACATACCAGCATTAGATTGGTCATCATTAAAAACAATAACTACATTTGATTGATGAAAACAACTTGTTAGCTGTTAGCTGTTACCTATTTAAATCAAAACACATCTGTTGTAATATCTGTTGATACCAGACCTCTAACTAATATAGGAAATAAAAAATAATATAGATCGAAAATGAATTAAGGATATTATAAGAACTAGGAAAGCCATACGTGAAAAATATAAAATTTTAAAGAGCGGAAGATTTATTGCGGATGCAGCCTTAGAAAATACTTTTAAATCTATCAGTAAACTTTTGAAAGATTTTGTTGATGTTGTTAAACCACAAAAAATTCAAATTAAGTAAGAACCAAAGCATTTACAATTAAAAAAAGAGATGAGGATATTCAAAAAACAAAAAACTTCCTCACCAATCAAAAAATCATACACCAATACAAATTCATTATATGAAACAGCTTCATACTTAAAAGCTATTGAACCTGAATCAATGAGTATTGATATGACACCAGATTCACATACTATTAAACCCAAATCATTAGATTTTGATGTAGCACAAGACTCACATACGGATTTATTTTCAAAATCTCAACAACTATTTAACACGATTCGCGGACAATTCGTAGAAAACCAATTAGTAGAAAACCAATTGGTAGGGAAAAAATGGTCGGAGGGTATTCGAATTTTTCATACAAATTGTTATAGTTACTTACTTATTTAATATTTTTCGGAAAAGGCATAATTTTTTTTATTTTCCGGGTAATTATTTTCCACTATTTATTTTTCTATGATTTTTTTCTACGAATTGTCCTTTAATTGTCCGTAATTGTATTAACACACATAATGCATCAACTCTAGATATGAAATATGGACCACGTAAAAATATATCAACTGGTGGTTGGAAAATGGGGCATGCGAATCTAAAAATAACTCCTAATAATGATATCTTAATTGATGATGATAAAGTATATAGTGCAAAGGGGTTATTTGATCTATTATTTAAGAAAAAACCTACAGGTTACACTGAAAATGATTTAGTGCAATACAAAGAAATTTTAACAAACACAAATGCACATAAACGTAATTTTGATAAAAAACAACAAATAAATGGTAATAGAAGCTTCAAATATCAAAATATAATTGGCAAACTTTTTTTACATAGCTATGAAACTAGAAAAAAAGCAAAAGTGGTGCTATAAACATGCAACTTTCATCGAAAGGCATTGATTATATCTATTGGAATGATCCAAATGAATTGGTTGATCGGTTAAGGCTATTAATAGCTTCACATAATGCTGCGCATAATAATCATAATAATGAGATTATATCAATTCTTGACGAACTAAGAGAAGCTGATATTATTATATAAATATAATACAACATAACAATTTAAAATCAATATAAAAATGGTTTTAGACAAGTTTGATCGCAATAACAATAAATCGGCAGTCGGTTTTCGAGGTCCTCCAGGACCACCAGAAGAAATGGTTAAGCTTAACTGTTAACGGTAATTATGATGCTAAACATAAAAAAATTATTAATCTCACACAATCTAATCATAAAAACAAATCTGGGTATGTCACCTATGATAACAAACTTTAATTATATATTCTAATTTTAAATCCCCTAACAACAATATATTTTCATCCTAAGATTTTTAATATCCTCTTATTCAAACCAAAGCATTTACGAAATTTGTTTAAAGAAATTTTGCTCCTGATAACAAACCCCCAAAAAGGTACAGTGTTAATCATTTTCCCAATTTTTTCCTATGTACATTCTAAAATTTTGAACATTTTTTTTACTTATGATAACAAACTTGCTAAGAAATTATCAATCAAAGGAATTCCTTATGTTATTTACTACCACAACAAAGAAAAACTTATTCTACAATAAGACTTTTCAAACGCTCATCACAAAATATAAAATTAATCACTATTCAACATATAGTATATTAAAAGCATCAATAGTTGAACGATTCAATAGAACTTTAAAAGGGAAAATGTGGAAAGAATTTAACATGAGTGGTTCTTATCGGTGGGTTGCTATAGTAAAAAAATTAGTGTATGAATATAACCACAGTAAACATAGTACTATTAAAATGCGACCTTGTGACGTCAATATTGATAAGGAAACAAAAATACTCTCAACAACATTTCCAATATTAAAATATATAATATGGAGAAATTAACGGTTAGAGATTTTGTACGTATTAGCAAGCATAAACATGTTTTTGAAAAAGGATACACACCTAACTGGACAAATGAGATTTTCAAAATAATAAAAATTCAGATAACAAATCCTACAACATACCTTTTAGAAGACTATCAGGGTGATCCTATAGAAGGAGCATTTTATGGAGTCGCACTAAATAAAGTCAAATATACAAATCTTTATCTAGTTGAGAAAACAATAAAAACAAAAGGTAATATGGTGTTTGTTAAATGGCTTGGATTTCCATCACAACTCAATTCGTGAATAAATAAAACAGATGTATTATAATTTATTTATATGTATATATATTTAAAAAAAAAAATATTACAAAGCATTGTATATTCTTATTTATTTGAAAACTCCTATTAGTCATAAGAAAATATTTTATATAATTTTATGTAATATTCATTTTATATGTCTGCTTCATCTGCTTATAATTTATGATTTTCAAATCAGACTTGTAATCTGGATCATGTTTCATAATAGTTTCAACTTCACCCGCTGTACTCTCCACCTGTGTGCAACTTCGTGTTTAAAATATGTTGATATGATAACGTCTTTCCGATTTCACTCTCTATATGCCTTCTTGTGCCGGGTGCAAAAACTATGTTAATTAATTGATAAAATTTACTAATAATGTTATCACATTTATTAATCCAAAAAATGTATGTAGTTGATGATATGGATTCTTCTGATGTAGTTAGGGATTTAATACGATTAAGAGTTTCATATAAGTCATTTATTTTAACTAAGGCCATTCTATCACTTTATATATTTTCAATTTTGTCCCTAATTTCTAAATGGCTCACATATTTATACAAATTTTCTAATCATAAAAACAAATCTGGGTATGTCACCTATGATAACAAACTTTAATTATATATTCTAATTTTACATCCCCCTAACAACAATATATTTTCATCCTAAGATTTTTAATATCCTCCCACCCGAACAATAATATTTATTTCAACATTTTATGTATTTTTTTATTTTCAAACCAAAAGAAATTTTGCTCCTGATAACAAACCCCCAAAAAGGTACAGAGTTAATCTTTTTCCCAATTTTGTCCTATGTACATTCTAGGATTTTGAACATTTTTTTTACTTATCATAACAAACTTGCTAAGAAATTATCAATCAAAGGAATTCCTTATGTTATTTACTACCGCAACAATAAGCCTTATCTTCACCATCACAGTAAACCAACCAAATGTTCCAACCATAAAGTAGCTTTTTTCACCACCATCACAGTAAACAAACCAAAAATAAAATTAATCTACTCACACACACTCAACTACAACTTTTCAGTAAACGAACCAAAAATAAAATTAATCTACTCACACACACTCCACACTCAACTACAACTTTTCTCCTCACTCAAATAACCTACTCACACACTTAAATACGTGCAAAAACCCCAACAGCCAATCACACACATTTAGCACATTCCATTAGCACATTTCGCAAACGTTATACCCCAACAGCCGATCACAAACATTAAGCACATTTCACAAACCTTATCTCTCACAAATTCATAATAATACATACAAATACTCTCAAAATACACACACCATCACACAAATCCTCTCAAAATACACACATCATCAAACAAATCCTCTCAAAATACACACACCATCATACAAATCCTCTCAAAATTCACACATACCAACACACAAATACTCTCAAAATACACACACACCAACGAGAATTCTCGTTTCCTGACGCCAATGTGTTAATAGATTGTACCCTCAGTCACCGCATGGTAGCATCATAAGCCATATCAGTGAAGCAGGCGTCGTTCTGGTAGGTGAATGCGATTATCATGTGGCAACTTTGGAATTTAGGAAAAGATATAGTATTAGAATACCCTCGAAAAGGGAGTGGGAAAACGGAAATCGGATACCGAATAATGGGATGACGATTTTCACAGATGGTTCCAAAATGGAAATGGGTTGCGGTGCAGGTATAGCATCGATAGATTTTGATCTATAATAAAATCTTGATAAGTCGGGTTTGGAAGTCGACAGGGTAGGCAAAGTAAGTTTCGGCTTGCTTTGTTGCAACTGTCGAGGTTTCGAAGCAATTTCGCTCTCATCGGTGTCCGTTGTAATAATTCGATGGCATTCGCAAGGGCCGAGCCAGTCGAGAGCATCTATTTAAAAGACTCGGAAAGCGGCAACGTCACTGTCATTGAAAGTGACGCAAACTCCAAAGAGATGGCAGCTGTCGACATTCCAAAACCAATGGAAGCGGCTCCAAAACCGAATTTGTGTGGCTCGGTGAAGAAAAGGCTTCGTAGGATGATAAAAGATGATATGCCACATGAGGCAGCCAGATCCGAAATTGACAGAAAGTATGCGGAGACAGAAGCTGGAAAGAAAAGGAACCGGTAGGACTCAACCATCCCGCCGGATTCTGGAAAAAGATTCAGAGGGCAGAAAGCGACCAAACAACTAAAAAAATAGGTATTACTCCTAAACAATTTCCGTTAAAAAGTTAAACGAGGCTGAGGCTAAGATGGTCCAAATAGCGGTGATTAACGCGATGGACGAACTTCCGAGGGGCACTCATGTCCAATTCAATGGCTCGTCGCGGAAACCTGGCTGAGTTTCGTTCAACTGCAACGATTACATGAGCAAAACCCAGCTCGGCAAAACGATAAAAAGGATCAATGAAGAGGGTCTTCATGAGGAGAAGATACCGAGCAGGTTGGGCAGGCAAAATGATTGTCTGCACACCGAGGATTGGAAGGTCGTGAAGAGGACCACGACAGGAAGAGGCCACCATATGGTCCTTTCTATCGATGAGACTTCTGCTAGGACCCTTCAATCGCTCGATTGCAGGCCGTGGTTCTGTCTGGATAGGGTGAGTCTCCGTTTAAGGCTAAGGACGCATGAGTAGGAGGTAAGGAAACAGCTTGAGCCAACGCCACATGCAACTACTAGTGGGAAGGAGATGGTAGCCTCTAGGACACCAGAACCAGAAAGGGCAGTGGACACAGTGATGAAGGAACCTGCGGCAGCGTCTACACCAGCAGTAGCGACGACAACAACAGCATTGACGCTATCAGAGGTGGTCAGATCTGCATCCGAGCAAATGCCATCGACCAGCGGCTATAAAAAGGCAACTGAGGCCAAGAAGGTTGCAGAATTTAGGCCACCTCTAAATAAAGACAGGAAGGAGAGAAGATATGATAATGGTAGGCGAGCAGAATCTCCCCGTAGAAAGAGGAGCAGGTCACCGAACAAACACAAGACACCTCCCAGAGATGACAGAAAGGGCTGGCATAAAGTTGAACATGGTAGGCCAGCGAGAATCAGCTCCAGACACACCAGAAGGGAGGTGTCAAGATCAAGAAGTCCCTCATCAACGAGGAGAGGGAGAAGGCGTAGTCCGGAACGCGGGAGAAGCAGTAGGGAGGCTCCAAGGGGTTTCTCTTCCCGAAGGAGGAGTAGAGAGACCGATAATGGTCCTTCCAGTAGCAGAAGGAGCAAGGAAACCTAAGAACAAATCAGGTTTGCCTTAATACAGGAACCATGGCTAGCGAAAGGTAAAATTTGCGGGCAAGGTGATTCTAAAGGTAAGCTATTATATGATTACAAGGACCAAAAACCAAGAGCCTGTATACTATTTAGCAAAAATATAAATTACGTTCCCATTACAGAGAACTGCAAAAAGGACGTAGTAGCAGCCATTGTAACATCTAGAGGAGATGCGGCTGATATCATAGAATGTTCGGCGTACTTACCAGGAGATGAACATTGTCCATCACCAGAGCTAAACGGACTGCTATCCTATGCAAGGAGGAACAGGATGCAAATTGTAATTGGATGTGAATCAAATGCTCATCATACCAATTGGGGTAGCACAAACATCAAAAGCAGAGGTGAGTCAATACTGGAATTCATTAATAAGGGGTGGCTCCTTCGATCCCTTCAAGTCGCTGGGACCAGACGGGATAATACCAGCTATGTTACAGAAAGTACAAGACTTGGTAGTCCCATGGTTAATGGTGATTTTCAAGGGATGCCTCAGACTTAACCACGTACCAAAATCTTGGAATGAGTCCAAAGTTATCTTTATACCGAAAGCAGGCAAGGTCAGTCACTCGAGTCCGAAAGACTACCGGCCGATAAGTCTTACTTCTTTTATACTTAAAACTATGGAAAGGCTCTTGGATGCTTATATTAGGGAAAATATTGACCCGGGCTGCTTTCCAAATCACAACACGCTTACATGAAAGGTAAATCGGTCGAGACTGCATTGCAGGAAGTAGTTCTTGCTATCGAGAAATCCCTTCACTACAAAGAATACACTTTGGGAGCATTCCTTGACATAGAAGGAACCTTTAACAATGTCACAACGGAGGCAATTGTAAGGGCCCTACGCTCAGCCCGTATTGACAAAGTAGTACGTGGCTGGATCTCAACACTTCTAGCCAACAGATCCATTACAGCGGAATGGGGCAACGCCACAGCTGCTAAATGTGTACTGCGTGGGACTCCACAGGGGGGGGGGGTACTATCACCCCTTCTCTGGATTCTAATACTCAATGAAATTCTTAAAAGCGCAATCACGGCGTGAAAATCGTGGCATACGCTGACGATGTAATTTTACTCGCAACGGGCAAATACCCTAACATAATCGCCGAAGTCATAGAAGCCGCACTAAAAAAGATTAGCCTATGGGCTAAAGCCAGCGGTCTAAAAGTCAACCCACAGAAAACAGAATTGGTACTGTTTACGAAGAAATATAAAATCCCTAAATTCGAATTACAAAGAATAAATACTCAACTTCAGCTAGCCAAGCAAGCTAAATTCCTAGGACTCGTCCTAGACAGTAAGTTGCGTTGGTTACCAAACGTCGAAGAACGTTCGCTTAAAGCAAGCAAAGCCTATTATGCCTGCAAAAGAATGTTCTCCAATACATGGGGACTAAACCCTAGACTAACGCACTGGATTTTCACAGCTATAGTGAGGCCAATCATGCTTTATGGTATACTAGTATGGTGGCCGGCACTGGAAAAAAAGGTATGCAAATCCAGACTCGAAAAAATTCAAAGAGTAGCGGTAGTAGGGGTAACAGGTGCGCTTAGCACCACCTCCTCAGACTCGCTCAACACCTTACTCTGCCTTCTACCCATTGACCTTGATGCAAAGAACACTCACCTGACCTGGAAACCAATTACAGCTATAAACTCCCTGACCACTGCAGTATTTTCCAAGCGGAGATCCTAGCTATTAGGAAAGCCGCAGAAACTGCCTCCTCCCAAACTACAGGCTATCAAAAAATCAATATATTCATTGACAGTCAAGCTGCCATTAAAGCACTGGCTGCTCCCTATATTAAGTCTAAAGAGGTACTCAGCTGCCATGAAGCACTACAGAATCTATGCGCAGGTAGATCTGTAGTACTATGCTGGGTACCAGGTCACTGCAATATACAAGGTAACGAAGAGGCAGACAGACTTGCCAAATTGGGCGCGAACCTAGAGCAAGCTGACGCTGAAGCTACCTTACCATCCCTTCAAGCGCTAAAAACCTCACTAGACAATAAAACGCTTGCCATGGAAAAAATACGCTGGTGCAATTCCACAACCTGTAGAATCACGAAAACTATGTGGGGTACCTACGACGCAAAGAAAACTAATCTCCTGATCAATCTATCGCGTACGCAGTGTAGAATGGCAGTTGGTATTTATACCGGTCACTGCCTGATCGGCAAGCACGCGGTTAGAATGGGTCTTATCACTGACAGCGAATGTAGAAACTGCAAAGAACCAGGACAGAACGAATCCCTAGTGCATATTCTGTGCCACTGTCCGGCACTAATTAGAAGAAGACTGCACTGTCTGGGGCAGACACTCTTTAACAATCCTTAGATAATAGAATATAAGGATGCGCTGTATTAGTAATTTTACACTATAAAATGAATTTTCTATTGAAGTACTTTTTTTGCTCTTTCCCACTTGAAAAAACCCGCATAGGTTTGTCTCACTCCCTCTAAATATAAATATGGTTGACTAGAAGAGTAGCCGTTAAGCCGTTAATACAAACTAGTACCTTATTATTTTATTTTATTTTATAACAGTACAATTTATTTTACTATTTTTGTTGTTAGAACGGCAACTGTTTAAATTTTTCAAATTTATATGAAAAATAATTTTGTGTTTGAAAAAATTGAAATTTATTAATTAAAAATTTGTTTTTGAAGAGAAATTAAGAGTGATAATTAAAAATTACTAAAGTAATAGAGAAGTGGAATTATTAATCTTAAAATAAATATCAAGCGTAGTGTTTAATTATGTGAATACAAAGCAAATCTTCATTCTACTGGAATATCTCTTTATAGGTGATTTATGATTATAGAAATATATAAATTTAATTGGTAAAAACCATATTAAACTATTTCTTGAAACATAAGTTAAAGTTTATTTTAGAAAAGTTAATAATTTTAAAAAATATATTTTATATTTTTTAGTGATGAAAATTTTAACCAATCAGAATTAGGCTAGGGCATTTTTCAGTGACATGCGTTTTTCGTTTACGAGGGAGTGCGTTATAAATTATGAGCATAATTTTTATATAATTTTATTGTTTATTCTAACATTTCCAAAAAGAAAATAGCGAAATTATGCATGGGAAAATAGTAAAGAAATAAATTAAGGAGATATTGGGAGCCAATATAGAAATTTTTTTAACAGAAATTGTTGTATTTAAAGAACTGAATTGTTAAATAGATATTAAAGTTCATGTTTATGAAATATTTCTTAAATAAAAATCAAATTGTGATTAATAATATACAGTTTTATTAAAGATACTAATACTAATATTTTTTAAAATGTATTCCAACCACTTGTCCCCCTTTATAACTCCCCAATTATTCTACTTCAATACGCAAACCACTACATAAGCAGTCAAATTTCTATGTATGCAAAAGTACATCACTAAATTTATAATACAGCGCATCCTTATATTCTATTATCTAAGTAACAATTTAGTTATAGCTATTATTCTTGGAATAATATAGATGAAGTCGCACGACGCGACATGAGAAAACTCGTACAATTCGCGGAACGCACAAATACCTTTGTACTTCGCGAAGACAGCTCGTCCAACTCCCCGCAAGCGGTACCTTCAGGGGAGTTGTATACCTTCACAGGATAGTGGTATCGTTAAGGACCTATTGTGGTCTATGCGAGGCTTCAGCCGCCACCGTTACCTAACCTAACCTAATAAGGGGTGATGCATAAAAAATGAGACAATTTTTTTTAGGAATTTTTTATTAACTTCGTCGGTACTGTAGTATCCACATACAAAAGTTTCGAAATCTGCATTCATACAATCTGCATTTTTAGTGATTGACTGGGTTTATTAGCAGTCAAAAACACGACTGTTGGCACAGGTGTATTTTCGGTAATTTATTTCGGTCATTTACTTTTGTAGGTGCAAGGTTTGCATTTTTAATCGATGTGTACGGAATGTGTTTGAAATAAGTGTCATTATTGAAATAAAAATTTCCCCCCGGGGATTCCACCTTGATGTGGAATCCCCGGGGGGGAAACCTAAAACCTAAACCAAGTGAATCCACAACACGATGATGACAATGGCAACGAACAAGGATATGAGCAGTGTTGGGATATCAACACAAGTGTCGTCTGAACCTACGGCAGACGGCGAGGGCTTGGCTTCGAAAGGGGCTAAGTCGCCAGTAGGAACATGCATTGCGATGGAAACAGGTTGTAATGCATGCAACGAAGATACTGACTTCGACACTGATGAAGAGCTGCGAGCACTGTCGCGGACATCATCAGTTATACTTTCGGCAAAGGACTTTGAACTGGTTATGGGTCTGTCAAATTCTGGCTCCGACATGGAGGATGATGGTAACAAGACCATCATTAATTTGGCAGATCAGGGCAGTTCAACAGTGAAGGTAGGCTCAAGCACCGGATGTGTTGAAAAACCAGTCTTCGGAAAAATAAATCCTCACACTGGCATGGAGTCGAACAACATCAGAAGGAATGCGGTTGTGAAACTGAGAAGTGCCAGAAGAAGACTAGAGAGGCTTAGTCTAAAAGATCAGAAGGATCTCAGCGATTGGGACAAAGAACAACTTGTCAGAGCCAAAGCTGTTATCGAATCGGTAGAGTTGAGGGAGCTCGCTAAACCAAAGAAGGTCGAGCCACAGCCGTCCACATCCGGTGCGTCTGGTAAGCAGACTAGGGATGGGGACAGAAAGCTGCACCAGATACGATCTGACTCCAATGCGTCTGTGAGACAGGGTATATGGGCAGCAACAACATCAGCGTCGCCCTAGTGCAGGAACCGTGGATAGACGGTGCAGGGAGAATACAAGGCCTACAGTGCAAAGACTATGTCTTGTTCTACAAAAACGGAGTAAGTAAACAAAGATCATGCATCTTAGCGCATAAAAATCTTAAAATGTTTCTTATGGATAATTTTAGTGATGAGGATACAACGGTAGTGAATAAGTAGATGGATAAGCCTCTACTTCTCATCTCTTCCTACATGCCATACGACAGCGTAGAGTTGCCACCATCGATGACAATTAAAGAGGTTGTAGAAAAATGGAAGTACGATCTGCTGATTGGATGCGACGCCAACGCACATCATACTCAATGGGGAAGCACAGATAATAACTAAAGAGGTGAGTCTCTTTTAGACTTCTTTTTCGTATACCGGGTATCCCCCTAAGTTAACACCACATCCATCTGAAAATATAATGTTATTTTTATTTTTTATTTTGGCAATTTTATTTTATTTTGGAAAAAAGAACTCCTACCATATAAAATTTGAGTAAAAATTTTATATTTATTTAGTGCCAATTTCCCCTGGCTTCCATTATAATTATACTCGCTGCAACAATAACTAATTAATAAAAAACCCACGCTAATTTTGAAATCTTTAAAAATCTTCTGAATCTCTTTTTTTTTAATCAAATAAAATATTTTTTTTCAATATAAATATTACTTGTAATTATATTAATTCATAATTAAATTATTAAATTTTATAATTTTTCTTCACTTTTTTATTTTTTTTTTTTTTTTTGCACACACTATATATTTTTACGCACAATAGAACAATAGAAATTACGACGATCTATTAAATTTTCAACTAAAATGATACTTCCGGATGTATGGAAATTATGCCTGAATGCAACTACACCATTCAGGCCTGAGCAAATACACCATTCAGGCCAGAACAGACGCACTTTATTTAATTGAATTCAGGCCAGAATATAGGTAATGAATGTAGGCCTGAATTTAAATACTGCATTCAGACCTGAATGGAAGTGTTGAAAAGAGACAACAATAAATAATTTAAAAAAAATATCTTTTGTTCCACTTACTCGCTGAAAATTTTACACTAATCCATTAATACATATTTTTTATTGTGTAATTACACAAAATTTTCCTACATATGTGGTTGTAACCCCTGAACACAATGTTGCAGGGAGTGAAGTACTTTTGCATACATAGAAATTTGACTGCTTATGTAGTGGTTTGCGCATTGAAGTAGAATAATTGCAGAAAGGGGAGTTATAAAGGGGGACAAGTGGCTGGAATATATTTAAAAAAATATTAGTATTACTATTTTTAATAAAACTGTATATTATTAATCACAATTTGGTTTTTTATTTAAAAAATATTTCATAAACATGAACTTTAATATCTATTTAACAATTCAATTCTTTGACTACAAGAATTTTTCTTTAAAAAAAATTCTATATTGGCTCCCAATATCTCCTCAATTTATTTCTTTACTATTTTACCACGCATAATTTCGCTATTATAATTTATAACGCACTCCCTCATAAAAGAAAAACGCATGTCACTGAAAACTGCCCCAGCCTAATTCTGATTGGTTAAAATTTTCATCACAAAAAAATATAAAATATATTTTTTTAAATTATTAACTTTTCTAAAATAAACTTTAACTTATGTTTCAAGAAATAGTTTAATATGGTTTTTACCAATTAAATTTATATATTTCTATAATCATAAATCACGTATAAAAAGATATTCCAGCAGAATGAAGATTTGCTTTGTATTCACATAATTAAACACTACGCTTGATATTTATTTTAAGATTAATAATTCCACTTCTCTATTAATTTAGTAATGTTTAATTATCACTCTTAATTTCTCTTCACAAAAATTAATAAATTACAATTTTTTCAAACACAAAATTATTTTTCATATAAATTTGAAAAATTTAAACAGTTGCCGTTCAACAGTTGCCATAAAATAATAATAATAAAACAACAAAAATAGTAAAATAAATTGTACTGTTATAAAATAAAATAAAATAATAAGGTACTAGTTTGTTTACAAAATGTACAGAAAATTAAAATTTATTAATTTTTAATTATTATAACAAGAAAATTAAGAAAATAAAGAAAAATCAATATCAACCTTTATTGTGGACAGAGAAATGCGTATTACCTTTGTATATAATTTATATAGTAGTCCCACTTCAGTGATTTTTTTTGAAAAAAGGCCGTTAAAGAAGTGCTAACTAAAATATAGTAGGGACATAAATCATCTTTTTGATTTAACAGGGCCATCTACATTTGAATAACTGAAACAATTCAAAATGGCAAAATTTGTGTATATTTGTTATTGTAATTTTTTTTTATTTTCTTATTCTTAGTACAGAAGTGTAAGGGGGGAAGAAAACATATGAGATGTTTTTTATGTATTATATATGCATATTCGTATTTGAATGAATATAATTTTCTGAACAAATTTAAGAATTGAAAAGATTTTTTTATTTTTCAATTCTGAAATTCACCACAACATTTAGCTCGTTAGCGATTGTGACGTAATGGGGGAAGAAAATATATGGGATTTCTTTCTAGAATGTATTTATTAGATCATGAGCGCATCCTTATATTCTATTATCTAAGGTTGCATATGGCAAGGTGCAATAAGTCCACATGCAGTTAATTCCACATGGGAATTTATTCCACCTCGAGTGGGAAATAACTTCACCAAGTCGATGTGGTGGGAAATAACTTCACCTATGAAATAGTTGGAATTATTACCAAGTAGATTATCTGTAAAATCAATTTTTATATATAGTATTCCAAAATAAAAAAAAGAATTTTTTTTTAATTTTTTAATTTAATTTAATTTAACTTTAGCAAAAATAGAAAGTGATTTGCCCTTTTCCAAAAATCTACAAAATAAAAAATTATATTATTTGTACTACGGAAGTATTTGGAAAAGGGTGGTACATAATCATTTTTGTTTTGCAGATTTTTGGAAAAGGGCAAATCAAATTGTATAGGCGCACGCGGGGCCAGCATTCCGGCTCAATGCGTATTTAATTCGGGCAGCAGTTTTTAAGGAGATAAAATTCATTTTTTTTGAAAAATACATGTAAAGATCATCCTAAGGAATATTTTAGGTCGCGCAACGATAATTATACAAATGAAAAGTAATATAGAGTAATTTTGTGTAGCTAGTTAATATTTTTAATTTATATTGAGACTCCTAAAATTAAAAAAATAAGCCAGCCCTTTAAATCTAAAATCAGCTGTTATAATATTTTTCATATTATTAATTTGACAGTTCGGTGGTGAAAAGAAAGAGAACTCTCCAATTGTGGCTCCATAAACAATTTTCAATATTATTAAAATTCTAATGTGTTAAAAAGAGATGGAACATTTATGCTCCTTCCATATATTTCTAATTCGTTGGTACAAATAATATAATTTTTTATCTTGCAGATTTTTGGAAAAGGGCAAATCACTTTCTATTTTTGCTAAACTTAATTTAAAAAATTAAAAAAAAAATCTTTTTTTTAAATTTGGAATACTATATATAAAAATTTATTTTACAAATGCTGAGAATTTACCCCACTTTTTAAATTTTTGGAAAAGGGCAAATCAAATTGTATAGGCGCACGCGGGGCCAGCATTATATAATGCATATTATCATTGTATTTATATTCTCTATAGTAGTGACACGGTAGTTGTTTAAATAGAAATGAAGATGTCGCCACTTGTACCATTTTGAAAATTAGGATTAATAAAATCTTTCAGAATGATGAAAATATTGAAAATTTGTGTCTATTATATAAAAAATACATTAAAAAAATTTTAGAAACCAATTTAGCGACATTTTATTAACTTTTATATACTTTTTTATATTATTTAAATTTTGTATGGAAAATAATCAAATTTGTGTCTATGATATGGAATTTTTTAAATTTTTTTGATTTGAATATTCGATAATCAAATCATACATATTTCGTTGGCAGAATTCTCATTTTAAATTCTCTTTTATATATTGTTAGAATAATTTTTATGATTCATAAATAATGGTTATGTATGATGAGCTATGACGTTTTTCTATATTTCCCTTTTCTTTGATTTAAAAAAAAAATATAAAAAAGAAAACGGTTTTTTATAAATACTTTCCCTTAAAGAAATATTCAACTAAAAAGTAATAAACAAGCAAATAATACCACATCAATGTACTTTCCCGTTGAGTTTGAGCCACTGTCAGTAATAGTAAGGGAAAGTAGACCTTATCAGAATTAATGCCATTTATAAGGAGGTCTACTTAACAGAAAAATTAAATATTAAATAAATTTAAAAACATTAGAAAAATTAAATAAATTAAAAAACATTAAATATTTTTTAAATATCAGAAAACAAATAATTATTATTTTTTAACATTATTTAGTCTTGTAATTTATAATCCAATCATAGAAATATCAAAATTAAATATTCTTCAGAAAAAATCGACAACCAAACAATTAAGTACATAATTCGGAAATGCAATTTTTCTCGAAAGGCGCACTATTTGGAAACTATTTGGTAACTAAACTTACTTTGGGGTTTAGTCCCCCGTATGCATACACACTTAGTGGCCGACTTTAGTGTCAATTGTTTTATGAGTTGGGACAGCTATGTAAGTTTTTCTGATAATTAATTCATTTTTCTAATATGTTTTTCTAGTATTATAAAGTGCATTAGTAAAATCTTTTTATAGCCAATATTAAAAAAAATACTTAATTGAAAATGAAGTGAAAAACATTAAATATTTTGAACCAAGTAGGGTGGCCGGATACTTTTGTGAGCAACTGTATATATACTGGAAGTGTGAATTCATAAAAGGGAAAGTAATAATAAAATATATTTGCATAGCAATTGTATTTTGAATTTTTACCTAATTATGTGTTATTTTGTTGCAACATTTCTTTTGCATTGTTGCATTTATGGAATTAAAATAGGAATACATATTGAGATGTTAACAAAAAAAAATTGGTTTACATAGAATGTTATATAATAGGGTGCAGTGCATTTACGCCCGAGGTAATAACACCCGTAAGGCGTTAATACCCTTTAGGGTGGGAAATATCGCCCGAAATCCATTCGGTCATTAATTAATACTCACCTTAGTGAGCCATAACAGCAACAAAACATGGGTATTAACACCCTAGGGCAAAAGTACCCTTCTATGTGGGAATTATCGCCCGAATGTGATTGTCGGAAAAGGGAAAATTCCTTATTTTTCAACTTTTTGTTGTTTTTTTTTCAAAGCTGCAAAAAGAAAGATTTTCCCTTTTCCGAAAAAAAGTAATAATTTTTTATTAAAAATGAATTTATTTAATAATTTCTATTGATAATAATGACATTCAATTCAATTTTGCATTCAATTATTTAATCATTTACTTATCTTATTTATCGGAAAATAACTTCATTTGCAACTTTTCGGAAAAGGGAAAATTCCTTATTTTTCAGCTTTTTGTTGTTTTTTTTTTCAAAGCTGCAAAAAGAAAGAGTTTTCCCTTTTCCGAAAAAAAGTAATAATTTTTTATTAAAAATGAATTTTTATATTTCATATGGTTCAAAAATTTTTTTAATTTAATGGTACATTTTCTGTTTTTGCGAAAGGGCTTTATTACTCACTTTCGTGGGTAATAACGCCCGAACTTTTTGGGAATTAATGCCTGTGGGTGTAAATGTTCATCTAGGTGAGTATTACCGCCCGAATGGATTTCGGGCGATATTTCCCACTCTAAAGGGTATTAACGCCCTACGGGTGTTAATACCTCGTGCGTAAATGCACTTCACCATATAATAAAATAGATAAAATTTAATATTATTAATTGTTCAATGCATAAAATATATAAAATTTCCTTTTTTAATTATTGTACATGGGTTTTTATCCATTGACAAAAAAGGATGGATAAAGAATTTATAACATGGGAATACTTTAATGCAACTGAATAGTATCTATACAACACAAACTTATTTTATGATATGAATATCATATAGATATAGAATATCCATATATAACATATAATATTTTCGAGTCAAAATAGTCTTTTCAAAAAGAAAATAGGTAGTATTTTTAAAAATCTAATAATTCCTTTTTTAAATTTCAAATTAGTCTTTTAGCAAAATCTTAATAAAAATCAGTCTTTTGGTAAAATCAAATTACCTAGTAAAACAAATTAATTAGTCACTTTCATTAGTCAAATTAAATAAATTAAATTTAAAAAATACGAATTTGATTTTGCAAAGAGACTAATTTGAAATTTAAAAAAGGATAATTTGATTTTTTAAAAGACTATATACTCGAAAATATATTAAATATACATATATATATATATTAATACATATATATATATATATATATATATATATATACGGTATATATATATATATATATATATTAAATAAAATGTATATATATATATATATACATATAATATTTATATATGTATATAAAGATTCGATAATATTATTTTTATTTATATATATACATACATATGTATATGAGTATTATACACATTATGTACCCATACCTATCAACTAATTTATTAGAATTAAATAAATTCAAAAATATTTCTATAAATTTTATTTTAAATCAAAATCATTCGCGTGATATTGCTCAAATAGAATTTACGCATTTATATTATATTTCTATAATAAAAAAATTCAAAAATTCAACAAAATCCAAAATACAAAGCAATGAGAAATGAAATTCTTTTCTCTCAATTTTTTAATATCCTTATCCATCGCCACAACCCGAAACTCCACCAAATATGCAATCATGTTAAAATTAACATCAAGGTTGCAATCCTTGAATATGTAGCGCCAGAAAAAAAGTGGCCTAGTGAAACACTAAATCCCTATTTTCAGCCATGCAGTTTCGTGTCACTACTATAGAGAATATAAATACAATGCTATTATGTATTTCGTTACATTTACTTACATTCTAACTTTGATTTATATTTAACTTTGCACTTAATAACTGTATTCTATAACACTATTACAATACTATTATTATTAAAAACTAGATTTCTAATAAGCCACACACTAAAATTAGAATTAACAAATAATTAAATTACTCATTATTAAAATACTTTATAACCAAATTTATAACTAATCTTGGGAAAAAAGATTCTAGAGTGGAATTATTTCTCATCTACTCATTTAAATGTGAAATTAATTCTCACTTGAAAGTGGACTTATTACCCAACCTGGTGGGATATAACTCCATCAAATCAATGTGGAGTGGAATAAATTCCCATGTGGAATTAACTGCATGTGGACTTATTGCACCTTCCGTTGCATATTATGAGTTAGTGAGTTTAATTTAAGAATAAAGAAAAATTAATTGAAATTTGTAAAATTATGTAAGTAAAAATAACTTTTAAATATTTTGTAATATTAATTTAATTATATACATACATTATAATTATAATTAATTTAATTATACAATTAATTTAATTAGACATTATATACATATATATAGATATTTAAATATAAATATTTATAAATAAATATTTTTCTTACAAAATATTTATTTTTATTTTTACTTACAAAATTTTCCAAATTTAATTTAATTTTTAGTTAATTCTTAAATTAAATCTTAAATAAAACTCACTAACTCATAATATGCAACACCTATTTTGCAGTTGCATAAAATGACAGTTCTTTATGAGATATCTCATGTCATTCTTTAAAAGTGGAATGTCACGAAATGATTTTGCAATAACTCATTTCTGTTATGAGATATAACTCACTTTAAAATGCCTATTCTGATTTCAGATTTAAAAAAATAGTCGATTTACAGATTTAAATAAGAAACACACCATATGTTTCCATGAAAGAGAAATCGAGAAGAGGGACACAAGATCTTTGGAGAATGGCCAAAGATCTTGTTTTTTGGGTTTTTATCCATTGACAAAAAAGGATGGATAAAGAATTTATAACATGGGAATACTTTAATGCAACTGAATAGTATCTATACAACACAAACTTATTTTATGATATGAATATCATATAGATATAGAATATCCATATATAACATATAATATTTTCGAGTCATAATAGTCTTTTCAAAAAGAAAATAGGTAGTATTTTTAAAAATCTAATAATTCCTTTTTTAAATTTCAAATTAGTCTTTTAGCAAAATCTTAATAAAAATCAGTCTTTTGGTAAAATCAAATTACCTAGTAAAACAAATTAATTAGTCACTTTCATTAGTCAAATTAAATAAATTAAATTTAAAAAATACGAATTTGATTTTGCAAAGAGACTAATTTGAAATTTAAAAAAGGATAATTTGATTTTTTAAAAGACTATATACTCGAAAATATATTAAATATACATATATATATATATTAATACATATATATATATATATATATATATACGGTATATATATATATATATATATATATATATATTAAATAAAATGTATATATATATATATATACATATAATATTTATATATGTATATAAAGATTCGATAATATTATTTTTATTTATATATACATACATATGTATATGAGTATTATACACATTATGTATCCATACCTATCAACTAATTTATTAGAATTAAATAAATTCAAAAATATTTCTATAAATTTTATTTTAAATCAAAATCATTCGCGTGATATTGCTCAAATAGAATTTACGCATTTATATTATATTTCTATAATAAAAAAATTCAACAAAAAAAATCCAAAATACAAAGCAATGAGAAATGAAATTCTTTTCTCTCAATTTTTTAATATCCTTATCCATCGCCACAACCCGAAACTCCACCAAATATGCAATCATGTTAAAATTAACATCAAGGTTGCAATCCTTGAACATGTAGCGCCAGAAAAAAAGTGGCCTAGTGAAACACTAAATCCCTATTTTCAGCCATGCAGTTTCGTGTCACTACTATAGAGAATATAAATACAATGCTATTATGTATTTCGTTACATTTACTTACATTCTAACTTTGATTTATATTTAACTTTGCACTTAATAACTGTATTCTATAACACTATTACAATACTATTATTATTAAAAACTAGATTTCTAATAAGCCACACACTAAAATTAGAATTAACAAATAATTAAATTACTCATTATTAAAATACTTTATAACCAAATTTATAACTAATCTTGGGAAAAAAGATTCTAGAGTGGAATTATTTCTCATCTACTCATTTAAATGTGAAATTAATTCTCACTTGAAAGTGGACTTATTACCCAACCTGGTGGGATATAACTCCATCAAATCAATGTGGAGTGGAATAAATTCCCATGTGGAATTAACTGCATGTGGACTTATTGCACCTTCCGTTGCATATTATGAGTTAGTGAGTTTAATTTAAGAATAAAGAAAAATTAATTGAAATTTGTAAAATTATGTAAGTAAAAATAACTTTTAAATATTTTGTAATATTAATTTAATTATATACATACATTATAATTATAATTAATTTAATTATACAATTAATTTAATTAGACATTATATACATATATATAGATATTTAAATATAAATATTTATAAATAAATATTTTTCTTACAAAATATTTATTTTTATTTTTACTTACAAAATTTTCCAAATTTAATTTAATTTTTAGTTAATTCTTAAATTAAATCTTAAATAAAACTCACTAACTCATAATATGCAACACCTATTTTGCAGTTGCATAAAATGACAGTTCTTTATGAGATATCTCATGTCATTCTTTAAAAGTGGAATGTCACGAAATGATTTTGCAATAACTCATTTCTGTTATGAGATATAACTCACTTTAAAATACCTATTCTGATTTCAGATTTAAAAAAATAGTCGATTTACAGATTTAAATAAGAAACACACCATATGTTTCCATGAAAGAGAAATCGAGAAGAGGGACACAAGATCTTTGGAGAATGGCCAAAGAAATTGTTACGGAGGAAAAGGTGAAATGGGCGGTCAAATCATATTCAGCATATAAATCACCAGGTCCGGAAGGCATTAGACCTATCATGCTACACAGGGCACCAGGATCACTAAATAGATGGCTAACAGTGATCTTCAGAAGTTGTTTATTCATGGGATACAAGTTAATATTTCTATTACTTATCGTTTTTATATTAACGAATTTATTTAAATAAAAACACCAATTTTTTTGTGCGAATCTTAATTAATTATTTTTATTGTGCGATATAAAAACTTAAACTAATATTTTTATATTTTAATTCCGTTTTTATTGAGTTCTGATTTTAGACTAAAAATTATAAAACTTAAATACTATTACAAAGCTTCTAATTACAAGAAAAATAATTCTAATTGTAATAATAATTCTTGCACATGCTGCAACGTCGGCAAAAAAAATCATGAGAACATTTTAACAAAAATTATTCTGTGGGAAGGAATTTACGCAACTTCAAATTTATCAAGGAAACATTGAAGGTTATTTGTTATTTGATAAATTTGATGTTACTATGCAATAAAATTTTTGTTATAGTTAACTCTTCCCCTTTTATATCCAAATGTCCTCATTTGTTTGATTGTGGAAGTTCGAAGATTATTGCTGATGAATCTTCGGATTTGTTTATTGATTTTGGTACTTTTGAATCGTGTTTGTTTTGATCATCGCCTATAGGTAGATTTTCCATTTTGGAAATTTTTTCTTTTGTTTTAAAAGTAATTGTTTTATTTGATTTGATTTTACAAATTGCTATTATGATTAAAATTAAAATTATGACTGTAATTGAACTGTAACTAATAGATTGATAAATAGTTTTCTCAGTGTTAAATAAATCAATTTGTTCTGTGTTGTTTATTTGAATTTCTTTTAGAATTTCCAATGATAACAATTCACGATATTTCTTTTCAAATGCTGTTGGTTGCATTATTAGCGGAAGAGCCTTCATAGATGAGATTTCTCTCGAAATAAATTTAGTACCATTAATTTCAATTGTCATATTGTGATATTTAACAACATAAGTTCCACTGAGATTGTAAGATGTGTCTTGAAATTTCAAAGTTCCTATAAATTGATTTAATAAAATAATTCCATCAGATATTTCATCTATTGATGGAATATGATGACTATTAATTTTGTTACAGCTTGAAGTGAGACTTTTTAGAAGTTTTGGAATGCAACTAGAATTACTAATGTTTAGAATATTATTTTTATTACAAATTGATAGATCATTAATTGTTTTACATTCTTTTAAAATTCCAAAAATAATTTTTTTGTTTGACAATATAAATTTATAATTTATTTCATTTACAGAATTATTTCTTTTTACTGTGTTTAATTAACAGTTTATTAAAAGTTTCTTGTGTTGTTAACGGAATATTAACGATATAAAACAAACATGTATTATTTGTGATAATTTTGACATTTGCGAAATCTAAAGATTCTTCAGGAGTTGCGTATGGCAATGATTCTTTATCACCAAGATCAGTAATAGAATTCATTTCTGAACTAGACAAAATTAATGAATTTACAATACCTGATTTAGCCCAGTGAATTGCATGAGCGATATTAGTTAATTCTTCTTTAATTAATTTTAATTTATATTGAAAACTTAATGTTAATTCACTATTAAAATTACTTTCCTTCTGAATTGTATTTAATATTTTATTAGTTAATTTAGTTAAATTGTTAATACGATCGTTATGCAATTGATTTATAATAAATTGTTTATTGTTATTCGTCAAAATATTATTAGTTTTGTCTTGAATTATTTTAAAGTCTTCATGGTCTGGACTACCCGCAATCCATTTCCATGCAGTACCAATAAAATTTAAAGACCTTTTAGATCTATGATTATGAATTTCTAGATTTTTTAATAGATTTTGGATTTGTTCGTTTTCATGTTCCAGGTAAGGTAAGGAAAAAGAGGATTACTTTCAGCGATACCTTTTTTAAGAATTTCTTTAAAATTTTTGGAGAATTCTGGGTACTTTTCTAATTCGATTACATGTATTAATTTGAAATTTCCGTCATGTATTTTTGCTTTTCCTACGTCGACAGCAATCAATTGAGAATTAGAATAATCCAAGATTTGCACTTCACTTATTGTGATATGAAACAATGATCTGAAATATAAGATGAACTAAATTTTTATAAGGTTTATTTATTACAAATTAATGTTAATAATGAGCATAATAATAAGAAATAGTTCAATTGTTATTTAATGGTTATTACAAATTTGAACCGGTGGTAGTACACCTGAAGCAGAAAATAAATTTGGTCAATTCCTAATATGACTTTTGTGAATAGTTTTTCCAGATTCAGTTATAACAACAGTATTTTTATTCTCCTTAACTATTTCTTTTTTAAATCTAAAAGTTAATTTTGAACCTAATCGTTTATTATGTTTTACGTAGATTATTTGTCCTGGTGTGTAGTTTTTAATTGGTTTTCTCTTTTTATTGTGGATTTTTAGATCCTTTTGTTGTTTTAGTTTTAATTTTTCGATATTCTCCAATCTAAGTTTTTCAAATTCTGCAGGAGATATGTTGGGACTTCTGCCATAAAATAATTCTACGGGTTTTTTCCCTGTAGTTGAATGAATAGAATGATTGTATTCGTTAACAGATCGTTCTAATAAATCTTCGAAATTACGTGAAATACCATCAGTTTTTAGACATCTCATAATTTCGATTAGAGTAGAGTGAAAACGTTCGATTTGTCCGTTAACTTCACTCTTATATGGTGGAGATTTGAATATTTTTATTTTTAATTCATCTTCTAATAAAGAAGTTATTGTAGCAGAATTTAGAGAAGGTTCATTATCGATTACTATTGATTCTGGAATATTAAAGGAATATAATAATTCGCGAAGAGGTTTTTTAACATCTTCAATTGCTCTTGATTTAATAATTTTAGTTTGAACAAATTTCGTAAATTTATCGATTGCTGTGAGAACTAAATGTTTTTCTGTAGAAAAGATATCAATATGAATTATTTGACCAGGGTAAGTTGGAATTGGAGTTACATTAAAATGAATTGGGTAAATTTCTTGGATTTTTCCCAATATTCGGTTTTCAGTTTTTAATCCATTTATTATGTGTGGATTAAGATATTTTTTTAAAATAGAAATTAGATCAGATTCAGAATAATCGTTTTGTGAAATTATGTGTCTTGTGTAGGACGAAAATGGTTTCTCTAGTTTATAATTTGAATTGCCTATTTTTATAACTATTTGGTTTCTAAAAGCATTAATAGGAGTTTCTACTGAAGCAATTAAATTTTGCGGTGAACTATCACTGCTATGATGAGTACTACTCATTGAATTTATTAATACTGGTAATCTTGATAAGCCGTCAGCTACAACATTTGTTTTGCCTGGTTTGTATTAAGGTTCATAGTTATATTCTTCTTGATCCGTAAAATAAATTTCGTAATGAATTAAGTGACCAAATGATTGCCAACATCTCTTTTTCATTTGTGGCGTAATGTTCTTCTGCTTTTGACAAAGTTCTGGAAATAAATGTTATAGGTCTGCCAGATTGAGAAAGAACTGCACCAATAGCGAAGTTCGATGCATCGGTTGTAAGTTCGAATTCTTTATCAAAATTGGGATATTAAAGTATTATTTCTTGAGAAGTTAGTGAATTTTTAATTTTATTAAATGCGTTGACTGCATTTTCGTCTAAAGTAATAATTTTATTTTTTGAAACATTTTTGGACACATGTCCATCTTCCCCTCTTAAAAGCGAAGTTAGAGGTTTTGCTAGCTTGGCGTAATCATTTATAAATCGTCTATAATAACCAGACATTCCAAGAAAAGATCTAAGATCTTTTAAAGTTTTAGGAATTGGCAAATTGACAATTGCCTCCACTTTTTTTGGATTTACTTTGATTCCATCATTTGAAATTACAAAACCGAGAAATTCGACTTGTGAATGTAAGAATTCACATTTGTCTAATTGTATTTTAATATTGGCTAACTCTAGAGTTTTAAAAATAGTTTCGAGGTTTTTGAAATGGCTATCTTCATCTTTACCGAAGATTATGATATCATCAATGTAAACGTAGCATATTTTTCCTATGTGATTTTTCAAAATATCATCTAAAGTTCTTTGAAATATTGAAGGCGCGTTTTTTAACCCAAATGGTAAACGTGTAAATTCGAATTTACCATTATTTATTGAAAAAGCCGTCTTCTCAATGTCAGATTTCTTTAATGGAATCTGATGAAAACCACTTTTTAGATCAAGAACTGTAAAATATTTATTGTTCCCTAAATTAGCCAGAACTTCGTTTATTTCTGGAATAGGGTACCTATCTGGGATCGTAACAGTGTTTAATTTACGATAGTCAACAACTAATCTATATTTTTTTTCTCCAGATGCATCAAGTTTTTTTGGAACTATCCACACTGGGGAATTATAAGGTGACTTAGATGGCCTAATTATACCATCTTGAAGTAGTTTATTAATTTGTTTTTGAAATTCGTCTTTTAGACACATTGGCTAAGGGTATGATTTTGAATAAATTGGATCATTTGTTGTAGTTCTTATTTCTCCCTTTACTCTAGACGTATAAGTTAGTTTTTCATCTGGGTCAGTGAATAAGTTAGGGTTAATTTTAAACAAATTAGTTAATTTTTGTTTTTGTTTGTTTGTCATATGAGACATGCGAATATCAATAGTATTTACTAATTGAGATTCATGTTGTTTTAGAGGAATTATAGTCTTAGAATTTATAGTCATATAATTTCTATCAGTAAAAATTGTAGCACCTAATTCTTTTAAACTGTCATTTCCTATGATACCATCGAAAGAAGATAAATGAGGCAAAATGTAAAATTTTAATTTTGAAGTTTCTGATCCAAATAAATTTATAAAAGCGTGGTGCGTAATTTCAATATTACCACCAACAGAATTTGCGTAAAATTTTGATTCATTAGGAATTGGATTTCGAATAAATTTAGATTGAATATAGTTTTTGTTGGATCCAGTATCTACTAAAAAATTGAATATTTGAATAAAAATTGAATGTTTTGGATTTTTGGTCTATTTTTGTAGTTGACTTGACGAGAATTTATTGAATTATCAACTTCCATTGGTTCTGGTTTCGGGGGAGGTCTCTGATTATTTGAATTATTTTGAGGAAACTGAAATTGTGTTCGTTGTTGATAATGAGTTCTTACGAAATTTGGTTTATTTGTCCTTTGTGGATCATGTAAAAACTGAGGGTTAAAATTATTTCTCGAAAATTGATTTCTTTTAGGTGGAAGAGGAGGTGGTTTTGAATTATTTTGTACTCCTTTAATATTATTATGACTATGTTGAATTCTGTAATCGATATTTTGTAGTTTTAAACAGAAATGTAGAGCTTGTGGAAGGTCTACTGGCTCTTTCATACTAAGTAAACGTGGTAAATCACCTTTAAGACCACGTACAAAAGTATCTAATGCTTTACCGCGGTATGACTTTTTCATTACATTAAGAGCTTCTTCACTCATTTCCATAGAGGAAAGTTTGTTTAAGATAAGTGAAAGGTGGTGATAAACTGCTTGATAATAATCAGGTATACTTTGATTTCTTTGAACTAAGGTAGTCATTTGGTACTCCAACGTACCAAGATCTCTTTTATCAGCGTAATGTGAAGAAAGACAACGACAAATTTCTTCCCAATTTAAAGGTGTATTATAAGATTCTAAGACAATATCAGCGTCATGAGTAATCTTATTTCGTATAACATTAAGAATGCCATAATATTTAGAAGTGCCACGTAAATGGTAAGCTAATAAAATTCTATTCACGCTTTTTTTCCATGAACTAAATTGATTAGGTTGACCGGAAAATTCTTTAATACTTTTAACAACATCAGGAATTTTATCCATTCCTTCTAGATTTTCAGTAAAATTAATCGTTTGATCAACATTATTATTTTGAGAACTCTGATTTTGAGTCAAATGAGATTGAATAATATTTCTTGTTTCGGTTTGTATTAACTCTTTTATTAGTGTCTTTAAATCGTTAAGATTGAAAACTTGTACCGGATTTTGACTTTGAACAGATTCAGGATTTTGATTTAGAACAGGCTCTTGTTCGTTGCCAGAATTTTGAAAAGAGCTTGGTCTTATTAAGTTATTTTGATTATTCATTTTAGAATAATTAATAATAAAAAAAAAATATCAAAAAGAAAGGAATTCCAATAAATGATAAAATTTGTAAGTTTTCAATATACTATTTTTATATTTTTTTAGGTCAAAAAAAAATTTTTTCACTTTACTATATTTAAAAAAAAACGTATCACTTAAAATACCTGTTTGTTTTAATGTTAATTCACAAATTTATTTCTTTAATATTTGTGTTTTATGATATAATTTCAATTAATATTGTATTAAATTATATAATTTATAGTTGAATATTTATTTCCTTCACAAATTTAATATTTGTAATATAGTTTTTTATATAATTATTTAAAATAGCTTAGATTTGATATAAATTTAAATTTGACACAAGAATTTATTTTTTTAAAAAATTATTTACTTAAAATATAATTTTTTACTTTGTTATTCACATAAGTATTAATTAATATAATAAAAATTTTCGACTTACATTAAAATTAGTATTTTCATTTGCATTTTTATGAACCGACCGTGAATTTTCCTTCGCAAGATAGGCTGCTGTTGATAAATATTTTCTCCTTGTTGGATTCTATTTAACAACTCCGTTTTACTTAGTTGAAGTTACTTCGGGGCGTCTTTTCCTAACTCTCACTGCTTGGATGATGATCAGATGTTGAATCTGATATTTTTGTTGATATGGTAAAAATTTTCCTTGATTTCAATTTTTATTTGAAATCTTTGCACTGAATTTTATTTATGACTTCTCTTTAATGTTACTTATTAGAATAAGTCAAATATTTTTATATTTTTATTTCTTTTTATCTTTAAGGTTAATTATCAGATAAAAAGCCAAACAAAATTATGTTATAAAGTCAATGTTTTTCACCAAATCACAATTTAAACACACGGCGATTTTATTTCTTTTAGCTCGGGCGCCAGTTAATATTTCTATTACTTACGTTTTTATATTAACGAATTTATTTGAATAAAAACACCAATTTTTTTGTGCGAATCTTAATTAATTATTTTTATTGTGCGATATAAAAACTTAAACTAATATTTTTATATTTTAATTCCGTTTTTATTGAGTTCTGATTTTAGACTAAAAATTATAAAACTTAAATACTATTACAAAGCTTCTTATTACAAAAACAATAATTCTAATTGTAATAATAATTCTTGCACATGCTGCAACGTCGGCAAAAAAAATCATGAGAACATTTTAACAAAAATTATTCTGTGGGAAGGAATTTACGCAACTTCAAATTTATCAAGGAAACATTGAAGGTTATTTGTTATTTGATAATAAAATTTTTGTTATAGTTAACTTACATACCGAGGAAATGGAGAGAGGTAAGAGTAATATTCATACCAAAACCAGGGAAAAGTAGTCACACAACAGCAAAGGATTACAGACCAATCAGTCTGTCATCTTTTATGCTGAAAGTGATGGAGAGGTTGATAGAGGTGCACATAACAGACAGTTGTAATGATGACACTTTGTCATCAGCTCAACATGCGTACCGAAAAGGGAAGTCAGTAGAAACGGCACTACACAGGACCGTCTCTCAGACTGAGGCATCAATGCAACATAAGGAATACACGTTAGCGGCTTTCTTTGACATAGAAGGGGCGTTTAATAACGTTAAGACAGAGGAATCGTGGCTGCACTAACAGCTGCGGGGGTGGACAGAAGCATTGTAAATTGGATAAGCCAAATGCTTAAGACAAGGATAGTAACGTCAAAATGGGGAGTAGGTGAAAGCAAAATGAAGGTCACCAGAGGAACGCTCCAGGAAGGGGTGTTATCTCCGCTCCTATGGCTTCTAGTAATGAACGGAATTCTAAAAGAAGTAGAACAACAAGGATTTGACGTCAGCGCTTACGCAGACGATCTAGTAATACTAGTTACAGGGAAATACGTGGATACCATTAGTATGTTGATGGAAAGAAGCCTTAAAATTCTTACTAAATGGGCTGATAACTGTGGACTGTCAGTTAAGCCGGCAAAGACGGAATTAGTTCTATTTACTAAAAGGAGGAAAATACCAGATTTTAGATTACCAAGGCTGAATAGAGTGGAGTTGCCACTTTCAAGCAGTGCAAAATATTTAGGTATTATACTGGACTCAAAACTTAACTGGAATAAGAATGTAGAGGAAAGAGCGAAGAAAGCCACAAATGCATTATTTGCGTGCAAAAGATTCTTCGGTAAAATATGGGGAATAAAACCGGAAATAGCACACTGGCTCTACACTACTATAGTAAGACCTGTTCTTACATATGGATCATTAGTGTGATGGCCAGCTGTTAAGAAAAAGGTGACACACAGAAGGATAGAGAAGGTTCAAAGGTTGGCCTGCATCGGCATCGCCGGTGCCCTCCGAACCACACCAACTCTTGCAATGGAAATTATACTGGACTTACAACCAGCAGAGGAACTGATCCGAAATATAGCGGCAAAAGGGGCACTAAGACTCAAGGAGTCGGCCGCTCTCATGTATAGGGACTACACACACAGTAGAATACTTAAGGAATTCAATCTAGATGGCAGGGAAGTTCGATCAGACTACCTGATACCTAAAAGAGACTTTAAAAGGAATTATAGCACTTCATTCCCAACAAGGGAGGAATGGGCAAATGGTAAGGTATCTCAAGATAAGGGTATAGCAATCTATACTGACGGATCAAAAACGTCCGATGGAACTGGTGCGGGAATATATGCAGATAAACTGAATATTGAGGTTTCAGTGAGGCTGCCCAATGACAGCAGTGTTTTCCAGGCAGAGGTTCTAGCAATTGCATATGCAGCTGTAACCAGATAAAGTTATATGTCAGGAGGATATAACTATCTACGTAGACAGTCAGGCAGCCATATTGGCGCTAGAATCGAATATAAATAAATCGAGCGTGGTATGGAAATGCCGAGAAATGCTACAGGCACTAGGTAGGTATAACAAGGTAACAATATGTTGGGTACCGGGACATTGTGATATTCTAGGCAATGAACAGGCCGATAGTCTAGCGAAAGCTGGTTCGGAAACAGATGTCGGATTAGCCGTAACATCTGTCTATACCCCACTACAGGTATTGAAGAATAATATAGATGAGGAAACTCGAAGTCAGATAGAAAGGAAATGGAATACGACCACGACTTGCAGAGTTGCTAAAAGTC
This sequence comes from Empis stercorea, assembly GCA_949752835.1. NCBI lineage: Eukaryota > Metazoa > Arthropoda > Insecta > Diptera > Empididae > Empis > Empis stercorea. The sequence continues at coordinate 40,066,469 of OX457087.1, forward strand.
TGTGGCCTTGTAGAAATATAAATAACACAAGGAAGCTGTTAACACTCAGCAGGAATAATCTTAGTATTATGATAGAGATTGTAACAGGACACTGTTTATTGGGAAAAATGTCAAAAAGATTAGGTATAGCAACTGTAGACACATGTAGAGGATGCCAAGACATTGCGGAGGTGGAGGATATCAGACATATGTTGTGTTACTGCCCTAGCCTTAGTAGAAGTAGACAACGTATTCTGGGGGAATATCACTTCGAAGAATTAGAGGAATTGTCAAATATTCCGGTAATGGACCTACTACGGTTTGTGAAGGGAACTAAATGGATTCAATAGAATGTAAGGAAAATGTTGTATCAAGGTGTTAAAAAATTATGAGGGATACCTATGGGTCAAATAGTGGTTCGACGGCATACGGCAAAGCGGCTGCAATCACCCGCAATAACTAACTAACTAACTAACTAAAATAAAAATTTATTAAAGTTAGTCAGTCGTAATTCAACCTCAAAAAGAAGAAGTTAAATTTTAAAAATGGAACGTGTGTATCAGTTTCGTGAAAATCATATACATAACTAAAGGGAGGACATATATTGTCAATCCTTTTATTTTGGCGGAATTAAAACGATCTACAATATATAGATATATTAAACACTGGGATGAAGGAATACCACCAGAACGCTCGCCTAAGTCCGGCAGAAAATCCAGTAAAATGACTACATCAAAAATAGCTGCTTTGGTCAAGATGGTAAACGACACATCAGGGATTTCTAGTAGGATACTGGCTAGAAAATTCAACTGTAACCAGTCTACTATATCCAGAACGATTAAAAATAAAACATCAATAAAATATAAAAAAAGACTGCAATTCCTGATCGCAGTGAGACACAAATAGCTGTGATTCGACCAAAATGTTCACGGCTTTATCACAAATTGGCGAAAAAATATTGTATTATGGATGATGCAAGTTATTTCACATTCAAGAACTCCGATAAATATACAAATGTTGGATTTTACACGGATAACATTGCTACAACACCGGATAATGTAAAAACTAAGAAAAAATCTAAATTTAAAAAAAAAGTTCTAGTATGGTTAGCTATTTCTGAAAAGGGTATTTCAAAGCCATATTTTCGAAGTTCTAAACTTGCATTTAACCAGAAGGTTTACTTAAATGAATGCATCCGTAAAAGATTAATACCTAAGATTTGGCGTCATGTCATTACGCAAAATGGAACAAAATGGTTTATGGAACAAAATTCCATACATTTTGTAAGGAAAGATGATAATCCTCCATGCGTACCAGAACTTCATGTGAGGAGGACTGGTAAAATTAAATAATTTTGTTGATACAGTTTTATTATTAATATAATTTTGAATAAAATTTTAACCCGGATTAATTTTAATAAAAATATAAAATTTATAGTTATTAAAAATTTGTCTCATTTTTTATGCATCACCCCTTAGTAATAACCTGTTTGTAGTCAACGCATGTAATGAACCTACTTTTAGTAACAGAATTAGAAGTGAAGTTCTACATCTTACCATCTCAACTTCATTTCTGACAAATAGTATTAAAGGTTGGCATGTCTCAAGCGAACCATTCTGTCAGAAAAGAGGCAATCATCCTCGTACTAACTGGGCTCTTCAAGGCTAGTTTAGTCTGGGGATATATACCAAAAGCATGGACATATGTTAAGGTAGTATTCATACCAAAGGCGAACAAAAAAGCAGACGGAGATCCTAAAAACCTGCGTCCCATCAGCTTATAGTCTTTTATATCTGAAACGCTGGAAAAAGTTGTGGAGTGATATATACCTTGTTTCCATGACGAGTTCAACTCGAGTTAGCCTGCATGGAAACAGGGGTTGAGTTGAGTTGAGTTGGAATGGAACGAATAATTGATGGTTCCATTTCAACCCCATTTCAACTCAACCCAACTCAACTCTGTACATGGAAACTAGGTAATATAAAAGACACAACCCTCACAAATAACCCTCTAAACCGCTGGTGTTCTTTCACCCATTCTTTGGTCATTAGTAGTGGACAGATTATTAATCAAACTACAGGATAATGGCTTCGACTGTCAAGGATATGCGGATGACCTCGCGATAATTATTAGAGGTAAATTCACCAATGTACAGTGTGACTTGTTGCAAAGAGCATGCAACATAGTTGAAATATCGAATATTATGCGCAAAATAAGAATGCGATCCGCGTCGAATTACCCTACTATGAAAATTAGATATCGAACAACTTTTTTGACGCTTTATCCGAGACACATTTACAAAAAACATTTACACATTAAATAAATATATTTTTTAATTTAGAAATGCTTACATTTTAAAATAACTACCGGAAATAAATATCCGTCATCAATTTTGCTGTCGAATATAAATATTCGATCGCGCATAAAATGCGCAGGCGCGGCAATTTAACGTTCATGGTAAGGCGGATCATTCGACAGACGGCGAATATTTTTATTTCATAGTAGCAAAATTCGATATTCGATAGGCGCGGCGCGCGTTTTTTTCATAGTAGCCCCCCAGAACAAACTAAACAAGATACAAAGAATAGCATGTTTAAATGTAAATGGAGCAATGAGCACAACACCGACATCAGCACTAGAAGTATTGCTGAATTTAGCCCCACTTCACATAACCATAGAAGAAGAGGCTAATATGGGGGCTATGAGAATCAAAGGCTATCAAGGTCTTGACCAGCGAGGGCTGAAAAATCAACCCCTATAGAATTAGTAGCCAACAACAGATCATATCTAGAAATGCCGAGGGATGACTGCAAGATCAAATATATATTCAACAGACCATTCAATGCAGTGATTCCAAACAAGTACGACTGGGAACACACAAAGCCAAGGGAGACCGAGCTCGAATGGTATACAGACGGATCCAAGACAAATGATGGGGTAGGATCTGGTGTCTATGGAAAAAGACCCAGTGTAAGCAGATCACAGAATTAAGGATCCCTAACAACGACATTCCTAGCAGAAGTATACGCAATCCAAATGTGCGAAGGAGATACACCAACGAAACCATAACAATCTACTCGGACAGTCAAGCGAATCTAAAGGCTCTGGACTCTCATCAGACGAAATCTAACACAGTACTAGATTGTTTCAACACCCTGATTAAACTAGGAGAAAGGAACAAGGTCACGCTATCATGGATTCCTGCACATGCGGGGTATGAAGGCAACGAGATGGCAAACGAATTGGCAAAGGAAGGTGCGGACTCAATATTTGAGGGTCCAGCACCATTCTGTGGGGTGTCAAAATGTCATCTGAAGGGATTAAGAAGAAACCAGATGTGCTCAAATCTCTTCATGGAACAACAAGGTCGGGATGAAACACTCCAAGATCTTCATGGAGGAGCCATCGAAGAAAAGAACCAAAGAACCCCTACAGTGCAGCAGGAAAAAGTTCAAAATCATAACTGGCTTCCAAACGGGACACTATAACTGGCTTCCTAACGGGACACTATGGACACTTACACACTATGAGGCTATCACAGGAACGAGTATGTAGATACTGCCAAGAAGAAGACGAGACGGCAGAACACCTACTATGCGACTGCATGGCCCTTTCTAATAGGAGGCTAAGGTATCTGCATGGGTATATCATCTCTCCATTCGACACATGTAACCTATCTCTATCAAACCTATATAGCTTCATTTGCAGTACAAGTCTGATAGATGAGTAACTATGAGGGATGTTACAATAAGCCTTATGGCTGCAGTGACATGGCGCTCCAGTGCCATCCCTGTATTAGAACCTTAACCTTAACCTTAGATAGGTATCAAGCGGAAGTGGCTGCCATAAACAAAGTAGCAGAAATTCTTATTAAAAGAAACATAACTGGGAAAAATATTTTCATATGTTCGGACAGTCAAGCTGCCCTGAAAGCATTAGATAAAAATTCGGTACACATCAAATGAAAATCAAATATTAACTTGGCGGCAAGGTATAATAGACTCAAATTACTATAGTCTCCGGGGCATAGTATGATTGAAAGTAATGAAAAAGCAGATGAACTAGCGGGAAACGGTGCGATTCGAAATTCTCAGACTGATTTTTGTATAGGTATCCCCATGACTCTTGCAAAAAATCTTATTGCGGAGTGGGCAATAAATGAACACACAAGGAGGTGGACCAACTCTTCCGATTGTAGACACACGAAACTTTTCTGGGGTAGCTTAAACGCGAGGAGGTCCAAATCGATCATGAACATGAATAAAGCTTCGTTTAGGCTTTTCACAGTGTAGCGATGGTCATATTCTATTAAGACACCACGCCTCACGGCTTGGTCTGTCTCAGCGGAATCCTCATGTAGGGGTTGCGGTGAGGAGGTGCAATCAGTGAAGCATCTGCTGTGCAGATGGCCTGCGGTGCGTTGTAAAATATTGAAACACTTGGGGTACCATTTTCTGACAGACTTAGATGCGGCTGGTAGAATCAAACCGGCAAAGTTGACTTCGTTCATAAAAGAAGTAGGATGGGTCTACGTGCTGGAAAATTTAGAATGAATCAATAGCCGCCGATGGGGGTGTACAACGTGCCTTTCCGCCCTCTCTTTAAAACCAACCAACAAACCAAATATAGCCAAGACACCTTTTTCCGAATAAAAATTTAGTAAATGTGCAACCCAAATTATGTGTGTGACTAGTCGTTGGAAAGGTATATAAAGAGTAGAATACGTTGCATGTAACCTGAGTCTGAGTTTCGGAGGCGATAAATACCAAAATATCTGAAATTTTAATCTAAAAAATGTAATTTATAATAATAGATAAGCTTCAAAAATGGGGGTAGAAATTAAAAATTTCTATTAATTACACATGGTTCTCAATAATTCATGCTTTCCATCGGTGGGTCTATCATATATTTATGTGTACATAAATTATGTGAATTAACTGGTTTTTATTGTTTACATCGGACGAACCGGTTGGACAGACAGAAAAGCGTTAACGTATTAGGGATTTTCTTTTGGAAAAAAATACCTAAAAAGATAAAGAGAAAAAAATATTTTTATCAATTTTTATTTCTGCAACATAAAAATCTACAAACATTAATTCATAAATATAAATATACAATTATATAATTAGCTTATTTACCTATATACTTAAATATTTTCCTTTCTTTATATTTTTAAAATTTATGGTTTTCATTTTTTATTAGATTAAAATAAAAAAATTTATATTTTCTCTTTTTATTATTCGGATCTGCCTTTAAATTCACATTCAATTTTTATTTATAGATTTTGTTTTAAAAAAAATTAATTAAAGGTAAATTTTCATTTTATATTTATAATTATAATATTTATATTTTTGAAATTGTATCATTTTTTTCTTATTAGATATTTTACATTTAGAAGCATTTATATATTAATTTATATCGATAATTTATATTGGGAAAATTTGTTTATATTATATTTTAAAGGAAAATTTACCTTATAACAAGCGTTTAGAGATACATATTTTGTTTTTAAAGAAGAAACAATTATAATGTTAAGCACTTTGTTTAAAAATTTAAATGATAACATTTGTTTTTTTTACAGAAGTAAAATAGGAAATTAGAAACTGTTATTATATTTCAATTTTTTATATTATAGTAAATATTTTATTTCACAAATTGTTTTAAAAGACTTTTTGCGTTTTAATAAAATTCTATAAACTTTTAATTTTGTTTTTAAGCGGAATAATTATAAATAAAGTATACAAGGAAGATATTTAAAAATTTAATTGAAATTGTTACTTCTTCAGACATAAAATGGTCATTATTTTGTTTACATATACATATAATTAAAAAATTATATTTCGTATAAAAATATAATTTTATTTTATTTATTATTCTTTTATTTCTTGCAATTTTATAAATATTTTATACTCTTCAGTTTTTTCCAGTTATTAATTTTTTCACATTCAAAAAAAATATCATTACTATTACTAATTTTTGTGATAGAATTTATATGTATTTTCTTTTGGGACTCACTTTTTGTGATATAATTTATATGTATTTTCTTTTGGGACTCACTTTAATTTATTATTTTTTTATTTGATAAAGTTTTTTTTAATGATTTCATACTTTCTGTAGAGTATTGATCCAATTTTTTTTATTTTGAAAATTAATTAAACTTGAAATGTTAAAATTTTTGTTTTACCATTTTTACCATTACTTTTATTTCAGAAAATTTTAATATTGGTGCCATAATATATTTATGAGATAATTAAAATTGCATATTGTAAGGATTTTTGATAATTACTTCATATTGATTTTTTCAATTTTTCATTTCCTTGATGTGTTCTTTTGAAATTGAACAAATAATTTCCAATTATCACAATATATTTGAGAATCAATTTTATAAAAAAAATGTTTTTTGTATACTTTTTGTTAACATATAAATTTCAAACTGGCTCATAAATATTATTGAAACATTTTTTTTACTAATTAGTTTGGTACGTACAACATTTAATAATGCATCTAATTTCATTTAAATATTCCATTTCAGCTAAAATGTTTTTATTCATTAATTAACAACAAATTTTATTAATTTTACTATATTTTTTATCGTACAAAAAATTTGTTTATGGTAAGTATAATTATTTAATTGTAATAGTGATATAAATAATGTTGTTTAAGCTGAATTTTATATATGTATATGTAATTTTGTGTTTTCAAATATACATATAATATTAAAATTACATTTTGTGATTTATAATTGCTATTAATTTTTGTATTACTTTTATTATTATTAAAAAAATTAGGAATTAAAGTAAATCTATTCGTTATTATAAATTTTGTTTGATTTTGATTGAACGAATTCATTTATCCTAAAATAAAAATGATTTTGTTGTTGTTCTTATTTTATTTTTGGCTTGAGTTTTTAAGATTAGAAGTTTGTGAAATTTTAGCCGCCTTATTTCTATATTTTTACAAATATATTTTAAGTCTTAAGAGCATTTTTAATTAAATGAAAAAATGATTTAAATTATAATTAAAAATGAACTCATTCCATAATGAGTTTTTTTTTTTGCAAACTTTATTAATAATATAAATATTTTTGAAATATTTTCATTATTTTGATTACTTTTCGTATGGTTCCTCTGCATTAAGCAGGTTGAACATCATTGTTCTAAATTGGTCCTTTGATTTGACTGCTCTCAGCAGTTTTGATTAATAAATGATGTTATGTTAAAAACTTTTTTCTATTTTATTTTGAAATATAAAATTTTAATATAGAATTTCAACACATATTTTGATATTCTCAAGTTGAAGTTGAATCTAATCTTACATCAAATTTAAGGTTTTTAAATTGAATTTTTCAAAATCTTGCAGATATGGTTAAAATTAAGAAACGAATATCGTTTGAAATATTTTGTAAATATTTAAAGAGTTTAAATATTTAAAGATTAATAGAAATATTTGAGAGAAAATATGAGCGGCTTTGGGCAGTGCAAGTTTCAAAGTTTTCTTTTTAAAATAATTTATTTGTTATTAAAATGTTATGCAAATTTTTTATTTATAGATTAGTCAGTCAAATAGAACACGACTAAAAAAAATTGTTTTCTATGTACTATATACGAAAAGAAAATTTTTAATATAAAATTAGTTATTTATAATTTAAGTTTAATATGATGTATTTAAATATAGAAATTTAAATTATTTTTAATAATACTAAATATTTAATTAAAATTAATAATATTTTAAACTAATTTTCATTACGTAATCTATATTTTTCACAAAAAATAAATAAACCTTAGTACATTAATAAATTTAAATATTATTATTAATAATTTCCATAGTTTAAATAATTTTAAATGCATTTCAGTATTTAATTAGATAACTTGATTATATGAAATATAAATGGAAAGAGGAATTTTAAATTAACATGTGTATAATTTCATAATATTTTTTTAATAAGCTCGTAATTAGGGATTTTTAAGTGAATTAAATTTATATTTTTTTAAATAGTACAATTATAGTACATAGTATGTGTTTTTTTTGTGTATTAATTTTAAAAATTATTAATTAGAATTATGAACAATAATTTAAACAAATGGAAAATAATTCCAATTAAATTTTTATATAGATAAATTAAAATTATTTAGCAAGTAAATTAAGTTTTTTTATAGCAAATAAAACAAGTCTTAAAATTTAACTTATGAATTTTTACATGTTAAACATTTTCTTTTAACAATTTTCTCTTATCACTTTGTTTGTAACCCAAAGCGAAAGATAGTCACAACAACAGTTTAAGTTGATTTTGAACCCACTCATTCTTTTGACATAAAAAAGGAATATAGGTAAAAAATGTTGAACGTGTAAAAATCCACTAATATAAATTTCTGTAGAGTATTTTTTTATTAAACATAAATGGGGAAAATTTAAAAACAGTAAAATTTTCTAAATACAACAAAGTTTTTTCAAAACATTAATAAATGAAATTAATTATATAATGCAAAAGGATCTAATTATTAATTTATGAATATTATTGCAAATATGTAATATGATTATAGCAATTTTTGTTCTTGTTGTAAAGATAGATTTTCAAATAACAAATTAAGGTTTTTTCCAAATATTATTCCATCCTCTTTTACTGTGTATTTATTTTATACTACTAAAGATTTCAGAGGACAATTTGATTTTTAATACATTTGTCCCAATTCATTAGCATTAATTCATGTTGTCACATATTTTTATTTCTTAATTTTTTTTAAAATAAATTTTGAATTTCAAAATGATTATAGGCCATTATTATAATTTCATATATTTCTTTAATTTATTATTTATTCTAAAATAAATATTATATTAAAGTGTTATACAAGATTTTCATATAATTATAAATATTTTGCGCTAAATAAGGTATTCATGGTAAAAAACAAAAAGCGTTTAATTTAAATATATTTTATATTAGAATCTTATATACTTGTAGAAGATTACAAATAGCATATAATAATTTCTTAATAATGTGTACCTAATTAAAAAAATATGATACATATGTATAAAATAGTATAATTATTATTAAAAAAAGCAATTTCATAATTTAAATGTTTTATAATGTGCTATTCAATTCATTCCTTTCTTTCTTTAATATCCTTAAATATTTCATATCCACACCAATTTTTTTAAAAAAAAGTATATTTTATGCGTTTTGTACAAAATATTTTATTCTTTATTCTTATTTTTACAATAAGCATTTAAAAAGCCTTAAACTTATTTGTTTTTTTTTTCCTAATATTTTAATTTAATGCAGCTTAAAAGATTTAGCTTAACCACGTAACATTTGTATATAATTTTTTTAATAGCAACCCTGTATTTATCGCAAGCCTTTTTACAAATAATTACAAAATTTTAAATAAAATGAAAATTGCTACTGTGAAAAAATAACAATAATTAAGAATTCAACATAATGTAGAAGTGATTATAATGACTTTTTTATTTGTTAATGTAGTTTGTGCGTAAAAAGATGAAGAAAAATTATGTTTGAACTGAATATATTTATATAATAATAAAATGAAATTATAATAATAATTCTAGAATGAATTTAAAATTACTGTTTTAGAAAGTTGTAATTCTCATACACATTTGGAATATATTGGAGCGTCTAAAAATATGCAATTCAAAAAGTAATAATTGTAGGGTGACAATTTTTTATTTAAATTGAAGAAAATTATGGAAACTAAATGATTTTTCTAAAATTTTATTGTGGTCTTGATTCACAAAATTTAGTTAGATTTCTTTCAAACTGATAATTGTCTCAATAAAGGAAATAATTAATGCGGCTGCAATTAGTTCTCAAAAGATTTCTCGACTAATTTTCTAAAAACTAATAATATTACTTAAATTCACTGGGAAAATTTATTACAGAATGACCACCATAGATTGATTAATCAAAAATTAAATTTTTATCAATCAATAATATTTTAAATATTTAATTATGTTTTGATCATCACAGTAATTTTAATTCTTCTGAGAATATTTTTCTTCTAAAATACATAAAATAAAATAAAAAAAAACTAATTTTATTTAAAAACATAAAAGAATTTCGTTTAATCATAATTTTATAATAAATTTGTATCATAATAATTCTTTACATTATACATTTTTAAATATATATTTATATATATTAATTAAATAGTGTTTTTTTAACGGAAAATTTTATTTTTTATATATTAAATTTATTTTTGTAATTATACACTTAGGTTTTTTTTTGTATTTTTTTTACATAAATATGTAATTTCTTCACATTAAAAGTATTTGTTTTTTTCTGTTATAATTCTGTTTGGATTATATTTTAAAAATTAATAATTTTCTTATATATTAAAATAATGAATTGATTGTGGTTTTCCATTTTATTTAAAATAAAATAATTTCTACAGTCAAATTATGATTTAAAGATTTAAAATACAAATTAAGAATATAAAAAATTAAAATATATATTATATATGCCATATTATTTATTGCTCTTTAAAATTAAAACTACTAGAAATGAATATAAATTATAATTTTCAAAATTTGTCAAATAATGCAATAAAAATTAAAACTATAAACTAATTTAGAGAAATATATTCGAAACTGTTTGCGGTCAACTGAAAATGGTTATGTTAATTTAAAAATGTATTTTCAGTTGTTAATGTAAGATAAAATTTCAAATAATTTACTCTAATGATAATTAAAAGTATCTAAATTAATTGGTAATAATTATTTCATTTAACCAATAAAACCTAAATAAAAAAATAAATTGAAATTAAAAAATAAAACATAAAAATTTATTTGGGAAAATAAAAATATTATCTATGGACGTTTATTTCATTATTTATTTTCAAAGAATTTGAATTTTTTAATTATATATATTAAAATTAAACATTTTTTTATTTGTTGTTTTACAAAATAACTTAAAAATTAAATGTGAGACTAAAAAAAGACAAAAATATTAAAAATAATAAAAAAAAAAAATACTTTAAAAATTAGCTAATTCGTCAGTGCAAAATAAGAAATATAAAACTGTAGTTGATTTTCAATTTCAATCGATTTTTTTTGAACACATTATCTTTTTATATGTAAATTTAATATTTAAATTAAATGACAACATTTGCTTTTTAATTAAAACTTGATATTAATATAAATGAAAAAAATTTCAATAAAAATAAAATTTTAACTTTATAAAATAAAAAACTGTTTTTTAATAAATTTCGTGACTTCGTTTTTCGTTACTTCTTCATAATTGGAATTTTCGTGTAAATATTATATTTTTATTTTGAACACTTTTTGATAACAAATTGTTGATTGTAACTAAAATTTATTTTTCGTATTATAAACTATTAAAATCTCTATAATATTTTAAAAATAAAAAAATTAATTAAATATATTATTGAAAATATGTAGACAAAAAATTATTGATTTAAAAAAACTTGAAAATGTACATATGTATTTGTTTTTAATGTGAATTAGTGAATGTAATTTAATATTTTATTTTTTGTTTATAAAATAATTATTCAATTACTTTTATCGATTTCTATTTGTAAATTATTTTAAGAAATTAAATAGAATTTAAACATAAGTAGCTACAGCAGCGTTAGAGCCCTGTGATGATGGCGCCACTTGTTGTTGTTGATGTGATACTGGTTGAGGACTAACCGGTGGTTGTAATTTTCCAGGAACATACTGGCCTATAAAGGAGCCGTCTTCGGTGAATTGACCTAAATTTTTAATAAGAATAATTTTTAGTTAATTTTTTAGATTCAATTTTTAAAATATAGTTTTAAAAACCAAACCAAAAGCAACCACAACCCAAATTTATATTGAATTTGAGAATTAGTTAAAAATACAAAAATATAAAATAAAAATTACAAAAATAAAATAATTATTAATAAATAAAAGATTAAATAAAATTTTTAGGGAAAGTAGAATAGAATTTAAAAACTTTCAATCAACTACTATTATTAGATTTTTTTTGTACTATTATATTATTATTTATTAAAAAAGAAAACAATCAATAAATTTATTTGACTACATAATTAAGAATACTTCGAGCAGTTCCAGAATTCCACAATCTATAACAGAAATGCTATGATAAATTTGAAAATTAAATTATTGTAATGATAATTTAAATGATAATTAATTAATAATGTTTATGAGTAATGAAATGTATTATTATGAGTAAATGTTATGAATGATTAAAGAATTATTATTTATAATGAATGAATATTTTAATTTTATAAGATTAAAGTTGTGTTAGCTAATTTAAAGTATTAAATTTGAAAGTGTTAAATTGTTTTTATGAAAACCGAATTAATCTAAGGTTTATAAATGAAATTCAAATTCTTAGATTACATTTTTCAATAACAATTAAGTAATTCGTGCATATATTATTGTCGATTTTCGGAAAACTAAAATAATATGCCTATTTTATTTTTGTCCGAACAAATTTATTTTGGATATTGTATATGAAAAAAATTTCGAATATAATTATTCACGACAATCCGATTTCCGAACATATTATAAAAATTAGACTTTGGACGAATTGACGTAATAAAGATTTTTTTTATTTTCGATTAAAAAAAATTTAAAATAATTTAATTAATTATACTATTTCATGATTAAATAAAAATATAAAAATATATTTAATATAGTAAATTATATTAAATATTAGTAAATTAATTTTTTAACAATTATAATTTTTTTTTTAATTCTCCGATAAAAAATAAATTGGAATATTTGTTAAATGTAAATATGAAAATGACCAACACCATAAAATTAATGACCAAAAAATTTAATATACTGCCAAAACAAATGTTAATGACTAATAAATGAATTAATGAATTATCTAAAAATCCATTTTCAAAAACAGTAGAAATACTTAAAATTTAAACTAATAGGACTTTTTACACATATAAAATTTAATTTAAATATAAAAACAAATTATTTAACTCTACCTCTTAAATAAAATGTATTAAATCTTAAAAGTCGACAAATTTTCTTGAAATATTTTTATAATATTTTTGTTTGTTTTTTTCTTTTTTTAATTTTGTGATGGAATTCTTTCTTTTATATTTTGTTGCGCATTTTTCATTATTTTTTATATATGTATATATTTAAAAAAAATATGTATTTTTAAGTTTAATTCGAAGTTTTTTAATATAATAAAAAAAATTACTAAAATTAAATATAAAATAACAAGAGAAAATTAGAATTAAAACAAAAAAAAATTACAAAAAATTATAAAAAAAAAATCATAAAATAAAAAAAAACACAACATCAACGGTGGTGATATTTATAAAATGCTAAAGGTGTCTTAATAAAGGATGAATGGATGCTAGAGAGAGGATGATGACGAAATTTTTAAATTGCTTTTCCTTTTCGTCCATATTGGCCAATAAATGAACCATCCTCATTCATACCTTCTAGAAAACGGGGGTAAAGTTATTAAGTAAAAAAATAAATATAAAAAAAAAGTAAACAAAAAATTTCTATAAAAAACTAAAAAATTGCAAAAAATTAATTCAAAAAATCACACAAAAATATTTTGTCTATAAAAAACACAATTTTTCGTATAGTTTTTTTAGTTGATGGAAATGAGCACGGAAATCGTTAGCAATTGGCAAAAAAACAATAATTATTACTGACAAAATGTGGGGTAAGATTTCAGAAAAATTTAAAAGAAATTTTTGACTTTTGCTTTTTTTAGCATTGCATTAGAAAATATATTTAAGCATGATTTTGAGAAGTGTGGTTTGGGAATAATATTTGAGAAGAAAAGTATAGCTTGAAATGAAAAACTTAATCAGAAGCATCAGAAAACTTAAATTAAATTAATCGTATTTTTCGGAAATTAATTAAAGGGTCGTAACAAATTTTCCTAATATTGTTGGTATGAGTAGGTGATTAGCCTTTCTCTTCCTTCTTGCAAATATCATTTATTTCAAATATTTATAGAGAAGATATTTATGTATGAACTCAAATCATCATAAAATACTGTAGTCTAGTGACTTCTTCTTTATGATAAGCGCTTCAACGATTTTTTTCCTCCAGTCTAGCAACTTCTTTTTTATGATAAACGTTTCAACGCTTCTCCTAATTTTATTACAATTCCATACAATAAGTTTCTCTTTTTTTGGTTAAGAAACAATAATTATGACTCGATAACGACTACCCCGAAGGTTTCCCAGCCATGCAATTTAATTTAATGTGTATTTTTATTGCGAGTATCAGCTGAGTCAACTTAGAACGAGATAAATGGTTAAGCCGGAAATTGCAGCCACAACCCGCATCATAGTACACTAAGCCAAGAATCAAGTCTCTGAAACCCATTTATGTATTTATTTTCAATTTGTTTCTTTAATGTTTTGGTTGCTGAAAATGTTAATAAAGTTTTAGCCTCCTGACCAATTTTTAAAATTAAACATAAACATTATAGTTCCACACTTTTCTCTTAATAAGCAATACAAAAAAAAATGAATTGTTTGATTTGTTAGTCAATAAATGCGCGATTTTCACGGAATTTTTTTTGTTATTTGCATTAAAAAAAATTTATTTGCATTATAATTAACAACGCATTCAATTTTTTGTGTGTACCTTAGTACTTTACCTGTTTAACACCTAGGGGTTTGGTTTTCCGACCTCATTTCCATCAAAAATTTACGAAATTTTCAAAATTAAATTAAAAATATAATTTAAAAAAAAAAAAAAAATAAAAAAAATATAATAAAAAATAATAATCAAAATATAGCTACAATTTAACCTAATCATATAAAATTACCTGTATCACCATCACCATATTCAGCCATTGAATCTGTATCACTTTCTGGACCAGGTTTATTAGTTGAGCTAACAGATTGTCGGCCAGTACTTTTGTTATCAAGTCTAAAATTGTTTTTTTTATTGAAATAATTAATTTAAAAAAAATAATGTTAAGAAATATTTACGGTTGTGAATATTCGTGAAAACCACCCTCTTCTGGATAATCTCTTCGTCCATTCGCTAATTCTCTATCGTGTACATCGTATTTACCACCACGATTTCGTCGTATTATGCAAATAATTATAAATAATAATATAATAAATGCTAATGCCAACATCATTCCAATAAACCATCCAGCATTTGCTAAATTTTCATTAGGTATTTTAATTGGCCCATCAACACCGTTTGTATTTATTTCTTGGGTTTCTGATTCAATAGAATAAGTTCCATCAACTGATACAACACGGAATTCATAAACTGTATCTGGTTCTAACCCTCGTATTATTTGAAAATCTTCATGTAATTCTTCTTTCGTAGTACGCCACTCATTTTCATCTTTAACTCTACAAAAAAAAAAAAAAAATAAGAATATATTTAATAAATTTTATTTACCAAAATTTATTCTTTATATGTATATGTACCTATATTTTGTGAAGAAATGTGATCCAGTTCTTCCATCCAAATTTGGTTGCCAGTGAACTTTCAATGCCGCAAAACCATCATCTGAAGATAATTGTTCCCATCCAAATCTTGGTACATCAGGTTCTAGCAAAGCATATGCTGGTGTACTGCGTTCAATGAAATATCTAAATGTAAAACATTTTTTTTATGAAATTTTAAACACATTATGCAGTTTAAAATATAATTAAAGGACTTACTCAGATCCTTTACCCATTTTTGTAGTTGCTACAATTGTAATACGATATTTTGAATTTGGTTTGAGGCCAGCTAATTTTGCTCGAACTGTACGTGGATCCTGTATATAAGGATCACGTTCACGTCTTTCACCAACATATGTTCCTTTCATTTCTTCATGATATATTCTATAACCAGTTATTTTACCATTTGGATGTAATGGTTTTTTCCATGTCAATAAAAATGCTGATGAACCTAATGGATATGCTTCAAATGATTGGACTGGTGATGGTACACCTTCTGGTGTATCAAAATCAATTGTTGCACTTGGTGGTCCATTAAAACGATCATTATAAACTAATATACGTGCATAATTCTTTGAATCTGGTTTAAATTGCGTTACCAGTGCTGAATTTGTGTCACCTTTAGCATGTATTTCTCGATAATTATCTTCACCTTCTTCTTCAGTCCATGTTTGTATTTTATAACCACGGAAATGACCTCGTACTGATGACTCTTCGACAGAATTCCAACTTAAAACAGCTGATGTACTAGCAGTTACTTGTGTCATTGAGAAATTTGCTGGTGCTTCAAGGGGTCCTAGAAAAATCACACAAATACAAAACATGTTTAAATAAATTTTTAAAAATATGATTTTTTTATATCTTACTATCTTCTCCAGACCATGCTTCTTTAATAGCTGCAGCAACATTTGATTCACCCATTTGATTAATTGCAACAACTTTAACTAAATATTTAACAAATGTTGGTTGATCTGTAATTACAATACTATTTTGTTTCCAATCAAATATATCTTGATTTTCCCATCGAACTGTTGGTATATCACGTTTCCATGATACACGATATTGAAAATGTGGTGCATTATGTTCAATTTCTGGCATTGGTGTCCATGATATAACTAAATTATTTGGTTCAGTACCTTCACCTTTAACATTATCAGGATTTTTATATGGTACATCTGGTTGTGTTGTACATGAGTGACTATGACCAGATGGTACAGATGGTCCAATTTTATTATATGCAATTACACGGAATGTATAATTACCCCATGGACTCATACCAATTGTATATGTAAAATCTGTAGATGGTACTTTCTCAAATGCTACTTCCCACGTTTGTGGTGTAAATGATGTATTATATTGTATTGTATAATGTAATATTGGTGAACGATTATCACCTTCTGGTTGCCACTCAATGCTAGCATCTTTAGCATTACATTGAATTGATTTTAATATTGGTGGATTTGGTACATCTTGTACAATTAATGTTGCTTGTGCTGTTGCTTCATCTAATTCAGTTTTAGCAACACATGTATATTCACCTGAATCTAATTCAATGGTTTTAGCAATTGCCAATGAATTATCATTTGTTTTAACAAAACGTGCTTCATTTTCAAAATCTAATGCTGCACCATCTTTAAGCCAATCAATTTCTAAATTTAATGTACTATCAGCAGCAGCATTACAACGGAATGTTGCTGATGTACCAGCAGCAACTTCAAAATCTTGTGGTTCATCTGTAATTCTTGTATGCTCTTTAACTTCTAAACTACCATTTGCTTGTTTACTACCAAATTTATTAACAGCATAACATGTATATTCACCAGCATCAGCAAAACCAACTTTCTTTATTTCTAAATCACCACTTTCTAAAACTGTATATCGTCCACCAGTTAATTCTAAACCATTTCTTATCCATTTTACTTGTGGCTTTGGTGCACCAAATACACGACAACGCATTGTAATTGTTTTTTGATCAACAGTTGCTTCACGACGTGGTGCTTCAGTAATTTCTGGCGGTAATGCCAATACATTTAAATATACATCTTTGTATACATAACCTAATGAATTTGTAGCATTACAACCATAATTACCAGTATCACCTTTAAGTAAATCTTTAATAATAATTTTATTTGTATAAACAATACGACGGGGATTTGCTGGTGTGTCTTCAATTGGTTTTCCATTGTGTATCCATTTAATTGTTGGATCTGGTACACCAGATGCCTCACATTTAAATTCAATTGTTTCTTCTTCAGCAGCATTTTGTATTTCTGGTTCAATTGTAAAATATGGTGTAGCATATACTTTCAAATTAATTGAATATGATTGTGCATTACCAACACCATTTGATGATTCACATGTATATGAACCAGCATCCTCAAATGATACCCTTTTAATAATTAAACTTTTACCATAATTGCCTTGTGTAATACGATCACCCCAATGTATTGTTTTACCATCTTTTTGCCAAACAGTTTGTGGTAATGGTGTACCACCATAAATACAATATAATTCAACACGTTTACCACGTAATGCTGTTTCCTGTTTACGTGTTACATATTGACGTACCGGTTCATGTTTATTTTGTGCTGGACTAATACCAGTTTGTACAACATCTAATAATACACGATTGCCAATTTTATATTCATTACGAAAAACTGATGTTGCCGAACAAGCATAATAAAAGTCATCTGATGCATCATTGCGTGTAACATTTGAGAACCATAAATTACCTTCTGGATCTAATGTCATACGTGAATTATTTATACCTTTAATACCACCATCAGAACCTTGAATTAACCAATTAACAGTTGGTTTTGGCCAACCATCTGGTGGTTCACATTGTAATTTAAACGGTTCACCTTCATTTGTTTGTATCGTTTTTGGTGCATCATCTTTAAATGCATTTAATTCAGCTTTACGTACAAATACTGAATTTGATGTAGCCACACCATATTCATTACGTGCAAAACATTGATATTGACCAAGATCTTCATCTTTTGGTGATGTTATAACCAATGTACCACGTCCAGGTTGTTGTAACATACGATCATCATATGTTTGCCAATTAAATGGTTTACCGTTTTTAATCCATGTATAACTGTAAAATGAATTGAAAACCATAAAGTTAGATTAAATTTTATTTAAATGTTTAATATTAATTTTATGAAGGAAACAAAAATCGCTGAAACTTCAATTTTCATAATATTGATTTTTCTTGAAATTATAAAAATTAATGTGAAAGGATGTGCTTTATAAAATCAAATTCGTTTCCTACCAAAAGTATCATTAGTCTTTATTGTCAGACTAAATTTAAATAGTTAATAGATTTTAATGGACTATAAAACGTTTCTAAATATATAATTTTAATGTAAGCTTGAAGTGTCCTAATTCTTCTTACTTTTTTTTAGTGGACAACCAAATTGGACAACTAATGGACTATAACTCCTAAAATTTAATAATACTTTTTGTGGGAATAGTCTCTAATATTTAAGTATTTTAATGAATTTAATTATTTAGTCACTCCATTTATCATAACATTAATACAGAACAAAGTAATTAAACAGAAAGGATAGGCTGTTTACCTGGAATTATATTAAGAGGTTCAAGTGATTAACTTTAATTAATGTTAAGTTGGTCAATTTTTTGTGGAGAAACACATTTAATCAGTATAATGACTTTTACACATAATGTCAAATTTGATTCTGACACTGCAAAACTAATGACTAATAAAAGAAAATTAATTAAATTAAATTTGAAAATATTTCCTCTTAGTCTTATTATCCTATAATAATCATAAAAATAGAATTTAATGTTAGAAGTATATATAGAAAGGTAAGCTATAAATTTTGTGGCAACATTATAACTATTAGAAATTACAGAACCCTTTTGTATCTATAAATATGCTAATCTAATTTATGGCACTTGACTAATAAGAATTACAAAAATTTGGAATTACAAAATAAAGTCATCATCAAACCTTATAAAATACCTATAAAATTTTGTAAAATAATCTGATGTGAAATTCCAAAAAAAATGGGGGGATTCGAATAAAATTGAAAATCCAGATATGGTGACACATTAAGTGATATAACAGAAATAGTAACAACAACAAGCTATCATCAGTGAACATAAAATTTCATTGTTGAAATAATAAAACTTTTACAATAGCTAAATTTTTGAATTAAAAATGTAAAGTGGTGACTCTATAATATGATGGTGTCAGATTTCAACTGCGTGTAATTATATGACTAAAAAATCATTATAATAGAAACAAAATAAAAAGTGGTACAACATCGCCACACCACATACGTTTTATTTGGAAGAATAGAGCAAGTCATAGTTTTGTTATGCACAGACCCAGTCAGTTTTGTGACGACACGCGACACTTTTCCTTTCAATTGAAAGGAGATTTATTACTCTATGGGGCGCGGTATTGTTATTATAGAATAGAGAAAAGTTTAGAGGGGATCACTTGTAATTGAGAAGGGAATCACATAAAATAATATGTTTATTTTCAAATTAGAATTGCATATAAAAATATTTTGTTATTTATGTAAATTAATTTTTTTTTCATATAAAAATGTAAATTTTTTATGTTATTGTATTTGTTAATATATTTTTGAAGGGCATATTGCAGAATATAATATATCCTTCTATAATTCAAACCGGTTTAAGAATATCTCCAAATAATAATATTTTTACTTTGATGAAGGGAATTTAAGCGTGTTTCACATTATCTACTTATTTTTTATTTACTAAACTCGAAATAAATACATCAGTCTATGCATATGATGATTTAATTTTAAAATATAAAAATATACTATACATATACAACCAGTTTTCGTCTATTCCACATAATTCGCATTTGACATTTATTGACCGACTGACTACGGAGAGGGATTAGGACATTAAAAACTGGACATTATTTAAAGTACCTGCATTAGTAAAAAAAGTACAAAAACTGAACAGCAAAGTCTGATATTAAAGGGTCATTAAAAGAGACTTTAGAATCATAGTTAAAAAATGATTTATAAAAAAAAACGGAAAGCAAAGTAATTGGAAATTCGTTTATAATATAACATTAATTTTATTCCAACATAAAAAATTTACGTTTTGCACAGAAAAAAAGGATATCAGTGTCACGTCCACGTGCATTCATTTTATTTACGTCAAAAAATATTTCGAAACTGACTAACCATTTTTTTTAATTTGAAATTTTGTAAAAAGGACAATAATTTTTTATGTTATTTTATTTTATGTCTGACAAACGAAAAAAGATGAAAAAGTTTGTATACATTACGAAATGTTATCCTTTTTTTCTGAAAAAAATTAAGGAAATGACGAAATTATAACTTTTATCTGCAATTTAAAAAGAAAATGTTTTTTTCGTCTGGAAAATGAAGTCCTTTCAGTATTTTGTTAATGATTTTCCTCATATTTACAATATTATTTCTATAAATGTTATTGCAAAGATTTTTGCTTCCAGAAGAATTAGAATTCAGCCAAAAATTGCAGTTTTAGATTCTCGTCTGCATTTATTTTATTATTTAAAATTTTACAAAATTAATTTTCTCATGTTCTACTTCTCACTAATTTTAGTCAGGGTCGAATTTCTTATAAACTTTATATAATTTTAAGTATGTTTAAAAATAACTTTGACTTCACAATCATCTTATCTTATTGTGGTTTTATATTTTTTTATGATATTTTTTTTAATGATTATTTATATTTTTGGAAAATTATTAAAAAACCGCAGTTATCTTTACCAATTATTGATTATATTATTGAAATATTGAGAATGTAAAAAATAAAAAAATTATTTTTGCAATTTTCAGGTAAACAAAATGAGACGAATTAATAAGATTTATTATTTTGAAAATTTTGTTTATTAATATTTTGATCGAATAAGAAATATATCTTTTTAGTTATACATACTCGTACTATATTTTTTTTACTTTGAACATTTTTATTGATTATTTTTATTGTTTAAATTTGAGCCTAATTATTGCACACTTTTTTTTTATTTAAAAACGACTTTCCCGAAATTATTTGTTAATATGAATTAACTTAAACTTCTTCTGCAGCTCGTAATTCCAGTTCAAAAGTTTATCTGTAGTGGAGAAACTATAATTGGAAATTGGAACTATATAATTTATCGCAATGTAAAATTTATCGGCCAAGAAATTGAACAGTATTAACATTTTAAGAATATTTTCAAAAGCATGCAAAAAACCAAACTTTCTACATACATTTGTAAGATTTCCAGAGTAACAACAATTTAATTTTTTTGGCGCATAAAAATATGGTAATAAAATTTTCATTATCATAAATAAATTTTTAAATAAAAATTGCATAATAAATTTTAAAATTACACCGAAATTTACCATAATTACAATAGAAAACCCTTTAAAAAAAATTTCTAATTACATTTTCGAATTATTATTATTAGCAAAATTAACAATGATTTTATCATCATTTACAATATACATCACAACATTACTTAACGATAGAAAAAGAAGTTTCTTTTTTTTTTTACAAAATAATAACTTATCACATGCTTGGAAACCAACCCTTTTCACCCTTGTAATTTACCTTATATAAATATTTGATTTATCACTTTCCCATTCCCATACAAGAAGTAAACGACGCCCAACCGACGTCGTCTATTATAAAAACCATTTTAATTTCATAGGTGGTAATAAAATTTATTTCTAATATTTTTATTACTAAAGAAAAGGAAGAAAAATTTTTTTTAAGTACGTAAATTTATTTTCTTTTTATTACCTTAAGAAATTTATTTGAAAATATTAAATCAACAAAAGGAAACTAAATGAAATGA
Source organism: Empis stercorea (assembly GCA_949752835.1). Classification (NCBI taxonomy): domain Eukaryota; kingdom Metazoa; phylum Arthropoda; class Insecta; order Diptera; family Empididae; genus Empis; species Empis stercorea. Next base: position 40,088,711 of record OX457087.1, read on the forward strand.
AAAGAAATTCGTCATTGATCAAACAAAAATTCCCTGAGAAGAAAATTTAATATCCTTTTTTTGTTACTGTTTCTATATCTATAATTGCTAAAATACACGAAAAGCTGTTTATTGTTTAAAAAGGATAAAATGTTTTCAACCCAAAATTTATGTTAGTAACATTATACTATTTTTATATATATGTAGTAGAAACTTTACGTAAATGTTCATAGTTCAACGCCCTCAAAGTGCCCCTAGGACCGATGAACGTATAATCAATTTTACCAAAAAAAAAAATTTAATTAAGTCGCAGCGTTCGTTTTTACTGAAAATCTTTAGGGATTTATATGGACTGTCAAGGCGTGTATTTAACGTAAAAAAAATAGAAATTATATATTTTTAAATAAAAAATTGGCTTAGAGAGAAAATTGAATATTTGATTAATTTAATTTGTGAATCAAAAACGAAGAAAATGCTATTGTAAATCCCAAATGATATTTTTTAAAATTGAAGTAAAATATAACTCGAAAGAAAAATGTAATCGTTTATAGTTGTTCATTATTTGTAAATTAAATGGAAATTTTAGGTTTCTTGTTTATTTAAATTAGTATTAAGAATATTGATTGATTATGGATCATTTTCCATTTTATTTAGTCCTTTTCACAGAAGAAAGAAATTTTGTTGTTCTTCAAATTTTGGATCCAAAAGCTTCCAAACTTTTCTAAGAGATAATTTCAGTAATTTGGAAAATGACTAATCAAAAAATATTTGGGATTGCAAGTTGTTATGTAGCCATACGAATAGGGTGCGTCAATGTTTACAAAAAATACCTGCCGTAATCAATACCTGTATTCTTTTTTTTGATAAATTTATTAAAATCTGTAAATATTTGATAGCGAGGGTGACTTGGCAGTAAAATTAAATTATATTTTTTTTAATATTATTTTGGAGGGATAAGCAAAATAAATAATATAATAAAAAAATGTATTTATTTACAAAATTTTAATGGTTAGTCAAGTTTGAGTTTGTATTCGTTTAAATTTAGAACAAATTATTTTATATTTTTGATGATACAAGAAAAAATTAAATCTTGTAGTAAATAATATTTCTTTTCAAAATTATTTTCAATTGAAATATTTTTGACAAATCCGTAAATCGACAGAAGTTCTTTATTTAAATTAGCTAATCAAATAATTTGACGAGTGCAATTTTAAACAATTTAATATAAAGTCAACTTAGGATGAAGTTAAATCATAACTCAGTATGAAAATCAAGGTTCATTTGCATACACAATCTATAATTCAGTTAATCCCAGAAAAATTAAAAAAGGATTCGGACCATGTTACTTATGTTCTCTTAACATAAAAAGATTTATAATATTTTCTTTAAAAAGGCGAGGGAGCTAGTCTTCAATTATGAACTAGGAATTAACAATCTTTAACTAATGTAACCTAACAGTTTACTTCTTCTTCTTTTCTGGCGCTACAGCCCAAACTTCGCGCTGCTCCGCAGATCTTTTCAAGTTTATTGTTCCAAATAGTAGCATTCTCTCATTTTTGAGTTATGGTCCATTACCGGTCTGATTAATGTTTTGTACAGTTATATTTTTGCTTTCCTATGCATTTCTCTCGATCTTATTATATATTATTGACAACAAAGAAAAGTATGTTCTATTTCCTGCTTCTATTTTTTTTTATTTCAGGCTTATCTTCCATTCATCTGGCAATATTTCTGGAATCCATATTTCTTTTATCACATCCAGATCTCTTGCACTAGTTTTTCACCACCGTTCGTATACAACTCCACTGGGATCTCGCCGGTTTCGGAAGCTTTGTTGTTTTTCAGTGCTTCTTACTCCCTCAAGTGTTGGTATCTCAGTGATTTCATCATTTTCAGAGGGAACTTCCTAGTCGATCTTTATTGTTTGCAGGACCTGCTAATGATCAGTGAATTAACAATTTTGAAACATGTTCTAAATTCAAAAACTTTTTCTACAAAATTCATTTTCGTCTTATATGACGGTTGGTAGATAAATATGTAATTAGGCTCTTTTCTTCTTTAGCTCTTTTAAAAGTTTCGTTAAAACTTTAGTTTTTTGACTACATCTTCTACTTTACGCTATGATTCATTGGCGCCTAGAATTTTTTTATATGTACATCCAATTTTGGGGTGTAGATATTACAAAGCAAGTGTTATTTATTATTTTAACATTTAAGGTCTAAACAATTATTATTCATTAATTATATAATATTTAATAGTGTTGAGTTAATGAAAAAATTAAAAAATACTTAATGATAAGAATTTTATCAAGGTGTAATAAAATCAAGTATGTACAATAATTTGAATTTTCCCCCTAAAACGATATTAAAAATTAAAACTGTTGCACATAACATAATGAAATCATTTTTAACAATTCATTGAATAGTCAGCTACCAAAAAAAATTGGACAATTTATTGTTGTGTTTATAAAAAACTAATCTTGAAATCTTGATACAAATAAATCGCAAGATTAAAATGAAATTAATCCCTTTCATATCCTTTCTATCAAATAATAACTATATGTTAGTTAAATCAAATTAGGTTATAAAAATATATTATGGTCATTTTTCGTATGCACAATTTGAAATTACTCTCACAACGATATGAAAATTGATGGTAAACAAAATCTATAAAACAAATATGCAAAATATTTGAATTTTGTAAAATCATTCAAGGAAAAATTGGAAAATAAATTTAAAAATTTCGAAAATAATATTCAAATAGTTCAAAAAACTATTCCAAAATTCATGATTCATAAAAAAAATTTAATATTATTTTCATCACAAAACTATACTAACATATAAAAAAAATTATATTCAATAAAAAGAGGGAAATGAATTTTTTTTCATATTTCTTTTTCCAAAACAAAAACAAACATATTTATCATCCTATATACACGTTCCGAACTATATAAATAAATAATCATCCTTAAAATAACGAAAAATAAATCGTTTAGTTTTAAAAAAGAATGAGATATAAAAGTACTGCTATATATGCAAGGATCATATTATAAACGGACTAAAAAATATATTTTGTTTGTTTTCATTTTTTTTCCGACTTGTTTATCCAATAATGTAGTAGCTAAAGGATCTTAAATATATTCATAAAAAATTTAAGCAAAAACAAAAGAATATGTATACATATAAATATAAGGACACCCCTAAAAATTTGGAAGGAGTTATTCACATAAAATTAATAGGGGGATTGTCCGGAGTTATACAACACGAAAATACCATTTATACTAAAATAGGATATTCAAAAAAAAAAAGATTTTTGGGTAACATAAGGAAGAAACAAAACAATAAAGACTTACGACGACGACAACAACACAAAATAAAAATTCGGAGTTTTCTTTAACGACGTTTGTAAAACATTTTTTATAGTAAAAAAAAAATGTCGACTTTGTCGCCTCTGTATTTTCATATGCCCAAACCCAAAGTGTATAAGCGGCATAAAGATACCCCACAATTCAAAACAATATTTACATCATATATATAAGGATCAACCCGGCTTTTTAAGGAAATATTCCGTCTGTTCAATATATTCATTAGAAGATATCATGGCCAGATATACAATACAGAAAAAAGGAAATAGACGAGCTATGGGAATAAAGAATTGTTTTTTTTTTTTTTTAAAAAAGCTTTTGTTGTTGGAAGTGTTGACTTCACTTTTGTTGTTGTTTTGTTATTATATCCTTGAGGATATTTTTATTATGAAAATTTAATGTTTTTTATTGATTGTTAAAAAAATAAATATAAAATTTGACATTTTTGCCCTAGGTTTTTTTATACCCTTTTTTCTATTTTTTGGTTATTTAGAATTTACAATTGACAACTGAAATAATAATCGTCATAAATACTTTTTCTTTTTCTTTTTTTTTTGAGGTTACAGAATAAATTTGTTGGGTTCTGACCTTTTGAAGAGAATAAATAATGGTTTAGTTTTAAATAGAAATAATGAACTGAAAATTGCTATTTGAAAAAGGTAGAAAACGTTTAAATTTAGATTTGGATGAAATTGAGAGTCACAGAAAAAGAAATTATCAATTTTTGTTGAAACAAATTTAAAGATAACAATTTCTTTATTATCACAACCAAAGATGAAATAAATTAACTTAACAGATCATACAAAAGATTCTTTAAAAAATTATCAGTTTAATAAACTTTAAAATATATTTTCTGAATTTCAAATTGTTGATAAGATATCGATATCATATGCATATCTTACTAGAACCAAAAAAAAATGAAATGTAGTTCTCCTAATCGTAAAGCTGACACAGACAACATGTCAAAAGTTATACAAAAAAAATTTAATTAGCTTGAAGTTTTTTTCTATAATTCTGAATCTATTTAACTAAACTCCATAAAACTGCATCCAATTTAGACAATTTTTGTTTATATAAATTTTGCATTTACTTCAAATCCTTGAAACTCAATTTTTTGTCTGATGATTTTTATGCATAAGAATTTTCCATTTTTTCATTATTCATTCTCCTGTTAACCACGAATAATGAAATTGCAAAATAAACATAAAAGGTAAACTTTTGATACATAGAATTGAACCTTGTTTTCTGAAATTGAAATTTATATACTATATGTGTATGTGTAATTTGTTAAAAAGATTATGTTTACATAATACCATTCCCTATTTTTGATTTATTATTTCCATTTTTAGTCTATACATCTTTAAAAATATCTCAATTGTTTTGGATGTATATACACTTTGATTGAATTGCCTTGTTTAATGTTTGTTGTCGGTTTATAAATCTGTGCATTTGAGAAAATAATTTTCCCCCAATTTTTTTTAATCCCCCTACTAAAAAAATAAATATCCCTTTTGTGAGATTAATATGGTATTGAAAGTATAAGACAAATATAATATTTTTTAACTCAGAGGATTCTACAGTTTTCTTTATATGCACTTGTTACTAATATCATAATCTGCCCAACACAGGAAGGACATAAATTTTCAACCCCAATCACAAACACTAAATCGGAAGAAACGTAATAAAATCGGGGGTAATTTTCCTTTATATATGCTATTCCTATTATTTTTCTTTCATCCGTTTTAATGTTTACAGACGGACGGGACGATACGCAAAACAGAAAGAAAAAATTGTGATGACGTTGTTGATTTATTTATTTCCCAGCAAACAAAAGCGAAGTAGTTACTAACCCAAATAAACATTTTTCGTGCTTGTATATAACTCTATGAGTAATACGTAAAAAAATTCATATATATATAGAGACGCGTCATAGTAAACTAGTGAATTTTTGCCCAAGTCTCTATCTTTTTTCACTGGAAGAAAAGTACTTTTCCGGCGTACTCTTGTAGTACTTGTAGAAGTAGTTCTACTTCTACGTTTGCTGGGTTATTACTATATGTATGTATGCATATATGTATGTATATAAAAATTTCTATTTTTATTTTTAGATTATGTACCAAGCTTGGGCTGTGTAGGTGGTTTTGAAATTCTCAAATAACATAATCTGACATTAAGGGTGGAATTAATGGACGCATAAATAATAATGTCTTGAGATTTTTTTTTTGGTCATATAATAATAAGGAAGTTATATTTATATTATACGTTAAATTAATGTTGTGTTCTGGGTTATTATGGAGCATATTTTGTTAATTTGCCGACACAACAGAAATCGAATTAGAAAATAAGTTATATACATAATATTTAATTTACAGTCACCATTTTGGATGATTTGGGAATGTTAATAAAATACTCAATTAATAAATAAATTAATTTTATAATATAAAAAAAAAAATTATAATTACTTATATCTATATAAAATTTGAGGTATTATGTCATTGGTTAGTAAATAATTTCCGGATAATATTTAAGAAAAAAAAATTATGCTTATGACCATGAAATTTTGTTATTTATATTTATACATACATAATTAAAAATAATTTTGTGATATTTTCGAACAAACAAATTTTTTAACAGTGTATAACAAAAATAAAAGATTGAACCATTAAACTCTATTAAAGTTTATCTATAATATTTCATTTTTACTGCCCATAATTTTTGTCTTATAATCATTTAAGGTCGAATTTCTTAACCTCCTTGATTATTTTAAGACTTTGCAGAGAGAACATTTACCATTACAAAACAAAATTTATATTGGAATATTAAAAAGATAAAATAGTTTTTGCATTATAATTTGAAAATTTCAATATGTACATATAATCATAATTTTATTTTCCATTTAAATTTAATTCAAAATTTTGCAGTATTAATATAGAATTTAAATATGCGATAGGAAAAATGACTTACATACATACATATTAGTCTAGACTTTTTTTTTAAATATTATGGGAAACTCTTGACAATTTTTAAATAAAATACACAAAAGTCTCGATGACTAAGTTTGTGTTAAAAAGCAATTTTCATTTTAAAGGATTGTGATCCAATTTCATATAAAATAATTTATCAATATGTATTATATGAAAAACTATAATTGTAATTTCCTAGATTAATTCAACTGGAAAATATTTAATTAATTTTAGCCTTGGGTTTGTATTTTTATAGGTGAATAATTTTTGAATTGACAATAATTTTATTGAGTGTAAATTTTATTGGAGGCGCCGAAATGTAATACTTGGAAAATAGGTTACATATACTTATAATTATATGAAATATATAAAAATATTGATCTAAATCGAGTAGTGAGTTTTGTTACGACATTTGCAATGCAAATATGCACAACACTGAGCTAGAGCTTATTGCGTTATTATTGTTAGCTTATTGTGCTTAATGCTTTTAAATTACAATATATTTTTAAACTGAGTGTAAATAATATAACAGTGCTAAATTTAAAGAATTTCGTTCTTTTATATAAAAAGAATGGTTTTAATTTCCAGTATCAAATTGCAAAAGTTTGAAATAAAATTTAATTTAATATTTTATAACTAAAGTTATAAGTTTCAAAATTTAATGCGGAAAAAAGGAAAAATATTTTCAATTAATATATTTTTTTTTTTTCAAATTAGCTAACCTGAATGAATTTAGTATTTTCCAGGAAAACTTACTTTGTACACTAAATTTCAAATAATTTATTTACAATTCCATAAAAGAAAATACATTTTCTCTTATATGTATAACATCAGGATCAGAGTGTAAATTTCTCTCGAGAATTGCAAATATAAAAATGTCTGTTCTGCTTCAATAATATTGAAATAAATTTATAATTTTCTAACTTAAAAAACTTGAATTTCCTCTGAAAAATAAGGAAATATTCCCCCAATTTAATAGAAAATTTATATTTAGGATTAAACTTTTTTATAAAGTATAATATTATTTCTGGTTATATAATTTTTTTATAACTTTTACAAGTTATTACATCATTATATTATAATAAATCCTTTTTTATATTTTTCACGTCTTCCTTTAAGGAAATTATTATTCGATACAATTTTGAAGAAAAATAAAAAATTTCTTACAAAGCTTTAACATTTTCAATTCTAAAAAGTTTAAAGAACCCAAATTATTTATCAACAAAGTGTAGGAAAAAGGACTTTTACTAACTTTACTTAAATTTCCCAAAAAAAATTCAAATAAATTTTATTTGCTTTATACTATACATATTTTTTGTCATGTCCTCATACTTTGCAATATTGTAAAAAATTTATGGATATAATAAAGAACATACTAAAAAACCATTATGTATGGTCCTGAATATTAAAATATTGTCAAAAATAATTTATATAAAAATTTACAAGAAAATAGAATGTAAAACATTAAATTAAAGGATTACAAATAAACTAATAATAAAACGTTTTCTCTTTTTTTTTCTAAGTATGTACATTGTCCTAATTTTCCACGAATCCTTGCACATTATTTTATTATAAATTCTTCTGCCTCATAAATTTCTTTTCGAAAAATACATAAACGGAAAAAGTATTTGTCAGAATATTGTAGCGAGTGTTTGGTTAATGAACTTTAATTAACTTTAATGTGACTCATTCAGGACAAATCAAACGTGAAATATGAAATGAACAGTGACAAGAAAGAAACTCGTGTAGAAATAAAACAAAAGAAATAGAAAAGAATAAAGTAATAAATACAAGGAATATAACAAATTGTAAATCTATGGGGTGATGTGTAGAGTTTACACAAAGTAAATTAAGTGAAAAAATCGTATATTGAATTATGATTATTTTCTATATCAGTTCTTGCTTATGTGTAAGTTAAGGATATAATTTGTAAAGGGCAAATAATGAATATATGTATTACAAAATTTTTCAAAAGCTCTAATACAGTGCAGTGCAGATAATTAGAAACGATGTCTTTATGTTTCGTAATGTCCCAAAATTATATTTTCCTATCAATGTTCTAACAAGCCTTTTTCTTTTTAGGACATTCAAAGACATAATATTTTTCTAAGTCTTGTTAGTACATTGATAGGAAAATATAATTTTGGGACACTGCGAAACATTGCATTGTACGTATGTATATGTATTCTTATCTTATTTTTTAGAATTTAGATTAATAATAAATTGTGTTACCAGTAATGTGTACATAAACACAATCATTGTGTTTCATCACTTTGAAAGTTATTTTTAAATGGATCGTAATAATAAGTGGAACTTAAAATGGGAATCTAAACTGAAATTTAATATTATCTTTTCAGTTTAAATGTGTTTTACACTATTTATTTCACATCATTTATGTTTTTAATTTTACTGCTGCAGTCGTCCCTAATTTGTATTACATACAAATATGGAAAATTCTCTTTAGGTGGAAACTACACGCATTTTTGTTTTTTACAAAAATATTAAATTACAAAATTTTGTTGTTGATAAAAGTATTGAACTAATATCAAAATCAAAAGTGGAAATATAAAAAAAACAAAAATGACACATTATTTGGTATAATAAAAGTGTTCTCAATCTGTCATAATTCTTATTAATTTCCTTTATAGAAAAAATGAATTTTCCACCTAATTCTTTCAAGTCCTTTTATGAATTCGTAAATAATATTTTAATTAAAAATAATAATAAAATTAGTTCACCACATACGAAAAAAAAATCTAATAATGAATTCATTTATTCCTTATGAAAAGAACTGAGTAATTTTACGATTATTACCCAAATGATAAATTTTACCTTTATGAAAAATTTCCCTAAATAAAAAAATTTGGATTTTTATTATTTAACGATATATTTTTTTCTATTTAAAAAGGATATTCATATGTTCGACTATGTAACTGAAAACACAAATATAGCAGAAAAAAATTGACTTGATCTTTTAACTGGCAAATATGACGAATAAAATGTTCTTTGTTGGGGTGATATTCAAAGTGATTTTAAATTCATGTTTTCTCCCCTATTACTAGGCATAAAAATAAGGGAGATCACATATTATCAAAAACATTTTTGGAGACTTCTAAAATTATATAACGTCACGGAAGTGGTGGAACTTGATATAATTTTATGTACGTATTATTTTTTAACAAAATTCTCTTGGGAATCTTTTTGAAGTTATGGTGTAATTTTTGTGCCTTTAATAAGCTTAATTTAGAAAATTGTTTTGGAAATATGTTTATTTAGGAAATCATACATTTTTAATAAAACATTTTTATAATTTTTTTGTATGTTTTTTTGGCATAGTGTGAAACAGGCAAACAGGTGAAAGTGATAAAATTAAAATTAAATTTTTGTATTACATTTTTCAATATTCGGGTTTTCTGTTTTTGGTAACTTTTCAAATTGTAATACAGACTAGCTAGATTATATCTACATGATGAAGAGTTTAATTGGTTTACGTAACGATAATTACAGTTGTTATAAGTAATTTAAGAATAATTTTCCCAAGAGAAGTCCCTACATATACATGATAAGCAACAATATGGAGATTTTTTAATTATTTTAATTAAATTTTGCTTATTTGGGAAAATATTTTGCCAAAAAAAACATTTATAGAAAATTGTTAAGAAAATAGAAATAAGTACATAGAAATAAATTTCGATTAAATTCGCCTTTTTATAATGAAAATTTCAACGTTTATTTTAATTTACCGAAAAAAAAAATCTTATATATTTATGTATTAAAAATAGTGTAATTTTTGGTAAGCTTTAAACATCAGAAAAGTAAAGCTAAATCCTTTTTATAATATATCTCTCAGATCTAAAAAGCAACCAACTATTAGTAAAATAAAGTATGACTTACATATATCATGTGATTTTTTAAGAACCATTTTCAGGTTGCTTTAAATTTTTAATTTATTTTCATTGCAATATCTTCTTATAAGGTATAAAATCTGTTTTTAAGTAGTACATATACATACATATACCTGGATATATTATGTTATGTATATACTTGTTATGTTACTACTTCATATTTAAAATATTTCTGTACATGCTTCGCGATTAACTCAGAGCTCTTCCTAAACACCGGCGTACGGCGTATGGCGTCTGTCAAAATCGATATTGGTACATACATTTTGTATTGGAGCACCCGAAATACGCGACGTACGTACGCCGAGAATTGGAATTTCTAATTTTGACGGGCGTATAAAATTTTTTAATTTGATTTTGAAATTTAGCAAAAAAAAAACATCGATCAAAAAAATTTTTATGTATATAAATGTGGCATTTTATTTCGGGATACGCTGGCGTATCAGCGTATCGACGTATATAAAATCAAATTAAAAAATTTTTACCCGGTCCCAAGCCTATTTTTCTTGTATTTTACCTCGGTTCCAGGGGCTGGTTTATATTATTTGTCCGCGGACTGTAATGTGTTAAGATAACAAACAACTTTTTTATTCACTATTTAAAATTTTTATATATAGGTATATGTTATATGTATCACAATTCTACTTTCTTGTGACCAACTTATATTTAATTCTTTTTTTTAAAAAACCTTCTAAATATTAAAATAATAAATTAACTTTTCAAATCGTTAAATTTTCTTCATTTCAAATTAATTTTGTTAATTTAAAACTTTTGGTCATAAATTTATGTTGCAAAAATTCTATTAAATATTTTAATTACTACAATTAAAATATCTTATCATAGTATACACCGTTTTATGATTAATTATTAAAATTTAAAATTCTGAATTATACATTTTTAATGCAAGAACCAACAAAAAAGAACATAAATTTTCTAATTACATCCAAAAAAAAATACAAAAATCTTGTTAAGATTTAATTGCAACTAACATTTTGGTGCCATCAAACGAGAATGATAATAAAAATGTAAACTCTTTTTCCCACCTTCATAAAATTGAGGGAAAATTTTCCAACAAAAATATAATTAAAATAAATTTTCTTTTAAGCTGACAGTGGAAATCGGTGAACAAAAAATACAGAAACAACTGAGATTTTTTTTTCAGGTTAAAATCTTGGAAGACTTTCAGAGAAGAAACTACAAAACTAAAGTTGCGTATAGGAAATAAGAAAAAAATACAAAATAAAAATGTTTATACGACAGAAAGGAAGCAAAGGGGAAAAACAAGATTATTTCTATTTACTTTTTAGGGTCGATTTAAACTGTAACTCAACCAGGTGGAAAGAAAAAAATATCTTTGAGCAAAATTAAAAAAAAAAAATTTATTATTTATATTATTTTTTTCCCATTTTAGTTCCCACATTTGAACAGGCGTCGTTCAAACCACCAAAAGAACCTCAATTGCAGGAATGAAGTAAATAAAAAAATAAATTTTGTTGATTTTAAAATATTAAAAATTTGTGATGCTTTTATTATTATAAAACAGGACGATATTTTTCGCTTTGGTAAATAAGTTTTATTTAGTATCCTTTTTTCCTGCATTTGGCAAGCTCCCTGAGATCCCCCCTATAAAAACCGTAAAAAATATACTACATATATAACTTCATCGTGGCCTGGAAAAGTTTTATAACATTCTTTTTTATATCATGTAATGAAGTCATTGACACGCCTTGTAAAAATAGAATTCTCAGGTATAAACTTACTTAATGGGGTCTGGGGTAGGTTTTACCGCAATTTAAAAGTTCCCTCATAATTTTTAAATTTACTTGTTTGTTTTTTATGAAATGAATATATAAAAATTTTCCACTGGAGCACAAAAATATAGCAAATAAAAATGTGCATATACATATCCATACATCGGAGTAAAAGAACCAGAAAAAAAAGGATTTCTAACAGAGACGAGCCTAAAAAAAGTTATGTAAAGAGAACAACATAAAAGGATATAATATATTTATTTTTATTTGCGTTAAAATTGTTTTAGGTTTGACTGGAATTATATCATCCTTGTAAACAGAGGGAAGTTTATTTATTCATTTTTTTGCACAATTTTAACCTCAATGAATTGTTGTCGGTCGGTTTATTTTTTATTTATGATACGAATTGTTTATTTTTCAATACTTATCTATATTACATATTGCCGCTTTTTGCATAATTAATTGTATGCTAAATGAACAGGTTTTAATATAAAAATTGTATTAAAATGTAATACTAATTTATTACGCTTATAGTACATTTTGATTAAAACAAAAATTAAATATAATGAAATCTTCTTTAAATTGGAAAAAAACATATTTCACATTTATGAAATTTGAAATTTAAATAAAGGATATTTATAGACGGTTGATTCACTATGTAATCAAACAGAGAAAAATAAGTAAAAATTAAACAAAAAAACAAAGCTCTGCAAAATTTGAAATATTGTTATCAAAAATAATTATTTTTTATATCTCGCGTTACTAGATTCTTATTCTTACTAGTTTATTCCCAAATTTCTAATTTGGTACCCGTTCTGAACAAAATTATAATACGAGTAGGTAGTCTGAATTTGGAGTGAGAAGTATGTAAATTATGAAAAATTCACTTAAAATCTAAAGAATCTACTAATTTTTTTTGGTATAATGTACAACTTTATTTCATTTTAATAAACTTTTATCATTTTTCAATATTAAAAATTATGATTCAACAAAAGGTTTACAGTGTGACGATAAAATTACGTTATTTGCATTAAAAGTTCATTTATGTATTTATTTTTTTAAAACAATAACAGAATTCATTCATATTTAATATACTAAGCGACGATAGATGGCAATAGTTTATTTACCACCTTCTCATATACATACAGGTATGCTCTATAAAATTATAATGACTGAGTTAACCGTTTTTATATGCAGATATTTTACAGAAATAAAGGTAAAAAGAAAATAAATTTCCGGAGCGGAGCACCTGTACGTCGTTATGATAAATAAATAAATTATGAAATTTTATGCAGATTATATTTTTTTTCTGTTTTATACACATTGCAGAACATAATTATGATTTTTATGTATAATATTATATGCATTTTTATGAGATACTTATTAAGATACAATTTTTTATGCATTTAAAAAAATGGAAATTTATAATTTAAATTTATACTGCCTTTTCTTTCATAAAATATTTAATCGAAAGAAAAAATAAATTACTAATTAATAAAATTAAAATTATTCATAAATGTGATTCAAAAACTTTAATCTATGATGAATCATTCATTAGTGACCAGTTGCACTCCAACATACTCGTAAAAAACATGTTTTATTTTATGGATGGTTAATTTTTTATAAAGAAATTTTTCTTGACTTCCTATACAGTTTTATTAGTGTTACGAGTACGAGTTACGTATTGTTTTTTGTGCGGATGTTCAAAAAAATATTTAATTATATGTAGGTACGTACATACATTGTTAAAAAAAGAAACTTTGCCCACAATAATTTTTTTTTTGTTCTTCACCATTTATAATTGGTTTTTGGAAATTTAACCCTCTAGTGCGGCATGATGCAAATATGAATCAAGGCAATAAATGTTAAATAGTTTTTAAGCAAAAATTTATTTGGGGTTTTTTCCTATTTGATTCTTTTCTGAATCGTTCTGTTCTGAGAACAAAATCATAATAGGAAAAAAAAATTACGGACTTATTTGTTTTGTCAGTTTTTACTTGATTTTTGTAGTGTGAGATTGTAACTGGATATGTGAAATTTGTGCAGCGATTTTTTCTGGGACTTTCAAATTTAATGTTAAGTAATGGTAAGTTGAAATTTAATGGTAAATTATTTATATAAATTCAGAATTTTTGTAATTATCCACTAAAAAAAATTATAATGTTCCACTAAACGCGTATTGATGTAAAAATGCATTAAAGGATTTTTTGCTGATTGTGTGTTTTAGAGGCAAAAAACTTGCATATTTCTAGAACAAAAGTTGTTCCGTATATACTTTTGCACAATTTAAAAAGAGTATGGTTGAAATATATTTTCTTGCGCACTAGAGGGTTAATATAAGGTCTCTTTTTTATGCATCAATGTATAAATTTACTAATTTACTTTACAGCCTCAACTAAAACCGTCAAAATTTGGTTTGCGAAAAATTCATAACTGAGTCATATTCTTTTATTATATTAAATTTACTATGCTTAAAAAAGATATAATTAAATATATAAATGAGTTTTCTTCGCTATCAAAGTTTCCATTAATTAAATCAGAGTTATTTTGCCTGCCAGGATTATATTAATACTAAAACATTAATATTCAAACTATTTTCTTTCATTTTTCATACAGTTTTCGTTTCGTCCAACATTCATGTCAAATTGTGTTATAGTCATTTACATTATATTTAATATACCAAAGTCAAAGGCAATATAGTAAATTTAAAACTAAACTAAAGAAATTTAATGCTATCAATTAAATTGTGTACTAATAACCTCATTTCTTTATATTTTCTACTGCAGTTGCTCATTTTCTACCCTACAAAAATGACAAATTCACTTAAACAGTAACTACCCGCATTTAAAAAAAAAATATTAAATTTCAACCATTGTTTTTTAATAATTACTGAAATGATTTCGAAATCAAAAGTGACCATGTTAAAATTACGACACATCAAGTGTTCTAAAATAAGTCTGAATTCTTGGGAATTTCCTTTATAGAAAAATGAATTTTTCCACCTAATACAATTCTTTCAAGTTCTTTTATGAACTTGTGAATATTATTTTATTTATTAAAAAATAATAACAAAATTAGTTTGCCACTTACGAAAAAAACTCTAATAATGAATTCATTTATTCCCACTGCAAAGGACTAACTAATTTTACGATTATTACCCAAATAATAATATTTTCTTCTATGCAAAATTTACCTAAATACACAAATATAATAATTTACAAAGGATATTTTTATTTTGAAAGGATAATACATAATATATTCAAATTGTAAATATTTATTAAATCTTCAAAAGAAGTTTATCTTAAAGTTTAGTAAATATTTTTATTGACCAATCATAAAGAAATTAATAACTTTCATATTTGCATAAATATAAAAATTATATTGGTTTTATTACTTAATTCCACACAGGTTAGTCCAACACAAATTTGACTAATAAATTGATATATTTGAAGTTAATGTGTGTATTAAACTTCTGAATCTGTAAGTACCTTTAATAGTATCCTCTTGGCAGTTGATTGATATTTCGTTTGCATAGAAGCCATTACCACATGTTTTGGTTATAATGGTTCATAATATATTACAAGACTTTTTATACCAAATAAGGTTTAACTACTTAAAATTTTAATTTCGCATTGTTAGGTATTTACGCACAAATTAAAAACAAAGATTTGTTAATATTCAAAAAATGTTTTAACTTTTGGTGCAGATGTCAGGTGTGATAATTTCGGATATAGAAATATATTAAAATTCAAAACGTGTAATAATACTTTTAATAATTAATGAAATAATAAATTAAGGATATAAAGTGATAAAATTACGACCAAATTGGTCAAATTATTATGACAAAATTGAAGCAAACTATATGAATTGTAAATAATTTTCAAGCTACAAAAAAAATTCTGATAGTTTTTAATATTTATATGTATACAAATTTAAAATTTCCCAATTTTTTACGAATTTCAATAAAAAATTTTACCAACTAAAAAAAACCTTATTTCCTTGACCACAACTCTTTCCACCACCATAAATTTTACCATAAATTAAACAAAAACTATGATTAAAAATTAATTACTATAAATCCTAGTAAATCCTAGTTCATATTGTCAAATCAATTCCCGAAAATTATTTAACAAAAATTATAAACCTAAAAATTATATGACAATCCGGATAATGTTATAATATAACAATGTTTTAAAAGTAAAAATTAATATACAAAAGTTTATATCAAATTAAAAAAATATATTAATAATAATTAAATACGCATATGAACCACCCGTCATATTTAAATTATTGTAGAAGTTCTACTTATTTATGTAAAATTTCGAACACAAAATTATTTATACGGGTTCGTGTTATTTTTTTAATAGCTCCCCAAATTCCCACATGACCGACTCAATATAACTTGTTTGTATATTTATAATCTTAATGACTTTTGTGGTGAATTTAATAGTCCATTTAGATGGAATCTTTTATTTATAAATGAGAAAATATTCAATTTATAATTATTATTATAATCGTCTATAAGTAAAATAATTTATTTTTTGTTTGTTTGTTAATGACTGTTTAATATTTATGGATTATGACAAATGCAAACGAACCGATTCAACCCATAAATTAGTGAATACATATACTAATTATGGGGCTGTTTATGAGGAACGGATGTCTGTTACTAACTCAAGAATTATATTGTTGGGCACTGAGGGTTGCCGTAGGTAATTAATACAATAATTGTATGTAATAATAGTTTTGAGAGAAATTCGTATCAAATTCAACAAGAGTAAACAGAGGCCTAGAAACTGCGAGAATGATGGTTTCATTCAAACTTCTAATTTGTGTTTAATCGACATTGTTTTCAGTTTTCAGTTTTCAGAAATTAAATTAAAAAAAGTTAAAATAATATTCGATTTTAACCGATTTCACCCCTTGCATACTGCACAAACCTGAAATTAATTTTGTTTTAAAATGTTGATCTACTTTTTAAATTGGCTTAAACTTTTTTATATAGCAACATTAAACATAATTTATCTTACATAAATCTATCAAAAATTTAAGAATTCTCTAGTGACATCATTATTTTCATCATACTACGTCAACACTTTAATTTCCACTTTCGTACGTATACATTGCAAATTTGAAAACATTTTTCTTAATTACAAATTTGTATATTTGTATATGACAATATGATATTTTTGGGAAGAATTATCATATTTCAGAAAAATTAATGCAATGATACGGATGAAAAATTTATTTTAATTTATAAAATATTTTTGGTCATTTTATGATATAGTAAGTATGTGGTTATCATAATATAGTACATAATATAACTTATATAAAATATAACTAAAAATATAAATTTTTAAATTTTTGTTGAATACATAAAATCCAACGCGTTATTTTTTTCTCGTTTGTTTAATTTATATTTCAATTGACATAATTTTTTATGTTTTTATGATGAATTGCGTGCGAGCTGCATCGGTATTTACATCCGACAAATTTTGATCTATGTATCTTACTTACATAATGAAAATATTCAGTCTTTTTTCATATGTGAATTTGTTATGCTTTTTTAACTCTGAATTAATGAATTTTTATTATGAATATCTTATTTATGAATATTTATGTTGGAGCATAAAATTTTTGATACGCACTATTAAAAATTATAATAATTCATTAATTAAATGGAAAATTTGTGTTGAACCGGAATATTAAAAGATAAAAAGGTCAATAAAAAAAGTTTCTTTAGCATTCTATTAAAATTTAGAAAATTTTATACTTGTCATTGAAAAAATCTAAATTCTTTAATGTACATATAGAAAAAAATTATTTATATAATTCGTCATAAATTCGTACTTAAATAAAATCTATTGAACCCATATGTCATCATCATCATTCAAATATTTGATTTTCTTAAATAAATATTTATTATAATATTTGTCCAAAAATTTATAACGAAAAAATCAATTCCTTTATCCAGAATAATGAAGTAATCCATCAAAAAAATTTTATCATAAAAGTTTTTATTCATTTGTCATTTTTCCGATGTAGCACATAACTCATACACCACTAAATGAAATAAAAATTTATATCAAATTACAATTACATTTATATCCATCAAAATATAAAGAAAAAAATCATCTGATAACTCCTCCACACAGTTTAGTCCAACACAACAACATAATATAAAAACAGTATCCTTGCGTCAAAATTAAAATCGATAATTCAATTTTTTTTTTGTATATACCAAAACCAACAAAATGGAAATATCATTTTATATCCTTTATTTTATCATTGTTTGAAGGGCATAGCAATTCTAATATTTATATTGTATATACATATACATACATATAATTTTTTACATTAATATGCAAAATGGTAACAAGCTAACAAGGACTTTTTTAGTTTTCATTTACCACAGAAAAAATAATCGAATTTTGTATGTTCAAAAAGAGGGGAGTTGGGGTGAGAATCGACTATGAAAATGAGTCATCAATTGATGTCTCAAAATGCACTTTGGATACTATAATTTTTTCTAGTATAATATATGTATATACAGGATATAAAAGTTGATGGTATCCTGCCGATTTAGATACTACATTGTATGAGGAATGGAGAGGGAATTATAATACTAAATTTTCCTTATTTAAGGAAAACAGAGAGAAGCACATTAAAATAACAATTTTTACCCCAAAAATAAGAAAAATAAATTATGAGTCAAAGTTTATTAAAAAAATAAAGAAGGAAAGTTCGTTTTTCTTTGTGAAAGAAACATATGCTCGAAGCAAATAAACGTGACTTTTTTCAATAAAGTTTAGTTATGAAATCAATAAAAATGCTTTTGAAATTAGACTGGAAATTAGATTGTAGTGTAGCACGATTTTGATAAAAAATAATAAGTATTAATCAGTTTGAACTGACAGTGTAAAAATGATTAAAATGAACTTTTTATTTTGTTTAATTGTAATAAGAAGTGCAAATTTGATTTACAATAATTTAATTGATTCACCAAGTTTGAATCACATTATTTTATCTGTTCGATAGGAGATTTGAAAAAATTTCCAATGTTTTTATTGTTATTTTTTTAGGAATTTTTGAAAATTTATATTGTATACGCTCGTAATTTCTGTGGTCTAAAACCTTACTATTTTATTGCAATATATAGTACTAATTTCTACATTTAGGTCCCAAAACTTGATGTTCCAAATAAAATTAACTTAAGGCATGAAATAAGTAAAATTTTAGATGTAATTTAAATACGTAAAATTTTAGATGTAATTTTTAGATGTAATTTAAATGTTAATTTTTATCAGTTGTTATTATATATAAAATTCTCAATAAATTAAACTATTTCATTCAATTAAATAAAGAATCACTTAAAGTAAATTTAATTTGGGAAAATAATCAAATTAGGCTTCTTTTTATATAAAATTAAAAAAAAAATTATAACATGACCTAATTTTGTATTTATTTTAACCAAATTTCCATATTAATGTAATTTATCAAAAAAAAAACCAATATAAATGTCAGCTATCAATTTCAAAAATTTAAATCAAAACAAAACTATATATAAATGCATATTTAAATTTCAAATAAAAAATTGTAATAAATTAAATTTTAAATAATTCTACTTTTTTTTGTTACGAAATATTTTGGGTTCCTTTTTTCAATAAAACTAAAAAGCTCAATTGAAAATTCATTTTTCCAAAAAAATTAAAAATTAAAATTTTAAATTTGGAAGTAAAATGAAAAGATCAAATAAATATTTGAGCTTTTCGATATTATTTAAGTAAATAAAAGAAAATTAAAGTATTTTCTTAAAGAGAGAATCAATTGTCTAGTTATTCGATGTTATTCGATTTAATCAACAAGCAGTGTACTTAAATACACGAAAATGGATTTAGTTTACTTCATCAAAAATATTCTTTTTATTTATTAAATAGTTTTGTTGATTATATAAATAAGTTAATTAAATAATAAATCTACTAAAGAAGTCAGTGCGAATATATAATTGAAATATTTTTATATGTAAATATTTACTTTTTCATAAAAAAAAAGCTTTTTCTAAACCGCACCCGTAAATAGCTTTGAATTTTTAACTAAAATTAATTTCAGAAATGTTGAATGAATTTAATGAAATCGTGATTCACTATTTATGATGATTCTTGTACTTGTACATACTTAACACGTTCACCACTCATGCATTTTTTGAATTTCCTCCAGAAACTCATGAGGAAAAAATAGTATGTCCCATATATGTGACATAATTTAGTTCAGCAAACCGCTGGACACAAATATGTGTCATATTCAACCAAACTAAAATGTGCAACAAAATTACTTACCCGAAACTTCCGCAAAATTGTAACTAATTACATTTCTAATAAAATGTGACGACCCATATGTGTGGAGTGTGGCCCATATGTGTGACATGAGTTTCAGGGAAAACTACAATGTCACATATACGTGACGTTGAGTGGTGAGGTGAACGTGTTAAGAAAACTTTGATAAAAAACATTCCTATCTTAATTTTAAACCTTATTCTCATGATTACAATTCAGAAATTTCTATATTTATCAGATTTTTTGTCTCTCAAATTTCTATTTTGTTTTTGAGCAACCATATTTTCCGCGTTCTAGTCAGTGCGGCCATTTTGACTGGATTCCAGTCAAATTTGACTGGATTCCAATGTCATCACCTAGAAATTATTTTGAAATCCAGCCAGCTGTTTAGCGCTCGAGCAATTTTTCTACTGGAACGGTTATATTTTCGAGCGATCGAGCTCTAGCTGATTTGGGGTAATGTTCAAAATGATTTGGGGTAATGTTCAATAAACTGGAAACATTTTAAAGTTAAATTTCTGTCGAGAAGTTTTAAATTTTAAAAATTTAGAAAAAGGTCATACTACTCTCTGACATTATTCAAATGTTATCTCAAATTTGATGACATCGCATTATATTAAATGAACAATCTTTATTTTCTCTACCGATTTTAATAAATTTAAATCCAATTAATTAATTATATTATATACATATAAGTATAAAACAAAAAAAATTCAAAATTTGAAGGTTTTATAAAACCTCAACTATTAAATTTTAATTAACAGACAAAACGAAAAAGGCTTCTTTAAATTATTGAAAGATGGAAAGAAAAATTCACGACAGAAAAAATTTTTAATTATTCTTTGAAATTTGATACTTTTTGTATTGAGTTATATTTCCCATAACAAATAGATTGTATTATATTTGAGTACAGAATGTCACCACCCATCGTAGCTAAAAAACCAACAATGAAATGCAATTTAGATTCAATTATCGTTTGAAACGAATGACTCATGTTTTTGAATTTAAGGTAAACAAGAAAATGTTAAAATAGACAGCTTGGTGTAAATTACGTCATGCTTCACTATTTTTTGCAGACAAAAATCATAAATATTTTAATGTTATTGGTTTGAAATTGACATATTTTAATGTAGAATACAGAAGAACGAGATTTAGTTTTGAAAAATTAGTAATATTTTTTTTTAAAAAAATAAGAAATAATGATGACGGCACGTTCTTCTAATGAAATTCGCTATTCAATTTTAAAAAAGGAAAGTCAAAGCATTACACATAGCTGATTAATTGAAAAATATTTGTCCTTCAGTTGGCTGCAATTTAAATTCAACGATTAAATCAACGAATAATTCTAATATGGGACAATGATACTTAGTTGAGAGACTAGTGATATGAATTCAAATTTATTTCTTAAATATCCGTTGTTGGTACACAGAAGAAGTGGTACACAAAAGAAGCAAACTAACCAGAGTTAATTAGTTTGCCTCCAAAAACTTCTTGATGGAAAATATTAGATATAATGACGTGACGATTATATTATCTCATAGCGATTAGTGGGGATTGAAACCCGTTGTACATGTGGGGATTGAAACCCGTTGTACATGTGGGGATTGAAACCCGTTGTACATGTACTTAAGATAAATATTAGATGCTGATTAACAGCTATCTCAGGATTAGACCCGTTGTCAGGTATTGTAGTACAAAAGTTTCGGACAATTTCTATTTCTAATTTCTAGGAGTTCAATGAATGTTGAATTAGCAAATGAATTTTGTAGTGCTTTGTAAATCATCAAACTAAATTAATACCGTATACATTTAATTTGGAAAAATATACTTCTGTCTTAATTTATCAATATCATCGCAGAGAGATTTGATTAGGAAGGATCCGTTCTTTATAATCTAAATTTAATTAATAAAATTTATATCTTGATTGTATTTTCAAAATCTGAAATTATTTCTCCGCCAATTTTCAATTCACTAAGTTTAAAGAATAGTGATGTATAAAATATGTATAGAGAAATTAAAATTCCTAAGTATTGCACATTATTTAAAGCTTATTTACAACATTTCTTCTTGGCAATCATTCAAATGTTTTTTTATATTTAAATGTTGAGAAATTTTAATTTTTCCTGTACAAATTGTAATATTTTCATTTCAATTTGACATCAATTTCAATCTATAAAATATATACTGATTTATCTTAATTATATAGCAACAGGAGGTAATCATCATGATCAATTTGATTTCTTCTTTTCATATTTCTTTTGTTAAATTTGAAATTCCCTTTTGAAAAAATTTTTGTACTTCCGTTTTACTTGGAAAATTTCCAAAATAATCGAAAAAGATAAAAACTATATTATAAAAGAAATAAAAATTCTGCGGGCGTTTAAATTTATTGAAAGTGAAAAGAGGGAAACAATTCATAAATCTAATCACTTTAATAAAGAATATCATTAAATTAATCTAAAAATATTCTTTTTATGTGAATTTTTCAAGATGACGTAATTAAAATGAAGTTAAATCATGTGAAAAATGTTATGCCTTCAATTCTTATTTGAAAATGAATTCTAATCTAATTCTCAAATTAATTTTGGACAAAATTTGATTTTTTTATAGATAAAATGAAAAAAAAAATTTATTAAAAATGTTTATGAATGATTTGCAAAATTTTACAAGCACTAAGCATATTCATTCTTTTTATTTGATACTCAAAACATTAACCACCACATTGTAAATTAGATTGTTAGTTAACATAGTTATTATGCTACTACATAATATGGAATTTAAAATCCATATACATAAATAATTTTAAAATAATCGGAGTATGACGAAATTGTTTTGTATAAATATAAACTTGCATAATTTATAAATAGACATAAAGGTTTTTAAGGTAGATAATTAAAATATTGACCGACCATATTGATTAAGCATATGCTCTTGAAATAGAAAGAAGTGTCTTAAATTATTTTTGGATATGTATATAATAGAGTCTATGTATATAGAGTCATTTTCTAAAGAAATATTTAGATTTTGGCTGTAGATAATTTTGACCTCTCTTACGAACTATCAAAACAATCATATTCTAAATTTCAAAAACTATTTCTTGATTTGTAGTCACATTAATTCTTTCTTTTATTAAGTATAGCTTTGCTAAATATTAATTAAATTACTTGCAAATTTGGTAATTAACACAGCTATATTATTCTGATGTAATTAAATTCGTAGTAGTTCTGTTTTCTGTGGAATTTATTGTACAAAATCTAAAATGTATTTCATATTTTTTTAATATACCAAGTTCAATTTGCCATTTTTGTTTCATATTACCTTATACGTTTCTACGACTAACAAACAACCAAAAAAATTAAATTGGTGATTATATTCTCCTATTAATAATAATGATGTTGACTTTGAGACTCAAAAATATACCATAAAAAATATAGCCATCATTACATTATGCTCTGATTATATATATGTAGATAAAAATAATATTTGAACATAAAAAATGAGTGCAGTAGATTTTAGTTTAAACGAAATATGTAACATATTTTTTTATGCGTTTATACTTTTTATAGTGTCTACAATTCTATGTCTATTAATCGAATTCGAACATATTTTTAAATCAAGGGAATAAATATACAAGTCAATAAACAAATGTTAAAAAATAGTGTGTAGATTATTAAATGAATGAAATCATTGTTGATACTCTAAAAAAAGCATAATAAGTTGATAACGAATTTAAATTGTGCAAAAAACCGGCTAATAAAAAACTTGAATTTAGATAAAACAAATTTGAAATATACTGTGTCACAAATTTATAAGATTCATAGATATTTTTCAACATTCTTCTAACATTATGATGATTTGAGCGTTTAATTTATTAGAAAAAGATTATGTCATTTTTGAAATTCTGTTGGAAGATAATGGAAATGTAATATATCACCATAATATATTTTCGGTTTTATTTCAATTTTTCCTTTAAAATTTTGACGGGGATATTTCCGAATAACGGGCCCGAGCTTTTAAGATGACGTCATTACGTAACGGTACTTTCTGACGTCAGGGCTCTGAATAATGACGTCATTATACCCGCAAACGCCATCTAGTGACCGAAAAATGCTTTATAAATTTAAAAAAAATGCATACTTTTGCCATTTTCTCCTTAACGGTAAATTGTAGGATCCCAAAGACTTTTGTTAGAACAAGTTGATTAAAAAAAAATTCTGAAGCTTTTCTCTATTAAAAAAATAATTAAAAGTTTTTTTTTTCAGAATATAGGGAATTTCATTAGCTACCTACAATTTACTGTTAAGGAGAAAATGGCAAAAATATGCATTTTTTTTTTAAATTGTAATGCATTTTTCGGCCACTAGATGGCGTTTGCGGGTAAAATGACATCATTATTCGGAGTCCTGATGTCAGAAAGTACCGTTATGTAATGACGTCATCTTAAAAGCTCGGGCCCGTTATTCGGAAGTACAGCCAAATAATAAATTATAATATGATTTTTAATAAAAATGTAATTAATTTTAAAATGTTGTCATATTTTACTGATCAAGGTTAACTTTAAATAAGGAAATAAATTCATGATGACAAAATAATGATTTTAATATTTAGTTAGGAAATTTTGTGATAATTTTTTGTTTTCGAAAAGATTAGCTTACAGGTTCTTTTTGAAACTAAAACGAAATAAATATATTTATATTTAAATGTGTTAAAATTAACCCTTTTGTCATATCGAGAAGACTCGTTAAATATATTAGACATTAAAACGTATACATTAATATTCAATAAGGCCGTTAAATAGATATTACCAGGTTATGTGAAGGCTCCCTGAATTTAGGCCGCGTGACTTTAGACCGCGATAAAAACTGACTTTAGACCGCGCGGCCTAAAGTCATTTTGGAAAATTTTGGAAAATGACTTTAGGCCGCGCTTGGAAAATGGAACATTTTTTTGAGAAACGAATACACCATTGATTAAGAATGACTTTAGACCGCCTTCATTTTGTTCTACGCGGCCTAAAGTATATGCCCCGTATATGAATTAATTTCGGACCTTTACACATACATGGCAATGCATGCAAATGTAGTGAATATAAATGGGTGTGGTTTTTTTTTTGTGACAGCTGATACATACCTCTTCTAAAATTAGTTGAGATTAGAACGCGGTTGAAACAACAACATAATTTTTAGTTACAGAGAAAATGTCGAATTTCGTACCAACAAAACAGCATTTACGGGAAGTTTTACTTCATTATTTTATTTTGAAGAAAAGTGCTGCTGAAACATACCGTATTCTTCTTGAAGCTTATGGTGACGATGCTCCAGCGAGTACAACTTGTAAAGAGTGGTTCCAACGCTTTAAAAATGCTGATTTTGATGTGAAAGACAAAGAACGTCCAGGACAGCCGAAAAAATTTGAAGACACCGAATTGCAAGCACTGTTGGATGAAGATGATACACAAACGCAAGACAACTGTTTCCAAGCGCTTACATGCAGGAAAATGGGTGCCACATGAATAGACTGAGAGACAAATAGAAAATCGAAAAACGGTCAGTGAAATGTTACTTCAACGACACAAAAGAAAGTCTTTTTTGTATCGAATTGTGACTGGTGATGAAAACTGGATTTATTTTGAGAATCCTAAACGGAAAAAATCATGGGTTACACCAGGGGAACCACCAACATCGACTGCAAGACCAAATCGATTTGGAAAGAAGAGAATGCTCTGTGTTTGGTGGGATCAGAAAGGTGTGGTGTACTACGAGCTATTAAAAACTGGTGAAACTGTTAATACAGATCGCTACCGACAGCAAATGATCCATTTAAACCATGCATTGATCGAAAAACGAGCAGAATGGGCAAGAAGACATGGTAAAGCTATTTTGCTTCATGACAACGCACCGTCACACAAAGCCAAACTGGTTCAGGATACGGTGAAAGCACTTGGTTGGGATTTGCTACCCCAACCGCCTTATTCACCGGACTTGGCTCCATCCGATTACCATTTGTTTGCATCGATGAGACACACACTTAAAGAGCAGCACTGTAAAACAGCGGAGGAAGTCGAAAAATGGGTCTCTGAATGGTTTTCATCAAAAGAGGAACAGTTTTTCAGGCGTGGCATTCACAAGTTGCCAGAGAGATGGGAAAAATGTATAGCTAGCGATGGCAATTATTTTGAATAAAGTATTTTTGTTTTTACTTCTAAAATTATTTTGTTTTTTTCATTAAAAAAGATCGGAAATTAATTCACATACCTGGTATACTATTCCTATCTAAAATACAGAAATAACTTATATAATTCGAGTCTAGAAAGAAAATTTCATGATATTTACTAGTTAGATTTGCAATCCAATTTAAATTAATATGTGAAAAGATCAAATAAAGCAAAAACTATAAATTGTGCAATTTTTAACCATGCACTTGTTACGGTTTATTTAAAGTTAAAGTAAGGAATCGTTTTATTGAAAAAAACTGTTTAAAATCATTTTCCATCCCGAAATTTTTTCATAAATTTAAATTTGTTAACTAATATTATCGACTTCTCAATTAAGAGCTATAATAATATTCAATCACCATAAAATTAATGCTAATTAGAAAAAATATATTTGTCATGAATATTCATTAAATTTTATTTAAAAAGAAATCAATGATAATTTATTAAATTTTTACATATAAAAATAAGAAGTTGCTTGCTTTCGATTCATATAAGAATTTCAGTTTTGTCTTTTATTCCGACTAATATTTCAGTTTTGTCTTTTATTCTGACTAAAATTTCAGTTTTGGCTTTTATTCTGACTAAAATTTCAGTTTTGTCTTTTATTCTGACTAAACTTCAAAAACAAAACTCTTCATATATTTTTTATGAGATTTTCCAGCTTTTCAATAATTAATACAACGAAAATTCTCCCACTCTATCTTCGTTTTCGTTTAGAATGAAGAAAGCAAATAATAAATAAATTATTATAAGAAGGAGATTTCATCGATAATTTTTAATCGCCAATATAAATTTCAACAAAAGCTAATATAAAATTTTATAAAATCATTTTTGAAAATCTCTTTAAAAGTTCGACAAAAAAAAAGCCAGATTATTTTGAAAAGTGTCTTATTTTTGTTATATAATTTTTCCGTTTTAACATCTGTTGAATTTATAAATTTTCCAATTGGATGGAAGTGAATATATACGAAAGATATTTTTAAACATATATTTCTATGTTTGTTTATAAATGCCATAAAAAATGTGCGAATTTAATATTAACATTAAATAAGTAAACACAGAAAAAAATATTTTTTGCTCTTTTGGCTTGACATATTTAAAAAAATTCATGAAGGACGAATAAATTAAAAAAAAAAGTTTTTATAAAATTTTATAATAATCAAACTTTAAATATTTTGGCTGGAAAAAAAATTAAGAGAATATACCGTATTTATAGTTTTGAATTATTCTTTTATTGTTTGAGTCAATTGTACTAGCACAATTCGTTACAATATTCACAAACAACAAAATTGGGTGTATTTTTGAAAACTATTCAAGCTCAAGGATAAATATTCACGAAGTCATTGTTGATCTGTTAAATTATTCTTGTTGTACCTCCAGATGATAACTAGATGCTTTAATTTTCCCGCAATTATATAAATTTGTCATAAAGTGTAAGTGACATTACATAATAAGATTCCTTCTATATCGAACGGAAATGAACAAAAACGACTAAGCATCTAAGGATTCATTAATATCCCCATAATTTTGGCATAATAGTATTTTAATAGTAAATATTAAATGAAATTTTCAGTAAATTTTTTTTTGGCAGAAATGCCGAAAATTCCCTGTAAACATAATTTAAAAAAATATTTAAGTCATATAAGTGTATTTTTATTTAAAAGTTTGTTTGAAATTTGCAGAGCTCTTTAAAATATTAATAATTATATTATTAATCAAATAAATCTGTTTGCCGTTTCGATAATGATTCTTTGAACCTTTTCGAAAACATTATTGTCGAAATTATACATATATGTATATTCAAAATTAAAGAATTTTTATATAAGATAATTTTTAAGTAGTTAATTATAACAAAAACCACTAAAAAAGTCTTTTAAAGATCCTTTCATAAATAATAAAAATATTTACAAAAAAAAATTTTTTTGTAATGGGACAAGAATTTCTCATAAATTTTAAAATAAATTTCTTTAAAAAAAGTTATGTAGCCCAAAATTCAAGACAACAAAAAACACACATATATAATCATCTTAATTTGCCGCAGTTTTTATATACATCCTTCGAAAGCTTTTATAACAATAAAAATTATTGTACCCACAACGACAAATTTTATGTATCTAATCATAAATATAGTGGAAAAAAGATAAAAAATAATATTTAATAAATATTTAAACAAGTATTTCTTTTTGCCGGGTAAACAAGTTTACATTTTTTTGTTATTTTGATTATTTATGTAAAATTTATTCCAATCAATGAACCAGTCATTTTTAATTCCATTTAAATATATATATAAAGATATTATTTGAATAAAAATATGTATGACAAAACATTTTATTCAATTTTGAAAAACAAAAGAGAAGAAGTTATAAATAAACAGTGATGACAATTTAACACTTACAAAGTTTATTTAGAAAATGTAAATTTCACATACAATTTTGTTCATGTGGCATAGAAACGTGCAAGGATAATAAATTGTAAATTGAAAACAATTTTAGGTACTTTTTATGCATTTAGCTTAGAGGATTAGAGAACAATAAAATATATATCAATTAATTTTTTAAATTAATATCTGAAGTATGAAACTATATTATGCAGATAATTGTGGCAGGGGATCGGTGTATAGTTTAATTTAAAAAAATAGTTCGTTTATGCATTTGATATCTGAATCAATATGTTTCTAATACCTAGTTGTCAAGGTTTTTCATTTACCATTGAGTAATATCTCGTACGTAAATTAGAATTAGACAAATGTCATTCCCAATACTAATAAACTGTTGAGTGGGAAAATGAATGAAAGTTACTAAATGGCAAAAATCATTATTATGATTACACAAGTTTCGAAGACTGGTTCAATAACCAATACTTACTAAAAACTTTGCCAGTTTAACAAATCTTTAAGTGGTAATAGTTCTAACATCATTAAATAATTTTTGATATTAATATAAATTCAACTTTAATAAAAAAAGATAACTTTTCAAAATATCAAACAAACGTAACAAAAACTTAACTGATTAACTTTTCATTGCCATTTTAGATAAAATTTTATAGCATTGGATTATTATTATTTTCAACTAAATATTTAAATTCCAATAACATTTTCAATGTTACATAAATTCAAAATGTGGGAAACTAAAAAAATCAATATACAAATTATAAAAACACTAACAAGTTACAAAAACAAGTTGAATTGTTTTTAAAATAATTAAACCAGTCAACATTATTCAGTTTACCATAATAATATATTAAAATATTACAAAAAGAAAGAAATGTGTAGAAATGTAAAAACACTTGTCACAAATTATGTCGTTCAGTGTTGAAAAGAACATGTGAGCCGACATAAAAAACAAGAACCAGAAAAAAGAAACTAAACTATATTATTATTATTACAATAATAAACATTGAAGTAAAAATAAATACGGATTTTGCCACTTGAAAATTCATACACAATTTTGATTCTCTTCTGTATTACACTTGTTACGTCATCGGTCCTACACGTCACATTTCTAAAGTGCGACTGAAGGTTTTAATGATGCATTTTATACAAATCAGAATCGTTATATTTGAACAAGTTACAATTTTACAAATGAATGAATGAAAATGTATAAAAAAAGGAAGGGAAAATATCAATTGAAGAATCTCGTATTTCACTAATTGACGACAGTGCAAAATGTGTAATTTAATACATAGAAAGGATATAGTCAGACTACAAATTTGCTTTAAAAGATTTCAAGATTTTAAATCTTGCAAGTTTTATAGTTGACGAAAAGTTGTGAAATTATTTTTTTGTGGAGTCGCATTTTTTGATACTTTACTTTAGATACTTAAGACATCGTTATTATATTGGATGATTCACACAATTTGATTCAAAAATTTGGTGTGCTTAATTTCTTTTCGCAAACAGAAAAATGTACAAAATTTTGAATTTGAATAAATTTAATTTTAGAAATGAATCATTATGCAAATTAATCTTGATCCAGATAAATTTAGTGTATCAACCACTTTAGGAAATCCGAATTTTATCTAACTTTTTGAAAATTAAAAATTGATGAAGAAAATTTATAATTACTTGGGGTATTCATTAGAAATACTATGGCTATAATTGAGCTCAACTGAAAATTCGCTATCAATTTTGTTCAAAATAGTTCGTCGTTAAACCAAGACCAAGAATTATCATCTTCCCCATTTACCAAACTGTCAAAATTTAAATTATTGATTAAGTGATCTCAATATTGTAAATTAATATGGCCCGCCAAATTCTTAAAATTCATTTTTTGGACCAAGTAAAAATAAGTTTGATTTAAAAATTCGCTGATCGGTGATTTAAAAATTTAAAACTATAGCATTTTTTATGATTTAAATATGTAATTTAAACAATAAATCCATTTTTAATATTCTTTTTTTTTTGAAAATATGTATAAACTTAAATATTAGATTCCATTTTGTTGATTCTATTAAATATTTAATATTTTTTTAATGTTTTTTATTTATAATAACCTAAAAATTTATTTTAAGAAAAATAGATTTGACACACTAACAACTATGTATAAATATTTTCGTTTTCGATGTATATATAACCCAGAAAATTATAAGCTCAAATCATTTCGTTGGCAATTTGATGTTCCAAAAAGAGAAATTATGATTCCAAAGGCAAATATTTCGAAAAATGGATTTTTCCCAATTTCGCAATGATTCATTTTATATTTAGAAATAATTACTTTCAAAAAAGAAAAAAAAATCTAAGAATTCCTATATTTTCCCAAAAGATAAAATTTTGGGGATATGTATAATAAAACTATATGTCACTACTAATTTTTTTCGAAAATTTTTGTACTATACAAATTTTTTGTTGAAATATTTTATGTAAATTTTTATGGAATGGTTTATTTAAGAGTTTGATGCCAAGTAAATATTTTTCTGTTGTATGTTTATTTATTTATAGAAAAATAAATATTGAAATTATATAAATTTATAATATTTAGACTTACCCTGGATCTGGTTGGCCCTCAGCTTCACATTCAATTATAAATGGTTTGTCACTTTCTTTGGATTGTTGTGCAACTTTAAATAATAATTCATCTGTTGGCGGTTGTTTTATTATTTTTGGCGGTGAATTTACTAAAAGTGCAAAAATTTTATTTCAGTATAAATAGATTTTAAATTTTAAATTACACTTTTAATATATAGTAAATAGATAAAGAATATTTAAAAATATGAAAGTAAACAAAAAAACATATTTTCCATAATAATTATCCATAAAAATAATCAATTTTTCATAATTTTTCTTCCCAGAACTTATTTTAGTAATATGAAAACTGATTGAAAATTATAACAATCTGTCGTCTATTATTACCAACAAATTTATAATTTTTCAATTTGTGATTAGAATAAGATATTCAAAAATATGAAATATAATTTAATGGCGTTTTTGTCAGTCTCTTTTCCGTCTTTCATCTTTCTTCGATAGGAACTTAAATTTTGTCGATAGATAGCACTACTAGAAAAACATCAAAACATGTTGGAAAACGCTTGTACTGGTTAGAAAAGCAATTATACGTGCACAATTAAATGGAAAATTATATGATTAATTTTTCTGGCGTTAGAGGCGCTGCAAAGCAAGAAGATTAATTTTTAATGTAATAGTTAATAGGTACTTCATTGGTCCTCGAATTGGTTAATTAAAGGCAGCTACACATGTTCCGGTAGACATCAAAGGTAAAGCTGTAAAGGTCGACCGGGTGTGTGAATTAGCTAGAATATAGAAAATAGATTTTGTGTGCTACCACAGTAATACATCTGAGATCTACCGGAATGTGAGTGGCTGTCTTAATAAAAAAAGAAACAATTATATATTTTCTAAACTGTCAATATTTTTATTTGATATTGGAAATAAAGGAAGAGACCATTATTATGAAACTAGTCAGTAGCTCAGCTGTGCAATTTCATAGTATACATAATTTTTTTGTTTTGTATCAGAGAAAGTTGCTAGCAAGAAAAAGTCTTTGATATTTTAAATTAATTTAAATTTTGTGCTACCGAATCTAATCAATTTCAATTTGAATATTCTTTCATTTTTGTATTTGTCAGCCATTATAAAAAAATATATTTTTAAATAGATTGGAATGAAAAATTTTTTTTCGTGACTTTTATAACATAAAAAAAACTCTATAAAAACAAACTTTGACTCCGCGTCTTTACAATAAATTTAAGTCTCATTCTTCAAAAGCAACTTTTTATATATATGTACGAGTATAAATTTTTTTGATTAATAGTTTAATCAAAAATGATTGCCTGCAAAAATAAAATAAAAAATTTTTTGTATAAGAAACAAATTTCTATAATTTTTTTTTGTTATGCTCGAGTTTCAATTACATAAATTATGAAAAAAATAGCTTCTAAATTATTTAAAATGCTCGTTTGTTATGCAAGTAGCTATAGTTTAAAAGGAAATAAGTAGGTTTCATTCACATAAGTATACCTAATATTAAAAATGCTAATTGAGAGATAACTGGAAAAAATATATACTAATTTCTGTAATGTACATGATTTCATAGTATACATACAATTTATGTTTTCTTGGTTTTAAAGATAATTTTTTGGGATAAATTAATTTATATATATTAATTGAATTTTAACAATTTTTAATGATAGTTTATTGAACTAAGCAATTTCAGGGAATCATTACAAAATTTATACTTCACAAAGTAACTAATTAATAGCGTCATGCAGCGCCACACAGTGGACGAAATTAAAATTTATTCATACTTATTCTGTTGTAGTTTTTATTTTGATTTGAAGCGCGTTTATTTTGAAATTATTTAGTCATTTACTATTTATAAACTACAATTTTAAGTTAAAACACCAGTTTAGTCAGTTGGGCGGAAATAACTCCACATAATGGATGATAAATCGTGGAAATTTATGATTTTCTGGAAACCTTTTCACGAAATATGTCAATTCGAAAAATATTGGCATAGAATTAGAAAAAGTGTTGAAAAAAATAACAAAAAAGAATTTTTTATTTATTAATTATAAAACAGATAGCGATAGTAGCAAAAGATACATTGCTATAACAAAAATTTAAATTTCTTCATAAATTAATTTTCCATTTAAATATTTCTCATTTAAATTTCAGTAATTTAAATAATAATTTTAACACAATTTAATAATTTAAATTATAAACCCTGAAACTTCTTATTTATGTTTGTTTCCTTAATTATTATCAAAAACAAAATTATGTTATAAACTTACTTAGAGCTTGAGTAGTGCCTAAGGCAACCACAATTAAAACGGCAAAAGAACACATATATCGCCTCATTGTTGTCATTTTTTTTCCTTTTCAAGGATTTCAGATTATTCCACTTTGCCCCTTTTTCCTGTCTTTTACTTAATTTAGTGAACAAAGAAAGAAAGTTTCTTAGAAGAAAAACAACTCAATAAACGAACAAAAAATTATCACAAACGGAGAAAAAGGATTCTCTTTTGAATGAAAACAACTGGTGGCAATGATAAAATTTTGTTTAATCCTGTAAAGAAAAGAAGAAAAAAATTAATAAGAAAATTGTTTAAAACTATTTTTTGTTATTGAATAAAATTTAAAGTTAAATTCTAATTTAATTAAATTTACTACAAACTAACAAGAAGGGGAGAGGCTGGTGATATTTTAAGGTAAAAGTGATAAGTTTCCATTTTTTAATCTAATGACAATATTCGGAATTCGGATTCAGAACTCGTGAATTCATAACAATAATGATAATACATTATTGCTCAGATAAATTTGGCTAATTCACCTTAGTTACCATATACATATACTATTTATTTGGTGATTTCCTAGAGAAATCAACAATAATGGCGTCAAATTTCAACCTGACTTTTCTCTCTATTGCCTTATTTTTGTAACCCTAAATGAAACAACAAATTCTTTAATCCGCTTATATGGAGCAGATTAAAGTGTAAAGACCGTCATTAATGTTCTTTGCTGGACTTTTCCCCAATAAAATATTTAGTCATAATACTAGAATGACCTCAACAAATAAAAAAGCATACTTAGTAGCTAGGTAATAAGAAAAATGTTATTGGATCCATATTATAGTTAAGTATCATTTAAATTTGATTATGGTAGAAACTTATTACATAGTATTTTTTTCAATTTTATTATTCGCATCATATTCAGAATTTGCAAGACCTCATTTAATTTTAATAGATAAATTTTCAATTCAGATTTTTAAAGCATTTATTCCCTCTAATTCCGTTTAATTATAGTACATTTCATAGTTAATAATAAATCAAAATTTTGATTACTATTAAAAAGTATTACTGTCTCTATCTAATGAACTAACTTAAAATTACTTTGATTACAGAGTTGAGTAAAATTAGTAATGAAAGTAAATATTAATGTATTCAAAACAAATATATAACAGAAGTCAATTTCGCTTTTTATAGCCAACTAGTCGATGATTTGAATTAATCTATATTTACTTTATTACTGTATAAAGAGTAATAATTACTGTACAAATCGTAATAATTACTGTTACAAAGAGTAATAAGTAATGAACCTATGTAAGTAATTATAACTATTATCAGAACAATTTCCCTTCAATGGCCAAATCAGATTTGAACCATTCATGTAATATACAGTACAGACATGATCTTGTAATAAATGTATTATCCCCAAAATGGGTAACTAATTTTTACATACAATTTTTCAATTAATGTAACTAAATTTTATATTTTTTAAAACAAAATCTTCTTAAGAGCGCAGGTCTTTAGATTAAACTGATATTTGTATTAGGCGCAATAAAACTATAGTGGTTCTTTTTCTATTTCTTGAAATATTCCGGAAAATGCAATATTTCACTGTCACTGCATTTTAAAACCTTAATAAAATCTATATTAAAAATGTATTTTTTTTATAAGTACATACATATTATACCTTTAAAAAATAATACATATAGTAAATCAAAAAACAAAACATAAAACAAAATAAGTAAGTAAATACGTGAATATATATATTTAATTGGGTGCTAATTGAATTAGTGACATGAAACATTATGGATTGCAAAAATATTATGTATATATTTTTTTTATAAATTTTAGTTTAACACAACCAATTCAAATTAAAAGTTATTCCGAACAAAAAAAAATTTGTAAAAAAGTGGAAAAATTAAGTTTCTTTTTAATAAAAATTGTGAACATATAATTTTTGTTATGTAAAAATTTATAAAGTTTTCAATTAATTTTTTCTTGATTTTTGCATATAAATGTAATTAAATTAATAGAATAAAAATGGATTTTAAAAATATGTTGCAGAAAAATGTTGGAAATATGAAAAGTTAGTCATAACTTTGTTTTTTACTTTTCATTATTTAATTGAATTACGAATATAATTCTTTTTTTTTCTTTTTTTTTTAATTTAAATCATTTGAAATTTTTAATATTATAGGTAAACTGCCATCAATTCCAAATATACCAAAAATGCCAAAAATCAAATCACGAAAAATATTTAATTTAAATCGTTCAAAAGAAAATGTTTCCAACGATAATGATAATTTTACATCAAGTCATTTATCAATTGGACCACCTTTAACATCATCACAATTACAATTACCAGTACCATCATCAACAATAATTAATCGATCACCAAGTCGAATATCAACAATTTCATCATTAGTTGAAGGTAACGAACAAATTGATTATAATATATCAGATAGAAATCATCAACGTCATATTCATTTTGATGATCCAAATAATGATCCACAAAAATCACAATTACGATTTACAGAACGTTTAACAAAACAATATAAAGAATTATCTGAATTTAAATTTAGTCATATTTTTGGTAAAAAGACAATTGTCCGAAAAACTGAAATACATGTTGATATGTATAAACAAAGTGTTGAAGAACAAAATAATGAATTAAAAGCGGAACGTCGTATATCAAAAGATTATGATATTGAATTTAGAACAATACCAGCTACTAGTAGGAATATTGCTGATGAACCACAAACACCACTAACAAATTTCCAATCTTTACAACGTATACCATCAACATCATTTGGTTTTCAACAAACCCAACTACGATCTCCATCGAATATACGATCAACAAATGAAATTAAAAATATTTCACCTGATACACCACCACCATTATCTAAAAGGAAAATTTTTAATCCGCAATATGATGAAGCTGCAGAAGAAGCCAGAAAAGAGGAAAAATCTATATGGAAAATCAAAAAATTTAAGAAAAAATCATCTATTAAAAATAATAATGATGATGCCAGCGGCAGTGGTAGTAGTGACATTCAAAAGAATTACACTAAATCGAAATCATTAAATAATATTTTTAAAAAGTTGTCATCTTTTGATGAAACAACAAATGATGATTCTACTAAATCACCACGTAAATCAAGTATGTGGAAGCTCACACGACCAATTCGTGTTAAGGTATCAACAGAAAATATACCGAATGAATCAAATAGTACGCAAGATTCTGAATTTATGAAACAATTTAATAAAATTGTTGGTAAATCATCAAAAATAAAAAATTTAATTGCTAAAGAAACCTCTTCAACAAATGAGAATATACCGCAACAACAAACCGAATCGCATGATCCAAATAAAACTAAAACAATGGAAGAAATTGAATCATTTGGATATGGTAGAAAAAATTTAAAATTTATTAATATGTGGAAAGTACGAAGACGACGAGAAATACGTCGAAGTGAACCATTCCCACTTAATAGAGGAGAGTCCCAAGATGAGGATTCTCAAGATGATACAACGAAATCGTCTGGTATGTGGCAACTAAGAAGAGCAACTAGAGTTAAAAGTGTTTTTAATGAAGGGGATCCTATTGACGATTCTAAAAAACCTCAATTAGCTGAAATAACAAAATCGTTGATGACTTTGTTCAAACGTAATCAAATTTCTAATGAACCTAATTCGGCAAACGTGGAGAAACATGAGCAAAAGAAACGTAAAAGTTTTTGGAAAAAAGATAAGACTGTAGGGCCGACAGAAAATAATGAATATAATGAGACATGTATGGAAAGTAATAGTCCAATTACTTATCCGCAACATGACAATCCTGGTCAAAATCGCAAATCGAAAATTCGTCAAGCAATTGGACAAGAATTAGATGATACAGATTGGAAGAATATTAGTCCAAACCAAAAATATTTACGAAATGAAAATGTTGCGGTAAACGAAGAAAGTGTGGTAGATGTATACAGAGAAAATCAAACATCAAATGTCCAGACAAAATCAATTGCATTACAACATAAACCAATACAAAATTATACTAGTAATGTTGTAACCAGCAATGATTTAAAAAATAACTTACATTCTATGGATTCTTTTGAATCATGTAGTGAATATTCCGACCATGATTCAATGGAAGCCATACAAGGCCTTAATAAGAATTTGTCAGTGAGTAGGCAAAATATATTGTCAACTGCATATGCAAGTGATTCTGACGACGATGATGTAATAACTACATCAGGATTTATGCATAATCAACCAACATCAATGCAATGTGCTGAAATTGAACCGACTATAATAATTGTTAGTAAACCAGTGCCATCAATTTTACAATATGAATCAGTTATTCAACAACAGCGAATATACCCACCACAACTGGCATTAAATGAATCTTGCACTACAACACAAAATTCAGCACCTTCAACATATTCACAACATTTGAAATTACCAGCTCCAGTTGTTTTACCTACTCCACCATTACCTAAACGACAATTCTCTCCACCAATAGTTTATCAACCAGATATTATAGTTAGTAGGCCACATAACTCATTACCTACATCCAGATCACCTTCGCCACCCTTACCACCAACTTCTTTACCACCAGAATTATCACCTCCACCAAAATCACCTCCAATAATTCCGGCGCCAAAATCACCTACAGCAATTTCACCGACAAAATCACCTCTAGGAATTTCACCTCCGAAATCACCACCAGCTGTTCCTACATCGCCTCGACCACAAATTTCAATTATTTCTAAACTTTCTCCAGTTTTACAACAAACCGATTTAAATATAGAAAATAAATCTCAGTCCAACCATAGCCGTAAACCATCAATGGATTCAACTAATTCAGAACCATTAACAGCAGATAATTTCCGAAATCATAATGTCATCGAGATGAAAAAAATTGAAGATACTTTAGTAGAGCAATGTAATTCATTTAACATATCAAATTTAAAAGAAGGTGATTCATTAAAAAAGTGGAAAAGTACTGATATATTTAATGGCAATGATCAAATATTTGACGACTTTGATGATGAACTTAAGAATGAACCAATAATAATATATGAACCAATAATAACAACCTCAGGAGCAATTTCAAAGCCTGAACACAAAATGCCTTTAAGTCACGGGAAATCTAATTCTGACCTAAGTCAGCCTAGCGGAGTACCTGTTTCACTAGAAAAGCATAAAATTATTAAACCATTAGTTAAACAAGGGTCATTAAGAAGACAATTTTCTGAGGAAAAAGATGCCGAAGATTTGAACAAAAAACGTAATGTTAATAAAATGATATCACGTTTTGATCCAGAACGTTTTTCCAGTCGTCGAAGTATAAAATACGAACCAATTCAAATTAATTCTACAACTACTGAAAAGAAAGATAGTGAAAACAAATTTATTTCCAATGAAGTGTCTATAGTAGTATCACATCATAGCCCAACAAACTTAAATTTAAATAGATCGTCAAGTTTGGACGTTGAAATTGATAATAATGATCTTGAATCGAGGGCTGGCTCGACAACAGAAGATGATAGTGATAATACTGATTCGGGAGACTTATATATTGTAAGGCCACCAACAGTCTTGGAAAGGAAACAGCCATCTGATAGCAATGATAATAAAGTACAGAAAACCGCTGAAAATAGTGTAAAATTAGCATCAGAAAGAAAAGTGGCTCCGCTGCCGCCATCTGCAATACAATCAACGACAGCAGTGGCTACTAATAAGTTAAGTAATCAAAATGAAGACAATCGTATAAGAGTGGATCAAAAACAAACCAACGATAACAAACCTGTAATAAAGGATCCAACTAAAATTCAATCTGTCGAAGACAGCAATGGAAACAAACAAAATTTAAATATTAAGAAGAATATTTCGCAAATAAAGCAACAATCAGAGGATAATTTTTATTCATTGGATTACACAGAAAGAGATGGTAAATTCAATTTAATTTTTTTTTATTAAATAACTTTTTTCTTATTGTACAGAAACCGTACAAGGATATCCTCTGGATGGAATGAGTCTAGTAAAAGAAGAATATTCAATTGATTTATAAAATATATTTTTTGGCTTAACCTTATAAGGAAAATATGTTAAAATAATGTTAAAAATAAATTTTAAAATCCTATAATTTTTGTCATTTTTATTTAAAAGTTATTTTTGAGAATGTTTGATTTTTATTGTTTATCGAATATTAAAAAAAAAATATTTTAAAGATATCAAATAATTTTTCATAGTTATAGCATTTAAAAAAAGAAAAAACGAGCAAACCAGAAAAAAATGCGGTACAACAAAAATTTAGGGATAAAATGATTACAATAGAGTCTACAGAGAGTCTAAGAAGCAAAAGCGCAAACAAACACCCCTTTGCATATTACTTATTAATATAATACAAAAATTAGCAGCTGCATTTGTTCCCACGAGCCCCGAGTCTGTTTAATAATAATAATAAATTTGTGCATGGATAAATGTTTAGTTAGATGATTTTTGTATAATTTGTTCAGCATGTTTAATAAAATAATTTTAATTTACGTTATACATTTTTCTGGCTGTCTCAGACTATGATTTATTTTGCGCCAATCAGAGAGAAAGAAGTATGACTTCTTTATTTTTTTTATATTAATTGTTAATAGTTAATCAAATAGAGTATTTTTGACATTAGAACGAAAAGGATAAGTGTAAATACTTATCGTTTCTAAATTATCTGTCAAATATACAAATTTTCTGTAGAAAATTTTATAAAAAAAAAATCTCATGGCATTGATTAACAAATTTTTCAGTAGATCCAGCAAACCCCTATAATTTATTTAAAGAAACGTTTAAATATTAAAATAGCTTAATTTAAAAACTAAACATTTTCGATTTATCAAAATGGGCATATATAATAAACATTAATAGTTACAGTATACAAACAGGAATAAATTACTTTTTTTTTGTGGACAGGATCATCAATGTGGGGGTGATTTTTTCTCATACCATTATGTTTTTTTCTAAAATCCTGGTTTTGAACACAGAATAAATCATTCAAGAAAAAGCAATAACCAGCACCAAAAATCATTAAAAAAATAATTATTCACTAATCAGAAATAAGGATACTAAACATTAATTTTGGGCACACAATAACACGCAGAGGGAAAAAGGATATTTATTTTTACTATATTTGAATAATTTGTTACGAGTATCACGAAAAAATCGAATCGAAAATTTTTAAAATCAATATTTTTTTTCTATACTTTATTCTGCAGGACGAAACCAAAACCGAACAAAAAAAAAACGATTCTAGCTTAAATATTAAATCGTATTGATATTCAGAACAAAGATAAAAAATATTCCAGATTTTGAATAAAAGAATATATTTATGTATG
Source organism: Empis stercorea (assembly GCA_949752835.1). NCBI lineage: Eukaryota > Metazoa > Arthropoda > Insecta > Diptera > Empididae > Empis > Empis stercorea. The sequence goes on from OX457087.1 coordinate 40,129,835, forward strand.
TTTAATTGGATTTTTATGATATCGATGGTGTAATATGTAATTAGTCAAACCAAAAAATTGTAATACCCATCCGTCTATACGTATAGATAGAGATATCGCGTGTAAAAAAAACATTTTCCAGGGCATGGGAATTAATGTCAAGGGAGATTTTTGTATTAAAAAAAAATCATTTTGAAATTTTATACAAATACGTTTTACCAGTGTGTCGTCGTCGTTTTGAGTAAAAACAAACCCAAAAAAACAAGCGGTAGACAATTTTTTTTTGGTTAAGGGTTTTTTTTATAACCCGACATTTTATTGCTAATGAAATTAAATTACAGAAAATTTAATTTGTTTAAAAGAATAGAAATTAATTTTCAAAAGAATTTTAATTCAGGGAAGGTGTTAATCACATTGTAACTGTGGGCGTTAGCAAAAAATTTAAATAAACTTACTACTCTATTCACGATCTATGCACGCCCGTTCTTTGAAAACGTTATTAGTTAGAAATGGGCTCATGACGTTTTCAAATGACGACATTTTATTAATAATATATAGTTCATCATATTGTAAAGAAAATATATATATTTTTTATAATTAAATATTTAAATAAATAAATAAAAATAAATTGAAAAATAAAAATTAATTTAATTAAAATAATTAATTTAATTTAATCATTTAGTTATTTTGCAAGAAAAAAAAAGTAAAATTTAATTAATTTAAATAGGATTCGAAGAACAAAAAAAAATTCTGTTATTGGATTATTAAATTAAAATTGTACAAAACTTTTAGGAGTTCAAAGTTCATGAGCAAAACGAAAACGATAACCTTACGAATAATCATTAACCCGTCACTATATACTTATTTTTGTTCTTTTGTTATGATTAAAAAGTAGAAAAGAAAATAATAATAAAATTTCACATCATAACAAATACTTTAAATTAATTAAAGTGAATGACAAACGATATTATAACTTTCCAGAGAATTTTAAATATTAATATAAAAATACAACATATGTTTTTTACAATGACATTTGAACGCGGCAACGCGTCAAAAAGTTGAAATCGATTGAACTTTTCTGCGGCAAGAGCGTCAAGCGCCTCGCGAAAACGGAGAGTTTATCAGCTTCTATACATTTCCATACATTTGAACTTTTTTTTGACATTTCACAACTTCTGCGTCACACGCGTCAGCATCACGAGCGGCGAGAGTAACTGAGGGGTTAATCCTTTGAGTCGGCGCGTACACAATAGTATTACGATTACGATTGATTAAATGTAAATTGCAAAGTTAGCCTTATCATTTTTCGCTTTGAGGATAGTGATATCTATATCTATTATGTATACTTAAGTATATATTTTTATGAATATTTAAATTTTTCCAGATATGAAAAAAGTAGATCTTAAGATTGGACATGTGCATGGAATTGAATCTCATTACATTTAGTCTTAGACACCGAAAATGAAATTTGTTCCAATTTTAAATATAAGTATGTCATGTTCAATATAAAAAATAATGATCAAAAATGTTTACGATTGATTAAATGTAAATTGCAAAGTTATATTAAATTAAAATACTTATAAAAAGCTATATTAATTATTTTGAATTTAAATACTTAAATACTAGTATACATAGGTACAGGCCAAAATTATATTTTGTAATAAAAATATTTTTATCAGAAATTTATAAAAGAAAATTCTATAATCAAATTAGACATTAACGGCTACAAACTACAAGAATTTCCTCTAACTTTAATTAAAACACTTATCTATAATTAAAAACATATATTTGCGAATCCCTAAATGTTAAAACGATGAGATATATTTAAGTATTTATTAATTAACGACATAAATTACTACATATACATCATACATTACATTAATTAAATTGAATTAAACTTTTTACAAAACTAACATAACATTGTTTAAATCTAGTTTTGTTGCCTCTCTATCTATACCTATCTATTCTAGGATTCTCCCTTAAACTTTAGGTCTATATTTCCATGGCACGCAATCCCTTGAGTCACACCCAACTGAGCTTCAAACTCTTGCTAATAATAATTTCACATATAAAATGGAAAACATATTTTATATAAGTAATTGAACAACAAAAAGAATGAAAGTGTCAATTCATATATTTATGGATTTTGTCATGTTTTATAATCATTAATTTTTTATTTTTATATGTTCTTCTTTTTTTTCTTCTCATGATGTCAATAGTTTATAAATTGAATCTTGCAATATTTTTACCATCATCTTTCCACATATATACATAATAAAAAACCTCACATAAAAAATTATAATTTATTTGTAAAGGTTTGCGGTTATGAAATAAAATAGTTATTTTGCACAAAATAAAAAACTATTAAATATTAAAAATAATTATTTAGTTGAAATATACTTACAAATAATTTTTCAAAAACTTTCTAAATTTCAATGACAACACTGTAGGTGCTATATTTTTTATCTGTTTTCTTGTTGTCTAAATTTGAAAGTTCAATATTTGAATTATAGTTAAGTATATAAATTGAGTTTTTGAAAAATAAAAAATAAATCGTGTTTAAGTTAATAATTTAAATTTTAAACAAGCGTTTCTTTTTAAGGTCATGTTCTTATTAGAAAAAAAAGACAGATAGGTAAATTTTTCAAAATAGATTTTTATTCTAGCTTATTTTCATAATAGAAGATTTTTCCCAAATAATATTTAACTTTTTAGTTGACTTAACACATTGCCGACCGCTTGGAGATCTGTGCATTTTGTAAAATGGCAGTGCACGACCGATCGGGGAGATCTACCCGTTGACCAATGTAAATATATGCCATATTGGATTCTAGTTGATAGTACAGTCATGTGGAATTCTTGACTTACACTTTGTGTATATAAAATAAATAAAAATTAATTTACATAATTCTATTTCTTTCAATGTTTATAAATGTGTAATTGTTGTTTATATTTGAGAACTTCACTATAGTTATCGCACGCAAAAAAATGCGTGCGAAACATTCAGACGCAATTTGTGCTGTCGGCAATGTGTTAAGTATTGATTTTAGATTTTGAAATTTTCTACTTAGATTATATTACTAACGTGGGTAAAAGTTTGTAGGACAATTTTCAAATATAATAATCGGACACATCCTATAGTCTTGGTGCTAATTGAAAATTTATTACTTGACGTTTTTTTATTTAACACAAAATTAGTAGAACAATTAGCAGTAAAGTAAATTAATTATTTTCATAATAATCCTCACATTTAATTACTGATGGTGCTCGTACACTATGAGCGGCTATAAAATCCATTATTTATAATCAACTGGAAATTAGTTCGACTATAGTAATTCGCTTGCATCAATATCAATGTTGTTGATATTGTCGTGATTTAGTAAATAAAACCGATTTCTATTATGACAGGATAACTTCTCGGACAACTTCATGCCAAAGAATTTTTTTCTTAGTGTTTATTACTTAAAACAGCCATTGTTGTGATATTGCTCTTAGTAGAAAATGAAGAAAAAATTGTCTTAGATGTATTTTGGCCCAACTAAGTACTAAGTATGTATCAGTACAGTACTAAGTAAAATAATTAGTGATAAATTAAAATTGAAACAAATTGTCGGAAAAATGGTATTTGAATCATACATTTTGTAAAAATTTCATAAAGTGATCAGATCATTATATTTTATAAAAAATTGATTTAAATTTTACAACTTTAGCTTAAAATACACGACGACTCATATGAAACTGTCACGGCCATAGTATGTTAAAAATACCTACATACTTAATCAATCCATAATATATGTATATTGTATGTATACATACTATTTATTTATTTCAGTTTTAAGTTTTACATTATGTATATTTAAATTTTTCCATGAATCTTACATATTTTGTTAGTTTTAACCAATACATAACTAATCCATAATATAATTCATTAAAGAAAATTGGACAGATAAGCATTTGCTAAATTTTGAAACCAATAAATAAATTAAAATGATTTTAAACAATTAACTGATATATATTTTTGAAATATTGCCAATTCCTAAACTAAATGTGACATTCCACCTCTAGCAATATTAATATTTAAATTGTTTTCTTTCAAAATGTCTATCAGACGCACGTGCTTTTTTTATCGAAGCGTCAAATATTTTTACGTTAATAAATTACAAATTTTCATTGAATTTATTTTATTTTAAATAAAAGGTGGGAAATAAATAAAATTTTATATTTCACAGTAAGATAAATTATACTTAATAATAATAATAAAATTTTAATGATAATTTTTTCTAAAACATTTTTTGTTAATTTTTTAATTTAGAACAAATTTTTATTTACAAATTTTCTTTTTTAATATTCTTGTTCGTTTGTTTTTATGTCAAAGACCTAAAATATAAGAATGTGTAGTGAGATTATAAAATTTATTTTTAAAATTATTAAAATTTAAAGTAATAAAAAATATAAGACATATGGAATGAATTTCGTAATTTTGTTATTAATAAAAAATATAGAAACTATTTTTATATTTAATCATGGCAACATAAAGAAAACCACAGGAAAATTTTTAGTCTTATAATTAAAACAGCAAACTAATTATTTAAAAATCGCAAATAAGATGCCGGGAAAGAGGTACGCCTATTCCCACTTCGGGCTGTTGAGCCAAAAAAAAAAAAAAAGAATCAATCGCAAATAATTGAAGAAAGAAATTTTTCGTTAACTACGCTTAGTTTCAGTTTTTTTAACTATACTTATTAATACTTCTTAGTTTCAGTTTTTTTTCCAAATCCTTTTCGCTGGAAGTTTTTTTTAGCTATAAAATCCTTTTATCTTGATTGCATAAGAACTTTTGTGAAATTCAAATTTATATTTACAAGTTTTTCCACATTATAGTAACACTAATTTTGACATCTATATATCCTACTATAATACTCTTAATCATCAATAATAATATTTTACATAAATTAATTTATTTTAAAGTTTAAAATTAACTCTTTGATCTGTTTTTAGCACATTTCCAACCAATTTGGTAGAAATGTGTATATTAGTTTCACTCTGTCTGTCCGTCCGCCAGTTTACACAAACTTCTACATCTATTATGATAGTTACAAAATTTTGACAATAGATAGATAGTAATAAAATAATAGGTCCAGTAGAACAAAATTTTCTTCTATTCCTTTTTCCAAATTCGAAAATTTCCCCTCCAAGTTCGAAAATTTCCCATATTGAACATCTAATAACTTTTAAACCAACAAAAATTTTTGAGGTCCGTAAAAGCTATAAGATAGCAAAATCTTTTATCTTTCTTGTGAAATTAACAAATTACTTAAAATTTAATTCTTTGTTGTATAAAAATACCTTTATCGTCATACATCTTTTTTTAGTTTCTTTAACACCATGTATTTCCCAAACGGCTTATTATGGAAGGCTGAGAGTTATGTGCCAAAGAGATATCCAAAAATAACTAGAGTCTCTGAGAAAAAATTGTATCCGTATCTCCCCTCACCTTTCCGTTGTGTTGTGACCTTTCGAAAATCAAAACATTTTTAATTTATACCTACTTGTAAAATTATAACTGCACAATATTTTTAAAAACAAATATTGAGAAAACTTTCGAAAATCATTTTTTTTAAGTGCATTAATTAATAAATTATAATCATTTGCCTCACTCTTATAATTAATCAAAATGCTTAATCATGTAAAATTTGCGCGACTACTAGTTGCGCGACTACTTGCGCAACCACGCCACAAACCTATGCAACTTTTTCAGCAACCTTCGTTGCAACCATAAAATTAAATGTTTTTTTTTATCTCGCTGTCAAAAGATTGTCAAATGTCAAATTTATATTTGACTTTTGATTAAAAATTAAATATATTTGATATATTTATTTATATTTGATTATAGTTTATTATTGTGTTCTCCTGTATTTGTTTAAAATTTTCACACAAATACTAATTTTGACAAGTGACAACAAAATTGATAATTCAATTATTTAAAAATTGATATAAACATATGTTTTTTGGCATCAAACATCATTTAGGTTGCTCAACTGCCCCATAGACTAAGCAACTTGCAACCAGCAACCAACGCCACACCCACAAAAATCAAAAATTTTTGATTATCTTGCAACCGACTGTGAAACCTTCAAAATGGTTGCGCATCCGTTCCACAAACTATGCAACTTTCCAAGTTGCGCAACTAGTTGCGCAACAAGTTGCTTAATGTATGGGCAGCATTAAAAATACTATAAAATGGGAATTTCCTTTGGTTTAGAATAGATCATAGTTCAAAATGAGCCGATTTTGTGGAAATGTGCTTTTGACAAATCCGGGGTTTGTTTTTCATATTTTTGATCTGTATAACTACCGAACTGATACAAAAATTCTGTGAAAAAATATCGTCAATGAAAAGGCCAACAATTTAGAAAGCATTATCACTACATAGAACTGACCGACTAATTTAGATATTTGCATATTCTATAAAACATTAAATTTAATTTATGTTTCAACATTTTAGATACCTATATAGTTTTCTTAATAATTTACTTTTAAGAATCATAATTTATAGAATATATTTCTATTAATTATTATCACATTTAATTTATATCACAAAAAGTTCATGTACAGGAATCTGTCAAGTTTCAAATCTGCATTATATAGCGTGCATATATGTATATGCATTTTTTATCTTCTCCATTTTTTCGTGCAGAATTAAAAAAAATTTTCCCAGACATGAGAATATTAAGAACTCATATATATTTTCAATAATTTCCATATAAAGTCTGTGAAAAGTGCATTACCCTTAAAAAAAAATAATGTATGCACATTGCACATATGTTAACGATGGATGTTTCCCTCACCAAACAATCGAAATTTCCTTGCGGAATTTTGCGTTTTGCGTGAAAATGCATAAAAAAAATTTTAAATACAAATTTTCATTCATAATTTTCCCATTGGTATAAATTTAATTACGGTATATATAAATACAGTATTTTAGAAAAAAAACATTAATGTAACTTAAATATAATTTCAAAGGATACGGAAAATATTATTTAAATTTTTTACAATTTAATATATATACTTAATAATATATAAATTGCAATGTTTTTTCATTACAATTTATAGCATAAATAATAATTTACACTATGTATTACGTGTGGATAATATGTGGATATAAATTCAGGTCAAAATACTGAGTCTAATTAGAGTTAAACATGCAAATTGTCGACATTACACAAATGCATTATAATATTTATCAAAATTTCAGTTATAATTTTCATAGCAAAATGTAATTAAATATTTTAAGCAACTGATTTGTTGTTATTATGACTTGGTTTGTCCGAATTTGACCAAAAAAAATTATGGATTAATTCACAATTTTGATTGAAAATTATGAACAATTAAAATGTAAAAGTAAAATTGAATGTTTGAGCAAACCATTTCGTCAGAAATAGTAGATGAATTAATAGAAAGCCTTCTCTATAAATACAATCTGAAGTTAAAAATAGACAACTTAAGACAATGTTCAGCAAAGTATGTGCGGCTTAAAAACTCCTTAATAGTTAACTGTGGTTTTAAAATAGTCAAAAATACGATAGACATTCTCTTATTCAGTTATTAATTTTTTACAGTTATATGGTAGCACCGGATAATGTACTGGAGTTAGGTTGATATTATAGCTAGTGAAGGATAAATGAGAGTAGAGTGGACCTAAATTGGGCTGCGTATGAGAATTATCCTCCTCCGAGAGCTCCTGTCAATCAAACAATGATAAACAATTTAATTAAAATAATTAAACTAAGTTAAGCTGACAATCTGATAAAGAAATGAAATAAATTTTAGTCATAATTAACAACATAGTCTAGATCTAGAAGAACCAGAATTAGCAAATCAAATAGCAATTAATGATTTACTTACTTATATTTCAAAAATTCTATCTAACACTTAGAAATTTAAAAATAATAATTAAGTAAGTACATATATACATATAAATTTTTATATAATGATGTGTAACTAAATATCAGTTTCCTATCCTCATTAAATCTGATATTTATTTGTAAAGCTTGTTAAATGAAATTAAAAATAAAATTGACCTAATTAATTAATTGTGGTTTTGGCAATTTGAGTAAAATCGGTAAATTTACTAGGTTAAACATTTTTTTGTTTTAGTTAGATAATAGATCATTATGTTCCAATGTCATGGTTAAAATATATAATAGACTTACCTACCCCACTATTAATACAATTTTTTACATAATTATAAAAATATTTAAATTTTTATCGAACAATTTTCACGGTTAATTGATTTAAATATCATCATCATAAGGTTCACGGTTCAATAAATTTTGCTCTATGTTTTAGTTTCAATATTGAAAATTTAAAGAAAAATTTAAAAAAAAACTACACGCGTGTCGTAATAATTTATATAGACAATTCGATTAATTTTTAGTTACAAAAAATTGCTAAATTTTAGCTGTAATGAATTGTTAAAAGTCAAAGTCAAAATTGCAATATAAATTGAAAAAGCGTGTCATTAAAAGTTATCAATTCAGAAAAAGTAATAAATTTAAGATCATCATTTCCGTAAATAAAAATGTCATAAACAAACGGTGCCGTGACATAAAGCTGTCCTAAGGCCAATTCTATTGAGAAATAAAGCCATATCCGCGAAAATCCACATATGGCTTTATTTCTCAATGTAATTGGAAATAAAACCATATCGTTATATAAAATTTTTGAGAAATAAAGCCATATAGTCAATTCTTTCTAGTTTTTTAAAAATTTAATTTAAATTATATTTCAATTCTAGAAAGTGATAGAAAGTGATTTGACCTTTTCCAAAAATCTGCAAAACAAAAAATTATATTATTTGTACTACGGTACGGAAGTATTTGGAAAATGGCGGTACATAATCACTTTCTTTTGCAGATTTTTGGAAAAGGGCAAATCAAATCAAAGCCCATATTTAAAAAAAAAATATTTAGTTTTTGAAACTTTGAAAAAATTTAATTAAATAATTGAGAAATAATTTGAATTTGTAAAGATTTTGCCATTTTATAAGCAAATTTTTTTTTCTAAATGGTTGGGACATAAAACCATATGGCTTTATCCCTTTGACTTCTTACTCGATTGTGCGATGGAATTTAAAAAATTCTAAAACCACAATAAATTAAGTTTTGGGCTTAAGTGTGGAAAGCATTGGTTGTGTTATGTATTTTTTGTTGCACTTGTCTTACTCAAGTTTAGGGGAAACAATTATTTTGTTTTTTCAGATTTTTTTTACGCATCTTTTGGCTAAAATATTGCAGTGTCTGAAATTTCGCTCAATTCGGATGAATTTTCATTTCCGCCCGTCAAAGGGTTATGTCCATAAAAATGAGAAATAAAGCCATACGCGGAAATTTGCCGGATAAGGCTTTATGTCCAGTTTTTATGGACATAAAGCCATGAAGGCTTTATGTCCTAAGGCTTTATGTCACAGCACCTAAACAAACATTTCACATATTAAAAATGTCATAAATATAGTTTACCCTATATACAGTGAAAATTACAGACAAAAGTTCAAGGGACAAACTAATAAAAATTAATTTTAAATATAAATAAACTTAAATAGTGAAAATGTGGGAAAGTGGCAGATTTCCCAACCAAGAATAATCAACTAATTTTTATTATTTTTTTCTATTACATTCAAAAAAAGACCTTTCAAATACAGATTAAGGGAAATTTCAATTGTTTATGATGACACCCCCAAAAATTATATTAAAACTGGAAAATAGTAATGATATTTTAATTTTATATACTTACTTATAAGTATACAAATTATTATGGGGAATTGAAACAGTAGATTTACGATACTTAAAAAATCTAAACAATTTTTACTTTTAGACCATAACAATTTTCCACAAATATGTATACTTTAAAATGGCATTGTAATTTGCGTCCAACACTTTGTCAACGTATATGAGAAAAATTCCTAGATTACCTCTCAGGATTATATTTTGTATTGAAATAAAAATTAGGGTGAAAATTTAATATTACAAGGGTGGCACTCTAACAAAAATGACTTTCTTTTTCAATTGCAGATAGAAAATTGTTTAGTTTTGAAAGCGCATCCCTTTTTGTCAATTAAATTTTGGGAAATGTTCAAAAAGGTATTTTTTTTAAATTCACACTCAATTTCAAACCATAAAACCACTTACTTAATTCTTTTTTTTATTTCGAGTGTCTAAAAAAAGTTTTTATTTAGGTAATTTCGACCCCAATTTTCAAATTTAGGATTGTAAATATTAATCATTACTCCACGCAGTCATTTAATTGATAATAATTAATAATAAAATAATAATCATTATTTTTTGTTATTGTTCAAAATGATTTTTAAGGATTGTAAATATAAAGTAAATTTTGTGCTCCTGATTCCATTCCCAAGGGATTAAAATCATGATAAGTCGGAAATAAAAAAATATATTCAATATTATATTATGGGTAAAAGTTGAATTTATATTTTACACTTCAATCAGTAAAGATTATATAATATTAATATAATCAAATTAGGTCTTAGTACTTTACTTGGTCTAAATAGAATTTAATCTTAGTTAACTTAACGCAGTGTTACAAAATTGTAGTGACAAATAAATACAAACTTATAAGTATATCAAATATTTTGCATACTTATAGTTATATATCAATACAAATGACTTCGAAATTTTAATCAAAAATTAAAATGTATGTGGCTTTCGATTGGGCATTGATCAAGAATTTGATCTAAATGCTGCTGTTTTGAAATGTATTGGCTAAATGAAGGGTTAAATCCTGAAAAAATTTAGATTTTTAAAAATAGATCTAAATAAAAAAAAATCGATCTAGATAAAAAAATCGATTTTTCTGCCGAATCGAAAGCCACATAAGACCTAAAACTGTTCAAAATTTGGATCATTAAAATCTTACAATTAAAAGTCGTCCATAAATTTCTTATCCACAATTATAAATCTAAATTAAAATATTGTGAATTAAGTAAAATGAAATAAAACTATAATTTTAGATATGATTGCAAATTTTTTAGAAATGATTCAGAAAATTTTCATATTTATTGAGTTTTGAAATAATAATTTTCTATTTATAATTTTATAATTTTAAATTAAACAAATACATATATATAAGTATTTTAGTTTTATTTAAATTTGGGCTGCATACTAAAAAAATTTGCAAGGAATATTAAATTTAGGTAAGGACTTGTAAAAGTCAAAGTAATTTTAAACAAAATAATGAAAAACAAATCTTAGAATATAATTACATTTCTCTGTATAAATTTTATAAGTTATATGGTAGAAAATTGGATAGTGGACATGTTAAAAATAAAATTGTAGTCCTTTAGCTTTTCGTAAATGGGTCATTTTTTGTAAAGTTGCAATATTGGGAAAAATTTTTTTTTTTAAATAAGATTTTTTAACTAATATTGGTTATTTTTATTATTGTCATTTTATTAAGAATAAAATTCTGCTGTTGGCAGCGCAGTTTTCAAAATATTTTAGAAAATATACCCAAAAATGTTGGACAATGTCTCAATTTATATCAACTGTGTTACTGAGAAAAAGGAAAATAAGTAACCCAAACAAGTTTTTCTATATAATACATATTATGTTTCCTTTTTTTTTAGTCTGAAACTATTCGAAGTTAACTAGAACCAGGAAATAATAAAAATTATATTAATAATCTTTCAACATTAATGTCAACTTTGTTATCAAATGAAATTTAAATAAGTTCTTTTTCCAAAATAATGTCATTTAACAAATGTTTTAAAGGTCATAAATTTTTGGTGTACAAATAACTGATATTATAAACTGAATGTATATTTCAGAAAGTTAAAATAAAATATGGATAAAATTTTGTCATTAGATGAAAAAATAAAACGTTCCATTTTTTTGTGGGACAAAATTATCACGTAGTGGACAAAGAGTAACACAGTGGATCATTTATTAAGTTAATTTATTTAGATACTAAAAATAACAAATAAAAAACTAAATCTAAAAAAAAATAAAAATAAAAAACAAAATAAAAAATGATCCATTAATTAGAAATATATACAATTATGTAAATTTCACCATAACATAATTTTTAACTGATATGATAACGAGCTCTAGCCTTTTATTTTTGTATATTATTTTTTTCAGGATTATTCTTTAATCGCTGGCGATATAATTTTGGTTTTTCTGGTGCTGTTAAAGACATTTTATCTATACAAATTGACGAAAACAATATATTTAAGTAAAAGCCATGACAAATATATTACATGTTCCACTATGTTACCATAATGTCAGTCGCGTTACCACAAAATAGTAACGTAGGAGAAAAGTAACGCGGTGGAATTTTTTCACTAAACAGAGTTCTAAATTATTAATGGTAATATTTTGATAAAAAATTATTGAGATCATTAGTTACTTTCTATAGTTAGATCCTGAATTACTAAGCAAATAATATATTTAATAGTAAATACTGGTATAAAACTTAGTAACACAGTTGACAAAACATTTAAACACACGACGAACGTTCAGAAAATTACAACTTTACTGAAAAGCCCGTATGAATTAAATCCCACCATCAAGTGTTATTCATCTGTGTTACCCATAGTAACCGATAACTATATGATTCTAGGATGACTCGATTTTAATTTCAAATTTAAAAAGGTAACACAGTGGAAGTAACGCAGTGGATAAAAATGAGGGACAAGTTGTATTTCTCCAAAAAATGCTATGAAATGCTAAATTTTTTGAAAATAAGTCATGGATTTCTATAAGGGATAATTTTTATGTTATTGCTGGTTTAAATAATTTTAAATTATCCAGAAATTACTTATATTTTTATCGCAAATTTAGCTTTTTGCTCTGGGGACACAAAATTTTCATATAAAAAAAAATGAAGGTACATAAATAATATAAATATTTCACACTTTGAAATAAAATTAAAAATTTTTTTTCAAACCTATGAAATCCTAATAAATATTCATTTTAAAAACTCTTTTTGTTTTATTTAATATTTTTTTAAAGTAAATTTTATAAAGTAAAATTTACCGAGGACAACATATTGCAACCTTACAAAAAATTACCCAAATATGTACTTTGATAATAAACAGAACTAAATACTTATTGCAAATTGAGGTCCAAATTTGTGGTTTAAAAGACATGATCGGGATTTTCTACCTGTCAAAATGTTTGAATTGTGAGTGATTGTCAGAAATCTCAATTATCCAATGAAATACGGAATCTTCAAAATTTTCGTGTAGGTACTTTAAATCACAACAAAAAGTATTACTATAATTTGTCGAGTTCGATGATGCTCAAAACCGTCATAAAACCATCTAAAATTACGTCAAAAACTTTTAGTAACTTTTCAAAATTTATAATACATTTTTCCCTTCCATTTTTATAATCAATTCAAATTTTTTCTAGAAAACCTAATATACACAATTTTAACAACTTATAAATACTATAAAATAAGTATACATAATACAAATTTATTCAAAAATTTAATTAAATGTATCTAACCAACATCTAATAATAATCAAAATTTCTTTAACACAATTTTATAAAAATGTGACCTAATTTTTCCCTGTTTTGAAATTCAAATTTTTACCTTTATATAAGTATTAGTTTTTTTTTAAATTGGAAATTCAAGTATTTATAGAAATCAGAATGACAAAACATTAACTATATTACAAATCTTATGAATAACAACACCAGGTGCTATCCACAAAAATGTAGTTTTTTATTATAAATTCAATTTCCAAAAAAAATCCTCTGAGCATTTTTGAAAAGCGCATCAAACCCAAAAATGAAACTTTTTTTTCTATCTCTATATAAATGTTTTCTTTCCAAATCTACACGTTCATCTATGTAATCTATAATAATCTGAATAGAGTCACTTATATATACCACCAGTCAAAATTGTTGAACCGACATTTATAGTAATTTTATCTGGGATTATAAAAGTTTTTTTTTTTTTGGTTTTTTTATTGGTTTGTTTATGATCATTGATTTTCGAAAAAAGTAATAACTATATAATAGGTATAATTTTCTTTATTGAAAAACTAGTTTGAACACCGCAACCATAAAAAAACCAAATAAATATTTTTTTTTTGAGAAATGCATTGGCAACATCTCTCAGGTAATTTAATATTAGTTGTGCATTGAACTTCTTTGACTATCAAGACAAACTTTTGATTTAATTTAAGGTGAATTGGAGTTTTTGTTGTTATAAAATGTATGTTAAGTATACTTAAGGTGAATTCTTTTACTTTCAATAATCTTGGGAATCAAATTTTCCTCCCCTTCTGATTTCTTCTTCATGATGTACACCACGCCGGAAGAATAAAATTAAGGAAACGAATTTCATACATTACAATATAATTCGTGTGCATGTGAAACTCTTTGATTCCCTTGGGAGTTGTACATAAAAATAATACTAGAATAGAATAGAATATATATTTATTGTTGACATGGCACCGAACAGGTTTATTAACGGACTTCCCATTGCAATAAGTCTTAGAACTTTAATAGTAGAAAATCGTCATGATTTTCGGTAGCAAAAATTATAAGGTCCGGGCAGCTGGCCCCTCAAGTATCGAAAAATAAAAAATAAGTATGCAGGAATTATGTTATGTGCTAATTTCGGCCCAAAAAAAAAATTTTGTGCTCTAACGGAAATGCAATTTTCGGAAAAGGGTGCAGCGGAACCGTTCAGCTACACCCTCAGCTACAGAAATACTATTCAGAAATTAAAAACAAGTACATGAGAATTTTGTGCTCTTTATGTGCTCCAAGAAAAACCACTTTACATTTTTGAAATACGCATTTTAACCTTATTCTTCACAACGGTACCTTTCTCACCATATAAAAAATATGCCGTCACATATAAAAAAGCTTCATATATTTTCAATATATGAAGCAATAATTTAAAATATTATAAAATTAACTAAATATGCTGTAATTACTTACTCTTTATGATGTGCTACTTTCAGTCTCCAACAAATGCTTTTTATTGTTGAAAAATCATTAAATTCAAAATAATATTTTCCAGAAATCAAAAGAAGAAGCTTAATTTGTCAGAACAGTGGTCAACTTAGGAGAATTTTTCAGTCCGACAAAATATGAGAACATATGCAAGAAATTTAAAATAATCCAAATCAACAAAATTAGAAAATGAATCTAAATTTTCTGAAATAGTTTTGAGCGTTATCTTAAATTATGTAAATTTATTGTTCAAATAGAAATTTTCTATATTGAAAAGTATAAATTGGATGTGTTCAATTTTCGTGCTTAGTACAAATCTTGTAGTGCAATTATATTTTCTCCATTTGCAATTTTCATCTCCTATAATATCTGTGGAAAATTGCCAAAACATGATATCTACAAAATTTAAATTTTCAACAGATCAAATTAAAAAATTTTGAGAAAGATTGTCAATAATCAAATATTAATAAAATACCAAGTATTGGAACTAGAATAGGTTATTTTATGTTTTTGGTAATATTTTTGTGACATAATTAATTTTGTTTATTAATTATTGATTATTAAAAATTAATTTTACAATTTGTCAAAAATGCACTTATCATGTTTTGGCAATTTTCCACAGATATATAAATCGAAATTTTCAAAAAAAAAAATTTTAATTAGGTTGGTATATTTATGTAATGAAAATAAATATATTTACTTAAGTAATATTAAAGTTATTAAAAATATAATTTACACATATTTTAACGTTTAATATAAAATATAAGTATTTATATTTTAAAAGCTTTATTAAAACAAAATGTTAATAACCTGAAAACCATTTCAGTACAGTATAAATAAAGTTATGCATCACGCAATTTATAAATTATATATAAATATATTTTAGTTCAGTTGTGTTTTAAATTTTGTATTTTTTTTTTTTCAAAAAAAAAATGTAATTTATAAGCACTTTGTTTATATTTAAATTTCAAATTACATCTTCTATTCTATGCTAATTAGAATTATAATATGTACTATATAATAATTAATATTTCTTGCCCGGAAAATTCTACAGAAAAAAAACAATAAGAAATAAAATAGTGTAAAATTTTAAATTGCTACGATTAATAAATTAGTTTTTTTTGTATTTCATTAGAAATGATAATTAAAATTAAAAGGCCCATAAAATTAATCTTAAAAAATTGGTCATTATGAAAGCGTTTTAATTTCCGAATTTCATTTGAAAATAATTACATTAAAATTTAGAGTTGAAGGGATGGAAATTTATATTAAGATTTTCATTATAATTTAAATATACAACAGAAAATATAAATTAATTGGATAACATTTTGGGGGTTAGTTGCCATTTGCCCTTATTTCTTCTAAACTATAGAAAATATAAATGGGTGAATATTTGAAAAGTGCTCCTTTTTTTAGTTTGAAAATGGAATTACTTGAAATGCCTATAAAATTGAAATATTTTTCTTTATTTCAAAGATGCATTGAAAAGAATCTTGAATACACTTTGTTCATTAAATTTTAAAAATTTTTAAGCATTTTTGTTTTCCACGGGACTGATGTACTGTTGATATACTGTTTTCCACGGGACTGATATAAAATTTAAATTTAAATGACTGATAATTTAAATTGTTATAAGGTACAAATGGATTGTTATTTTGGTACAAATTTAAATGACTGATTAAATTGTTATTGGTAAAAATTTAAATGACTGATAATTTAAATATAAAAGCAAAATCCTCAGTTCCATGACTTTGAAATCAGTCCCATGACCAAAATTAATCCACGGGACTGAAGTCACGGAACTGAGGATTTTCAATGTTTTTTTACCATATAACACGAAATAATTAATAATTTCAAAATTTTATTAAATATATATCGAGATTCATACACATATTTCATATCACAATCGGATTCTTTAACATTTTGTGTTAATAGATAATAAATTATACTCATCACGGAACTGAAACTTTTTTTGAAACATTAGCAGAAATTAACTTTATTACTTAAAATTTGCATATAACTAACACGAATTTTGCTTTTCTAATTGCATTGCAGAATATTAGTATTATGATCATTTGTTACTATGACGACAAAAGTATACTACGATTTCTTATTTATATATTTTTTCTCTATTTCAAAATTCCCACGGAACTGACAATACTGGGACACATATTAAAATATATAGAAATAATGAAATAATTTACAAATTTAAAAAAAATTGTTGGTGTAGTAAACATACAGAATATCTGTAAAGTTTTAAATAAAAAAAAGCAAATTTTATTTTGTAAATATTTCATAAATCATAACTATTATACTTTCTGATGGTTTTTACGACGGCAGACACGTCATGGGACTGAGTTTTGATGCAGTTTTCGATTTTTTTACGAAATAAGAGAAATAAAAGTGAGATCAATAATGGTTGTGCCATATAAAATAGTACTTAACGCTACCGTAGCAATAGCAGAAAATGTATTTTTTTCCGTATTTCTTTACTTTAAACGAAGTTCCATGGAAAGGAGCACTTTTCAAATATTCACCCAAATATTCTTTTCCATTAGGAAATTTTTTAGTTGATTTATTATTGAAGATTCAGGAGTTTTATTTAATTATATCGAAATTTGAATAAGTAGAATCATTTTAGAGGCAAAACTGGCAAAACTCGTGGCAAAACTGCCTTGGCATTTGTTAATGGTTTTTTAATAATATTCAATGAATGAGTCAATTTTGCCTTGAGAACATGAATCCCTTTTTGCACTTCACCTTTTAATATTATAATTAAATATTCTTCAATTTTAGCTTCAAATTTTTATTTTCTTATTTTATACTTAAATAATATTAAATAAACAAAAATTGGATATTGTATAGTATATAGAGACCAACACAAATTATCCTTAAGTTTATAAAATATTGCAGTTTTTTATTTCCCAATCACTTATTTGAGACATTCACCTTGCTTTATAAATTAACAAATTAAATAAGTAGTTGTGTAAATAAGGTATAGGATAGGAGCCATTAAAAAACGAATGACTAATTATAGAATCGAAATTACTTCATTTCTTAAGGACTTCATTTCTTATCTTTCGATTTTGTTCGTATTAAAAATAATTTCTAAGAAAATCAAAAAAAAATTAAAGAACTTATTATTTTGTCTTTTAAACCAAAAATTTTAACAGTCTTCATTTTTTTCAGAAATTTTTTAATAATTTGATTTATGTACATACATACTATATATCATTAAAAATTTAAATAATTATTGATAATCAAGAAATTTTTTTTTAGTATTAAAAATCATTAAAAAATATTTCAATATTACTTATAGATATAATTTAAATTTCCAAGAATTTGAATGAAACATAATTTTAAGAAATATTTTTATTTAAGTATAAAATTAATGAAATAATCTGACTAATTTTAGAAATGGTTTCAATTTTTAATAAATGATTCAAATAAAATTTCAATTTTGATCATTTAATATTTTTAAATATATAGAAATAATCAAATATATATATCTGGTATATATGTACTATCAGATATAACGAATAATATAATTATATTTGTATCTGGAAAAGGACTTTTAATTATTCAATTGATACGTAAATGTATAGAATTTGTTATTAGATTATTTTAATTCTAAAAGGTTAGTAAGTAATCAATTTTGTACATGAAAACTGAATAAAATTTTAAAAAATTCATATATATGTACATAAGTATGTATTGAAGTGTTTAACTATTTTATTGAATAAAATTTTGGTTGACGAGACGATGAATTAAAGTTGATAAGTTAATTTTGCATAAATAATACTAATTAAAAACGTAGGATCTTAAATGTATAAAAAATGACGAATAATTTTTTTTTTGTAATGAATAACCTAAAATTTAGTATAATTAACAAACTCAACTATAAATTCAATTGGAAGAAAATAAAATTTGAAAATAAAAGACTTTATACTTAATTACAAAATGAAAATTCCAGTTTCCTTAATTACAAAATGAAAATTCCAATTTCTATTTATTATATTTATATACTTAAATAATCTATTAAAATCTAAATTTAAATTCCTTTTTTTTTGTGTTATTGCCTCCTCTCTTTCTTATTCAAAAATCTGTTCAATTTTCTTCAATCCTGAATTCTTAGTAAAAATTAAAAAAATACCTATAGGTACCTACTTATAATATAGGTATATTTCAAAAAACGTCATGCATTTTTAACAAACTTCAAAAATTTTATATTATAATCTCTTCATCAAAATTCTTCAGTGTTTTTTTAATATATACTTATGCATTTGAAAACTACTCCAATAAAATTGGAAACACAATTTAATACTCAATAAATGTACAACAACAAAATAAACCAAAAAAAAAAATATATAAAAACAAAGAAATAAAACTTGAAAATCGAGAAATTAATAATAAATGATAAAGTATAAGTCAGTCATCAAAAATCATTAAAATACTTAATCAAATCTAACCTTAAAATTTTTATTAACGGAAATTCAAAAGGCTAAAAAAGTTAATAATAAGCAAAAAACCAAAAAAGATTAAAAAAAAGGGGGACAACGTAGACAAAAAACCAAACTATAATTTAAAGATTTTTGATTACTGCACGGATGACAAAACTACAGAATAAAAGAGGTAAAAAAAAAGAAAAACTATATATGTATACCTATAATATTTGAATCATATTCATATCTAACCTCACTAATCGGTTAAACACCGGTACAGAGCGTTGGAGTGTATACGGGGCGGTTATAAAAATAAAATTATTTATATAATGTATGTATACTATGTATACTTAGATAGAAAAAAAAATGCCACTGCCCGACATCAGATCAATGTATAAATAAAAAAAGCTTTTCAATCTTACAATTTTTAACACTGAACTATAAAGAAAACTTGTCTGTATTATATATACATTAAAGCGTTATTGAACGGTGACGCAATTTTTCTTTTTTCAGTTAATTTTTCGTTTTTTGTATAATTTAAATATACATACTTACTTTATTGAAAAAAATATATTTATAATGAAATTTATTTATATATATATGAACCACAACGGCTAACTGACGACTCTGGCGGGTGATATCATTTTATAGTTTTCTATGTATAAGTATATAAGTATTTAGTAAATTTAATTTATTTTTGTGTGTTAAAACACGCGACGCTACTAGCAAGTATATAAAAATATATTTCTGTATTTAAATAATATTAAATTTATGGTACTATGGTGCTGCTCTTTTTTTTTGCTCCCAAAAATATATTTCTTACGTAGCATTCGGTATGGAAGTGGTTGTTGTTGTGGTTTTAGAGTTAGGGAACGTTTTTTTTACTAATTCGAAAAAAAAGGAAATTGAAATTTTAGTTTAATGATAAATATAATAAATAGGTATATCAAAGAAATCTTAGTAGGTATACTGAGTATAAATAAGTAAAAATTATATATTATTAAGTAAAAATTATAATTAAGTTTTAAGTAAAAATTATAATTAACAAGGTGATTGAAATGTAATAAGTAATTAGTACAACAAAATCAATTTAATTTTATAATCATTTTAATAATGTAAATTATCCAGATGAATATAAAAATTAATCGGTATATTATTAATTCTAGTTACAAGTTTTAATTTCAATTGTAGCTAATTGATTAGTAAAAGTTTTTGTATAAAAATCTACAAATTACAGCAATACAAATTTCAAATATGTATGTTGAAATAAATTATCAGCTTTAATATTATGGCTATAATGAACGTTCTTTCCCAAATTTAGTTATAGATCTGTTTATCACAACTATTTGTACTAAACAATAGCAGAAATAGACAGATACTTATTTAATAATAATATAATTAGAATGAGGACATCGGTAGAACGAAATCGATTCATGGAACGAAATTCTACAAATAGTGAGTTATACAATGATGACATCGTTGTTCTAGCACATCTACGGTCTTCTAATGTAAAATATAATCTAAATTAAATGCTTGACTCCGTCATTTAAATTCACAATCACCCTGTATAATTGGTAACACATTGTAATTTTTTTTTTGAGAATTTCGTTATGGTTCGATGATAAAACAGTTTTTTTTAAATGTGGTTTATTATAATTCAGTTTTAGATTGTAGAATTTAATTAATAGTGAAAATTCTGATTAATATAAATATAAAAATACTTTTATTCCATTTCTAATTTCAATTCGAAAAAAGTTGTAAAAGATTTAATATATGTATTTTAATTATGATTATTGCAGATATTTTTATTCCTTGTTACGAATAAAAAATAACCTTGACCTCATTTTTCCTTTTTTTTAATCCTCAACTTTTTAAAAGTTTTTTTTCCAGAATTTTAATTTTGAAATTTTTCGTAAAAATTATTTTATTGTACTTAATAATTTTTTTCTTGTTGGTAATAGAAATTAGAATTATCAAATTAATAAGTGTAAGTGAATATAAATTTGTCTTTTTCTTGGAAATTCTTAGAAACAGAAGTATGTTTAAGAAGACAAAGTATACTTATTAAGTAAATAATTTTACTTGCTTTTCAATAGTATAAGAACTGTTAGTCTAGTCTAGACATATACCCCATAAAGTTTTACGAGGTAAGTGATTAACATAAAGTACCTATTATATTTTTTTAATATTTTCAAAAAAAATTATACTAAGTATATGTAGTTTAATAATCATAATTTTCTAGTACATATATATAATATAAATAAGAAATGAACTGAAATTTTTTAAATTTTATTACCAAATTTAATTTTCGTTTGAACTAAACAAGAAATTTAATAAAATTTTATGTAAATAATAAAATTTATGTAAACTGGGCGCAGTTCAATATAAAGTCAATAGATTGTAAATATATTTTTAAATATATTTATATACTTAAGTAATATAGCAAAAATGTCTGAATTAAAATCAATATTTCGGTCAATTAAAAAAAAAGTGGCTTTACATCTTTTTAAAAAGGTCAATTAAGTACTTGACTTTTTAAATAATTTATTTCTACAATTTTTTAGTAATTTTAAATAAAAATATGAAAACTATGTTATCCTAAATATTTTCTATAAAAAATTTTGTAATGATTGCAAAATATACAAGGTTTTTGAAATTATCATTTAACCAAAGAATGATATCATTTCTTTTTTAATGCTTAAATTTATCTACCCAACAGAAGAACAAAATCGATATTAAATTTCAATGCCAAAAATCTTTTTTACTCTCCGAATCAGAAAAAAAAACATCATCAAAAATTAAATAACCCAAATTTTCATATAATTTCCCCACGAAAAACTACAAAATGAAAATTATTTGTAATATTAACTGTTGAATATATTATATCCAGTTCTGATTGCGAAAACTTTTAATAAATTTTATATTAATAAGTAGGTAAATAAATATTTTTCAATTGTCAAAATAAAAATTCATGTTTATTAACTTTGGCGGGGCCAATAAATAAAAATTATGACGTCATCTATTTTCAATTGATTTTTAACATTAATAAAAAATTTACTAAATCAAACCCAAATAATGCTACAATTTATTTTTAAAAATAAATTATAACTTTTTTATATTAATTAATTCTTATTAAATTTAATTTTTGATAAAAAAAAAAATTTAACAATTTATAATTTTAGAATTTATTTATTTTTTCCCACCTGTCAATTTTATTTTATGCGTTTGTATTTCGATAAAAAAAAATATGTTAGCGTGTTTGTGTGTACAAACGATGGCAAAACAAAAAAGTAATAATTTTTTATCCACTCTTCTCTCACTAATAAAAACAATAAAAAAAAATTTTGTTTGATTTTACCTTTTTTTCTATTCGAGTTTTTTGTTGTTTTGTTACTATTCTTTTTACTCTTTCTGATGAAAAACTACTAGTCACACATATACAAAAAAAAAAAATAAAAATTAAATTTAATTCCAAAATTTTTTTTTTATTAATTAACAATTATTCAATTTTCTTTTTTTTTGTGATTAATTAATTTAACATTTTTTTCATTATTATTTTTAAAATTGCACTTAATTAACACACATACAAACGCAAAACGCAAGCGTGAAGACAGCACTCAAATTTGTTTTGTGGCGAATTCCTTTTATTTACGCTTTTCTGTGTTATTTACTCCTGAATAGGATTTTTTTTTGTTTTTCACAAGGAGGAAAATTTTCACCATAAAAAAAACAAGTCCTAGATTACGACAAGTTTTTATTATTTTGCTTATTTAATAATTTGCACTTTAACTTAAATTAAACAAAATAAAAATAGAAAATATTCCCAAAAATTGTGTAAATGGGCGCGGCGCGCGTACTTAAAAATAAATATTTCTAATTAATTTTTTTTTTAGTTTAGCGTTCATCCATTGGTAAGCGAACACAAAACAAAGACGAACTATCTGCTTCAACGAACGAGAACGTACTAAACTAATTGAAGAAAAGAGCGAAAAATACCATTGGGATTGGATTGAAATTGAAGTTAAAATTGAATTTGTAATTGAATGAAAAGCGAAGTAATTGTAATAGATTTTTTAGAAATTTATTACGTTTTTATATTTAACACTTCATAGAGTTAATTTCTAAGAAAATGTTGATAGATCAAAAATATGTACTTAAAGGTGTGTTCTGTCTAATGCGGATTCCCTAGCGATTGGGAGGATTACCCAGTGAGAATGTTTATACCAACGTCGGCCCGACTTATAAACCAACGCGTAGTCTGACACGATACATACTGTCCCATGGCAAACACACAGGCCACTTCCGCTGACGTTGGTACTGACGCGTAGGTATCCTTGTAGTTTATTTATTTTACGGCAGGTGGAATTTCTCAATGAATTTTTATATTGGAATATTTGCTTTTTTTATTCAAAATAAAAAAATGGAAAATATTTTTAATTTTGTTTATTAATGACATTGCAATATTATTTTACTTGCGTTTGCATTTAGATAATTAATATAAAATTATAATATTTAGATTTTTTTAGCTTAAGGATTTTCAAATTTATGATATACATATTATTTCGTATAAATACAAATTTATATTTAACTACTATTACTATACATAACTTTATAACATATTATATTGACCACAATTATTCATTATTGTAATACATAGTTAGTTATTTTAATTAGTATACATTCAATAATTTTGTTTTTAATTTGATTACAATTTTGCAACTTAAATAGTTGCATATTAAATTAAATTGATTCTTTACATTAATTTTAGTGATAATAAAAAGATTAATTTGCCGATGAGTTCGTCCATTATCCATTTTTCCAGTCCAGTGTTTTCTAGGTTTTATTAAGTTAGAACATGTATTTCTGAAAATAATTAATAAATTTGAGATATATTAGAATTTCAATGCATTTTTTGTCTGGCTTTATTATACATACATACATACTTTTTTTCTTCATGAAATTGCAAAAGAAATTCATCTGCATTTCCACGGAAATAAAAATACTTTAAATTAATAATACAATTTATAATTATTACTATTAAAACTACAATTTTATTGTAAATTAAATATACAAAATACACACATTAAAAATAATCTACAATCACCATATAGACACAATATTGTTTTTCTCTGCCATTTTTATTTTGTTTGAAGCAATTATCCGCTTGGAGCGTAGAATTTTCTTCCAATCCATACGAATCGGGTGAAAATTGGTATCGTGTCAGGCTGACGAGTTTATATCAAATCAAGAAAATACTTTGATTATCTTCTATCTCAGTCTGACATTATATTTTTATATATTGTCATTTCGATACCAACAGAGTACCTTACCTACGCGTTGGTATATTCGTCAGTTCTCTCTGGGTAGGAGTAAATCTCACTCCTAACAACTTTTCTCAATTGAAAGTGATTTGTCTTTGTATTCCCTAAAGTGCCTTTTACATTATCAGATTTTTCAGACGATTTTTTGTGGTAAAGAAAGAAAGAAAATCAAAAGTAGATTCACACATTCTTGAAAAATTCAAGAATGCCTTTGGATCTTCAATTCTAAGTTCAATTCTAAGTTCATCAAACACAAGACTTGATAAATCTCTTCCTGGAATTTCCCGTCTCAAAAGTCATTTTCGCGCCCAAATGCTTAGATTTTTTATATTTTTGCCGGTTTTTTCTAATATTTTTCCGTGCAATAATTCCAATAATTGTTGCACATAATCCAATAATATTTAAATTATTTTCAGCATCCATATTTATAAGTTAAAAGTAAATAGTACCAAATGTGAGGTTAAGTTTCCACAAATTTTTGATATTTTTGTCTGATAGTGTGAACCCCAGCAGCCAGAAACTGTGACCACATTTTTTTGTCGAATTTTTGTGACATTTTTGTGCACAATTTTGTGAATATTTTTTGTCACAACGAAATGTGACAAAAAGGTGACATAATTGTTGAAATTTTTGTGAATCTTTTTGTCACTAAGTGTAGCAAGCTGTCAATTGACAATCTAACCAATAAGCAAAAAGAAAAGAAACGGTTGTGAAATAGTTTTAAGTGTATTTTCGGTGTAACCCTCTGCCAGTGTAGTTGAAGTGTACGTGGCTGTTTATACACGCCTGCCTATGAGCGACTTGATATACTTTTTGTGATTAGATGCGCCTTCCTCACCCAATTTTTTCATTTAAAATTCAACAATTTCAAAATGGCCGAAACTGAATTTTAGGGAAAAGATCGTACCTGGGGAGTTTATTGAGGAACATTTTGGTATTGAAATATGGTTAAGTTTGACATTCGTAAATTGAAAAAAATCATTTTGATTTTGAATGCTAGAGTTGTAACTTGTAACTCTTAATGAGCCACGAAGCGCATAATCGTAGAGTTACAAGTATTAATAAATCTAAGTTTTACTACATATTCGTAAATACAAATATTTAACTAATCATGAATTTGAATTAATTTCATTGTAGAGTCAAGTATAATATTTTACATTTTAATTGAGTTTAGATAATTAATACTATTATAATAAATATAATATATTTGTTTCTATGTATATTATACATGGTATAAATTATCTAAAATTATGTAAAATATTATACTTGACTGCAAGTATAACTTTCAGCTATGATGCTTGCCAAATTTGTGGTTCCTCGAATAATGCGATCGACTTATCCATCACTGTTTTCAATATAAAAAAATATTAAATATAATTTAATTTAATATTATTTTAATATTTGTTTTATAAAAACATATCACAAAATTCTTAATTCCTCCTCTGTTTCTTAATTCCTCCTCTTTAATTATATATTTCATTAATATTCAGTATTAATATTAATATTAATATTTATTTGCTCTATATTTTTTCCGTGAAACATAGAAAATTTATTATATAAATATTTATATAATATTTTATATACATATTTATTGTCTATATTATTATATGTATAATAATATAGAGACAGATTTAAAAAAATTAAGGACAGAGAGATATATATATTTATCCTAATTTTTTTTATATTCCTAAAATACAAAACCTGAAAATTATTAGTTTTGATTTATCATTACGATTATAAAATCTATGAAATCTATTAGATATGAAATCTATTTTATTTGTTTTTATATAAATATTTCTCTATTTGTATTAAGCAATTATTACATTTTTATTATATTATTCTAATTTTATTTTATAATACATAGTTATAAATTAGTTTTCTATATATGACTCAATTGAAGTTTTGATATTACGATATAGAAAGATAAGATAATACTTCATAGTTCAACATTTAAAAGAAGAAAGAAGGATTAATTCATTTTAAACAAAGTTAGAAAGGTCAATTTTTTTACTATTTTCCATCTTTCTATAATATTTTATTTTCCTTTGTATAACAAAAATGAAAAAGGAAATTAAGGCCAAACAAATAAAGTCCAATAAATATATAAGTATTACGATAATAATTTTGAAATCCTTCTTTTATCTTTATATAAATATAAAAATATAATTTTTTTTTAGAAAAAGATATAATAATTATCTGCTTTTAAAATCATTTGTAAAAAAATAATAATTAGAAATAATGGAAAATATTTCACTAATAAAAATATTGTTTATATTTTCCACAATTACTAATTTATTTATATTTTCTTCCGGAGATGTTGCTCGTTCGGCAGTTTGAAAATTATGGTCAATGAAAAATATTTTCTTCGGGAGATGTTACTCGTCCGGCTGTTTGAAAATAATAATAAATTTTTGACAAAAAAGGAATTATGGAAACTTGAAACAAATGGAGAGGAACGGGGCAACAGAAAAAATTTCTAAATTTTTTGAATTTTTTTTACCTCTGCCCGCACTTACCTCTCTTCTACGAAAATGGTTCAGGCAGTCGCCTGGGCAGGCGTGTATAAACAGCCACTACTACACGGATAATGGCTGCACTACACCCAGTTGCAATTATGAAACACGCCCAAAGTGAAAAAATTTTTGGTAAAGCAATTCGAGAAAATAAAAACAGGGATACTTCCGAATAACGGGCCCGAGCTTTTAAGATGACGTAATTACATAACGGTACTTTATGAAGTCAGGGCTCTGAATAATGACGTCATTTTACCCGCAAACGCCTTCTAGTGGCTGAAAAATGCATTACAAATTTTATAAATTTCATATTTTGACCATTTTCTCCTTAACGGTAAATTGTTGGATCACAATTTTTTTTTAAATTGTAGGTAATGAAATTCCCTATATTCTTAAAAAAAAAATTTAATTATTTTTTTAAGAAGTCGTCTAAAACTGCAAATTACTAAATATAGAGGTGTAGTGAATATTTTACCGTTATTATCATAACGGTAAGCGTTAAATGGATTTTTTATATTTAATGTAATAGAGCAAAGCTTCAGATTTTTTTTAAATGAACTTGTCCTAACAAAAGTCTTCTAGAAAAAGGATTAAAATAATATTTTAAAAATCAATTTTTGACCATACGCGTTGATTTAGGGTAGTCGGTAAGATTTAATACCTTGTTTCCATGTACCGAGTTGAGTTGAAATGAGGTTGAAATGTAACCATCAATTATTCGTTCCATTCCAACTCAACTCAACTCAACCCCTGTTTCCATGCACGCCAACTCGAGTTCTACTCGTCATGGAAACATATGGTGTGTTTCTTATTTAAATCTGTAAATCGAATATTTTTTTAAATCTGAAATCAGAATAGGCATTTTAAAGTGAGTTATATCTCATAACATAAATGAGTTATTGCAAAATCATTTCGTGACATTCCACTTTTAAAAAATGACATGAGATATCTCATAAAGAACTGTCATTTTATGCAACTGCAAAATAGGTGTTGCATATTATGATTAGTGAGTTTAATTTAAGATTTAATTTAAGAATTAACTAAAAATTAAATTAAATTTGGAAAATTTTGTAAGTAAAAATAAAAATAAATATCTTGTAAGAAAAATATTTATTTATAAATATTTATATTTAAATATCTATATATACAGTTGCGAACACGAAAATAGCAGTAGCAGTGAAAAAAATAGTTAAATAAAATTCAGATTTGCTTTGAGCTGAATATAAATTATTCTTCATTGAAATGTTTTTTATTAACTAATTTAAAAATTGTATCCGAAAATTAATTATTTCAATTCTAACTTTATAATGGCACAAAATTATAACAAATATTAGTATTTTAATAATGCTACAGCTACTGCTATTTTAGTGTTCACAGCTGTATGTATATAATGTCTAATTAAATTAATTGTATAATTAAATTAATTATAATTATAATGTATGTATATAATTAAATTAATATTACAAAATATTTAAAAGTTATTTTTACTTACATAATTTTACAAATTTCAATTAATTTTTCTTTATTCTTAAATTAAACTCACTAACTCATAATATGCAACGGAAGGTGCAATAAGTCCACATGCAGTTAATTCCACATGGGAATTTATTCCACTCCACATTGATTTGATGGAGTTATATCCCACCAGGTTGGGTAATAAGTCCACTTTCAAGTGAGAATTAATTTCACATTTAAATGAGTAGATGAGAAATAATTCCACTCTAGAATCTTTTTTCCCAAGATTAGTTATAAATTTAAATAAAGTATTTTAATAATGAGTAATTTAATTATTTGTTAATTCTAATTTTAGTGTGTTTAGAAATCTAGTTTTTAATATAGTAGTGACACGAAACTGCATGGCTGAAAATAGGGATTTAGTGTTTCACTAAGCCACTTTTTTTGTGGCGCTACATATTCAAGGATTGGAACCTTGATGTTAATTTTAACATGATTGCATATTTGGTGGAGTTTCGGGTTGTGGCGATGGATAAGGATATTAAAAAATTGAGAGAAAAGAATTTCATTTCTCATTGCTTTGTATTTTGGATTTTTTTTGTTGAATTTTTTTATTATAGAAATATAATATAAGCGTAAATTCTATTTGAGCAATATCACGCGAATGATTTTGATTTAAAATAAAATTTATAGAAATATTTTTGAATTTATTTAATTCTAATAAATTAGTTGATAGGTATGGGTACATAATGTGTATAATACTCATATACATATGTATGTATATATAAATAAAAACAATATTATCGAATCTTTATATACATATATAAATATTATATGTATATATATATATATATATATTAAAAATTTAAAATATAAAAATATATAAAAATTTTATTTAATATATATATATATATATATATATATATATATATATATATATATATATGTATTAATATATATATATATGTATATTTAATATATTTTCGAGTATATAGTCTTTTAAAAAATCAAATTATCCTTTTTTAAATTTCAAATTAGTCTCTTTGCAAAATCAAATTCGTATTTTTTAAAGTTAATTTATTTAATTTGACTAATGAAAGTGACTAATTAATTTGTTTTATTAGGTAATTTGATTTTACCAAAAGACTGATTTTTATTAAAATTTTGCTAAAAGACTAATTTGAAATTTAAAAAAGGAATTATTAGATTTTTTAAAAATACTACCTATTTTCTTTTTGAAAAGACTATTTTGACTCGAAAATATTATATGTTATATATGGATATTCTAAATCTATATGATATTCATATCATAAAATAAGTTTGTGTTGTATAGATACTATTCAGTTTCATTAAAGTATTCCCATGTTATAAATTCTTTATCCATCCTTTTTTGTCAGTGGATAAAAACCCATGTACAATAATTAAAAAAGGAAATTTTATATATTTTATGCATTGAACAATTAATAATATTAAATTTTATCTATTTTATTATATGGTGAAGTGCATTTACGGGAAATATCGCCCGAAATCCATTCGGGCGGTAATACTCACCTAGATGAACATTTACACCCATAGGCATTAATTCCCAAAAAGTTCGGGCGTTATTACCCACGAAATTGAGTAATAAAGCCCTTTCGCAAAAACAGAAAATGTACCATTATGCTGGGTTTTAATGATAAAAATTTGCCGCTTGTGCAGGAAAAATAGAACGAGATAGTATATTGTATTTTTTGAAAAAAGTAGATCGCTGCAGAAGGGAATTTATTTTTTGACAAGGGAATATAAAATGGCTGATTATCTCTGTACAGATCACAGATGGCACTGTTGAATGGGAGTAGAATTTTATTTAAAAAAATAATAAATCATTTCAACTAATATATTAATACCAATTTCTTTTCAGAGACATTTTCCTACACTTTCTTACACCCTCCATGGTGTAGAAATTTTTTGCGTTCTTTTGACTACACCTTCTACACTTTCTACACTTTTTTTAAATCGGCGCCTAGAAAAAGTGTACACTTTTCTACACTTTTCTACACCCTCAAATTTGAAGGTGTAGAAAGTGGAGATGTAATTAATTTTTTTTTAACTTTTTAAGGTGGAAATATATACTATTCGTCAATTAAATAATGTTTTAATCGCAAATTATGAAAAAAAAGTATAACAATTTAAAATTATAAAGAATTTTGTCAGGGTGTAATAAAAGTATGTTTTTTTCATACCTTACACTTTCCTACACCACAGATTTTTGACAATTCCCACTATGGTGTGGTGTAGAAAAAAAATTTCTGAAAAGAAAGTGGTATTAAAATCAGCAATTAAATATTAATTGCAAATTGTATGATTAAAAATCAATTGTAAAAAATTTATATTGAATCTCTCATATAAATATTTCAATTTTTTCTGATATAATTATCACACTTTTCTGAATAATATATATATTAATAAATTTAAAAAATATTAAGTAATTTACACTATTAAATAATTTAATATATTAATAATAATAATAATATAAAAATTTAATTTTTATTATTATCAACGAATCAAAGTTTATAGTTCGGTGATTATTATTATTAAAATTTATTGATTAATATATTATTGTGATGCATTTGTGTCAATTTCATTCAATCAATTAAAGTTTTAAAAAATATACGTATTATATTTTTTGCAAAAACCTGGAAATAATTTCAATACCAATAGTTAATAATATTTTAAAATACGAAATTACTAAATATAAACTCATTATAATAATTGGAAATAATAATTTTAATGGTACAGTCCAAAATTAATTATTTACATCCTTGTACATGAAAAAAACCGGCATAAACAAAGTTAATTAATTTTTTTTTAAATTATTAACATTTCCATTTTTTACATTTTATATATAAATTTAGTTCAAAATATAATTAAAATAAAAAACTGTAAACAATAAAAATTTTCAATGGCAATACTGAAATGTCAAATTTCAACAAAACTGTGATACCATATAAGAAGGATTATCTATGGTTTTTAAAAAATATCAATAATTATCTATTGCAAAATGAAAATTATCCCTTGCAAAAAAATTATCCCTGGTAAAATTTCCTTGCATATAAAAATTATCCCTGGTAAATGAAAAATATACCTTGCAAATGAGAATTTGTTGTTCTTGTCGCACATATTAAATTTCCATAAGAAATAAAACCTTTCGGTCAGATTTTCCTGCACAAGCGGCAAATTTTTATCATTAAAATCCACCATTAAATTAAAAAAATTTTTGAACCATATGAAATATAAAAATTCATTTTTAATAAAAAATTATTACTTTTTTTCGGAAAAGGGAAAACTCTTTCTTTTTGCAGCTTTGAAAAAAAAAACAACAAAAAGCTGAAAAATAAGGAATTTTCCCTTTTCCGATAATCACATTCGGGCGATAATTCCCACATAGAAGGGTACTATTGCCCTAGGGTGTTAATACCCATTTTTTGTTGCTGTTATGACTCACTAAGGTGAGTATTAATTAATGACCGAATGGATTTCGGGCGATATTTCCCACCCTAAAGGGTATTAACGCCTTACGGGTGTTATTACCTCGGGCGTAAATGCACTGCACCCTATTATATAACATTCTATGTAAACCAATTTTTTTTGTTAACACCTCAATATGTATTCCTATTTTAATTCCATAAATGCAACAATGCAAAAGAAATGTTGCAACAAAATAACACATAATTAGGTAAAAATTCAAAATACAATTGCTATGCAAATATATTTTATTATTACTTTTCCTTTTATGAATTCACACTTCCAGTATATATATATACATATATATATATGTATGTATATTTCTCCTCACCTGGCCATAACTCTTAAATGGCTGGACCGATTGAGCTCCAATTTGGAAGCTGAGCTCGTGTCATCAGATGATTGGTGCGCTATAAATTAAGGGCCTTTGTGATTAGGGGGGAAAGGGCACGGAGGGCCGCTTAAATTTTTAAATGTACCAAAAAAAGCATGTGGGTTATCAAATGAAAGGTCTTGACGAGTACATCTCAATGGGGGTATTCGGGCGGGGGCGACGAGGGTCATGCCGGGGCCCAAAACTAGGGCAATGTTGGATCCCATAATACAAAAAAACATGTGGGGTATCAAATGGAAGGTTTTGAAGTGTACATCTCAATGTGGAGTATTTAGTGCGGCGCCGTGAGTCATGCAGGGGCTAAAACTGGGGCAATGTAGGGCGCCATCATACAAAAATCATGTGGGGTATCAAATGAAAGGTCTCCAACAGTACATCATAATGGGGAGTAATCCGGAGGGCGCCTTGAGTCATCTCTGGCCCAAAACGGGGTAATGTGGGGCCCCATCATACAAAAAATCATGTGGGGTATCAATGAAAGGTCTTGAAGAGGACATCTTGTTGAGTACTCCGAGAGGTACTCTGGGTCTTGTGGGGCCATTGTGCAAAAAGACATGAGAGGTATCAAATAAAAGGTATTGAAGAATATATCTTGTTGCGCAGTCCGTTGGGCTTCGTAATTCAGGTTAGGGCCCAAAACCTGTGTCATGTGGGGGCCCATCATAAAAAAATCATGTGGGGCATCAAATGAAAGGTCTTGAAGAGTAGTCCGAGCAGTACCCTGGGTCATGTGGAGCCAATTATACAAAAAAAAACATGTGGGGCACCAGGGGCCATGCAAGGCCCAAAACATCGGCCACATGTGGAATTCCAAATCGTGGGCCATGAGGAGCTCAAACAAATCATTCACAAGTTGTATTTAAATATTTTTAGTCGGTCAAATGAATAAATATTTGACCGACTAAAAAGTGGAAAATAAAAAATATAAATAAAAAAAAGTTTTTATAAATACTTTCCCTTAAAGAAATATTCAACTAAAAAGTAATAAACAAGCAAATAATACCACATCAATGTACTTTCCCGTTGAGTTTGAGCCACTGTCAGTAATAGTAAGTAATCCTTATAAATGGCATTAATTCTGATAAGGTCTACTTTCCCTTACTATTACTGACAGTGGCTCAAACTCAACGGGAAAGTACATTGATGTGGTATTATTTGCTTGTTTATTACTTTTTAGTTGAATATTTCTTTAAGGGAAAGTATTTATAAAAAACTGTTTCTTATTTATATTTTTTTTTTAAATCAAAGAAAAGGGAAATATAGAAAAACGTCATAGCTCATCATACATAACCATTATTTATGAATCATAAAAATTATTCTATAACAATATATAAAAGAGAATTTAAAATGAGAATTCTGCCAACGAAATATGTATGATTTGATTATCGAATATTCAAATCAAAAAAATTGAAAAAATTCCATATCATAGACACAAATTTGATTATTTTCCATACAAAATTTAAATAATATAAAAAAGTATATAAAAGTTAATAAAATGTCGCTAAATTGGTTTCTAAAATTTTTTTAATGTATTTTTTATATAATAGACACAAATTTTCAATATTTTCATCATTCTGAAAGATTTTATTAATCCTAATTTTCAAAATGGTACAAGTGGCGACATCTTCATTTCTATTTAAACAACTACCGTGTCACTACTATAGAGAATATAAATACAATGATAATACGCACTATATAATGCTGGCCCCGCGTGCGCCTATACAATTTGATTTGCCCTTTTCCAAAAATTTAAACAGTGGGGTAAATTCCCAGCATTTGTAAAATAAATTTTTATATATAGTATTCCAAATTTAAAAAAAAGAATTTTTTTTTAATTTTTTAAATTAAGTTTAGCAAAAATAGAAAGTGATTTGCCCTTTTCCAAAAATCTGCAAGACAAAAAATTATATTATTTGTACCAACGAATTAGAAATATATGGAAGGAGCATAAATGTTCCCTCTCTTTTTAACACATTAGAATTTTAATAATATTGAAAATTGTTTATGAAGCCACGATTTCGAGAGTTCTCTTTCTTTTCACCACCGAACTGTCAAATTAATAATATGAAAAATATTATAACAGCTGATTTTAGATTTAAAGGGCTGGCTTATTCTTTTAATTTTAGGAGTCTCAATATAAATTAAAAATATTAACTAGCTACACAAAATTACTCTATTTTACTTTTCATTTGTATAATTATCGTTGCGCGACCTAAAATATTCCTTAGGATGATCTTTACATGTATTTTTCAAAAAAAATTAATTTTATCTCCTTAAAAACTGCTGCCCGAATTAAAAACGCATTGAGCCGGAATGCTGGCCCCGCGTGCGTCTATACAATTTGATTTGCCCTTTTACAAAAATCTGCAAAACAAAAGTGATTATGTACCACCCTTTTCCAAATACTTCCGTAGTACAAATAATATAATTTTTTATTTTGTAGATTTTTGGAAAAGGGCAAATCACTTTCTATTTTGGCTAAAGTTAAATTAAATTAAATTAAAAAATTAAAAAAAAATTCTTTTTTTTTATTTTGGAATACTATATATAAAAATTGATTTTACAGATGCTGTGAATTTACTCCACTTTTTAAATAATCTACTTGGTAATAATTCCACCAATTTCATAGGTGAAGTTATTTCCCACCACATCGACTTGGTGGAGTTATTTCCCACTCGAGGTGGAATAAATTCCCATGTGGAATTAACTGCATGTGGACTTATTGCACCTTGCCATATGCAACCTTAGATAATAGAATATAAGGATGCGCTCATGATCTAATAAATACATTCTAGAAAGAAATCCCATATATTTTCTTCCCCCATTACGTCACAATCGCTAACGAGCTAAATGTTCTGGTGAATTTAAGAATTGAAAAATCAAAAAATCTTTTCAATTCTTAAATTTGTTCAGAAAATTATATTCATTCAAATACGAATACGCATATATAATACATAAAAAACATCTCATATGTTTTCTTCCCCCCTTACACCTGTACTCAGAATAAGAAAATAAAAAAAAATTACAATAACAAATATACACAAATTTTGCCATTTTGAATTGTTTCAGTTATTCAAATGTAGATGTTATTTATTTTCAGATGGATGTGGGGCCCTGTTAAATCAAAAAGATGATTTATGTCCCTACTATATTTTAGTTAGCACTTCTCTCACGGCCTTTTTTAAAAAAAAATCACTGAAGTGGGACTACTACATAAATTTATATACAAAGGTAATACGCATTTCTCTGTCCACAATAAAGGTGGATATTGATTTTTCTTTATTTTCTTAATTTTCTTGTTATAATAATTAAAAATTAATAAATTTTAATTTTGTGTACATTTTGTAAACAAACTAGTACCTTATTATTTTATTTAATTTTATAACAGTACAATTTATTTTACTATTTTTGTTGTTAGAACGGCAACTGTTTAAAAAATAATTTTGTGTTTGAAAAAATTGTAATTTATTAATTAAAAATTTGTTTGTGAAGAGAAATTAAGAGTGATAATTAAACATTACTAAATTAATAGAGAAGTTGAATTATTAATCTTAAAATAAATATCAAGCGTAGTGTTTAATTATGTGAATACAAAGCAAATCTTCATTCTACTGGAATATCTTTTTATAGGTGATTTATGATTATAGAAATATATAAATTTAATTGGTAAAAACCATATTAAACTATTTCTTGAAACATAAGTTAAAGTTTATTTTAGAAAAGCTAATAATTTAAAAAAATATATTTTATATTTTTTTGTGATGAAAATTTTAACCAATCAGAATTAGGCTGGGGCAGTTTTCAGTGACATGCGTTTTTCTTTTATGAGGGAGTTATAAATTATGAGCATAATTTTTATATAATTTTATTGTTTATTTTAACATTTCCAAAAAGAAAATAGCGAAATTATGCGTGGTAAAATAGTAAAGAAATAAATTGAGGAGATATTGGGAGCCAATATAGAATTTTTTTTTAAGAAAAATTCTTGTAGTCAAAGAATTGAATTGTTAAATAGATATTAAAGTTCATGTTTATGAAATATTTTTTAAATAAAAAACCAAATTGTGATTAATAATATACAGTTTTATTAAAAATAGTAATACTAATATTTTTTTAAATATATTCCAGCCACTTGTCCTCCTTTATAACTCCCCTTTCTGCAATTATTCGGCTTCAATGCGCAAACCACTACATAAGCAGTCAAATTTCTATGTATGCAAAAGTACTTACTCCCTGCAAAATTGAGTTCAGGGGTTACAACCACATATGTAGGAAAATTTTGTTTAATTACACAATAAAAAATATGTATTAATGGATTAGTGTAAAATTTTCAGCGAGTAAGTGGAACAAAAGATATTTTTTTAAAATTATTTATTGTTCTCTTTTCAACACTTCCATTCAGGTCTGAATGCAGTATTTAAATTCAGGCCTACATTCATTACCTATATTTTCTGGCCTGAATTCAATTAAATAAAGTGCGTCTGTTCTGGCCTGAATGGTGTATTTGCTCAGGCCTGAATGGTGTAGTTGCATTCAGGCATAATTTCCATACATCCGGAAGTATCAATTTAGTTGAAAATTTAATAGATCGTCGTAATTTCTATTGTTCTATTGTGCGTAAAAATATATAGTGTGTGCAAAAAAAAAAAAAAAAAAAAAGTTAAGAAAAAAATTTAATAATTTAATTATGAATTATTATAATTACAAGTAATATTTATTTTAAAAAAAAATATTTTATTTTATTAAAAAAAAGAGATTCAGAAGATTTTTAAAGATTTCAAAATTAGCGTGGGTTTTTTATTAATTAGTTATTGTTGCAGCGAGTATAATTATAATGGAAGCTGGGGGAAATTGGCACTAAATAAATATAAAATTTTTACTCAAATTTTATATGGTAGGAGTTCTTTTTTCCAAAATAAAATAAAATTTCCAAAATAAAATATAAAAATAACAGTATATTTTCAGATGGATGTGGTGTTAACTTAGGGGGATACCCGGTATACGAAAAAGAAGTAAAAAAATGCATTTTAAAGGCCCACAACCGGCAATATAAAGTTAAAAAATAAATACTAAAATAAAAAACAATAATAATTATTAAAAATTATTTAAAAACCATTATTTATTAATAATTAAAATAAAAAAAAAATTTTATTGGTCAAATAATGTTTATTTTTTAAACAACTAAAATTTAAATGATTCAAATCAGGCCTGAATGCAATTATTTCATGCTTAGCCAGAATTCTGCTAATGTCACAACAGGAAGCCCTTCTATTCAGTCATGATTCAGTCTTGTATTATGGGATGATTTCATGCCTGATCTATGGCATGCCTGAATGAATTCAACCTGAATGGAAGTAGTTTTCTTTTGTATGTGTTAGTGTAAACCCCTGAGTTTTTTCCCGATGGCCTATTCAATTTCACTGCAAATTTACCCCTGACTTCAGCCTGAACTTACCACTGAATTCCGACCGCAATCAGGCCTCTCACGTTTGCAGGGATAAATTTATAATACAGCCAATACCAATATAATTAACAGGCCAACCACCAAGAAAATATGTCACAATATAATTAGAATTTTTATTAAAGCTATGTATGTACAGACAGAAAGTGAAAAGGTCGTGAAAAAATTATTTATAATTTGTACATTTCAACCTAGTGAAAAAAAATTTTGACTCCAATTTGAAGTTGCCAAAATAAAAAGAAAAGCTAAATATAAGTCAAATATATTCGCCTAGCAACATAATCGTTTTCAATCATATTGAAATTGATAACTATATAATATATGGACTGCTAATCGCTTATAATTTCCTTTGCTGTCAAAGAAAAAAATACTATTATGACTGGTAGCTCATAGCACCAGAGATGGCCAATAAGAGAACTAAAGTTATGAAATTCTGAATTAAATCCAGTAGATTTCTCAAGTAAAATCTACGGAATTCTCATAAATGATTTAGTTGTTTTATTGGCCGTCAAGAAGGCGAGCGTCGCCAAAGGCGAAAGGTCCATATATTATATAGTCAAAGGATAATTCAGTAACTCATAAAATTTAAAATATTTGATATTTATTATCAAATATTAATTTTTCACGTTCAATAAATGTACAGATCATTAGTATAGTCCTGAAAAATTTGATTTTTTTAAAGTTCATGTCTCTGATAAATAATTTTCATTTCACGTCGAGTATGTACTACTTTTTGAAAAAACTTCAATAAAATTTCCCCACTTTTTCACGACCTGAAAATTTATATGGGAAATCATCTTTTCACTTTCTGTCTGTACATAGCTTAATCGATTAATACAGTATTTTCTATTTTGACATAATATACATCTACACCAACACATAGAAAAACAAAACAGCTGATTCAATGGTTGGCCTGTATTATATTGGCATTGATACAGCGCATCCTTATATTCTATTATCTAACGTGGATTTCGATTGGCACAGATCAAAATTTAAAAAAAAATCAATTTTTTTTATGTCCAATCGAACGTAAAAACAGATCAATTTTTTTTATCTATGAAATCAAAACCAACACTACTAAAAAGCCCTGAACAAAGTCTGTGCACTAACACATACATACCAAAAGGTAGTCAGAGAATTCAATATGACAAATAATTTTTTCTTTGATAAAAATTATGTTTTTAGTGATAATAAAACGAAATTTATAATTTTTTATAATTAATTATTTTATTAAAAAAAAATTAATTTCGTATAATTTATATATTTTGTGATTTCTATTATTTAAGATACATGTAATAATACGCTTTTCTAATAATTTTGTACCATCAGATAGTGTTTTTACATCAATAATGTCTATTGATAAGATACAAATTCACCAATTGGCACAAAAATGCGTATTGTTACCTGTATCTGAAATTAAATATTAATAAATTCAAAATAATATAATTATAAAAAATACTCCTGCACAACATATACGTCCCCTGGAACACACTGCAACTGCATAACATATACGTCCAGCAGTTTCACATGAAAAAATAAACAAAGTCATTAAAAAATTCATTTTTGGTTTGTAATAATTTGGGTAAATATATTTAATAAATATATTTAATTCTACTTGATTTTAAAATATCTAAATATCTAGTGAGAAAAATCGTTTTGACAGTTTTGTGCTTTTTTAAATATAAAATTTCGCGGTTTTCAAATTTCGTTTGCTCAATATTTCTGTATCTCGCGAGTAAATTTTCAATTTGTGACCATAAAGTTAATTTTTTACTACTATTTAGTAAAATCCATTGCAATTCATTATATGGAACTTCGGATCCATGTAAAATAACATTTACTACTAAATATTTATTAATACTAAAGGCCCAGGTCCATTAGTCTTTTGTAAAAGTCGTCACCACTTTTTTCTAGAAGAACTTATGCAAGATACAAAAAAGCATGAGTGCGATAGAGAGGGAACAACGACTTTTTATCGAAAAAAAGTGGTTGTATCTGAAAAAAAAGTCGTCGAATCCAACAAAAAAGTGGTTGTATTCGAAAAAAAGTGGTTGCATCCGAAAAAAAGTTGATAATTAACAACTTTTTTTAATAAAAGTTGGCGTTTGACATATACTTTAAAATATTTGTCATAATTTTTTGAAAAAATTCTACATTTCTTGAATGGCAATCTATTTTTTTAAATTTTATATTTTTTCAATAAAGTTTATTTTTAATAATAATAATGAATTTTCAAAATATTTCAATTAGAAAAGGTACATACTTTATATATAAAAATTAATTGTGTCTAATTTAATGCTAACTAGACCTAGAAATCACATATATAAAAACAAATTTAATTTTCTGTGTTGTGTGTATAATTTGAAAATTATTTTCAAATAAAAAAAAAATTCGAAATGTCAAAAATATTTCGAAATTTTATTAAAGAGTGGGAATTTTTATCTCTCTCTGTACTGTATAATTTTACATGTTATCTCTTTTCTTTTTTGCTAGAAAAAAGTGGTGACGACTTTTAAAAAGTCATCACAACTTTTAACAAGACTAATGGACCAGGGCCTTAATTCGGACAGAAATATTGCATTCTAAATCGTCGCTATTTTTGAGTAAAACAAATACACATTTTTCCTCATTTCCGAAAAGAAGATAATTTTGACAATCGATTTTTTCTTTAAAATTATTTTTAAAAATACTATAATCTGTAATAATGTCTGATGCAAAAAAATCATTCGACCTTTTTTCTAATAAAATATTTAATTTATCGAATTTTTTTGACGGATCCCGTCGTCTTTGAATGTTTTCTATAGGTACTAAATACTGCGGATAATTTGGAAAAATTGAAGGTATAGCACCGACATTTAATTTATAAAATTTATTATTTTCGCGTTTTATAAAATCTTCTTCTCGAAAATGAATCGCACAAACAGCAGAACATTTTGTTGGCTGCCAGTCACTTCTGTGAATAGCGCCTGTCCACTTATCTTTTAAATCCTGA
Organism: Empis stercorea; assembly: GCA_949752835.1. Classification (NCBI taxonomy): domain Eukaryota; kingdom Metazoa; phylum Arthropoda; class Insecta; order Diptera; family Empididae; genus Empis; species Empis stercorea. Next base: position 40,170,886 of record OX457087.1, read on the forward strand.
TCTTTAGGAAAACCAAAAGTTGGAATCGATGGTTCTGACGAAAAATAATTGGACTTGCAATAAGGTACCACACAATGTCGCGGCATTATTTAACTTCAAAAATCAAAAAATTGCACGAAATTTGCACACTTAGTTTATATTTAATTGCCTTTAGCACACTAATTATTATATAAATATTAAAATATTCCAATAAGAAATTTTATTTCTTGTTTCTGAAATTTGCACTAAATTTTTATCACAAAAATAAACTATAGTGGTCTTCACGACCTAAATATTTTTTCTTGATATTTTGATATTTTGATATTTTTTTTTAAATTACGTGAACACCTGTTTTTGGTGTCTGAGATATTTTGATATTTTTTTTAATATTTTATGTCGGGCAGAACTGATTATTTCATGTTTTGACATTTATTTTACATATTTATGTAATCTGGTAGCACTGAAATAATATAAACAATTCTTTTTAATTTTGATGTGTATAAAAAGTAATTTTGGTGTATCTATTAAAATAAAAATTGGTGTTAAGAAATTAAAATAAATAAAATAAAATTGGTATTTAAAAAAAGACTATAAGCGTGCAATAAAAGTAATAAGTTAAAATAAATAAATTAAATAAATTGGTGTTAATTAGATAAAAAGACTATAACCGTATTTTAAGGAAGAAAAGTTTAAAGTTTAAATTTATTATGATGAATATAAAAAATGCCGCGCAGCCGAACTACTGATCAGTAGTTTTATAATTACGGGCTTTTTTTAAATTTAACTTCTCTAAATGCATATTTGGAGTATATGTTGTTATTCGTGATTTTATACTACTACTTACTAAATTTCAGATGCGACATTAAACCTATTTTTTGGAGCTTATTCACAATTGGAAAACACATTTTGAAAACTCTTTTTCCATATTTTAGTTTTTGGCGCCTCTAGCGGTAGAAATTGGAAATACAGTTAACGGCGTCGTATTCTACTCTTAACTACCTTTCCAACGAGTAGTCACACTTCATTTTTGGTGCACATTTACTATATTAAATTACAATTTTTTACTTGTATCTTACTGCCCTCTAGTGGCAAAAAATCAGATTATGAGTATGTCTGATTTATTTTAGTTTATATTAGCTTTCCAGCGCTTGCTTTCCCTTCATTTTTGGTAAAGATTCGCCAAGTTGAATAACATTTTTAAAAAACAATATAATTTATATGTTTCACCCTCTAGTGGTAGAATTTAAAATTATAACAACTGTGGTTTTATATTACTACTTACTACCTTTCAGTTGCAACATTAAACCTAATTTTTGGGGCTTATTGACTATTGAAAATCACATTTTAAAAATTAAAATTTTATATATTTTAGTTTTCAACGCCTCTAGCGGTGGAAATTTGAAATACGGTTACTTGCATAATATTCTACTCTTAAATACCTTTCCAACGAGTGGTCAAACTTCATTTTTGGTGCACATTTACTATATAAAATTATAATTTTTATTCGGAAAAGAGGTTTTGGCAAAATGCGAATTGCGCCACCTACCGGCCGAATTTTGAAATTCTATCAATTGCATCTCGTTCTCAATAAATCAAGCTTTCCATAGGTTTATCTATCATATACCTGAGTGTACATTAACCATGTGAAATAACTGATTTTTATTGTTTACACCGGACGGACAGACAGACGGACAGACAGACGGACAAAAGCGTTAGCATAAGGGATTTTTTTTTTTTAAAAAAGCCCTAAAAAGGAGAGTGTCCACAAAAAAATGGTGGACTGTACAAATTCTAGAATATTTGGTCGGTGTCATTCAACAGGATTTAGAGTTGGAAGTAAGCATTTTTTTTACTTTTATAAATATTTTGTAAATTTTTGTAAATATTTTACAACAGTAAATATCTAACAAATAACAATAATTTTTTCAGAAACCAACAGCAAAAATATTTTACACAAAAGTATTAAAGGATCTGAATATTAGAAATGCTACTGATATTCAATTAAGATGCAAAGTAAAACTACTGCGAAAACAATACTCCGCTGCATTAGAATGGGAAAACAATACTGGACAAGGTGTAGAAAAAGGATCTGTAAAAGGTAACTGAAATATTTACTTTTTAACAAGTATGTTTTATAAAGTTTAATGTTGGCTTTCTTTTTAGATCACATACTAAAAATTTGTCCGTTTTATGATTTACTGGAGAATATTTTTGGAACTAAAACAAATATAAATCATCCATTCGTCTATGACTCACAAAGTGCAGCTAATTGCTTCAACTTTGAGGAAATAAATGAATTGGAAGATAACTTTGTAGTTGAAAATTTGGAAACGCCGGAGGAATTTGATTTGGAAGAAATAAGAGCAGAAATTTTAAACAGTCCTGCTCCTGATGTTGTTGAATTGACAGGTCCTTCTACTTCTATGAATGAAAATCTTTCTAATTCAGCAGCACAAAAAGAAAATGAAGAAACTGTCAAAAGGTTTACTCGTTATTTGAGTACTAATACTTCTTCCACCAAAAAAACGAAAGTTAATTCAAGGGATGTGATTAGCGATATACACAAACAACGAATTATTGCTATGGAAGCCAAAAATAAAATATAAGAAACACGTAATGAGCTTGAAGCCTCATACAAACAAGAGGAAATAGCAATTTCAAAAGAAAAATTAAATTTTGAAAAAGAAATAGCTCTAAAACAGCTGGAAATGAAAAAAGAAGAACTCGACTTTAATAGGCAGTTAAAATTAAAAGAATTAGAATCCAGAGAAAATATCGAAAAAATTAAAAGTGAAGAAAGAATAAAAATTGAACAAATGCGTCTGGAATATAATTTTAAATTAGAATTGGCTAAATTTAAAAAATAAATAAATATATGTGATAATTTTTCATTTTCAAAAATATAATTTTTTAATTTCAAAATAAGTAATTTATTTTTTTTAATAAAACTATTCTAATAAAATATCTAAAAGAGCTTTTCTTTTTAGTTCTCCCATTTTATCACACTCATTGTTGTTTTCATTTTCTGGATAATTTTCGAAGATTTCTTCATCACTTAAATTAAAGAATTCGTCTTCATCCCAATAGGCTAAAATAATGTTGTACAAAATGCAGCATATTGTTATCCATAAGCAGCATTGCTTGTGACTGCTTTCATTGTGTATTTGAATTCGTAAACCTTTTAATGATCCGAAAATTTCTTTTAAAAATCCGAAACAATTCTCAATTCGAACCCGGTAACTGCTAAATATCTTATTAAATTTCTTTTTTTTTTCTGAACTTTCAGCTCTTGAATTGCTTCGGAATGGAGTCATTATATGCGTCGTCAATTTGTATGCTGAATCTGCAGCAATATATTCCTGTTCACATAAAAATTTATTTGGATTTTTCCCTATGGAGCTGTTATTATATATTCTTGAATCGTGAACACTTCCTGGATATCCGACAAAAATGTGGCGTATTTTAATATTTTTGTCGCAAATTGCTTGAATTTTAATTGAATATTGCTTTTTGCGACTAAAATATGACACTGAATCAAGCTGTGGTGCTTCAGCTAATGTAATTTCGGATCCATCTAAATATCCTATGCAATGAGGCAATTCATGCATTGTTTCTGCAATTAAATTTTTCCGCTTTTCTTTTGTTGGCCATGTTATGAAAACTTTTTCCAGCGATAAAATTGCTTTAAATACTCTGTTTGTAATGTTTTCAATTGTACCGCCATCGCCTATACCAAAAAGAGCAGCAACTTTCCCTAAACTTGCACCCTCACCACTGGATCCAAGTCTGTACAATACCAGAGCAAGTTGGAAACATGGCGAAAATTGTTTGTCACAATTACTTCCATTAAAAATTTGATGCTTGCTTATCAAATCCAAAATAAAAAAAAATTGGTTTTTTTTAACGCGCATATACATTTTAAATCTTTTTTCATCGTAATTTGGTAAGATATTTTCAAACCACGATATATTTTTCGGGACATATGATTGGAAGCTATATCGGAGAAACGATACCACTGCTAAGTTTTCATCCAAATCATCTATTACTTCCAAAGCATCTTCCTCTTCTGAAAATAATTATAAATTTAATTATGTATACTTCAAGCTGTATATTCAACAAAAAAACCTACCAGAACTATCCAACAATAACAATTCAGTAGCTGCAGCATTAATTAAATCTTCTTTTAATTCACTTTTATTCATTTTTAATTTTAATAATTTTAATACACAATAATACAATTAATTTTAATAAACAATAATCCACGTCAATACAACACAAAACAAAATTGAAATGTCAAAACAGAAAATTTGTGACAGTAGTATTTTGACAGATATATCAAAATATCAAAATATCAAAAAATACATGCCCAGCGGCATGTATTTTTTGATATATTTTTTGACACTATCGTGATATTTTAATATTTTTTTCAACCAATCAAAACTCGTTATTTCGTAAAATATGAAAATATCAAGAAAAAATATTTAGGTCGTGAAGACCACTTTTGTAAATCAAATAATCGCACAATTTTTTTTAATAAAAACAAATCTACAATTATTAAACTATAATTTACACTACTTTTAAATAAAAATCTCTTATTAAGTACCATAAAATATCACTTTTAATTATTTATTTTCCTCGCGTCTATTTATGCCGCCATTAAATTTGACATTAGCAAATTTTTGACTTCTGAGTTTTGACTACTCTCGCGGTTTCGATGTATGCGTACATCAGGGCTTTTTAGTAGTGTTGGTTTTGATGAAATCCATTTTTTTTATCTATGTAAATATGTCACTGTCATACAAATTGTATGGTATTATTGAATGGAGGGGTAAAACTTTAAAATAAATCCAGATTTTTGAAAATTGATCTAGATCTAGATAAAAAAAAAATGTTTTTTTTGTCCAATCGAAAACAAAAATTGATCTAGATCAAAAAAAAGATTGATTTTTTTTAAAAAAAATTGATTTTTTTGTCCAATCGAAATCCACATAAGTATGCAACACCTATTTTGCTGTTGCATAAAATGACAGTTCTTTATGAGATCCTTTTAAGGTTAATAAACGAATTCGCTTTTGGCGAACCCAAAACGTACCGCTTCTGAACCGCCTTTTCACCAATACATTCACAAAAAAACCAGTTTATGTAGAAGAGTAATAAAATATTTTTTTTTTTGTGAGTATAGTCAAAAAAGTTAAATTAACATTACATTTTCATTCGGAATTTAGCGTATACAATTTATGTGTACGCCAACGTTACATTTTGGTTAAGAAATTTTCGTAACTTTTTAGGCGTTCGTAAACTTAACATTTCCGTAAAGAATCTAGCGTACATTTTAAATAGTAGAAAAAAAACTTTACGTTAACATTACATTTTCGTTCGGAATTTAGAGTATACTTTTAAATGCTTGGCGGGTTATATACGCACAATTTTAATTTTATTCTAACAATTAGTCGTGATTTTATTAATTTATGATAAGTAAAATTAAAAGTATTTAATACGCTAAAAATAATTTAATGTGAAAGTGAAAAAAATATATATTATGAAGTCGTCCGTGAAATTAGGAATATTAGTGTTATTCATAAAAATATTAATATTAAAGTCCAAGAAAAAAGTAGAATTTAAATCCTGATTTTTTGTATTAATTGTTTTTTTAATATACATTTTCAACCAAAAAATTATAAATATTTGTTTTTTTTTATTTTTAATTAAAAAAAATTCCAGTTTTTTTATTTATATGGATAAAATCAGTACATAAACGAACCGCCTAGGCGATTCGCCAGCGAACCGCTAAAATGTAGTCTAGGCGGCGTACTAATACATACAGAACACTTCGTTTTTTTTTCTAATTTTCTTATTCCAACATTTACGTTTACGGTTACGGTTCGTATTAGTACGCCGCCTAGACTACGTTTAAGCGGTTGGCTGGCGAATCGCCAAGGCGGTTCTCTAGCGAATCACCAATACAGTTCGTTTATGTACTGATTTTATCCATATAAATAAAAAAACTGGAAGTTTTTTTAATTAAAAATAAAAAAAAACAAATATTTTTAATTTTTTGGTTGTACATTAAAAAAATAATTAATACAAAAAATCAGGATTTAAATTCTACTTTTTTCTAGGACTTTAATATTAATATTTTTATAAATAACACTAATATTCCTAATTTCACGGACGACTCCATAATATATATTTCTTTCACTTTCACATTAAATTATTTTTAGCGTATTAAATACTTTTAATTTTACTTATCATAAATTAATAAAATCACGACTAATTGTTAGAATAAAATTAAAATTGTGCGTATATAACCCGCCAAGCATTTAAAAGTATACTCTAAATTCCGAACGAAAATGTAATGTTAACGTAAAGTTTTTTTTCTACTATTTCAAGTGTACGCTAAATTCTTTACGGAAATGTTAAGTTTACGAACGCCTAAAAAGTTACGAAAATTTCTTAACCAAAATGTAACGTTGGCGTACACATAAATTGTATACGCTAAATTCCGAATGAAAATGTGATGTTAATGTAAACTTTTTTTCTACTATTTCAAGTGTACGCTAAATTCTTTACGAAAATGTTAAGTTTACGAACGCCTAAAAAGTTACGAAAATTTCTTAACCAAAATGTAACGTTGGCGTACACATAAATTGTATACGCCAAATTCCGAATGAAAATGTAATGTTAATGTAAACTTTTTTTTCTACTATTTCAAGTTTACGATAAATTCTTTACGGAAATGTTAAGTTTACGAACGCCTAAAAAGTTACGAAATTTTTTGTAAAAAGTTACAATTTTTTTATTCATTATTTTTTTTTATTTTTATATATTAATAAATATGATTTTATTTATTTTTGTTTGGAAATATATTATTAAAATAACTAATTTGTTTTTTAATTATTAAATAAATACGAATACGCTACATTAAATCAGTACGAAAAAATTACGCTAAATTTGTACGTATACGTTACACATATGTACGAATACATTACACCTAAACTGTACGAAAACATTACACTTAAACTGTACAGAAACATTTCGCTTTTGCGAGAACTTATCGTAACGAAAAATAGTGTCACTTCTCATATAAGGAATGTAACAGTTGCATATCAATTCTGTTACGCCAAAACATAACATTTTCCAAGACCTTAGAAGGAATTAGACCCGGAAAACTTTACGTTTCCGTTACGCAATGTTTGGCGGGAAATGACTATATCTACTCACAAAAAAAAAATTTTATTACTCTTCAACATATACCATGTTTCCATGCACGGAGTTGAGTTTAGTTGAGTTGAGTTGAGTTATCGTTCAGTTGAAAAAATTCAAATTTCAACCCCAGTTGTTTCCATGCAAAAACTCGAGTTGAGTTGAGTTGAACTGACAGTTCTGATAACACAATATAAAACAGGTTTTTTTATTTCATAATAATTAAATTTATGTCATTAATTTTAATATATTTTTCTCCTCCATTACTGATATTAAAATTTTTACTTTATCGTCACTACAAAAAAGTCTTCCTGACGCCATTATTATTAAAAAAATAATAATTTTTTGTTCATTTACACATACAAAGATATAAAATGTCAATTTACTAATATAATGACAGAACTCAACTCAATCCCACTAGTTTCGTGGAGTTGAAATGGATTTAACGAAAACTCAACTCAACTCGTGTTTCCATGGGGTTCAACTCGAGTTGAACTCGAGTTCAACTCGTCATGGAAACAAGGTAATAATAAACTGTTTTTTTTTGTGAATGGAAAAGGGATATATCTTATGTCATTTTCTAAAAGTGGAATGCCACGAAATGGAACATGCAATAACTCATTTCATGCAATAACCCATTTCAATTTTGATTTCCATTTATGACAACATTATGGATAATCGAGACCCCCGTGATAAATGGAAATGGAAACCGCATTATGGATAATGGAGACCAACGAATTAGAAATATATGGAAGGAGCATAAGAAAAATAATTGAAGCCTGTCCGGGTATAGTTGTCTCGCTCTTTAGGTCGCCATTCTGTCAAAATTTATACGCGGCTAAAAAGGACGGACTAGGTTTTTCTTTTAATCCGGGCTCGCCAAAATTACTATTAATCCGGGCTCGCCAAAATTATGCAATTATTTTTGGGAATGCGGAAAAAAAATTAATGCGGAAAAAAAATTTTGGGAAAAAAAATTAAAGGGAAAAAATAGTGAGTTTCATTTGGTGAATATTGTTATTTAGTGCAAAGTGAATATTGTTATTTAGATTATGCCGGATTAAAAATATATTTTTTACCTGAACAATATAAAAACTATTAAAATAGTGGCAAAATTTAAAAATATTTATTCTTCCTTAATGTTACAATTATTACAACGATGAATAATAATATTTTTTACTCGTTTAATGTTTTTTATACATTACATTTTTTATCTCAACAATAGTATATCAAAAAAAAAAATCCGACCCTGGCATATAAATTATCAGCTGATATAATTTCAGCTGATTATAATCAGCTGTTTATAATTTTTACTAACACTTTACTTTGACAGAGTGGCGACCTAAAGAAAGAGAAATACAAATTTCTTGGCAAACACTTTTTGAGAAATATTAATTTTTCAATGTGTTAGATAGGATAGATAACAAATTTATGCTCCTTCCATATATTTTTTATTCGTTGATGGAGACCACTCGGCTCGGTCGGCCATCAGTCATTCCATAAATGAAATAGAAATGGAAATTATCATGGCTAGTGGAGACGGCTGTAAGAAACAGTTGCAGATTAATCAGATTGATCAGACTGGTCTGAGCGTAAATAAGAAACACACCACAAAACAAATATAATTTAAAAAAAAATCTATTTCGAATATTTTCGAAAGGATACGTTCAGTTCAGATGCGTCAAGTGGCAGTATTCGAAATTTTAGGGAAAAAGTCTAACTAAGTAAGTGGCTGTTTATATGCGCCTGCCTAGGAGCGACTTCATAAACTTTTTGTGATTAGATGCGCCTTCCTCACCCAATTTTTTCATTTAAAAAGAAACTGAATTTTAGGGAAAAGATCATACCTGGGGAGTTTATAGAGGAACATTTTGGTATTGAAATATGTTAAGTTTGACATTCGTAAATTGAAAAAAATCATTTTGATTTTGAATGCTAGCGTTGTAACTTGTAACTCTTAATGAGCCACGAAGCGCATAATCGTAGAGTTACAAGTATTAATAAATTTATTAAATTCTACCAAAAGTTTTACTACATATTCGTAAATAAAAATATTTAACTAATCATGAATTTGAATTAATTTCATTGTAGAGTCAAGTATAATATTTTACATTTTAATTGAGTTTAGATAATTTATACTATGTATAATAAATATAATATATTTGTTTCTATGTATATTATACATGGTATACATTATCTAAAATCAATTAAAATGTAAAATATTATACTTGACTACAAGTATAACTTTCAGCTATGCTTGCCGAATTTGTGGTTCCTCGAATAATGCGATCGACGTATCCATCACTGTTTTCAATATAAAAAAATATTAAATATAATTTAATTTAATATTATTTTAATATTTGTTTTATAAAAACATCACAAAATTAATAGAGGTTTCTTAATTCCTCCTCTTTAATTATATATTTCATTTATATTCAGTATTAATATTAATATTAATATTCATCTGTCTCTATATTTTTCCGTGAAACATAGAAAATTTATTATATAAATATTTATATAATATTTTATATACATATTTATTATACATATTTATTGTCTATATTATTATATGTATAATAATATTGAGCTAGATTTAAAAAAATTAAGGACAGAGAGAGTTATATATATTTATCCTGGTTTGTTTTTATATTCCGAAAATACAATACCTGAAAATATTAATATTTAAATATTTATATTAAAATATTTCTCTTATTTGTATTAAGCAATTATTACATTTTTATTATATTATTCTAATTTTATTTTATAATACATAGTTATAAATTAGTTTTCTATATATAACTCAATTAAAGTTTTGAAATTACGATATAGAAAGACAAGATTATACTTCATAGTTCAACATTTAAAAGAAGAAAGAAAGATTAATTCATTTTAAACAAAGTTAGAAAGGTAAATTTTTTTACTAATTTCCATCTTTCTATAATATTTTGTTTCCTTTGTATAACAAAAATGAAAAAGCAAATTAAGGCCAAACAAATAAAGTCCAATAAATATAAGTATTACGATAATAATAAAAGAAATCCTTCTTTTATCTTTATATAAATATGAAAATATATTTTTTTTTTAGAAAAAGATATAATAATTATCTGCTTTTAAAATCATTTGTAAAAAAATAATAATTAGAAATAATAGAAAATATTTCACTAATAAAAATAATGATTATATTTTCCACAATTACTAATTTATTTATATTTTCTTCCGGAGATGCATTACTAATTTATTTATATTTTCTTCCGGAGATTCCGGAGATGTTGCTCGTTCGGCAGTTTGAAAATTATGGTCAATTAAAAATATTTTCTTCCGGAGATGTTACTCGTCCGGCAGTTTGAAAATAATAATAAATTTTTGACCAAAAAGGAATTATGGAAACTTGAAACAAATGGAGAGGAACGGGGCAACAGAAAAAATTTCTAAATTTTTTGAACTTTTTTTACCTCTGCCCGCACTTACCTCTCTTCTACGAAAATGGTTCAGGCAGTCGCCTGGGCAGGCGCATATAAACAGCCACTATAAAGGTTTTCACAATGTAATTGGCGCAACGCAAAGCAAAGTCAACGCGACGGTATAAGTGGCTGTTTATACACGCCTGCCTAGGAGCGACTTGATATACTTTTTGTGATTAGATGCGCCTTCCTCACCCAATTTTTTCATTTAAAATTCAACAATTTCAAAATGGCCGAAACTGAATTTTAGGGAAAAGATCGTACCTGGGGAGTTTATTGAGGAACATTTTGGTATTGAAATATGTTAAGTTTGACATTCGTAAATTGAAAAAAATCATTTTGATTTTGAATGCTAGAGTTGTAACTTGTAACTCTTAATGAGCCACGAAGCGCATAATCGTAGAGTTACAAGTATTAATAAATCTAAGTTTTACTACATATTCGTAAATACAAATATTTAACTAATCATGAATTTGAATTAATTTCATTGTAGAGTCAAGTATAATATTTTACATTTTAATTGAGTTTAGATAATTAATACTATGTATAATAAATATAATATATTTGTTTCTATGTATATTATACATGGTATAAATTATCTAAAATTATGTAAAATATTATACTTGACTACAAGTATAACTTTCAGCTATGATGCTTGCCAAATTTGTGGTTCCTCGAATAATGCGATCGACGTATCCATCACTGTTTTCAATATAAAAAAATATTAAATATAATTTAATTTAATATTATTTTAATATTTGTTTTATAAAAACATATCACAAAATTCTTAATTCCTCCTCTGTTTCTTAATTCCTCCTCTTTAATTATATATTTCATTAATATTCAGTATTAATATTAATATTTATTTGCTCTATATTTTTTCCGTGAAACATAGAAAATTTATTATATAAATATTTATATAATATTTTATATACATATTTATTGTCTATATTATTATATGTATAATAATATAGAGACAGATTTTAAAAAATTAAGGACAGAGAGATATATATATTTATCCTGATTTTTTTTATATTCCGAAAATAAAAAACCTGAAAATTATTAGTTTTGATTTATCATTACGATTATAAAATCTATGAAATCTCTATTAGATATGAAATCTATTTTATTTGTTTTTATATAAATATTTCTCTATTTGTATTAAGCAATTATTACATTTTTATTATATTATTCTAATTTTATTTTATAATACATAGTTATAAATTAGTTTTCTATATATGACTCAATTGAAGTTTTGATATTACGATATAGAAAGATAAGATAATACTTCATAGTTCAACATTTAAAAGAAGAAAGAAGAATTAATTCATTTTAAACAAAGTTAGAAAGGTCAATTTTTTTACTATTTTCCATCTTTCTATAATATTTTATTTTCCTTTGTATAACAAAAATGAAAAAGGAAATTAAGGCCAAACAAATAAAGTCCAATAAATATATAAGTATTACGATAATAATTTTGAAATCCTTCTTTTATCTTTATATAAATATAAAAATATAATTTTTTTTTAGAAAAAGATATAATAATTATCTGCTTTTAAAATCATTTGTAAAAAAATAATAATTAGAAATAATGGAAAATATTTCACTAATAAAAATATTGTTTATATTTTCCACAATTACTAATTTATTTATATTTTCTTCCGGAGATGTTGCTCGTTCGGCAGTTTGAAAATTATGGTCAATGAAAAATATTTTCTTCCGGAGATGTTACTCGTCCAGCAGTTTGAAAATAATAATAAATTTTTGACAAAAAAGGAATTATGGAAACTTGAAACAAATGGAGAGGAACGGGGCAACAGAAAAAATTTCTAAATTTTTTGAACTTTTTTTACCTCTGCCCGCACTTACCTCTCTTCAACGAAAATGGCTCAGGCAGTCGCCTGGGGAGGCGTGTATAAACAGCCACTAATAATTTTTCAATTCACAATGGAATTTTTTTTTTAGCTTCAGTTCAGCTAACATTTTAATTAAATTTATTTTTATAGATATATTGAATCAAAAATATTGAATATCCCAACAAAAAATTCATGCGCATTTAATCTTTAAACATTCCGATTATTATATTATCGAACCCTGAACTGAAACGTTTTAAAATGAAATTAGAAATATATGAAACTGAACTGAACTGATGAGAAAAGTCAATTACCTAGTTTCCATGTACAGAGTTGAGTTGGGTTGAGTTGAAATGGGGTTGAAATGGAACCATCAATTATTCGTTCCATTCCAACTCAACTCAACTCAACCCCTGTTTCCATGCACGCTAACTCGAGTTCAACTCGAGTTGAACTCGTCATGGAAACAAGGTAAATGTCAAACTTGTAGAATTCTAGATGTAGTGTAGACTGTAGATGTAGAACACTTTACTTTAAATTTGGCATCCAGTTGAAGAGGTTCGATTTGACTTCTTTTCTGTAATTAAAATATATAAAATATATTTTTGCTTTATTTCTGTTCTACACAACAAGAATTTTAATTTAAAATGGCATCAAAACCACCATACAAAGTCGGTAAGTTATTTTGTACTTATGTAGCTACATATTAAATTAAATTATAATTTTGTAATATGAAGAATGAAGCACATGTTTTGAAATACAAATAGAATACATATATTTACACAATATTATATTATTTCAGCTGATATAAATTTAGCTGAATGGGGCCGTAAAGCAATTATAATTGCGGAAAATGAAATGCCTGGACTAATGGCATGTCGCCAAAAATATGGACCTCTAAAACCCTTACAAGGTGCCCGTATTGCTGGTTGTCTACATATGACCATTCAAACAGCTGTCCTTATTGAAACTTTAACTGAATTAGGAGCTCAAGTAAGTTTATAATCATAAATTGTATGTTTACTGGTCTGGTAAATTTATTTTTTTGTTAGCAACAAAATAAACATAAGAATGACGCAAATTTATGAAAATATTTTATCAGTATCATTGATGACCTTTTTGTTGATCATTATACATTTATTAAATAAAACTGTTTTCTAATATATCATATTAATTTTTAACCCTGTCACCTTTAGCAATATTATCTCTTAATTTATTTATATTTTGGAAAAATAATTATGAATTAATTATCACAATTAAGTTATTTATTATCTATTAAACTACGCTTACAATAATACAATCAAAAGAATAATTTACCAAAATTTTAATGAATTATCTTTATTAAATGAAAAATTATTTCCGGTAAAAAATAATTAAGTTAAGATCGTAATTTCTTATTTTTTTTTTAGGTTCAATGGTCCAGTTGTAATATCTTTAGTACACAAGATAATGCAGCAGCTGCTATTGCTGCTACTGGTGTACCAGTTTATGCCTGGAAAGGTGAAACTGAAGAAGAATATGTATGGTAAGGATTATCAATATTTATTAATTAATAATTTAAAATACAATTTCTTTTGAATAATTATTTTTTATAAACCTATAAAATAATTCTATAAATTTATATTAGTTATTAGATTACAAATATTCACTTTTACTTCAATTTAAGTTAAAACTTCACAACTTAAATTATATTGATTTTATCTTGTAATAATTATAAAATATAATTCGTCAATTGTGAATTAATGTATTGAAAAACAATTTAATTACAGCGAATTAAAAATATAAATATGTATATAAGTATTTCAATATTTTTTAACTATTTTTAGGTGTATCGAACAAACATTAGTCTTTAAAGATGGTCAACCATTAAATATGATCTTAGATGATGGTGGTGATTTAACAAATCTTGTCCATGAAAAATATCCACAATATTTGAAACAAATTCGTGGTATAACTGAGGAAACAACAACTGGTGTACATAACTTATATAAAATGTTGAAAGAAGGCAAACTTTTATCTCCAGCAATAAATGTTAATGATTCAGTTACTAAGGTAAGAATATATAAATATAGAAACTTTAAAATATCTAATAAAAATATTTTAGAGTAAATTTGATAATTTGTATGGCTGTCGTGAATCATTAATTGATGGTATTAAACGTGCAACTGATGTTATGGTTGCTGGTAAAGTTGCTTGTGTCGCTGGTTATGGTGATGTTGGTAAAGGTTGTGCTAAAGCATTACGTGGTTTTGGTGGACGTGTCTTAGTAACTGAAATTGATCCAATTAATGCATTACAAGCTGCAATGGAAGGTTATGAAGTAACTACAATGGAGTATGCATGCAAAGAAGCGTCAATATATGTAACAACAACTGGTTGTGAAAATATTATTACTGGTGAACATTTTATGAATATGCCAGATGATGCAATTGTTTGCAATATTGGACATTTTGATTGTGAAATTGATGTTGCATGGTTAAACAAAAATGCTAAAACTAAAATTAATGTTAAACCACAAGTCGATCGTTATACATTATCAAATGGTAATCATATTATTTTATTAGCTGAAGGACGTTTAGTTAATTTAGGTTGTGCACATGGTCATCCAAGTTTTGTTATGTCCAATTCATTTACAAATCAAACATTAGCACAAATTGAATTATGGACTAAATATGGACAATATCAGATTGGTGTTCATGTATTACCAAAAATTTTAGATGAAGAAGTTGCTCGTTTACATTTAGATAAATTGGGAGTTAAATTAACTAAATTAACAGAAAAGCAATCTAAATATTTGGGTTTACCAGTTGAAGGTCCATTTAAACCAGATCATTATAGATATTAAATAAATCCGAAAACGAATTACGAAATTGTTTCCATAACCAATAATAAAAACAATGTATTTTTCGAATTTAAATTTAAGACTAAAATGATTTTTTTTTAATTTAAACCATCAAATAAAGTGAGACAACCATCAAAATGTATTTTATTGTTATATTTAGTAGAACCGTATACATTGTCATTTTAATTATATTTATTAGTAAGAGTAAAAAACTTGTCCAGTTTGTCGGATTAAATTATAAAATTATTTACCAACGTTTTGTAAATTTTAAAGGTTTTTAAATTATTATTATTTCTCTTTTGCAAAAATATGATGCTCTTTTAGAGAGATATTTTAAAGATTATTATTATTAAAGATATGTTCTTCGGTAACAATATTTTTCAAAATAAGTACGTCAAGGTATTCTTGAATATAAGTACATTGATAAGATAAATCATTGAATTATTTACTATCTAAAAATTAATTCCTGAATGATCCTACATTAATACCTGAATTATTATTTGCATAATAAGTTGTAAAATTACAATTAAATTACTAATGCAATCATGTCACCAAACTCCTAGATGTGTGTAATTATAATTACTATAGAGTTGATTAGTTTCTTTATATAAGCAATTAAAAAAATATTTTTCAGGAAATAAACTTATAATAATCAAGAAAAATTATCACATAAATTTTAAAGAATGATTTATTTAGCCTAATTAATTATAATTATATAAAAAAAAATTAAAGTTGATGGGGTTAAAAATTTAAATAATTATGTTAGAAAATCAAAAAAAAATAATCACCACAAAATTCAAATCAATAACACTGATAAAATGTTTCCAAAAAATTTGCGTATTCATTTAAAAAAAAAATTCTGTATGAAACTAATCTTTACTGTATTTATTTTTTATGATTTTCAAATAAGTACAATTCAAAACAAGATTTCTACTTAAAAGTGTATTATAAATCTTGAAATTTCAGTAATATTTTCAATTGTACTTGAAATCCTTAATTTTTTGGTGTACATATATTATAATTAGAAATAATTTTATTTATTAACAATATTATATTAAACAAATTGTTTTAATATTCAAATAAAGTGGGTAAGAAATCATTTTTCGCAATAATAGTTTTATTCAAATATTAATGTATGTGTTTACTAAGTGGGCTTTTTGCTGTAATGTCGAATTTGCTGTAATGTTGAACGTAGTGAAAAATTGAGACGAAAAAATAAAAATATAGTGCCTATATTTCGCTTGAGTTGAAGCTGTGACTAATAATAACATGTTATATATTATATATATATATATTCACAGCTTCAACTCAAGCTAAATATAGGCACTATATTATAGTGCATGTTATTATTAGTCACAGCTTCAACTCAAGCGAAATATAGGCACTATATTTTTATTATGATCCTACATTATAATAATCAAGAAAATCATTTCACTTCATCACTTCAACCATTGACTAATAATAACATGTTATTATATATATATAATATATAACATGTTATTATTAGTCAATGGTTGAAGTGATGAAGTGAAATGATCAATTAACAGAAAATACACTCAAATTATCCAAAACCAATGTAATTTATTAAACAGATAAAAAATAACTTAATTTAAAAATATATTTTTAACACTTTATTGCTTTATAAAATTAAATTATTATAAAAAAATTAACAATGAATGATTTATATGAAAATAATCAATCAATAATATATATTTGCATTAAATTTAAAATATATATGTATGTAGTTATTTACTGAACTATCAATGAGTAATAAGATTTTGCATTAAAATACATAAAAAAATATAATTGAATATTTTCTCGTTTTTGCGAAACACTTTATATATAATGTGGATATTTTTTTATGAAAGATTTTGTACTGTAAAAATGTTTTACGATAAAGTATTTAAGGAAAAACGATAAAATAATTTCATTAAAAAAGTAGTAGAGTAGTAGTATGTACTGCAAAAATGTTTTACGATAAAGTGCTTAAGGAAAAACGATAAAATAATTTCATTAAAAAAGTAGTAGATTCTATTTTAAAATACTTTTCAATTTAACTTATATCACTTTTAATTATGCTCTGGGTTTCGGTACGTTGATTTGGTATTGGATGATTACGACGATAAATTTTCTGACATAAATAAAGTATAAACAATGGTAATGGTGTCATAATTGCTACAGAAACTGGCATAACTGTTGTTAAATCTGCTTCTGGTTGTTGTAATGATAATCTTAATAAAAATATAGCAATTCCAGTATTTTGTACACCAGTTTCAACAGCAATTGCCAATGAATCAGGTCCAGTTTGTTTAAATAATTTAGCAGCAAACCAACTAAGTGTATATCCTAACCATGGAAGACCTAAACCAGCTAACACAATCTAAAAAAGAAAAATTTAGATAAACATAGGACATTTTCAAAACAATTTTTAAATTGTTGTCTTACCTTCCAAGAGAACAATTCAAATAAATACAAATTCGTAACAATTGCAAATATAACAATAAATACAATTAATAAAATTGATATTGGTTTTAATAATCGTACTAAAACTCTTGATACTCTTGGTAAATATTTTTGTATACCAATACCAATAAATAATGGTATTATTAAACCAAATGCAAATGATGCAATCCTTTCATATGGTACAACCATATTACCTTCATCAAATATTAATTTACCTAATGTAAATAACCATAATGGCATCATACCAAATGCAGCAAATGTACTTATTGTTGTCATTATTATTGATAAATTAATATTACCACCTAATATCACAGTCCATATATTTGATGCACCACCACCTGGTGACACACCAGTAAAAAATATACCTAGTTTTAATTCAGGATAATCAGGAAATAATATTAAGCCAAGTAAATAACTAGTTATTGGCATTATTATAAATTGTCCACAAAAACCAATAATGGGTCCAATTGGACGCATAACTATACCTTTCATTACAGTAAAATCTAATGCAGCACCAAAATTTATATATAATAATGATACTAATAATATTACACTGCCAGTAAATATATGATCTATAACTCTTACTGCACGTACTATAATTACATTTAAATCATTTGGTAAATGTTCTTTTTCACCATTTGGTTTTAATAATTCTAAATAAATGTTTGGGTTACCCAAAAATTTACCATAGATTGTAAAATTTTCTTTCCATATTGTTGCATTTTCGAATGGTTTAATAATTTTATTATCAAATTCAATTAAATGTGGTTTATTAGTTTTCAATTGAAACTGTAATCCATTTTTTAATTGTGGTGGTGTAATTTGATCAAGACCATTAATTGTTAATGTGAGATTCGTTTTTGTATCCATATGAATTTGAATTTTTTGAATTTGAACAGTTGAATTTGAAAATGTTACATTTAAATTTAATTTATTATTATCATTTTCAGTTAATTTTAATTGCTGTCCTTGTAGGATAATCCAAAAATTCGCAACAAATCCAAGATATATTAAAATGTTCATATTTGATTAATCATTAATTTTATATACTTAGGTACTTGTTAAATTTTCGAGTTTTGACCGACTTCAATAAGTTCTTATGTGAAACTGATTCGAGGTATGTAGAAATTTGTTTTCTCTAAATTACAAAAAATATGAAGAATTCAATTATCATGTCGCTTTAAACAGGTAAATGATAAGCAATTTATTGTTATCTGTCACGTAAAAGAAGATAAAGAATTTATATAAATTTCTAAATAAATTTCTATACTAGTTTAATTTTAATTGGGTTCAGCGTAGAGATGTTTTAGTCATTACAATTACTTACCAAGGTTTTTTATTGATTCTCAAATAATTTAAGAGAAAGTAAAAATAACAATTAAATTGAATAAAAATTAAATTTATGAAAATTGCAAATCATAAAAACTAATTAATTTAAATGAAAATGTTAACAGAAAATTAATTAAAATAAATAAACAACTGTTAATTAAATAAATGCAATTTATACGAAGCAAAAAAACACTTGTTGACACTTTGCAAAAATACAAAAATAGACTGACACTTTGAAGATTGAAGTGTGAGTGCACGTGAACACCAAACAAACAGAAATGGAATGAGAAATGATGCCAACTGAAGAAAAATAATTGGAAAATGCAATTTTTAGGGAGGAAGTTACGTTTCATATTTTTTTAAAAGAGATTTTTGAATTTAAATTATTAAATTTAGCAATTCCAGTATTATTATTTATATTTGTCAAATATAAGTGTCAAATATATTTTTTTTAACTATTCTCGTACTCGTATAGAAATTACTGATAAGGTTTATTTAACCCTCTAATGAATGTGCCTGCCGCATTTCAATTTTCTGGCTGGCATTTCAATTTTGTTTGCATTGTAAAAGCAATGTATGATTTGTTACTTCATTAAAACAATTATTTCTACAACTTCATTGGAACTAACTACCTACTGACGGTATAAGTTCTTTTTTATCGTAATTATAATCAACGATATAGAAGATATATGGATAGGGCATAAATGTTCCCTCTCTTTTTAACACATTAAAATTTTAATATATTGAAAAATTGTTTATGAAGCCACGATTTTGGTAGTTCTCTTTCCTTTTGCTCGCCGATGTGTCAAATTAATAATATGAAAAATATTATAACAGCTGATTTTAGATTTACAGGGTTGGCTTATTTTTTTAAGTTTAAGAGTCTCAATATAAATTAACAATATTAACTAGCTAAACAAATTACTCTATTTTACTTTCCATTTGTATAATTATCGTTGCGCGACCTAAAATATTCCTTAGGATGATCTTTACTTGTATTTTTCAAAAAAAAAAAAAAATCTCCTTAAAAATTGATGCCCGAATTAAAAAAAACCTAATCCGCCCCTAATTTCTCATTTTTATATTTTGACAATTCGGCTAGCAAAAAAAGAGACAACTATACCCGGCGTGGCTTCAAATTTTTATATTTATGCCCTATCCATATATCTTCTATATCGTTGATTATAATAATTTAGAAGTTATAGCCCCTGCCCCTTATATTCAACAAAATTAAAAAAAGGAAAAAGGAACAAATGTAGGAAAATCGCGAAATTTCCGTTTCCTTTAAAAGTATATTTAATATTTGTAATGATAACGTTGAGATTATGTCGTTTTGGGTTCTTAGAACACGTCTCCAATATGTCTGAGTTAAGAGACCTATTGTCTAACTCCAACTTACCAGTGTGTTACTAGACGATATACAATATTTTAGATGCTATATGTGGTGTCCAGGCTTTCGGCCGCGTAGAACAAATACAGGCGGTCAAAAGTCATTTTCGCGCGGTCTTTAGTGTTTTCACCCAGAAACGGGCAAAAATACTGTTAGAGGCAGTAACGTTTTTCGGGGATGCAGGGATTATATCCCCACCAGGCACCCAGAAAGGAAGTTTTCGTTTTCGACAAAAAACTGTTAGCGCGGCTTAAAATTATCTTTGCAGTCTAAAGTGAAGCGGCCTTAATTCAGGTTGCCATTATGTGTATAAAACAATTTTAAATCTGTCAAAACCAAGTTTTGTGTGATTTTTTGGTTTGCTATAAGATTTTTTGTTTTTTTATTTTCGAAAGTTTTGAACTTTACCCGCGAAATTTTTTATCAGATGGAAAATGTGGGACAGGTTGTTCCATCATCATATGGTACAAAACCGCCATTCAACTGTACTGTAGCACAGTATAACATACAAACAGTAGTGAAACGCAGAACAAAATAATTTTTAGACCAGGACGAAAATAAAATGAAGCATTTTCTATCTCACTCTGCTTATTTTATCTTGACAGAGTGAATAACGAAAATTCTGCAGCATTTCAATTTTTTAGTTCACACTTTTTTAATAATATTTTGAATTATAATCAACTATTTTTAAATTATTAGCCCATATTATTATGAAACTTGATTATTTATTAAATTTTATTTATTAAAAAACTTACAGTAAGCTTTTATTTTGAAATTTTAAACAATTGCTAAGCTTTAACATTAATTAGAATCACTCTGTTGATTTTAAAATTATTAGTATTTTTTTTTGCGTTTTAAGTTAATTTTCAAATAAGCCCCTATGAAAAAGTATTATTTTCGTCATCATTCACGAACACAAACAAAGAAAAATCATATGGTCGTGTGTAATAGAATATTTTTTAAGTAAAGGGTTGTGAAAATTCGTTTGTTTTTTATCACATGAATATTGTAAGTTTTAAATTTAGTTGAAAGCAGAGTGAAAAAGAAGTGATATTATATTAATATAAACTAAGTTATTTAAAAAAACAAATGAAAATTTATATTAAAAAAGTTAAATTAAGTGTTAAAAAAGGTGAAAATTAAATGCATTAGCCCGGAATGCAAATCAAATAATTTATCCCAACCCTAATTTATTCTACTCAATACAGATGTAAATTAACAAATAGCGACAAATAAAAAGGTTTAATGTATTGAACGCACACTAAAATGGAATTTTTGGCGGGACGAACTACACTTTGTTCTGCCGTTTCACTACTGTATGTTATACTGTGACTGTAGTCAACTTGAAAATTTTGTTTAAGTGATATTTCAATTACTAGAGATTTAACCTGTGTGCGAGTGTGACTAGAATGACTATTGGCCTATTGGGCCTAGTCATATTGACCATTGGGCAAATTTGTTCTTTTAGTTTTTCATTTCTTGGAGAAATCCAAAATCAATTAACTTTAAGTTCTAATGGGTTGTTTTTGCCATATTCGACGATAATTATAAATAAAATAATAACTATGAAACATATATTTTTTACTCTTCTTTTGACTCAACAGCACAGTAATGGCACTAAGCCTATTTCATTGACATTTTTCCGAAATTCCATTATAATTGTTGTTAAATTATTTTAATAAATATTCTAAAATTTCATTTTAAATATTTTCGGTGAATAACCTCATTTTTTATATTTTATGGTAAATTTAACCTTTTGAACTCTTATCCCATTCATAAACCCATATCTAACATTTCACCACAAACTAAACTAACAATTATAATATAATATAATATACCAAACTTTTATTACAAAATATTTTAACCATATATGTACTTAAAATCGATAGAAAAATTACCGATGAAATTAGAATATCCGTGCATGCATAGCAAAATATTATATACCAGAAGAAGAAATCATTTGTATATTTCGAAATTTCAATGTAAAAAGGAGACGCTGACAAACTTATATTTTCCATATAATATTTTTAGTCAGCACAACAGGGATTATACCAAACTAATACATAAGTACCATTAGATTTTCATTCAAAATCATTATATTAAAATTGTCCCTGCTGCTATCGCTTAGTCTTTGGTATGTACATATCTTCATTTCTTGTCCAAAAAAAAAAATTAATTATAGATTATTGTACCCGATATTTCAGTTTATCGAAAGTATGGATGGATATTTTTTTTTAGTTGGGAAATCCTCAAAGTGGTTAATACTTACACTCTTCAAACTTAATGTTTATATTGTATAAAGAAAATATTTTGAACATATTTATATGAGATTGCTGAAAAAAATTCGAAGTATTTTGTTTAAAATAATATGAAAACATTTGCTGGATAATAATATAATCTAACTTACTATAATCCTTCTCATTCATTGTTAGTCTGGAATATATCGTCGGTCCCATGCCAAAACCGCGAATGTGCAATATTACAGTTTCGAGAAAATTGCGTTTTAATTTTTGCCGATTTGTGAAATTCTTATATAAGCGATATAGAAATTTTAATATAAGCGATATAGAAATTTTTTAATATTAAAAAAACTACGAATTGCACATTTGTGGTTTTTGCATATTGTAGATTTTTAAATTTTACAATTTCTGGCATTAAAAACTCAATTTCATAAAAAACGCACATTCGCGGTTATGGCATGGGACCGACGATATGTATAAGTACGTATAAAAATATATATGTAGTATCTATTCACATGTATTATTTTATATTAATAATATTGAAAGATTTTTAGATAATACGGTACGAGTATATAAATAAGGGGTGACGATGAACAGAAGTGGCATTTTAAAGCGAGTTAACTCACAAATGAGTTATTGCAAAATCATTTCGTGGCTTTCCACTTTTAAAAAATGACATGAGATATCTCATAAGAACTGTCATTTTTTGCAACAGCAAAATAGGTGTTGCATATTATGAGTTAGTGAGTTTAATTTAAGAATAAACTAAAAATTAAATTAAATTTGGAAAATTAAGTATGTAAGTGAAAATATTTAAAAGTTATTTTAAATATTTAAGTAAGTAAGTAAAAATATTTAAAAGTTATTTTTACTTACTTAATTTTCCAAATTTAATTTAATTTTTACTTTATTCTTAAATTAAACTCACTAACTCATAATATGCAACACCTATTTTGCTGTTGCAAAAAATGACAGTTCTTATGAGATATCTCATGTCATTTTTTAGAAGTGGAATGCCACGAAATGATTTTGCAATAACTCATTTATGAGTTAACTCGCTTTAAAATGCCACTTCAGTTTTTCAATAGTGGTCTTCACGACCTAAATATTTTTTCTTGATATTTTGATATTTTACGAAATAACGAGTTTTGATTTGTTGAAAAAAATATTAAAATAATCTCGATAGTGTCAAAAAAAAATATTGATATATATGTCAAAATACTACTGTCAGAAATTTTCTGTTTTGAAATTTTAAATTTTATTTTGTGTTGTAGTGACGGGGATTATTGTTTATTAAAATTAGTATTGCAGTTTAAAATTAGTATTTTTACATTTTTACTTATTTTTCCTTAAATTTTGCCAATTCTAATTTTTAACAATATTTGTTTAAATTATTTCAGTGCTACCAGATTATATAAATATGTAAAATAAACGTAAAAACATGAAATATTCAGTACTGCCAGACATAAAATGTAAAAAAAAATATCAAAATATCTCAGGCACCAAAAACAGGTGTTCATGTAATTTAAAAAAAAAAATATCAAAATATCAAGAAAAAATATTTAGGTCGTGAAGACCACTAATGTTATACATGTACATATATAAATTTAAACTAAGGGAATTACGTTAATTATTATTACTATTATTTTTATTTTTCAAAATTCAATTCTCTTTTAAAACACATTTCATTCATTTATATATAATAGAAGATTAGGATTAACCTTTACAACATAAATTTGAATTATTATCAACAGAAAAAAATTATTAATTTTATTTATTTATATTAATAATAATAATTTAGTTTAAGGAAAATATTTAAAAATAAAAAACCTTAATTATGAAGAACAACTTATCATCCTAATTAAAAACTTAACCTAATTAACAACATAAATACATGCAGGATCACCGATCAATTAAACATAAGTATTATAAGTATGTATAGTTTTTTAAGTTTCTACAACTAGATTCAAATTTTAACGTGTAGCTTGAAATTTTATTAATTAACGCATGTGTATTAGAGAGTTTATGAAGTCTTTTAGCAGAGAAGAAAAATGTCAAATTGAGTAACTTTTTAAAATTTTATTTTGTTTTCTTTGAAGAGTATTAATATGAGTCTTGGCGCAACTGCCCCAGATGGGTGAGCCATATAGCATTACACTTTGAAAAATCATTTTATATATGATTATTTTATTTGCAATTGATAACTTCGAATTTCGGTTGATTAAAGGATAAAGCATTTTAATTATCATATCACATTTTTTTATTATGTAATCAATGTGTATAGTTTAAATTTAAGTTTCGTGTCGAGAGTAATTCCGAGGTATTTTATAGGCTGTTCCCATTCAATTTCCTGACCCATAAGTGAAAGATTTGAGGACGGTAGATTACTAAGTTTTGTTTTGCGCGAGAAAAATATTACTTTTGTTTTATTATAGGCCTATAGCCTTCAAATTTAGAGGCATTATTATTATTTTTTGGAATAACATGACTTTAGCTTTTTTCCATCTGAAGGAAAATAGCTTAATTTTAAACAGCTATTGAATCAATAAGAGTTATATGAGCGCTTTTTTCGGTAAGTTATTTTCAACACAGTCAGGGCCAGGCCAGGGGCTTTTTTGTTTTTACTCAATTTAAAAATATTTTTAATTTCTAAAAGTGTTATTTGCTTAAAACTGTCTATATAAAATATAATTACTTAATTCTGTCTTAATTACGTTAAGTTTTTATTTTAAAGTTTTAATTCTGTTCAATAAATTCCGAATTAATATGGACTCGAATTATTCTTGTGAAAAAAATTTCAAATTTAAACTAATATAATAGTTTAAATTTTCATTAATCGGTGGTTAAATTATATGGAAATGTGGATAAAAAATCATATAAAGATATGGACTTCTTATTCTGCATCTTGAAGTCGAAAAATTATATGATATTAATATCACAGATTCACTATATGCGAAAAGCATTGGATAAACATGAAATGAATCATTCTTTCAGGCTTTAATGAGATGTCATTATTTACATATATCCGCTATCAGAAATAATCTGCCCTTTTATTTAGGTAAACAACTATATAATGCTGGAGTTACTCTCGCCGTTGACGCGTGTGCCGCATAACGCGTTCGAAAGTCAAATGACGCCGGAGACGCTGGTGACGCTTTGAGTAGATACTCTCAAAGCTTCAACGTGGCATGAATTTCGTTTAAAATAATTTTATTTTGTAATTTTTATAACCTAAAAATATATTATAATAAATCTTTTTAAAAAAAAATTAATATATTATATCTGGTCGACCAGAGAATTTTAAATCTCAATATAAAAATACAAAATATATTTTTTACATTGGCATTTGAACGCGGCAACGCGTCAAAAGTTGAAATCGATTGAACTTTTCTGCGGCAAGAGCGGCACGGGCGTTACGAAAACGGTCAGATTATCAGCTTCTATACATTTCCATACATTTGAACTTTTTTTTGACATTTCAAAACTTCAGCGTCACGACCACGAGCGGCGAGAGTAACTGAGTCTGAGGGGTTACTATTGCATACGGTTTTACGATGGTGTACAGATTTATACATAATATTGGAATGTTGATAATGTAATGTCGCCTAAGCCTTCCACTCCAATTCATATCTATATCCAACTCGCTATCATAATAAGTTTTATTTATAACATATTCGAGTCTATAACTTAATATTAAATACCAATACTAAATAGTATACCAATACTAAAACGTAAAATAACAAATTGTTCTTCGGTAATTAAACTTCCTTTTATATATTTAGTTATCAATATTTCTTGTTTTATTATTTAACTTACTATATTAATATTACAAATACTATTAATAATATATATGTAATGATATATTATTTTCGAAAGAGAATTTCCAGCTAAATGCTAAAAAGGAAATTTTTCGAAAATCTATGTAAAAAATCGAAAATAAAAACACAACAAAAAATATAAAAATTTTCTTTCTATTAGGTACACAATATAGTAGAGGGTGTGACCGGGTTAAAACCGAAAAAATATTTTCTGTAAAATGTTGTTAGAAGAAAAATCCTAAATAAGTGATAAATTTTGATTTCTTAAAAAAATCTTAAAAATTTCATTTATTTTCATGATGTTTAAATAATTAAATAATTAGATTTCTCTTAAGAAATTTCACACAAAACAATTTTTAAATTTCGTTAATGCAAAGCAGCAAACAATTTTATACCTAAGTATATCTATTTAACATTTGGGGGATGAAAATTATTTAAGTGTAAATTTTTTTTAAATAAAATAATTAAAAGAATGTATTTCAAAATAAAATATTAATAATTTAATTTAATATAAAAAAAATATTAAAGTGAAAATGTAAAAGGTGAAAATCTATAATAAAGAAAAATATATGTTTTAAGTGCATATATCCTTCTTTTTATATATAAATGAAATATCTCCTGGGAAGTCCTGATTTTTAGATATATATTTTTTCCTATAATATTTATCTGATATTTTTTGTGTGTGCGTGTTTATTTATATAAAAAAAATTATATTTACATATATATGTATATATGAATTATGTCGAGTTGTAACTAATAAAAGAAAACCACCCTTAAATATATTTTTACCACCCTACTATATACTCAATAAATAATATAATCAAAAATATGCTGAATGCTGAATTGTATAAATAAGCGAAAAACAGGCATCTTTACTTATAAAGGAATAAAATTAAGGGGAAAGAAAAACATTTCGTAAAATTTTTCGTAAATCCTTTTTACACACATACGATACACCACCATAGTTTAAATCATATCTATGCACTTTTGGATAATAGAAATTAAATTTTTCTATAGTGAGTTTTTTTTACATGATTTTTTGCGGCTTTTGTCACTATTAATTGTATCAAAGTAAAAAAAGGACGAATTTATTAATATATATATATATATTATATATATGTATATAAGAGTGAAAAAAGGACATATTTTTGTATAAAAGTATTAAAAAGACTGCTTTATTAAAAAAAACAAGTAAATAAAAAAAATTATTTGAAAAAAATCGTTTTAAGGATGCGAGTTCTTAATTTGTAAAAAAAAATGACCTGTAAAGACAATGATTGAAAAAGGGTGTGATAATATTTAAGGTGCAGTATTTTATTGTTTATTTTTAATATTTTGTATAATTTTCATAATGGAAAAAGAGGGTTATGAATAATTTTCTTATAAAATAAATAAAAAGAACCAACTTAATTATGAGTGGCTTTTATTGTGACAAATAAGTAAAGTCCTTCAAAAATACATATATTAAAATATTTTGAAATCAGGATGACAAGTGTGTTTGTCTGCTGTACCATTTATTTTTGATATTATTTTAATATTGTATTTTTTGTT
This sequence comes from Empis stercorea, assembly GCA_949752835.1. Lineage (NCBI taxonomy): Eukaryota > Metazoa > Arthropoda > Insecta > Diptera > Empididae > Empis > Empis stercorea. The sequence goes on from OX457087.1 coordinate 40,199,015, forward strand.
GTTCTAAGTTTATGTCTGTTGTTAATTTTTTCTAAAAGCCTAGAAGGCATCATCGAAAATAGTTAGTCGAAAAAAAAGATTCCATAAAAATCAAAGTGAAATACATATAAACACACAGGAAAGGTATTCAAAGTTGAACTCTTAAAGTTTTAAAATTTTCGAAATTAAAAAAAACACTGACTTTTTGACTTTTTACATGAATCCTTTCAGAAAAAGGATATAATTTAAAAACAAAAATAGAACATAATAAAGGATATATATACTTATTACTTATAGTATATAGAAAATCAGCCTAAATATGATGAATGAATACGAATATAATGACCAATATAAAGTGCCTGTGATAGCAAAGCTACTACATGCTTTGCCACATTATAACATCACATTTCACAGGATAAATAGCACCTTCAGGCCGTCAGATGAAGTTTACTTAGAGGTAATTGTGTCTTTTATATAAATGTTGAAATTATATACTTAGCGGGAAACTTAATTTACAGGTTGTTTTTAGAGTACCAACATTTTTAAAGTTTTATTTCATCGAAATTTAAATACATACATATACATATAAATTTGTGAAATATTTTGAATATATTTTTTAAGATCTATTAAAATTCTGAGTATTTACAGAAAAATATATTATAATTAGGAATCCGGCGTATGATTGTCTATATACATAATTAATTATGCAATAATGTCATATTTATGCTAGGATCATTAATTTTTTTATAGTAAAATTAATATTTAAATTGTATTTAACTAGATTCATTGATCTATGGTATTTTCTACCTTTCCATCATAAATAAGTAAAATAAAGTTTATTATAGTCATTCAGAAACTTGTTAATGATAATGAAGAAGTAAAATTCGACATAGCTGACAATAATAAATATTGAATGTATTATAGTATGTATTACATTTTGGAGAAAAATTTTTCAAAATTTTTATAGTACTGTATGTTCATGACACAAATTACATTACCTTAAAGTACGAAATATTTTAATTACTGTTAGGATACCTATATTTTTTAATTGACTATGTGCACAGTAATTAAAATATTTCGTACTTTAAGGTAATGTAATTTGTGTCTGACACCGCATTATATTGTTTTAAGTAAGTTTAAGATATATCAAATTTCCATCGATTTCCCTTTACAGAGAGTAGGTTCTGCATTGTTCCATATATCTCAACTCAGCCAGAATTATCGTTGCGAGCCTCTCAATGCTTCTTCTCTCTGGAATACCTTTCCAATCGAATTTTAAAGTTCTTGTATTATACATACTTGTTTTATATTTCTTATATTTAGGATTAGGACAACTTGTTTTGTTGTTGTCTCCACACTCAATTAGTAACAAAATGCTATGAAAAATCTTGTTTTCGCAGACTTCTAAGTTCTAGACGCTTTTTTTATTACTAATAGGTAAAATTATATCAATGATAAATTTATTTGTTTTTAGTATAACATTTTTATATAAATGTACAAAGGTATAACTTTATAAAGGTTAAATGTTTTTTTTAAAATTCTTTAACTTTACTTGAACATTATTAAAATCAACACGATTTAAATCATATAAAATATTTATTAAAATATTCCATATACGAGAAAGTATTTATTCAGATGTTGGTAATTCAGTCAAGATCCTGATACAGTCTTATATAAAATTCTATACTGTCAATATAATAATCTCATTCATTTATTTCATTTCATGAATGGAAAATTACAGCATACATGCATATACATATATATTATATTTATAATCAAGATTTTAAAAAAATTTTTAAATAAAAATAACAAATTTATTGATTTTATTTTCTTAGTTTTTAACTTATGATCCAAAATTTTTCACAATCCATATACAAAAATATTAACCCAGAATCAAAAGTAGTTCCTAAATCAAATGAATTCGTCCTTTTTCTAACTATAATTGCAACATTTTTGCATGAACAAACCAAATATATACAATTATCTTATCAATATCAATTTAACATTTTTTTTCTTTGTTTCATTGTTATTATTCTTTCAATTTTAAAGAGTCTTGGTATATTGGGGTCAGCACCAGCAGCACTTTTGATTGTATCGCTACTTGGTTTATTACTTTATTTAATGACAAGATGTTGTGATAGAAAACCACGTCCTGCTCATTCAATAACAAGTTTAAAAGTTGCTTTATCAATTGTTACTGTGATGTGTTGTGCAGCTATCGGACTAGGTAAGTATATCAACATATAATTTATATGTATACGAAAAAAATTTAATAAAAAAATAATAATTGTGTTGTATCATCCTTTCTTGTAAATGAACTTTTACAAAAGAAAATATGTACTTCAAACACATATCATATACAATACTGTTTAAAATTTAATATACATACATAGTTATACACTCTGTCTATATAATTTAGATAGAGAATAATTTATTTTAAATATATGTATATGACAGAAAACATGGTTTACAACACACCAAAGGAAAAGTTAATTAAATATTTATATTATTTAGTTGTGAATTTTAAACACTTAAATATTTATCAAAATGAAAATTCTGTTTTAAATATTTAAATTTTGGAAATTTTCTTTAATTTTTTTTGATTATAACGATTTAATAAAATATATTTTAGGTTTATATGGAAATGATGATTTACATAATGGCCTATTGGAAGTTTTAACAGCTGGTCGTAAAGTTGATAATATTGTAAATACTGTACGGAATCATACACATATTCTTGAGAATACACTAACTAATCGTATTCGACCACAATTAGTTGAATTTGCAGATATTTTTGATCAACCAGTTTCAAATACATCAGCATTATCTATATTAATTGTAGCATTGAATCATGTACAAGGAAATGTAACATCAGCTACAAATGCAGCTAGTGATATACGTCGTCCATTAATGGGAATATCAATGACTAATTTTCTATCGGTATTTTAATTCAACATTGTATACAAAAAATAGTCTTGAAAAATATATAAAAAAAAATATATAAATTATTAATTCAAACAAAAAACCATACGAACTATTTTTTGAATTATTATATTACAGAGAGGTGATCAATGGGAATTAATACGTTGGCCTGGAACAGTTGCAATATTAGCATTACTATTAGTATTATGTGCAGTTCTATTAGTTGGTGTGGCCAGACATTCACGATGTGCATTGATATTATTTAGTGTTTGTGGTTTATTAGCAGTTACGGGTTCATGGTTAATGTCTGGTTTATATTTGTCAACATCTGTGGCTGTTGGTGACTTGTGTATTAATCCGGCAGATTTTCTTGTATCTACCTCACCAAGATCCCTTCCAACAAATGTCCTCCTTCATTATACCCAATGTGAACCCGGTCATACAAATCCATTTACACAACGATTAAGGGATTCACAGAATGCTATAAATAGTGCACGTAGCGCAATGTTAATTGTATCAAGAATATCATTGAGTTTATTTAAATCATCTGGGTTACAACCAAAATTAGGTGCTGTATCAGCTGATTTAAATAGTAGTGAACGTTTATTGACACAATTAACAGCATTAGTTGATTGTAAAGCTGTACATCATAATTATTTAACAGCAGCACGTGGTTTATGTGAAGGTGGACTTCTGGGATTGGTTTTAATGTTAATTGCAAGCTTTATAGCAGCAATTTTATTAACAATTATGGTATGGGTGGATTCACATACATGGATTTATATAAGAAAACGTACAGATTATGCACAAGTCGATGAACCATCATATATTTCACATCCAGCACCACAAAACCATCAAGCAATCAATGCCAGAACATTGCCAAGAAATCATAATGGGTAAATTTGTATAATTTTAAACTTATCTTTTATATGTCTAATTTAATATTGACTTTATTTTATATATAGCCATTTTAGCCCACCTGCTATTAGTGGATCACATACATTACAGCATCCATCAAAACGGAATCATCAACAACATGATATGATGAGTGGACATGCACATCAACATCCATCTCAACGGGCTATGGGGACACACACTTTAGGAAGATTGCCGTCTCATAATCATAGCCCCAACCACCTACCAGGTAGAATTTATATTATCTAAACTTATAATTAAGTTTATTAACAAAATCATTACCATTTCTGTTTTATTATAAATAGGCCCAAATAACGGTAAATACGCAACATTAAGTAAACAATGTAAAACTTTGGAAGCGAATGACTTTTACTGAAAATCACCAGCCTGTAGCGATCCAATGGGACCTAACCGACAACCGATTTACTGTCATCATCCACATCAACATCCATCACATGCAGCAGCAGCACATCTCCATCAGCAACAGCACGCACAATATCATATGCAACAACAACAAATATATGCAGCCAATCAACAAGCACAACAACATCAGAATAATCAAATTTATCAACAAATACCAGCGGTTTTAAATGCAACAACAGCTCAACCAGCATCCACAACAGCACTTAATCATCAATCAATTTATCAATCATCAACTGGACCACCAATTATGACAACATCTTCAGGAGGAGGAATTTATAGTTCAAGTGCAACAATGCGAAGACAACAACATCAACAAAATATTTATCATCAACAGCAACCACCACCACAACCTCAACAGACATCATTAAAACCATCACCAGATACAATTGAAGTACCAAGTTCAAATGCTATCGATAGTGCAATGTATGAACGTGATAAGCAAATTTATCGATGCTCAACTTTACGACAAGGTGGTAAATTTGATCCAAAATATAAACCGTCAATATTAAATTGTCCACTGCCAGAAATTCCAAAAGATGCTGATGCACCATCGAAAATTGAACCAGCAGTTAAGGAACCGGTTACGAATCATTATTCTAAGTATATAAAATTTAAAAATTTATAAATTTTAGGGCTTTTTTAAACCTCTTCTGTTCTTGAGTTCTTCTGTTCGTCTGATGTAAAAATATTCATTTTTATTTAAGTATTTCAACGGAAAATAATATATGAGTATAGGAAAGATTATTGTGAGTGTAATACAGTATATAAAACATCTTATAGAAATTTATAATACAGAGACGAGTGAAAAGAAAACGATCTGATAATCGTTACCCCAGAAAAAATGAATATAAGTTAAAAAAGACCTCTCACAATAAAAAAACGTAACATTTACATAATGCTCTTTGATCAACGTAACACAAAACTTTACAAACTTTACATTTATTCAAGTTTCATACACTGGCTATGCTATGGCTATATAAAATATAAATCGCCTTCACTAAAAAAAATAATGTTTTACCCCGCGTTAAAGAGGTAACAGGAAGCATAAGAAAATTACTACATTTCTATAAGGTATTTTAAAATATAATTTCACTTTAAGAAAGTTCTCCAAAAATGAAGAAATTAGTCCAGATCCAGATATCAAAGCACATGATATTCATTCGTCCATTATACGTCAGTTGTTTAACATAGTTGTTAATGTTGAATAAAGTTCGATTATTTAGAACCAGGCGAAAATCGTACTTCTACTTTCTGCCACTACGGAAGGGACCACTATGTCGAAATTTATATTACATTTGCAAAAATTTTGATTCATAATATAGTCAATATCCACCCAAATTAACCTGAAGCTTGTGCTGAAAAGATAATAAATATAGTATTTTTATAGTATTACTAATTAACAACAACAACTAATTCAATGATGATCAAACTTTTGCTGTTCAACCATGGAACATTATATTGTTAATTAAGCCGAATGAACTGTTCAGAAAATGTTATGTAAAAAACGATAAACTTATAAAGATTTCTTTTAAAATATAGTATGTATTATTAAAAACTGTTAAGCCAAAATAAAGTATAGAACAGAAATACTGAATAACATAAAAAACTCTGAAAACCTTTTATTTCTTCTAAATTTTATACTGATAATCGTTAACTAATTAAATTAAAATATTACATTTTTTTAAATTATTAAAGAATATTAAATTTTTTATATTTACAAAAAAGAAAAAATAATTTTTCAAACTTTTAGAACACTTCATAGACAACAAATTAAATTACCACCACCTGGTAAAGCAATACCACCACCAAAAATTGATACACCAACATCACCGCCACTCATTAACATTAATTCAAATGGAAATCAAACATTATCATCTCAAGGACAAATAAATAATCATACAAAATCACCACCACCACTAGTAAATAATAGAGAATCGCCACCAATAAATAATATTATGCCGAAATCAGATTCAATTATTGGACAAAATGGTAACGCTAATAATGGTATCAATCCAAATGATGAATCTAATTATGCTGTGACTGAACTGTAATGGTATATAATTTAAAGAGATATAATATATGTATAGTATTGATTGCTATAATTCATTTATTTAAGATTAGTTTTTTTTAAAAAAGACAATTTTAAATTAATGGAAAGCATTTTTCAAAATAAATTCAAAATGTTTTTAGTTCCATATCTTTTACATCGCTACAGGCAAGATAAGATTTATTATGCTAGCCTACCAAAAAAAATTATATTGCAAGCTTTTAAAAGCTTTATTTCAAATAGTATATATAAGATTTAAAAATTCATTATATAAATAATTATTCTACGTGATATAAAAAAAAAATAATTTTAATTTTAAGATTTTTAAATTTTTGCTGTAAAATATGTTTTTTTTTATTTTACTTTCGAACTTAATTTTAAATATTTTTTTTTGCATAATAATTATTTATTATCAAACTCCAAAAAATATTTGTGTAAATTTAAAGTAATCGCAATAATTAAATCTCACCTAAATAATAAAACTATTAAATGACTTTTGTATAGAATTATGTAATAAATTAATATTAGAAATTTTGAATATTTCTAGTTAAAATATGAAAAATTAAATACAATATATACATAATATCAAAATATTACAATATGAAAAATAATTTTGAAGTGAAAAGGAAAATTATAAAATAAGATTTTTCAATTAATTATAATTTAATTATATTTTCGTAGTACTTATAAATAAAAAATATATTTAACGATAACGCTAAGCAAAACTATAACTAAACCAATTATTAGAATACAGATACACTGATATTTCTGATATAATTTATGATATAGGCCGATCAATATACAATTTATATATAAATATAATTTAATCAAAATGTTCGATATATAAATTTGGTATATTTTTTTGCTTATTTTAAAAATTGATGTATAGTACTACTTCAATTGGTTGCTTCAACATTTTTCCTTTACTATTACACTCGAAAAATTCCTTAGTAGTATTAGTTTTGTTATAAATTTTACTTATTCTTGTAATTTAAATTAATGGTAGAAGCATGTGTCTAAGGTTTGAAACTCTATATTACTATATTTGATAGGCCGCAAATTAACAATAGTTTGCCTATAGTCTGAATATAATTTTTAGAAGTGGTATATAGTTCTAAGTTCTGAGGTGTGTTTTAGCGAATCCATTCATCGTAAGTAATTCAGCTTACAACAATTCATCCTATTAGTTAACTCAGACATTTGTTGCAATTTTCCAAACAAAATTCACACTTTGGGATCAAATACTTACTAATCAAGGTCTTTGACATACGTTTGTCATATTTCCTAATCAATGTCTTTGACGAATTACTACGATGAATATGAATTATTGTTATACGATTAAATTAATTACTATGCGATGAAATAAATTTTAGGATGAAGTCCGTAAATAATTTTTCTTTTTGCAAATCTAGAGAAGTTCATTGTTCGATTTAGGTGATGACACCAATTATATTTCCCCAATTATTAATTAAAATAATTATTTTAGTTATTAAAGAGGTATAAAGATTCTAATTACGATATGGGTATACAATAAAATTTTATGAGTATGGTATTATCCCTGAATAATTTCCTGATTATTACATGATTTAGTATTATGAACGATGAATAAAAATTAAACCACACCAAATATAGTAAATAATTATATGAAAATTATAAACAAAATTTAAAAAATTTTAATTTTCAAGGACTGCTAAAAAATATTTTAAAAATCAATAATTTTTGGTATGAAGATTTATAGAAACCTCAGATGAATTTTTGTAAATGCCATATTCTTATGTCTATTAAGGCAAATCTACTGCCCTCCTCCAATACTGCTTTAATTATTAAAGCATGCTTATTATTAAAGCATAAGCAATATCACAAGACTGTATATATAAAGTAAACTACTACTAAAGGCATCAACATACAATTTACAAAAATATATTTATAGTTTTGACAAAATATTAATTATATATGTAGTTTCTTTATGAATTTGAAAAAAGAAATGTTTTTTTTTTTAAATTCAGCTGTGACACTAAAATATGGAAGGGTTTGTCAAAACAACATTAACAATTTTTTATGCTTATGATGCTTTAACTATAATTTAGAATGTAACTATTGATTTTTAAAACAATTTACAAAAGCTTTGGAAACAGTTTGAAGAAATCTTATAATTTTTGGAGTTTATAAATAAACTAGAGAATCAAAATATAAATCATTAAAATTATACAACATATTAAGTAAAAATTATAATAATAATATAATATTAGCTAACAAAAATCCTAATTCACTATTCAAGTACATATGTATATGGATATGTTTATTAATCCTCAAAAATCAAACGCATTCAAATAATTTAAATTACTTTAAATTAAAATAAATTTTTTGTAGTTAAATCAAAATAATTATAATTAATAAAAAATAAAAATTGTAGAAATATTTATATGATTCTTAACAGAATCTGTAACTATAATATGATAATATTAAGTAATGGTTATCATCGCTCTATAAAATATTAGATATTATAAGTAAAATACATAAAATTGATTATGTAAAATTTTTGAGCTCAATATTATAATTAATAATATAAATTTTCACAATTTTATATAAATATTATATATTATCTACTTATAACCTAGACTAGATAGTGTTTCAGTTTGAATTTATTTTAAAGTAAAAAACTCAATCAGGCACAAAGAAAATAAACAAACAAAAAATATGGACTTTTGAAATAGAAAATTTATGGGAACAGCATCGATTTTTTTTAAAAAAAATAGAAATAAGAAATTTTACCATTAACATTTTTCCATCTAATAAAACACAAATTGATTAGTTTCATAAAATTAAATTATTACACATAAAAATTATCTTATTTATTCATGTTGCTAACAGCATGATCAGTTGCTGAAAGCTTGATTAGTTTTAAATATATTTATAAATGCAAATATTTCATAAGCAAAAATGCTTTAATATTGTTATAGTTTTTTTAAAAAATTGTATTTAAATATTTCGACACTTAAAAGTATTATTTATTATTATTAAATTTATTTTAAAAGATTTCGAATTTTATTTTAAGCTCTTGCTCTACAATTACAAATACATAGTCTGAATCATAAATTTCAAATAGTTGTTAATTATTCTAAACTAATTATCAGTAATTATTCAACTGGTTTTTTTTTCAAAATTTATTAATAATTAATTGAACTTTATAGATTATAGAGTAACTAAAGTTTATCGACACCAAATTCAAATTCTGTTGTTTTAAATTTTTGATCAACTGATTAAACAATAAATTCATAAGATTCAGTTATATAATTTACCTAATATAAATTTAAAGTAAAATTCTTGTTTTCTCAGAATCAGAAAATTGGAATTTTTGAAGATTTCTGTTTATTATTTTATGAAAAATTAATTAAAAATTAAAATTGACTTAAATATTTTTGAATTATTACACAACTATTGATTTTATTTAAAAGTAAGTAATCGTAATTATAAAAAATAAACTTTTTAATTTTATAGCTGTATATTTTAAAACTGCCAATTTACTAAAAGCACAAAACATCTTTCGAAAATTAATCTAACAATAATTAATTAACAATAATTATATTTATAAGATAATTTATAAACAAATCAAACAAAACAAACTATACTGCTCTTTTTCATTAAAAGAAATAGTTTAAGTTTTTTATATAAATTATTATAAAATAGCTCAATTATAAAATGTAAATTTAAATAAACTTAGAAATCATTTTAGATTTAAAAAATAATTATTCAAAAGCTGGTTAAGAAAAAAACAATTAATTTATATTTAAATTTAATTTTTATTATTAAGAACACAAATCACAATTTTATAAAATTGCCATAGTTATACAGAAAATTATTTGGAAATAGTAATTTGTCTTAATTAATAATAACTTTACAATTAAAAAAAAACATTTTACAAATACATGTACAAATTAATCAGTGTATCCCACAGACAACTCTCAATTGACGAACTCTCAATTTCAAAATTTAATTTTAGAGTTTTCAAAAGTTATACGGTTTTTTTCGTGTTATATAGCTTGATCCACAATTCTGAAGTGAGAGCAGTATCTACAATTAAAATCATTAAGTTGTCTTTCTATGATGCTACATTCCCGGGCCTATCTGTGTAATTTTTTTGAAGTTTTAATCTGAGTAAAACCCGAGCTATATTCGTTCACTGATATAAAAAATATGTTAGTAATCATGTCCTATTTGAATTTGTATGGTGTATTAAAAAAGAATAATTGGAGACAGTGAACGATTAAAAAAGAATAATTTGGTAATACACACATTCGTATATCGATAGTTCGTAAACCGAGAGTTGACTGTATCAATTAAAATTTTATAATAAAATCATAAAATATACAAAAATTCAGAAACCAAACGAACACAATTTTTTATTGGCTGTTTTATAAATTTATAAAAAAAAAACTTTATAAAAAATTTTTGTTTTTTTTTTCAAACAAAGTTTACAAAAACCATTTTTAATTATTTTATAATAATTTTAATTTTTAATCTATTTTAAAAATAAGTTTTTGTGAATAATCTACAAAATATAAAATAATTAAAAATTTAGTATATATTAAATTATATTAAGAAAGTTAAGATTAAATCAATGTTTATATATTACATATAGGTGTTGTAAAGTAACGAAAAAGTAAGTAATGTAGATTTTTAATATATATAACATATACAAAAAAATATATTAACAAACTTAAAAATTAAAAAGAAAAGTAAAAACACACAATTATTATATAAGATAAATTGTTAATAATTTTATTTTGTCATATAATTAAATTAAAAAGTTTTAATTTCTTAATAATTTCAATGTAATATAAAACCAAAAATTTAAAATATATTTCATATTTAATTTTAAAATTATTTATAAAAATCGTTACTTACGGATAATTCCTTTTTAAACATAACATAAAATTATATAAAAAATACAATTTAAAATAAATTATAGACTTCCTAAAAAATTAATAGAATTTTTTTTCGGATATAAACTTCAAAGAAAAGATTTGAAGAATAAATTTGAAATAAGAAATCTAAAAAATATTCATAAATTATCGTAAAATTATTTAAAAAAAAATGATGAAAAATAATAAAATTACAAATTATTAAATTAAAAATAAAAATTTGATCAAAAAGCCGAGAGTAAAGTAAATTTTTATTGATTGAATTATATGAGAGAAGTCATATTGTACTTGGTAAAAGTAGCATGTTAAAATACAAAAAATAAATAAATACATATACTTATATATATATATTGAAAACAAAGTAATAAAATGAAAAACTAAATTTACATTTATATTTTTATTTAGCAAAATTTTAGCATCACATTTTAGATCAGAAATAATTTTTTAGCATCAGAAATCATTTACCATATTTATCTTTCTTGCAAAGGTAATTAATATTATGGGATGGATTGAAATGTTTTGATTTGATTCTTTCAACTGATGGTAGCGATGTGATCATATAAGATGGATGTCGCGGTTTTAACTACTCTGAGTTTTAACTTTGAACCATGTGCATCCTTTACGTTTCACTAAATTGACTTAAATACAGAAGCAATGCTAAAAAATGAAAAATGATAAAAGATGAAAATGTTTTATTAACACTAGGTTTACCAAGGACCCCTATGACAAACTTTTTATTAATTTTCTTCAAGAAAATTTTTACCGTATTTTATGAAAATATTTTAAGTAGCTAATTCTTATCTTATCTTACAGGGGTCAAAATAACCCCTTGGTAAACCTAGTGATAATAGGTTTTACCGATAGTATCTGTGGAACACAGTATGTGAAATCCTAATTTTGAAAATTTACTTTTTTAAACGTCCTCTACTTCGGTAATCGTAATGCTTATTAAAATTTATTTGTCGTGCCTCAAGAGCCTGATGCGTGTTTAGGTCTACTTCTGAGATGGTTTTAATATTTTTAAAACCATCTCAGAAGTAGACCCCGACATTATGCTGCAATTTGGGACCAGTAGTAATTTTGTATGGACTCTGAACCACAAATAAACTATTTATTGCAACAATCTAATGGCTTTTATCTTTCATTAAAAATATTATAAAATGTAAAAATTAAAAATATAAGCTTTGCATTCGTACTAAATTTTATTGAGTATTGTAAACATAACATTTTATTAATACTCGCAGAAGCTATAAGCGTAACTATTAAATGTCTGTGGTAATATTCCAAAAAAAAAAATCCACATTTCTCCAAACAAGTGTTTTACAAAAAAAAGTGATGATAAAAAGTTTTTTATAATAAAAAAGAATTCCATAAATACTGTGCATGAATTTATAAGGAAATGATCAGAAGAATATTTTTATTTACATTAAAATTCACAAAATTATATTAAATTAAATATTTAGCTGATTATATTCTCCATAATTCTCTATTAAATAATAAATAAAACTAATTTATTTATGGATTATAAATAAAATTATAAATTTATTGTGCCATAAATATATAAATCTTTTAAATCGATTTTATTATATATATATATATTATATTTATAAATTATTTATTTTTTATTTATTTATATTATATATTTTTATTTAATGTTTTACGTAACACAAATTTTATATAACAACAAAATAGTAATAATTAATTCCGTTTAACATTTTTCTCAAAGAAAGAAATAAAATAATATTTTATCACTGAAATTAAATAAGTATAAATTATAATTAAAAAAACAATGGAAAACAAAACAAAAAGAAAATTTTCAATAAATCGGAATGAAAATTATAAAGAAAATACAATTAAAATATAAAATAATTTAATTGGTAATACTAGTTTTGTTTTTAAATTTAAAATAAATTTTCCAAGAAAACCCAAATAAAGTTTTAAAGAAAACTTAAGAATTATTTAATTTGTTTGTCAATGTAATATATTTTCTAAGTAAAAACACGTATTTTAGCTTTATTTTTTAAATAATTTTTCTATTGCTATTTTGCCATAATTAAATTTTCCAGTTTAACATTATTTTAGGTAAATACGGAACTTAGTTTGATTAATATCGCGATTATATGCAATCAGTTTGTTCAATTAAATAGCAATAAAAAAATGTGTCAAACACAAAATTGTATTTGTTGATAATTTTTTTTATTCAAATTTTAAATCATTTATTTATTTTATTGCAACACTGCGATATTAATCAATTTCCGAATTTTTATCATTTAAAATTATATTTTTTTTATTTTTATATATTGCTATTCAATTTTCTTTTTAATATTATTTATCGTTATTTTAATTTTTATATTCATTTAAATTGTCGGTTTTTTAAGTATGAATTAAAAATTGTCTATTATAAAAAAAACTTAATTCTTTAGTTTTCTTGTGTTGGAATTTGTTGTTGTTGCTGTTGTATTTCTTGTACTGAAGTAGCACTACTTTGGCTTACAGTTCGTGAATGACCAGGTGATGATGGTGTCGTATTTGTACCAACTGGTGTTTGTACCATTGGTGCTGGAGGTGATTTATTACCTGGTAATTGATTTGTACCACCAGACATTTGCATATGATACCTAAAATCAACATAAACAATTAGTTTAAAAAAAAAGAATTTTATTGTTAATGAGAGGAAAATTATTTTTGTTTATATATTTTTATACTTGTAAATATTTTCCGTGCTTTCAACAACACCTTGTGTTAAATTTAAACTTCTCCCCTTAATACCAGTTTCTTTTTGAACTGGTGACCACCAATTAACAACACGTCCAACAACTGGTACATGCCTTAAAATACCTTCTTGCCATAACTTTTCATCGCTTTCTCTTTGGAGATCTTGCATTGCAGCTTCAATACCCTGAAAAAATTTATGTTTTTTAAACAACTTCAATAAATGTTTGATTTATCAAATTTGACTCTTAATTTTGAAGTGTTAATAGATTTTGATAAATTATTTATTATTTTATATTATACCTTTTTAACAATTTCCGACATTGAATCTAAAACTTTGGAATTTTCTTGAACACTTTTGCCAACCGTAATAACTAAATCTAATAATTCTTCAACATCTGTTTCATGTGTTACCATACCAAATCTGACACAAATTAAACCATCTGTACCTTCGCCCAGCGAAAATGCATTATCTGTTGATTTTAATGTTTCAACTAAATCCATATTTAATTTATTTAATTCAGTTTTAGCTTGATCAGTTAATAATGATTCCCATCCTTCTGGTACAAATCTAACACCACCCATACCAGCCCATTCTGGTAAATTTACAACTCGTAATACATCACTTTTTTCAACTAATTTTATAAATGTTGCTTTATGTTTAATCGTTGCACGTAATATATCAACATGCGATTCAAGACATGCTGCAAAATTTTCTAAATTTTCAGCTGATGGTGGCTGTTCACCTAAACCAAGTTCTAATGGACAATAACGTATACAAGTGCCATGTCCTTGATGTTCAATTATTTCAAAATCGAACTAAGAAAAATAATAAAAATAAAATATTATGATTAATTAAATCTAAAGTTATAAAAAAATATGATAATTTTACATTTGGACAATCACGTTGCATAATTTGTCCCAACCAAGCATTTAATCGATCAAAATATGCAGCATTTGCAACTTTTTCTATCGATTTATTAATAATAGCTTGTGTCATATCTTGATTTTGATCACCAGTTGATGTTGTTGTATTTACTACAGTTGAATTAAGTTTGTGTGAATCATCATTATTCAATAGAACTGGTAAAGTTCCATCAAATTGAAATACTACTACTGGTGCTGCAGCTTCAAATAATATCTAAATAGTAAGAGAAATATTTAATGTGTTTTAAATTTAATTTTTTAAAAAATTATACATTAACATCTAATGGTTTATTAATTACATCGGCTAAAGTACATCCACTTAAGCCACCTGGAGGACGACTCTGCAAAAGTCAATATTTTATTTTTAAAATCAATCAAATATTTTTATTGATTTACCAATATCCTAATACCATCACATTTTGAAGTTATCTCATATAAAATGCTACAGGTTTGGAATGCTACGTGAATTTTTTCAGCAATACTTTCTCTACCCAATGCCTGTAAGCTTGTCCATAATGATAATGAATTAAGGCGTCTTGATAGAATTGGATCGGAATCAAATACACTTAATGCGACATTTTGTAATTGTCGATGTAGTAGCTATATGAAGAAATTAATTAAAATAAATTCATATTCGAGCTTTATGAAATGTAATAAGTAAACTTACAACAATTGGCAAACTTGGTATACCAAGCCAACTACCTAAAGTTAAAATAATCGAATCTACAATTGAACTTATCTACAACAAAATTAAAAACAATGAAAATTATATTAATCTCTACAATTATTTAAAAGTAAAATAATTTTTATACCATTCCTGGTCCTTGGGTAACAGCCAATGATGCTAAGCCATGTCCAGTTGCATGTAACCAAACATTATTAGACCGACATATTTCTTTCATACGTACTAAATTATCAACAAAACCACAAAGTGATGAACCAACGTCAGCAACAACTAACAATGGATTACGATTTAACGATATATCATTTTGTATTTGTTTTTGTAATAAAGATAAATCCATTGTACCCAATGTTGATTGGGATGGTATTAAACGTATTGCTTCTAATGGTATACCCAATTGACGGCATGCATATTGTAAACGTATTGGTGATGCATTTTCCGAAATATATAAACATGGATTTGCTAATGCCGGTATACCACCTTCTAAATAACCAGGACAACGCGATATTATTGCTAAACGTACAGTACGCAATGTTGCATCAGCATTATCACTATGAAAACTAGCTGATGGTTCAATAAAACGAAATAAACTACCCAACCATCTAGATGTATCACCAGAAATTTGACCCGTTAAACGTAATAATGGTTGACGATCTAAATGACTTAAATATGCAACAATTGAATGTGATATTAATGCTAAATGTGACACATCATCTAATGCTGGTAATGGAAATTCTGGTTCATCATCAGAATCTGAATGTGATATTAATATTTCTAACGATTTTAATATATCAGCTGGTACACGTCGATCATTTTGTAGTAAACTTGTTGTTGAATTAATAATTGATTGATTCATTAATTGTTGTTGTTCGCCACTATTAGTTGTTGTTGATGATGTTATTGCATTTGTGGTTGTATTTAATCGAATATTTTCTAAACGTTGTAAAGTTTGTGATGTTTGCAATTCTAATTCAGCTAAACCAGAACGAATCTGATAACAGAAAATTTTTTTTAATTAGCCAGTAAAAAAAAGCACGGTTAATTTATAAAAAATGGATAATTATTTATTTAATGACTTACACTGGATGCAGCAATTTCAATAACTTTATCCTCCTTTTTATCTTCATTAGAATTTTTATTCTCATAATCAGACATTTTATTTTTATTATTAAAAAAATTTATAATTGTTAATTGTTAATAATTAAGTTGACGTGGCTTTTTGTAAGTTTTTTTTTTTCAAATTACAATTTGTTTATTTATATTACCATTAAAAAAATTGTTTTGCAGTTCGTGATTTGACTTGGTAGCAATAATAAAAAAAAAGATTTATGCCGATTGGAATAAAAAAAAAGTGTATTGTTGTCAGTAGTCAGTTTTTGTTTGACAGTGCATTGACTTTTTTTGTTTCTTTGCGGGTTTTAAACTGTTCGTGTTACCAATTTGATATGAAATTGGGAATACTAATTTAATTGAAAACTAGATGGCGCTGTATGGTAAATACGGTAACTTTATTTAATTTTCCTTGAACTTGAATATTAGAAAATAAGATATATTAGAAGAAATGGAATTATAATTAATTTAATTATTAAATTTTAATATAAAATTTTTAATATTTTAATATAATGTTTTAGTTGATTAGTTTAGAAGTTTTCCCTTCAATATTTCACTTCTATATTTAAATTAATTAGTTTGTCATCAATTTCACTTTAATATTTAAATTGATTAGTTTGTTTCAAACTTAAAATTCATTATCGTTCTTTTACATATATTCCGGGATAAAATACTGTAAATAAATATATACCTTTCCGTACTATAATCGGCTAAGTAATTAGATATTTTCACTTAAATTATCCGTCTATCTAATTATAAAAATTTGGTATATTTTCTATAAAGTTTGGTTTTTAATTATTTTTCTTTTTATCATTCTTTCAAAATTCAAAATATGTTGTTACAAAAATTAAATTATTAAGGCTATTTTCATAAAATTATTAAATTGAGTTATTTTTTATTATACAAATTTTTAATGTAAATTAAAAATAGATTATTTAGTAAATAATGTAAATAATTTAGTAAACCGAATTATACGTCGTTTTATATAGCTTAAGCCAGAATTACACTATGTATTTTTTCGATTTTCAATTTTACTTTATTCATTTATCTTAAATTCATATTATTACAATCTTAATCTAATAAAGTGTATATTTATTATCATTAAAATTAAACTTATATTTAATGGTCCTTCTTTGGAACTCTCTAAATTCTAAATAGTATCATTATAACAGTATGAAGCTGGATTGATGCGGCCGATTCGCGTCACACTCATGTCCGCGCACACTTTTTATATGAAAATTTGAAATTCTCAATTTTTTTTATTTTTTTTTCGTCAAGTTTTTTTCTCTCTCTCGAAAAGTTGATTTATCTTCAACTTTCGTGCCGCACTATTTTGAAAACGTCAAAACAGAAAAATGAAATGACAGAAAATTCAAATGAAAATTTTTTTCATTAATGTCGTTTATTAATTTTATTATTATTTTTGATTTTGTAGTATCAAAAATTACTTTAATGACAATTAATTAATAATAATTAATGACATAAAAAAAATTTAGCGCTGCACTTTTTATCCGCATCGATGAACGTTCAAGAGAAAAAATAGTTCGACTGTTCGACTCGAATGAGTTCGACTTTTTCTATCCGCATCAATGAATCCAGCTTAACTTACTAATAGTAATAATTAAAGTATATATCGAATAATTAAAGTTAGTCTATTCAAACTGAAATAAAAAATATTATAAATTTATTTCACTAGGAAGTTAGGAATTTTAAAATTTTTAGAGATGTATAATCGTACAATTTTAGTAATTACATATTGCACATTTATCGTTAATATTATAGAAAATATGTACATAGGTATATTACATAAGTTATATATTTGTGTGATTTACTTATAAAATAATGTTTACTTATAGAGTTGAGTAAGTAATTTACAATTTTTTTGTTTTTACTAAAGAAATCAAACCCCAACCCCACCCAATATATTTTTTTTATATTTTGACTACAAAAATTTTGTTAAAAAAAAGTTTCAAGGATTTCCAAAAAAAAAATTATTTTATATCCTGGTAAGGGAATTATGTAATTTAAATAATGAAAAAAAAATCTTTTTTAACAAGCACAATAAATAATATTATCCAGGAAAAGAAGATGAAATTAGATGACAGTGCACTTTATTTAATATTTTCCTTATAAATATATTACAAGATGTAAACTAATAAAATTTTATATACGTGTTATGATATGTTATTTGAAAATAATGTAATGTGTAAAAGAAAAATAATATGAGCTTTGCATACTAAAATTTAAATATGTATTATTTTTTTGAGCTTTGTATAGAAAAACTTTTAACATTTTTATTATGTTAACACGCTTAGTATGTATAACTATATTTTACTTCATCAAGTAATATTCAAAATTTGTCCTATATTTTCTCCAGATTAAACAAACAGGTAAAACTTTTATCAGAATTTTTTTCTTCATATGATCACAGGATGAATTACAATTCATGATGATACATTTTTGTTTATGTTAAAAAGTGTTTTATAATTAAGAAACACTATATTCTTATAAGTAAATATAAATCGTCAGATGAATATAAGATTTGATTTATACGGCTTTTCCTAAACAAATAGATTATTAAACTATATAAAAAAAGTGTAAGGAAACTATTTAGAATCTATTATTATAAATATTTTGAGTATAAATATTTTGATAAACGAATTCTGATTGCTGCAAGTATGTATATGGCAATCTCAAGAAGAAATGGTTTGCTTTTAAGCATATTTCCAAAAAAATTGGAAAATATTTAATTATTAGTTCAATTCGTCCTTTTACCAACATTTTCATATCTTTTGCAGTAGAAAATTTATATATTTTTTATTTTCCTTTTAATAATAATCTTGGAAGGAAAAAAGTAACAATGAATAAATTGATCTGGTTTTGCAATACTTCGTTATGTAGTAATTTAGTTATATTGCACGGGGAGTCTTTGAAAAAATGTGCTTTTTACAACTCCTGGGTGTGTATGTGTAACTGAGATTTTTAGTTTTTATTACGATAGTATACAGTTATCGAAAAGCATTGAACAAACAAGAACTCAGATATTGAGAATGAAACATAATTCAGGTGATAAAAGTCGTAACACATGATAAAAATTTATAATCAACTTGTACAGCAAATTGTTTTAGTGTAAACTATTAAAAGTTTATGAGTTTATTAGTATAAATAACAAATAAGTATTAAAAAATGAAGTAGAAAAATTGTATTTATAAATTTTTTGGTCACCTTTTAAAAAGAATTTAACTTTTTTTTTTATTGAATCACTTTTTAAGTTAACAAAACTAAAAAGTTCTTAATATACATAAAATATAAAATTATATTCAATCAATGGGAACTATTGAAATTTTATTAAAATATTTACGAAGAATTACATTGTCCGAAAAAGTTGATTGCTGTAGTTAAAATATAACAATTACATATTACAATTATTTTAATTTTTTTTAGTTTCTGTATATTAAATGAAATTCTTTTTTTTTTCTATTCACTGAAACCTTAAAATAAATTTATAAGTATAAAATTAATTAAAGTTAAATATACGAAATAAACAGAACAATTCAAATTATTTCAAAAACAATTCCAAGTTTTCTGGTGATACAAAATAATAAGCATTCTTCAATAATAATACGAGTATAATATCAATTTAATATTAAATCAATTTAATAAATTATTTAAGTTTGTTTATAAAGTTTTCAATTAAATTATTTCCGTATTTTTTAGTAGAAAAACTCCTTTGTGATGGATAACAATAAATTGAATGGCAATCAATTAAATTTTGCTGTATGAGGAAAAAAAAAATTAAAAAAAAATTGTAAGGATAGCAATATAGATGAATTTTTTTTTGATTTGTTTATTTTTATTTACTTATTTTTTTAATCAATTTCAAAGTTTTCTATTGTCTTTCAATTTTTTTTTACATTAAAATTAATAATGTCCTTTCAGATATTTGAGTTATATTTTATATATGCTCGAAGTTAGGTATACTAGTCTCCATCATTTTGATATTGGTATATTTATATTATATACACGCAAATGTACCACATTTACTTAGATAAAAGAAGATGATTACTGCTTTCAGACAAATCTTTAAAATGATGAATCTAATCTAAATGATAATCAATCATGAAAAAACTCATTCAATTTTCATTATTTTTCTCTTAAATTTAAGCAGTTAAATAATTGACTTTTTCCGTTAAGGATATGTCTGCAGATATATGTATAAGTATTATTTATAGAAAAATTTAAATGTCCGTTTGAGGATATTTAAAAAGGATGATAATATAATATATTAAATTAGACACAAAAAGTAACTATGACAAAGAGTTTTCATAAGTAGTAAGTATAGATTTAGATATTATTAATTTGAAGGAAGATTCAGCGGCGTATTACACCATAGGCAAATTAGGCAATTGCCTAGGGCACCACATTTTTGGGGGCACCACAAACATATTTTTTTCTTTAAATTTATAAAAAGAAATTCATTTTTTGCTTAAAATTTCAAAAAAATCAAATTCTTAAAATTGCGTTTTCTTTGTGTTCTCGGATTTATTCAAAGGGTTAATTGTGTGTCAAAATTTGTGTTAAATCCCGTTTACACAATGAGATTCACATGCATTATATATATATATGTCAAAAATATTGTATGAAATTTATATCATAATTTTGCAAAATTTTGAGTTTTGCTACTTGCACTATGACCATGCAACAAAAGTTGCTTGAATTTGTCAAAAAATATGATATTTAACCCTTAAACTGATAATTGGGGTCCAGTGGACCCTTTTTCATATTTTGTTAATTTAACTTAAAGATATATTTTTGTTATAATAGTAGAACTATTTTAATAATTTCGTTTTTAATTTTTTTAATTTATCCTTAGCAAAATTATCTTTAAAATAATATTAAAATAAAAATATTTTCTAAAGCAAAATTCTTCATTATTTCATATCGGTCCATTGGACCCACCTTATCAGTTTTTGTTATTAAAATACGTTAACAGTTGAAGGGTTAAACTCAAATATGGTTATTATTTGGTCCATTTGCTGAAAGACAAAAACATAGTAATGCTTCTTAATGGTATAATTGTGCCATAGTAATGCAATTGAGTGCCCCAACAATTGCAATAATTAATTTAAAAAAGCCTGAGACGCCAGAAAAAAAGAAGAAGTTGTGGGCAAGAAAGATATTTATTGAGATTTTAAATATATGTATTATAATTATAATATATAAATATAACTATATTTTTTTTGATATTATATCGCCGTCCTGAAAATTTCGCTCCTTTTCTTATTTTTTATTTTATTTTATGAAAATTACATCGCGGCACAATTTACATGCAATTTACATGCAATCAAATTTTTTCACGTACATACAACGCGATATCAACGCAACATAGATCTCATGGTGTAAAAGGTATTTTATTTGATATGCATGAAATGCCAATATTGATTTCATTGTTTTTTGTTTTTGTTTAATTTGTAATGTTCAGTGTTCATTTGCCGGCAGTAATTTTTTAGCAAATCAATATTTTATTTTTTATTTAGCTATTCCTATTAATTGTTTCATGTTTGAAATTATACTAAGGCTGTGTGCCAAAGAGTTTAAATTTTAAATTTTGACACAAAAAATTAAATTTTTTTTGCTGGTGATTTTTTTTAATATTTTTCCGTATTTTTTCAAGTTTGCTGTGCCAATTGGTTTAATTTTTAAAAAAAGATGGATGAAAATTTTCTTTTTTTTTGCTCTTTAATTTTTTTAAAAAAATTAAATTTTTTTAAAAATAAAATTATAAATATGTACGAGCCCTATCTCATATGTATTGATCCATTACAATACTTTATAATTTATATAACATTTTTTTTAATCCTTTTTTATTATTATTAATATTTCTTTAATTTCGTGTAAAAAAGTAAATTTATTTTTATTAATAATTCTAGTATAAAACATTGAAAAAAATCATAAAATATTGGAATGTATCAATACATATGAGATAGGGCTCGTAAATAAAAAATCTGATATATGAATATTAATACCAATTTCTTTTCAGAACTTTTTTTTCTACACCACACCATGGTGGGAATTGTCAAAAATCTGTGGTGTAGGAAAGTGTAAGGTGTGAAAAAAACATACTTTTATTACACTCTGACAAAATTCTTTATCATTTTAAATTGTTATACTTTTTTTCATAATTTGTGATTAAAACATTATTTAATTGACGAATAGTATATCTTTCCACCTTAAAAAGTTAAAAAAAAATTAATTAAATCTCCACTTTCTACACCTTCAAATTTGAGGCGCCGATTTAAAAAAGGTGTAGAAAGTGTAGAAGGTGTAGTCAAAAGAACGCAAAAATTTTCTACACCATGGAGGGTGTAAGAAAGTGTGTCTGAAAAGAAATTGATGTAAATAAATCAAAATTTAATCTGAAGTGTCAAATTTAACGAGGTCTGGAAGGTCGTTAAATTTTGACTTTCTATATTCACCACGCTAGTGTCATAATTTAATTTCATCAGTCATAATTTAATTTTAAACTACAAATTTAAACCCTTTGGCACACAGCCTTAGAACAAGTTACAATTTAAAAAAATAGGGGGCATCATAAGTATATATTGCCTAGGGCACCACTACACCATAACGCGCCTCTGGGAAGATTATATATGTATTTTAACTTGTCAGATTGTTTTAATTTCTATCGTAAAATTCTTTTTGAATTATTATACTAATTCATATAAGTTTTGGTTGTCCGAATTTTTTATTTGAATTTTGTATTATGTTGTACTAAATAAAAATTAAAAAGATCCAAAAATTATAATTGTATAAGAAGAGAATATAACCAAAATTAAATCCATTACGTTAAAGTATAAAATTAAACTTATATTTTAAATTGAATCTTTAATGATAAAAGCTATTTTTTTATAATAACTTAAAAAATACAATTTACAAAAATATTTTCATTTTTTTTTGTCAACTAGAAGAATGTAAAACTCAAATTAAATTATTTGTTTAATTTTCAATGTTAACAAAATTTATTTTTATTAAGATTCTTATAAAATTTTTGTTTCTAGAATGTTAAATAATTGTATATATGCTCTTTGAATCTAGTACTTCTTTTTTAAAGAAGTTCATCATACATACCGCAAAAATTAATGAAAATTTTAAATTCTGGTCACGAATTTTGTTTTTTGTTTTGTGGTCTCTCTTCATTTGACAGATTAATTTTTGTTGGTTGGGTTTTGGGTATATGAATATGGTACTTTAAAATATTTAAAATATTGTCGTAGAAATAAATATAACAAACATAAATGAAAAAGTTTTATCAGTTACAAAAGTACTAATAATTTTTTACCAAAAGTTATATATTTAATAAAACGTAAATACCTATTTAATTGAAAATTATTATACGTAAGTAAAAAAAACGAATGAAAATTTTGGTGTTAGGTCGTAAAAATAGTCTTAGATAATAAATATTTGATTTTCTTTTTTAATAATAAAAAAAAGTTGAATCGCTCGTAGTAGCTGCGTTCTGGGCTACTGTCATCCTAAGCTCTGTTTTCAGGATAACAAAAACAAACCATAAATTACACATTAACTCCAAATAATTAAATCAATTTCAAATACGAGTATATTATACTGTACGATTTTTTGTTTTTCTTTTCTGTCGCAACATTCTTTATGTCCTCACATTATTCAAAGAGGCTTGGTTTCAATACCCTCATTTTATAACATAATGTAAAAACTAAATTTCCGGTGCCAAAGTTTATTTATGTGATTATACCTTTAACCCCATAAAAGTGGTAAATGCGTTTTTCCATAAAATGCAAACATAATAAAACATGAAAAAAAATATAAAGAAAAACCATCAACCTATAAAATGAAAAATTACTTTTGTAAAGGATTTTCCCAGGAAAAAGTGTGTATAAATTATAAACAGTGAAAAAGTCCTTATGATAATTTATGTAAATATCTTTAATACTTTGAGTTTGACAAAATAAACTAATACATTTATTTTTAATGTGTTAGTTTACGAGGATTTTTTGTTTTGTTTTTGAAAAACCAATTATGAACTTATGCAATGTTATAAGGATAAAAAACCAACAATAACGTTTTTGCAGTAACACAATTTTTCATTCCGAAAACATATTCTCTATATAGTTTTTTATTCACTACTAAACTGATATGCAAATACATTATTACAATAAATTAAATTATTATTGGTCTCTTGCGGTGACAATATATGTATGTAGGATGGTTATCGATCAGTGTTTGAGGTATTCCTGGATAAATATTTTCTTCTGATTTTTATCGCTTTATTTAGTTGTTGAGTCAACATGAAAAAGAAATATAACAATTTATGAATGTACACGTTCATCCTTTTTCTAAGTAGGTTTGAAGTATGTAGTTGTTAATAAGTTAAAATGTTTTTAATTTCCATGTTTTTGCGAGCTGGTTTTAAATGAGCGAAATTATGTCATAATGTTTGCCTTTGCACAGACACAAACCCATTACAGTTATTGTTATGCTTTATCTTTATATAGATTGCGCCAACGAAAATGTTCCCGGTAGGGGCAGATACTATACTTTCAGTATAAATTTTGACAGCTTAAGCTATTTTCCCGCCAAACATTGCGTAACGGAAACGTAAAGTTTTCCGAGTGTAATTCCTTCTAAGGTCTTGGAAAATGTTACGTTTTGGCGTAACAGAATTGATACGCAACTGTTACATTCCTTATATGAGAAGTGACACTATTTTTCGTTACGATAAGTCCTCGCAAAAGCGTAATGTTTCTGTACAGTTTAGGTGTAATATTTTCGTACTGTTTAAGTGTAATGTTTTCGTACAGTTTAGGTGTAATGTATTTGTACATATTTAGCGTAACTTGTGCGTACTGTTTATGTGTAACATATACGTACAAATTTAGCGTAATTTTTTCGTACTACATTAAGTATTCGTATTTATTTAATAATTAAAAAACAAATTAGTTATTTTAATAATATATTTCCAAACAAAAATAAATAAATTCATATTTATTAATATATAAAAATAAAAAAAAATAATGAATAAAAACATTGTAACTTTTTATAAAAATTTCGTAACTTTTTAGGCGTTCGTAAACTTAACATTTCCGTAAAGAATTTAGCGTACACTTGAAATAGTAGAAAAAAAAAGTTTACAATAACATTACATTTTCGTTTGGAATTTACCGTATACAATTTATGTGTACGCCAACCTTACATTTTGATTAAGAAATTTTCGTAACTTTTTAGGCGTTCGTAAACTTAACATTTCCGTAAAGAATTTAGCGTAAACTTCAAATAGTCGAAAAAAAAACTTTACGTTAACATTACATTTTCGTTCGGAATTAAGAGTATACTTTTAAAAGCTTGGCGGGTTAATACTTTTTATTAGCTTATCACCATGGACGATGACGAAAATAATAATATTATTGGTAAATTAAATGTTTTGAGTACGAACAGAAGTTTTTATTAAAACTTCTCCTAATTTTGTAAAAGAAATATGATTTATTAAGCAAGAATTTAGCTTTTTAGGGTTACTGTTACCTGTTTTTTTTACAGTATTACCTGACCCTTAGCAATCGCAATCTTTGAAATGTTTATTACAAACTACGGAAGCTAAACTTGGTTGTTTTCCAGTCCTAATAGCTGTAATTCACTGTTTTTTTATCACGAGGAAATCTGTGAAATTTAATTTTCGTATTAGCTGCATATAAACTTATACATTGCGGAGCACAACAGTAACTAGGCATTTTTCAAACTAATACACTTTATTGTTTTAACTTTTTTTAAATATGTATGTATTAAGCACGTTAAGTATTTTTAATTAATTATTTTTTACTACGACTTTTATATGAAAATATAATCAATTTCAGACTTTATCCTGAAAGTATAGTATTCGCCATCGGATGGAAAAAAACTTGGCGCGATCTATTGATATAAGTTCTTTTAACCCTTTCGGTACGAGTAGTACATATATGTACCACCAAAAGTCCCAACATCTCTAGAGACTACAAATTTCATGCAAAATTATTCAAGTACCAGATCGTCCCTTAAACTTTTCTTAATAAAAAATTGTGTAATTTTTTTGTTTTCAATAAATGAAATTTTTGTTTTTCTAAAAACTTGTTATTTATATAATATTTTAGGTGGGACGAGTGGTACAATATTGTACCACCAAACATTTTGATTGGTACATTTTTGTACCAACGCACCCAGCACCCAGCCTCAGAGATTAGTTTAAAGAATTGTTGAATTATATCCTTTCATATAAATTTAGTTGAGAGCTTCGTGAAATGCTACAATTCGTGTTGTTCACGCCTTTATATTGAATCGGCCATTTTAATTTTTGATCCTGTAGTTTCAAGAATTTTTTCTCTCTTTTTTATTATGGACAGGGGTTGGGATTTATTTTTTACATTAGATAAATTGTTCCATCTTAGATTGATCCAGTTATATTTTCCGAAATTGTTAGTTCGCATATAAAAACTGTTATAAGTAAAGCGGTATTGTTTACTTAATCTGTAAATTTGTTTCTGTGCTTTCTTTTTGTATTTAGAAGACCCTTGTACAGTATTTAGAAGACCCTTGTACATTTTTGCCATAATTAAACGTAGTTCTCTCATTTGTATGTGAATCACATTAGCTGGGTCCAGTTTTCATATCAATAGTAAATGTTTTCTAATAAGATACATAAACTATTGTTTGAATAACGCATTAAATAATTATTGGAAAGTAAATTGTGTTATTTTTGTCTTAATTTAAAAACTTTTTTTTCATCATATCTTTTACAAGAACGAATATAATAGTACTCCTCTATTAAATTCTTTTTACACTACTTTTTGTAAAGGCATATCGATGATAAAGTCCTTAAATTAACACATAAATAACACAATTTTCTTCATTTATATAAGAAAAACTTTACAAAAACAAAAATAAAAAAATAAAATTACATTAAAAGTTAATTTCAATTAAATTAAAACAATTTTCTTTTTAATAAATTGAAAAATCTTCAAAAAAAAAAAAAAGAAATGATGAGAAAAAAACAGAATCATTTTTTTATTAGAGATATTTTCTTTTTTATTAATAATATTATCCATTAAATTACTTTAACGAATTTTTAATGTGGTGTCCCATTCATTCCAATAAAATTTTGTACAGAAAAAAACTTTTTTTCTTGGAAAATTATTTATTTTTGGTTAAGTGGGGTTTTTTTCTGTTGTGAACCCTTTTTCTTTTCTTTCATATATATATGAAAAAAAACTCAATTATATCCTTATTTTTAAATGTGTTCACTTATAAATAAACATGTATGAGGTTATATCCTTTCATTTTTTATACAGTTTTTATGGTACCTAGAACTTTATAATGGTAACCTAAAAATACCAAAGAAAATAAAAATCATATATTACGGAATAAAACCTGAAGTATACAAAAAAAAAAGAAGAAAGGGTTTCAATAGCAACAAAAATAAAATTTAATCATCAGGATCAAAGGCTAAAATAAATATATTTATATTATGTTGAAAAAAAAAGAGAAATTATTTAATGTATATATGCATATATATGCTGTAATTAACTAAATCCCTTTAACAATTTATTCTATATACCAATTTATATATATTACCGAGTATATGTATATTTTTGGATAATAAATTACCCGTATAGGAAAATTATAATTTTTAGGTATATAAGGTAATAAGTTTTCTATTACCTAATATACAGAAAAAAATAGAAATTTATATTATTATGATGGTAGCCATATGGT
Source organism: Empis stercorea (assembly GCA_949752835.1). NCBI lineage: Eukaryota > Metazoa > Arthropoda > Insecta > Diptera > Empididae > Empis > Empis stercorea. The sequence goes on from OX457087.1 coordinate 40,227,426, forward strand.
TTAGATATTTATGCTAGTTTTTTGCATTTGCCAATTAAAAAACATCTGTGCTACCTACCCAAAAGAAAAAAAAATTAATTGCACTTTTAGTTACGAAAATATATATACATATATGTACATGTACATATATATTTTTTATGATGTCCGATGTTTTGGGTTATAAATAATTGGAAGTGTGTATCTTTTAATAGTTTTGGTTTTGATGATAGTATTTTAAGAACAATAAAATTAATTGACACAATTTTGTAATAAATTTAAGGTTCCTAAGAATGTTTATTAAAATGTGTTATTTTTAACAAATGTTATAAATTAAATTTAAATGTCGAATAGTAAAGATTTTATTAAATAAATGTTAAACATAATTAATGCAAATATTTTTATATATGTATGTAGATGCAATAGATGTTTGAGTACGTTGGAAAAATCGATTTCAACGGTTGAAAATTATACAATATTTCATATTGAATCGGCAGCAATAGCTGCGTCCTGGTCTATTTGCACATTCAAATAAGTACAACTAGTCGAGAATAGTCAATGCAGAGATTAATTGCCATGTTACTATACGAGGAACACGGTGTACCCCTAATAGGCCTATTGTGATCAATGCAGATAAGATTGTTTAGTTGGTCTAACCAACTGAGGGGCTTCTAAAGGCTTGCAGTGTTCCACGAATATAAAATTGGAAAGAGTTCTTCTGGAAATGCTTATTGTAATATTTGCAATCATTCATCACAAAACATTGTCCGTTCTTCTGATACCAACGATGTTTAAAGGAAAAGAAACGACGAGAACCTTCGAATAAGTTGTGAGTCCTTCATACAATCTATGTTAATAAAACAATTCTATAGCAATTTAATAAATAAGAACTACGGAGATTTCTTGTTATTTTCTAAATAATAGAAATAGACCCTTAAAATCTATATAATTTATAAAAAATTCAATATATTTAATAATATTTTAATTAGAGCTTAAGGACCTTTTTTCCGGCACGTGTTCAACATAATAAAATTTTATATACGCAATAAAACGCAATGGAATAAGAAAATCAATTGTACCTGTTGAAAAATTTTTGTTGTCATAAATAATATATCTTTACTTGAGCCACAAAAAGATTAAAATTCATCAATTGAAAAAAAAAAAAACATTTTATTGTACAATTTTACATTTATTTATTATCCTGTTTATATTTTTATAAATTGTTTAAAACTTTATATAAATGAAAATAAACTCTATCGTATTTAATAAAACTTTGTAATAAGAAATAAGATTAAAATCATGGAAAATTTGATGACAGTTCAATTTTACGTAGTATAAAAATGAGAAAAAATTTATGAAAAAGTTTTTTTATACAATTTTTTTTTACTGCTGAAATCAATGAAGTTCAATTTTAAAATTGAACAAAAATCGATGTGGAATTTCAATTGCGTTAACGCATTTAAACCGGAACAAAAAATTTGATATATTCAATTATTTTTCTTACAAACTTGCACCTTTTAAAATTTCAAAACGTTGATTTTGGAAAAACAATTAAAATTATTCATTTTGGTGGAAAATTGAATTTATTTCCAATAAGGAAAATTCATATCACTGAAAATGTTCCAATTTATTTATGTATTTGAATTTTTATAATACTTAAAATAATTTATTTAATATTTAAATGAAATCCTACGCTCGGATTCTCCTCCATCTAGCAGGATATATCATAAGAGAAGGGAAAAGATAAAATCGGGAATTGAATCATGATTGAATTATTGAATATAATTCGATTGCTTTTAATTTTATTTTTAAAATGTACAATGATTTTTGATTTATATTTAAAAAAATTGAGAATTTGACTTTTGTAAATTGTAGACCAATTTTTGCCGCAAAAAAAACTTTCGAATGAAATTATCGTTGGACTGCCGGGTGTCTTAAGTAATCACAATTCGATTTAGAATTCTTTTCCTATATATAGATAATTTTTTTAGATTTTTAAAATTTTCTTAAATATATGTACATTGTATTTTAGAGTTTAGAAATTTACATTATTCTTAGCACTATTTGAATTTTAGAAGAAGTCAAATTTCTATTCAAATTTTGTAACAAGGAAAAAAAGGCAATAACTAAAAACCATATAGGTACATATAAGTTTCCTTATAACTACATATTATTATACTAAAAATAACTAAATTACATCTATTAATGATATAATTAAGTAATTATTCAATTAATTGCCTGATAAGTAAGTTATTATAGAGTAACGATGTTCTTTTAATTTATTAGGACCTTTTTTTCCGGCTTGGGTTTTAGTACTATTAATTTTTAGTTTCAATTTGAGTGTCTGATGATGATGAATATATGTGTATAGCTGTGTCATCAGCAAAAATAGGCGAATAACAATTACATATTTAAGAAATATATATAATAATATGGAATATAGAGTTGTTGGTGAAAGTGCACAAACCTTGACGTACACCAGCCGGTATTGATTTAGCGGCAGAGATAGTATCATTTAAGTAAAGCTTGAACGTTCTATAGTTTAAGAAACTTTTGATAATAGCAATAATATTAAATTAAATTAATTAATTACTATAGCAATTATATTTTGTGATTTTATTCTTCGAATCCTCGCCGAAGTTATTATGTTGGTTAATTTTCTGAGAGAGAAGTTTATTTATATCTTTCTTGTCAAACATCTATGTCTAACTATAACAGTACACTGTCATTGATTTAAAATGAAATTTCCGGCTTGTGATGCCTAACTTACTTAAAGCTGTCTATAAAATGCTGACCCTAATTTGATTAATATTGATGTCCTCAGTTATTTTATCTATTCGAATCCTCCCAGATTGGACTACTGCGTATTTAATTATTGTTGGCTTGTTATTTTCCGTGAAAAGGACCTAATTTTACATTCGATGACTAAACTCTTATACTGATACAATCGGTAGTTACTTTTGAATATTAATATATAGACAAAGAAAAAAGTATTATCCAAATTTAGATTAATTTTTCAAGATTTGTTCTGCAAAATCATTTTTTCATTTATATTTATACAAAATGATTTTTAATTCCTGGTTTAGACAATGGCGAAACTCATATTTTTTAGGCAAAATAGAACGAGATAGCATGTTCAAATTGGCCTAACGAAAGACTGAGACAGAAATTTATAGCATATAGTTGGAATTCAAAAAAATTATAGGAACTTTTTGATATTCCTAAAAAATATTGCTTGTCAATGTAAATAATTTATTTGAAAAAAAATAATTCATCCATTTTTTTACCTAAAGCTTAGTGCTCAGTTCAAAAAAAGTATGATTTTATATAAAATTTTACCAGGGGCAACATTTTTTTCTTAGTTTTTGCTTTGTCATATACACATGGTACTCAGTATGATTATATTATATTATATTATATTTACATATTTTTAATATGATATTTTGCTCACAATTTTGCCAACTTTTTTTTTGGAAGTGAATACCTAGCTTTGAAATAACAAAATAAATTTGACAAAATATAATTTTGTATATATATAATATTCACGCCATCTATAGTTTTTCTATAAAATCTCATCTTTTGGACGTCCAATTATGGCACAAGACGAGAGCCGACGTCTTGTGCCATAATTGGACGTCCAATTCGAAATTAAATTTCGAAAATTGGACGTCCAAAAAAATTTCTGGACGATATTGCTGTCTCTACCGCACTTATACATAAATATATATCTCCATCCTTTAAAAAAATTCGCCATTAGATTTCGCCATTGTCTAAACCAGGCACATAATTGTGCTTAAAACTAAAAAAACAACTTTACGCTCTAGCCTGTTATTTAAAACACACTACATGTATAAATAAAACCTAATAAAATATTTAATATTTTGTTTTTAGTCTTTTATAGTCTTCTACTTACGACTTACGATATAACCAACCGAATCTCATTGTTAAATTAAATGTGTTTGTTTAAAATTTTTTTTTTTCAAACATAAGAAGGACGAATGTTAGCATAAGATTAAACGTTTAATTTTATATTTGAAGTAAAAATATGATCTTTTAAATTGCACCTCATCGTTATTTTTGTATAATGCATTAGGATAAGTGATTCTCATATTTTAATCAAAACTTTAGAAATTAATTGGTTTTCTTTCATCGCAAATATTTAAAGAAAATTTAAATTTCGGAAAATATTTAAGGAAAATTTAAATTTCGTTAGAAGAATTGACACTTGCAATAAAAAATTTCAAGTTCTGAATAACTTTTTTATTAAACTTTTTTTTTTTGTAATCCTAAATGAAGTTTAGAAATCATAAAATAAAAGCCATAAAAATTCATTTTGTTACTTCATAAACGCGAAATTAAATAAATACTATAATGAAATTTCAAAGGATTTTTATTTATTTTTTATATTTATTTGTAGACAATTTTATTCTTCATAAGTTAAATAAATATACATAAACATGAAAACTATATTTTTTTTAATATTTCTATTTTAGAAAATAGTTTAATCGTTTTTGTTAGTTTTTTTTGTAATTCTGTAAAGTTATTTTGTACATTTTATATTGTGGAAACTGTTATAAATGATAGAAAAATGATCTTGTATATTTTGATTATAATTAAAATATATATTTAGAAAGTTTATAACTAAATTTTAAATTTATTTATTTTGTTGTTTTCGTGTGTCTTCTTGTTGTAGTGCGAGTAGTTTGTATGCCAAAGATACATATGTACTCATCAGAATGAAAAATTATAGGTATACCATGAGTTAAATTATAGATAATAAATAAATGTAAAAATGAGAAGGATATCTTTGAATTCGGTGAAGTAGAATTTATGAATGAATTCTGAATTGAATGAGTATAGTATTTATAGCTTAAAAGCTTTGAGCTATTAAAAAGTTGATGCTACATTTGATGATACATTTATTGTGAAAAACATACAACTATTATACATTAAAATCTATCACTTAAAATAATTTAATAGATTTTAATTTAATAAAGAATTTATAAATGAAATCTGAATTTAATAGCATAAATGAACATATATGTATGTATTGAATTTTGGAAAAACATAAGGGATAAAAAATTCTAATATGAAGCTATTGAATTAACGTAATCGTAATATAAAAAGATCCACCCACAAGTACTAATGCAAGAACGAAACTGATGATGATTTACGGATAGAAAATCGTGCGGCATTGTGAGAAAAAAAGGACATAAAATACTCGGGAAATTCATATTTTTTTTTTCTCTAAATTTAAATTTAATCTGAATTAATTTAACATATTAAAAATATTCTTTAATTATAGAAATATATTTTCTGAATGTCCTTCAAATACGAAATTAACAAATATATGTTATCTAAATAGAAAAAAGGATAAGTATCTAATTATAATTGAATAAAAATAAATCTGTCAAAGAATTACAATTAAGGAGCTTAACTATAATTACTAATTTTTTTTTATTTATGGCCTTTATATAACAAATCCTTCTATAGAATTTCTTTATTCCCATTTCAATATTGACAAACGAATTCACCTTAACAGACAAAACAACATTTTTGTTAAGGAAAAAGTTTTTTGTGTTTTTCTTAAAGATAAAATTTAAGAAATCTTAAATAAGTCAAAGTTTTTTAAAATTTATTTTTACACAAAAAAATTTTAATTGAAATTTGTTTTTCACAAAAATATTTCTTTCGTTTTCTTTTATAAAATATTTTATTAACTTTTTATCTGTATAAACAAATTTTGTAACGAACCAATACCGACATTCTTATTTATAAGTCAAATTTTTTTTAACCATATTACAAAGCATAGGGAAATTTATTTAATTGCTACGGTGAAGAAAACATTATTTTATTTTAAATGAGAATATTACAGTCGTGGATTATTATGTAAAGAAACTCGTCGTTCGATCTAATTACAAAGAATAAATATTTAAATTGTAGAGTTTTTATATTTTTCTAATTAATATTTAGATTAAAGCTGATATTTATCTTGAAAATTGTAATGGAAAATATTTAGTATAATGAAAAGGCTAGTAGACAATATTTAAAATATAAGTTTTATGTGAGTTTTAATTATTGTGAGAAATTTGAATATACTAAATAATAGAGAAATATGGTAAGGATAAACTAATAATCTTGTGGAATATAAAAATATCCAGAAATAACATAATTATCGGAACGAATATAAATATGACTGGAGCGGAGTGGTCATACAGTGAAACGTAATCGAATTGGAATAAATAGAACGGATGATGTTGACAGTACAGTTTTTTTCCCTGAAAAAATAAACTTTAGTATAAGGGATACTAAAATAAAAATCTGTAGTTAAAATTACTGAAAATAGAACCAAAGAATATATAATAATCCGCATGTTTTTTCTACTTCAATTAATTAATTTTTACCAGTTCTTAATTATGAAATATGTTATTTCTAGTTTTTTAATTGATTATTGAAGTTTACGTGCTTTATCGTGCATTTATATATATATGGGCACATTGCTGTAATTTGAAATGCAGTTTAACATAATTTGATTGCATTTTTTATCATAATCACATCTAGTTCGTTATTATCATATAAAAAAATTGGCACTTTATTAAGCATAACACCAGCATCGTCGTCAACATTATCATCTTCTACGTTAGCATTATCATCATCACCATCAGACACGTTTTTTTTGCATTCTTCAACGAGTTTTGTGTTCATCACTAATCATATCAGAAATTGGCACATCATTCAGCATAACATCATCATCGTCGTCAGCATCATTATCAGCTACATCAGCTTTTTAGTATCATCACCACATCATCATCAACGTTTCTTTACATCTCTCAACGAGTTTTTAGTTACATATTACATCAATTAAACATAACCTAAAAAAAAAATCTTTTATTTTAGTAGTAATAATTTTCATCCTTCTTCATTGAGCGTACAAAATTATTTTTTTTTATTTAATTATTTGAAATTTTATGTGCTACCTCATGCAGTAATATACTTATCGGCATATTGCTGTTTGATTGATATACAGTTGAACAATCATATAAATTGCATCTTTTCATCACTTTTTCATCATCACATCCAGTTCATACTTCATCATATCAGAAATTGGCACATTATTTCAACATAACATCAGCATCGTCGTCAAAATTGTCATCATCTTCATCAACATTACCATCAGATACGTCTTTTTTTTTGGAATTCTTCAACGGGTTTTTTGTTGATCACTCACCACATCACAGAATTATCACATCATTCACCCTAATATAATCATCGTCGTCAACATCATCATCATCTACATCAACTTTGTTATAATCACCATCAGCCACGATTATTTGCATTTTTCAACGAGTTTTGGTTTAAAAAAAGGTGAAATAAATTTGACCGTAGTGAATGAAATTTAATCGTGGTAAGTATTTTTAATTACATCAATTCATCATAACCTAAAAAAAACAAAAAAAAATAGTAGTCATAATTTCTCTTTGATCATTGAGTGTACACAATTATTTTTTTTGCTAAATTAATCCTTGACACATTCAAAAATGATGGGTGACAAGGAATCCAAGAAAAGTATTGACAACAATAATAATTGTGGCAAATGCAATAGAGCAGTAAAAAAAGGTATTATGTGTGACACATGTTCAAAGTGGTTTCATCAAAGCTGTTCCAACCTATCGGATGATGATTATAAATCGCATGAGAGCAATGTTAATGTTAAATGGTACTGCACCACTTGTAATTTGTCGCTAAAGGATCCAAGTGAATTATTAAAAATATTGTTGACTAAATTCAACAAACTGCAAAACACCTGTGATAGTGCAGTTTCTGAATTAAAAGATTTAAAAATTTTTCGTAAGTCTCAACAGGATTTAGCGGCTGAATTATCTGGTCTAAAGGAAAGTTTGCCTATTTTAGTCAATCGCAAGATAGATGAGAAACTAGTTAGTGTCAAATCTGATGTTGATACTGTAATAAGTGGTCTTACTAACCTCAAAGTTGATGTAGCAAATATTAAAAACAATTCTGCTGAAAATGATGGGTTGGCTGCAAGATTTAAAGTTATAGAACTTCATAATGAGAGACTGTTAAGAATGCAAAAACGCAATGACATATTGATATCTGGTATTCCGTGCTCAACATCCAATATTACAGATGCTGCTTTAAAAACATTTCAATTTCTTGATGCTTCAATAAAGTCATCTGAGCTGTCTAATTGTTGCTGGCTAAATAAAAACAAAACAGTTATCTTGGTCGCTGTCCAGAAGAAATGAACTAATGTCATTCTACTATAAGCATAGGGAAATTGTTCTCTCTGACATTGCTCTGTCGGATGACATTAGCAGCAGGATTTATCTTAATGACAATTTGCCTTCGAAATTAGCAGTAATGGTCAAACATGCAAGAAATCTAAAAAAAGCCAACATTATCAAGGGATTTAGCATTGGCACTACCGACATCACATTGAAATTCAACGTTGGACCAAATCGAAGCTTTCAAACTCTTGAAGCACTCTGCAGCGCTTACCAGCTAACCAACTAAATTGTTTTTTTTTGGACTTGGTAACTACTAATTAATTTACTATCTTTAATAGTTTCTTGCTTTTATTTTTTGCCTTATTTGATTATTATTTAACATTATTTTTTTTATAATTTTTCATAATTTGTTTTTATAATTTGCTTTTTTATAATTTGCTTTTGCTTTATTTTAGCTTTTTAAATATAAATTATATTTGTATTATATTATGTTGGATTTAATTAAGTTTGCAAATATTTGGCGATTTAGTTTTAAATTAATTGGCTTTAAATGGCAATTTTTTTATATTGTTTTGGTTTGATATAGTCTTGAACTTCAAACTTAATTCTCTTTTTCTCTGATAGTTATTATTTTTTCTTTTTTTTATGATTTGCTTTTTATAATTTGCACGAAATTTTATAATTTGTTTTTTTTTATAATTTGCTTTATTTTTATAATCTTTTTCGTTTTAAAGAGAAAATTTATAATTATTATTACTAAAAGTATTCTTTTTGGCTGATAATAAGTAATGCTTAGTTTTACGTTAATTTAATGAACAATATTTTGTATTTTTTTGAAATGATAACTTTTAAATATGGTAGTTTAAATCTATGTATAGCACATTCTCATCAGCAGCAACATCTTATGGTCTACCTGTGGGTTTTATATTATTGTAATGGCTAATTTACCAGGTGCCGTAGCTTCTGATAGCACTTTCTTGTACCAAAACCTAAGCAACTGTAAGAATTACCTAAACATTGGACACATCAATGCCCAAAGTATTAAACCCAAAACTAGGGATTCAAAATTTGATGAATTTAGTGGCTTTCTGGATGACAATCATCTTGATATTGTAGGTATTTCTGAAACCTGGTTAAAATCATATTCATGTGTCGGGCTTAGGGAATGCAATACCGGAGGAAATCTCAATACCGGTATTTCGGTATTGTAAAATAATAAAACCGGGATCCCGGTATTAAAACCGGTTTTCATAAAAAATAATTTGTGTTAAATTATTCAGTGAATATTTATTGCAAATGAAAAATAAAAAGTATAATAAATAATTCCTTAAAATAGTATTATAAAATAAACAAACTAAACATGAAATAAAATAAGGGACATAAAAATCACAATTTAAAAATTCAAATAACTAAGACCAAATTCACACCCAAAAATTTATATGGTGTGCGGTTATGATTAAATTTTCAGTAAAAGCATCGCCAAACTAACTCCAATTTCTTTTCAGACACACTTTCTTACACTTTCTTACACCCTCCATGGTGTAGAAAATTTTTGCGGTTTTTTGACTACACTTTCTACACTTTTTTAAATCGGCGCCTAGAAAAAGTGTACATTTTTCTACACCCTCAAATTTGAAGTGGAGATGTAATTATTTTTTTTTTACTTTTTAAAGTGGAAATATATACTATTCATCAATTAAATAATGTTGTAATCACAAATTATGAACAAAAGTATGACAATTTAAAATTATAAAGAATTTTGTCAGGGTGTAATAAAAGTATGTTTTTTTCACACCTTACACTTTCCTACACCACAGTTTTTTGACAATTCCCACCATGGTGTGGTGTAGAAAAAAAAATTCTGAAAAGAAATTGGTATTACACTTATTACTTATTATTGTTAATTTAAGTAGTTCATGAGTTACTTAAATGTGTTAGTGTAAATAGGAACGGCATATATTTGTTTTCAAATACAAATTCTATTTTATTTAGCTGTAAAATGTATTCTTTGTTGTTTAAATATAATTTTAATTCAATACCGAAATACCGGTATTGAATCTTCGAATACCGGGATTTAATACCGGACAAAAATGACCGGTATCCCGGTTTTCGGGATACCGGGATACCGGTATTGCATTCCCTAGTCGGGCTACAAGGTTTATAGGAACGACAGAGCTAACGTCAGAGGTGGTGGAGCTGCTATCTATGCCAGGAAAGAACTTCGTGCAAAGTTATTGCTGTAGTTTCTGAGCCTGGTTTTGAAGCCTTGTTTGTACAAGTAACTTCAAGGTCCACCCAGACGTCAGTTGGCGTGATCTACCTTCCTGGAAGAGATTTCAGACTTGTTGAAGATATCTGCTCTGATTTTACATCTCGTTTTGAAAATATTATTATCATGGGCGACTTCAACACTAATGTCCTGATTGTGATAGACTTGGCTTGGAATTAGTCCATAATAATGTTCCTACCCATTACGACCTTAGATGGAACCCGTCCTCTCTTATTGACTTTTTACTTTTAAGTGATGCTAACCTTATCAAGTGTAAAAATCAGTTCTGGGCGCCGGGAATCTCTCACCATGCATTTGTTTTTATCTCTTTCGATGTACCTAAATCGGGATCCTCACAAGAAATTATCGTCCGTGACTATAAGAGTATCAATTATCAAAATCTTTTTTCAGATCTCGCCTTGACCGATTTTAGCCAGATATACAATACCATTGATTCTAATTTGCAGATTGATTTTCTTAACAATATAATAAATAACTTGTTTAATGCACATGTTCCTGTCAGACGCATTCTCAGCCAGCCCACGTGCAGTCTCACTCTTACGCAACAAATGCTACACGCGAAAAGTCTAAGAGATTTGGCTTTCAAAGCTTTTTTCCGAAGCAGGAGTCATGACAGATGGAAAATATTTTGCAAATATCGCAACAAGTTCAAATCATTGGTTAGAAGGGCGAAATTGAGTCAAGGCGCACAAATTTTTTATAATGCATGTTCATCCAAGCAATTATGGCAATAGCTGAAATTACTAGGTGCCTCCAACAAGATTGGTGAAGACTCCAACTTGGATGTAAATGACCTTAATGCTCTTAATAGTGCATTCAAATCCACAAATTCTCTGGCTCCTTCACCACGGTTTGATGATACACTTCCTGAGGCTAACAATTCTTTCTCGTTTCAGGGTATATCTTTAGCTGAACTTGATGCTGCTCTTAAGTCGCAGTCCCCCCTCTGAAATTCATTAATATTATTTTTCCTAGCATTGGTCATCACGTTGTTCATATCTTTAACTGTGCGATTACTTCGTCGAACTTTCCTAATGCTTGGAAACGTGCAAAAATAGTTCCTATTCCCAAAGGGTCTGGCTCTAAATATCAACCGATTAGTACTCTTCCTGTATTCTCCAAAATTTTTGAGAAATTAATCAGTGATCAGATTATGGTTTACTTATCCAGAAGTAACCTACTTTATGATAGGCAATCTGGGTTCAGGAAAAAGTACAGCACCACTGCTACACTTATTGACATCACTGACAGGATTCGTAGTAATACGGACAAGAAGCGAGTGTCAATTCTTCTACTGCTGGACTTCAGCAAAGCGTTTGACTCTATTGATTATGGCCTTTTACTAAGTAAACTAAAAAGTCAATTTGCATTCTCCAGCAGTTCTTGCAATCTTATATACTCATATTTATCAGGAAGATCGCAATGCGTTACTGCAGGTGATTTATGCTCATCTTTCAGTAATATTGTTAAAGGTGTCCCACAGGGCTCAATTTTAGGTCCTTTGCTATTTTCTCTATTTATAAATGATTTGGCGTCCTGTGTTTCTTTTTCTTTGGTCCATCTATTTGCTGATGTTGTGCAGCTGCTTCACTCGTCGCCTTCCTCTGACCACCCGTTATGTATTAATGAAGTCAACAGTGATTTGATGGCTATTGATGCATGGGCTTGTGCGAATAGGTTGGTGTTAAATCCGAGAAAATCTAAAGCAATGTTATTCAATTGCATCCACCAAAGTTCTGACCAGATCGCAGTCGCTCTTAATGGTACTCCTATACCGTTTGGAAATTATATCGTACGAACTACCTATCTTTACGTCTTCAACGTGCTTTAAATTCTTCGGCAAGGTACATATATAATCTTCGTTGCAGGGATTACGTGTCTGTGTTCATGAGAAGATTGTTAGGTACTGATTTTAAATCATATTGCAACATACGTCTGTTATACTTTTTTTACAAAACTATACAAAATCAATCTCCTATCTACTTAGTTAGAAATTTCGTTTTTTCATCCCAGAGCAGATCACGACACATTGTCTTGCCTCGAGTTTCAACATCAACATTTGGTAAGTCGTTCAATGTTAGGGTATCTAGGCTCTTTAACTATAAAGTCCTCAGGATATTGAAGAGGTTCAACTTGTCACCCGCCTTATTTAAAAGAAAAATGTTGGAAATTCTCAATAATTAATTATTTTTTACATTTTTTTACAGTTACTTTCTTGTGCTATCTAGAGCTGCTCTACTTGTTAATTAGCCCCAAATATCTTTAATTCTTTTTTTCTTATGCATGGGTTGGGTCGTGGATGTTGTTGGTGAGGAGATTGTGCTGAGTAAGACATCATTAGTTAGGTTTTAGAATAAGTATAAAAGCAAATAAAAGAAAAACTTATTCTGTTTGTTATATTTTTTTATTTTTTTTTTTATTTAGTTTTAGTAAGCAATACTTATGTACATTCTGTAACAATCTGTATGGGCCCCCAGGCCTGATTGAAATATATATGAATAAATAATAATAAAGACGTCACATGTAGAACAAATGCGAATTTTGAAATTTTTCTTCGCGGGTTATAGGTTCTGAAAAGAGTTGCAAAATGAAGTTATTTTCCAAATGATTCAGTTTTTAATAAACTATTCCTTTGAATTAGATTTTCTTTGATTGTTTGACATTCTTTGTAATTCGCTGGTCCTTATAACACGCGTTGTAGTTTTAAGAATGTAGGTGAACAGAACACATAGCCAAAATTAAACTTCAATTCAAATTTAGAGTATTTTTTACCAGTGTGGCAAACTAATATTATACATTTTTTGGTAAGTATCATATAATGCTGGAAAATAGGACCTAAACTTTATAATATCTTAAAATACAATTAAATTAAAATACATAAATGTAAAATCTTTATTTTACATTCATGTATTTTAATTAATTTCAAATTTCATAACTTTTTTATAACGAAAATCTGTCCAAATCCAAAGTCATTTTTTAATCAGTGTTAAATTTTAGGGTAAAATTTTTTAATTATAGTCACTTAAAATTAATACATATTTAAATTGTAAAATAAAAAAAATTATTTAATATGACATTTTGACATTTCATAATTACTTTTGCTCATACCATTTTCAATTTTTTTCAAATTTTCATTTTTAAACTGTTTGTAGGCCACTAAACTTTGTAAAGTTTTTCTTTAAAAGCGTTTTCACGAATAATAGTATTACTTAATTATAGGTTTATAAGCAATTTAATTTATATACATATATCGTTTATAAGCAATTTAATTTATATACATAAACACAAAATGGAAAATCTCTCAAGACCAACTATGTTCGGAGAAATACTCAACTTCTCAAAGGAAGTTAAATTCCTAGGATAACCATGGACCAAAAGCTAAATTGGAATAGCCATATAAATAAAATAGTTGCAAAAGCTCAACTCTCCTTGTGGACCTGCAGAAGAATTTGTGGGAAGACATTGGGGGTACATCCAAAAATCGCCAACTGGATGTATTTATCAATCGTAAGACCAATGATAACGTATGCATCGGTGGTATGGTGGAGGAAAACAAAACAACTTGAAGTGCAGAGAAAACTAAGCAAACTGCAGAGGATAGCCTGCTTAAATATCACTGGAGCAATGGGAACAACACCTACATCGGCAATGGAAGTATTACTAACACGTAATCTAGGAACCGTAGCAACTGTATTTCAAGCAGAAGTATATGCTATCCTCTATCCAGCTGTGTGCAAGTGAAAACATACACAGGAAATACACCAACAAATCAATAACAATCTACTCAGATAGTTAGGCGGCAATCAAAGACCTTGGCTCAACACAATTCAAATCAAGGTTAGTACTAGATTGTTTTAATATCCTTACAGAACTAGGAAGAACAAATAAAGTCACAATCTCATGGGTCCCTGCGCATGTGGGCTCTGAAGGAAATGAGCAAGCAGACAAACTCGCAAAGAAAGGTGCCAGCTCCCAATACTCGGGACCGGAACCATTCCTGGGAGTCCACAACTGCTTCCTCAAAGGGAAAATAAAAGTGAAGACAGCACAATCCCAGCTCAACGCATGGACTAACAAAGAAGGAATAGGAATGAGACACTGAGGAAGCATCTACATACCATAGGCCTATCCAGCGACCGGATATGTAGATTTTGCCAAGACGAAGACGAAACGGCGGAACACCTACTATGTGATTGTATGGTTCTCACCAACAAGAGGTTAACACATCTCCACAGTCATATCATGGATCCATCTGAAACATGGAACCTTCCTCTGTCAATCATGAGGGTGTCACAATAAGCCCATTGGCTGCAGTGATGAGGCGCTTATGTGTCGGCCCTGTATTTAAATCTAATCTAATCTAATATATCGTAACTAACAATTTAACAAACTCAAAGCCAGAAGCGTTGGTTGTTTCAAGGTCTAAGCGTTTTTAGTCATTGTTAGGATCGAAATCTGACTTTTCATCAGGATAAATTAACTTTTATAATTCTTAATTTTGCTAGTTTGCGTCTCAGTTGGTTTTGTTTTAGGAGAATTCTTTTTTGATAATTAAAATTTTGAAATTTTTTCACAATAAATGCTATAATTGATACGAAATCTACTCTAAAGAATGTTTCTATAATAATTTTAAACTAAACTTTAACTGTTTCATATTATATGATATGTCCATGTTAAATTTGTTTCAACAATTTATAATTTGATCTCATATAATTTCAAAATAAACAATTTTCCTATTCAAAATCTTCAAATATTTTTACCTTTTCAGAAATTTGTAAAGAATTTCATTCCATTTCAACTTCATAGAATCATTATTATTTATTATCATGTAATTCTGAATTTAAATTTCTTTGTTTTTAACTTTTCAAATTTTTTTTATTATATGTACTCGAAAATGTTTTGATATTGTAAAAAGGATAATATAATAGATTTTCTTCATTATTTATTTAAATTTGAATTAAAGTGTTTGTCTTTGTATAATGTAATGAACATTTTATGTAATTTAAATTTATTTTATTTTAATTAAATGAAAAGACCAATTTTGAGTTTAAAGTATCTTATCCATAGTAATAAAATAAATACAAAAAATAAAAATTAATTAAATTTATAGTCCTTTGATGGAATGAAAATTAAATAAAAGATAAATTATTTTTAATAATTATTTTATTTGAATTGTTTATTTTTACTGTACCAAGGATAAATTCACCTATAAGTTTTTAGGAAATTTCGTTGATCTAAAAAGATAAAAAATCCTCATCAGTATTTTCTTTAGATTAATGATATTCAAAAAAAATGCAAGTATAGATTTTTGTGACAAAAAATCCTTGCAGAAAAAGGATATCGTTTATAAAAACCGAAAAATGCATAATAAGAAATGCAAATCATTTTAATCTTGTTATTTTTACATAAGAATTTCACCTGAATAGTTTGTTATAATTTTTTTTAGTGATAAAACTAATTTGTCAATCTCAAACTGTCAACCATCGAAAAATTTTGATGAAGACATAAAATAAGTATGTCCATTTTTTTGTGTGTAATGCTATTTAATTTAAATGTTGTCAACTTTGCAGACAAATTACAAGATTAAAATTTCAATTTTTTTCTTGGTTATTGTTCGCGTGTAAAAATGAAATAAAACGGCGAAAAAACATGTCCGTTTATAATGATATTATAGTAATATATACATTAAAAAGTCATTAAATAGACAGAAAACACTTAAATATAGTTTAAAAATTCATTTACATTGCAATTAATTTAAAAGTTTTTTTTTGTTATATAAGTATTTGCTTTAGACATGCAATATAATTACATTGTGTCTCTGATGGTCTTGTTTGTCCTATGGGGACGATACGGTGATTTTTCGTTTTTAGGTTATATAAAACTAGTGGTTAAGGACAAAAGATAAAAATTATCAGCAACTCACATAATTCTTTATTAAAATCTCAGACACAAACTTTAGATCTAAAATTATTTATCATATCTTTTACGGGGCAGGAAGAAATATTATATTTTCATTCTTTAAACTTCCTCATAATTTTAATAGATTGTTTTTTATTATGTAAATTATGAGTCCTACACAATAATATAGTTAACATAAAAATAAATTGAATTAATGTGTAAGTGCCAGCTATTAGTACCTACTCAAGAACATTTGAAATTTTTTTTTGGGTAGTTATGTTCTAACATGATAATGTCTATTATCTTTTACCAAAAAAGCATATCGTAACGTTTAACAAAACTGATTATTAATTTAACCATATATTCGAACTTATGAAATCTATTCCTAGCTGAGCCTTTATTGTTGTTGTAAGTCGACTCAGCTTTAAAATAAGTGATAGTATTAAAATATATAAATTTATTAACAAAAAGGATACGGACGGAATGAGCCGTATGTGTAATGTAAAATTTATAATGAATAATTAATTTCAATTCTAAAATTATTAATTTAGCCAAAATTTTATATTTCCACAAAATTTAAATCAAAGTGTAAAACATCTCTAAATTAAATTACAAAAAAAAAACAAATTTCATAAAATTGAATTTTTCATATATAACTATTAAATTATTTAAAGTCATAAATTGATTTGATTAAATATTTATGACCGTTTTCAACTACACTCACTTTGCCTCGATAAACTTTTCATTACAAGAGGAAAAAATCATTATTAACTCTCTCCAAATTTTTGTGGATATTTTTTTTTATACAAGTCATCACGAAAATCAAGAGGTGATATAATGAAATATTTACTTTTATCCCCACAGTCAACCATACTAAAGTGTTTTCATACATAATTAATCAAATTATAATTTACATGTTAAAAATAATATTACGCTGATTTGCAGATAGCACACACAATTTTTTTTTAATTTTCAATTTTCTACAGCCAACAACATAAATTTTAGGGTATATAACAAAATTTAATGTTTTTATGCTGCATCACCTGAAAACACTCATTAACCTGGAAGCTAATTAATATACACAACAACAATAATTGACAAAATAATATTAACCCTAAAGTTTAAATATTATTGTCAGTTTATTTTGAATTTCTATCAATAAATTTATGATTTATGTTCAACAAATTTATGATAGAAAATATACTTATGTACATACATATATTATTTGATAAATTTTATAGTTAATTTCCTGATAAACTTTTTTTTGATTGATTAAACTTTAATTGAAGGCGTTTTTTTCATTCATTCTCGCGAAATTGCTCAATATTTTATAATTGACATGTTGATGTTGCTGTCAAGGAAAAGATTTATATGAAAACCGATATTTCTCTGATAATAAAGTTCTAGAAAAATTAATAATAAGCTGGAAGCTATCAATAAATGTGACATAGGATAGCAAAAGTATATAATCTGCATATAGTAAAGTACACATAGTAAATATAAGTAAATGCAAATGCATATAGTAAAATTTGTGCTATGGAGAACATTGAAGGTTTTTTGATGCTATCGCGCACTCCTTACAACATTAATATACCTGGTTATGGAGAATATAGTATCTTTTATCAATTTGTCCATAGAAAAATTTGTAGTTAAAGTAATTTTCAAGCTCCATTATCTAAATTTAGGGTAACGCAATGCGCAACGCATGTACTGTCAAAAACATTACAATATGTATGCAGTAGACAAACTCGATTTGTACAATCAATATGTTATGAAAAAAAGTAATAAAGTGAGCAAAAATAAAATTTTATATGACAACCAAATAGAAAAACAAAAAAATTAAGCAAACATATTTATTTTCAATATTTCTTTATTTGCAATAATCGAATTTAAATTAAGTATATGTAATTTTATTATTGTAGACCAGGATATTTTTCGTATGGAAAATATTAATTTTCGTTTTGTTTAAAATTAAATGTACATATGTATGTTTTTCTTAAATACTCTGTTGTACGGTCCCTTTAATACTTTCCTTTCATATTTATTTATCCTTAAGTATAAAATATTTATAAAAAAATCTTTTTACTTATTATGTCCTGATTGAACTTACCTTTTAAATATTTAACTTTTTTTCTCTTTTATATAAATTTCGAAACGTGGTTAACACTAAAATCCTTTTTGGAAGTATAAACAAAAAGGAACCTCTGAAAAACTTTCACGTATTTAATCATTTTCGTATTGTAAATTATTATAATTTTTGAAAAATATTATTATTATATATTTTAGATTGAAAGAGGTTGTGGGAATTTTTGATGGTAAAAAAATTGCTTAAGGACATAATATACTTTTTAATTAATTATATAATTAAATGTTTATTTAAGTCAAGAGATTTATAAAACTTATTTTTCATATACTTTAATGAATATTTATGACGGATTTATTACTAAAAGAATATATTAAATTTATTATATAAAATTAATATATTTAAAACTTAAAACTATAAAAAGTTTTATATTTACATAAAGGACAAATTTTAAAAATTTTATTGTAGAAGGAAAGATGGCATTTTCTGATAATAAAAGTTAATTTACGGTCAAAATTAAGTACATTTATACTGTAATAAAAGCTTGGTAAAATAATAAGTATTAAAATAATGTTTTTTACTATATGTATATTAAATTAAATTAATTAAATTTTTAAAATTATATATATATGTACATATAAAATATATATAATGTATAGTATATAATAATTAGGTAAAATTGAAAGTTAAAGTGTTTATCACTATGTTAAGTCATAAGTGGGAAAAATTGGTCAAATGAAATATTATTAAAATACCGAATTATAGGTAAAATAAATCTAAATAAAAATTTTTTCGTATTTATTTCAATCCTTTTCTTATTATAATCCTTATAGAAATTTAAAGCATTTTATTTTGATCACTTTTACTTTTTTTTTTACATATTATATTGATAACTTTTGGTGCACATTTACTATTATTTTATAGGTAAAATATTGCAATATTTTTCTAATATCATAAAATATAAAATTTCAACAATTCTTTTATCTGGAGGCTACAAACGATATGAAATTATATAATAATATTTTTTATTAACTATTTTACAGTGGTTCGATTACATTATTTCGAGTTTAAATGGAAAACTATAAAATAAACAATGCAAAATTAATTTGTTTTATATATTTCTAAAAATAAATGTAAAAAATATAATATTTCTTATATTTTAATGGGTTTTGGTTATTTTCATTTAACTGGTACAATGAAGGTAATATGAGCTATTCGATTATTTGAAAATTTGCCACAAGCAAAACTGTTATGGATTTTTTATGATTTTATTTATTCTTGCGTGGGTGTACCAAAATGACGTTAAAATATTTTAACCTATGCTGGAAAAGCGGGAAACGGAAATGTGGAAACCAATCCTCAGATGTATGTGGATACTTCTTGATACCACGTCGCTCGCATACCACGTCGCTAAGCAATGTCATAGTAAGAGCGCGGATAGCTCTATTTTAGTCGTTATACATATATCCGCGGATAATTTAGCGGATAACTCTGTTTTAGTTGTTATACATATACGTAGCTGTTTAAATTTCAACTTTTGTTTTTTTAAATTTCGAAATCGGTTTCATAAACTTTTACATACTTATTAAATTATTGTTTTTTTATTAAAGCTTAGTATGCAGGTCGAGCGAAATGAAATTTTCATATAAATTTAGCATCGTGAAATCAGAAATGAAAAATTCCATTTTTGATTATAATGTTCTGTTTATGTTTCTTATTTTTAACGTGAAATAATGTTCTGAACACTTCACGATTAAATTTTGACATTTCATTTTTTAGGGCTTTTTTTTTTAAATAAAATCCCTTCTGTTAACGTTTTTGTCTGACTGTCGGTCTGTCTGTCCGTCTGATGTATAAACAATAAAATTTAGTTATTTCACATAGTTAGTGCACACTGAAGTTTATGATGGACCCACCGATGGAAAGCTTGATTTATTGAAAACCAGATGTAATTGATATAATTTCAAAATCCGGCCGGTAGGTGGCGATTAGCATTTTTCCAAAACATCTTTTTCCGAATAAAAATGTATTTTTACAATAGTAAATGTGCACCAAAAATTAAGTTTGACCACTCGTTGGAAAGGTATTTGAAAGTAGAATACTATGCTATAATTTTATTTTCTACCACTAGAGGGCGACACATATAATTATAACGTTTTTTAAAAATGTTATTTAACTTGGTGAATCTGTGCCAAAAATGAAAGCAATCGCAAGACAGCTAATCTAAAATAAAATAAATCAGACAATTAAAATTTTTTGCAGTAAAATACAAGTAAAAACTGGTAGTTAACAGTAGAATACGATAACCGTATTTCCAAATCGTACCGCTATAGGAGCTGAATACTAACATATATAAAATGTCAAAATGTGTTTTCCAATTGACAATAAGCGCTAATAAGCGCTAAGAGATTTACTGACGCATCTGAAAGGTTGTAAGTATAGTAGTATAAAATTTGCTATAATTTCCATTTTTGCTATAATTTCCATTTTTGCGAGTAGATGGTGTAACATATGTTCAAAATATGCATTTACAGTAGTTGAATTTAAAAAAAAATAAGGAATAAATTATAAATAATTACAAAACTACTGATCAGTAGTTCGGCTGCGCGGCATTTTTTTGTTTATTTCGATAAAAAATAACTCATAAAACAAATCGCAATTTCTTTTTATATTTTCAACTTTTTATTTTTGCTTTTATTTTCATTTTTTTCATTTTTAGACTTTTTAATAATATTTTTTTTTTAAAACATTTAATTTTCTAATTTATTTTAATTTATTTAACAAAAAAATATTTTTTATTAAAAATTTTTTGTATTTATAAATTATTTAATAATTTATTTATGTTATACATTCATAGTATTTTTTTTTGGTTTTTACTTTGGTTTCATAATTTTTTCTACTAAAACATTTTTATTTTTTATTTATTTAATAATAATTTTAATAATGTTCTCTTTTTTAATTTATATATTTAGTTTTTATTTTATATTTTTTAGTTTATTTATTTAATTTTTTTATACAATTATTATTACGAAACACTGAATGTAAAATCTAATGATATTTGAAAAATTAATCGTTAATTTTAAATTTGGTTTTTTGTCTCCTTTTTTGGTTTCGACTTAACTTAATTTATTCGCAAATGTTAAAAATTAAACTGAATTCAAATGAAAAATTAAATAATAATAAAAGTTAAATTACTTTCAAATAAAATTGGTCTTTTGTCCACGTTAAATAGGATTAGTTTGTCCCCGAATTAAATTAATATTCATTGTCAATTAAAAAAATTAAAATAATTTCCGAAATTATCAATTTGATTATTTTTACTTCAAAGGTTTATCATTATATATATATCATATATAACTAACTTTCATTAATTTCAACATTTTTCAATTTCTAGGTTTTTGTTTTCGACTGTGATTAAGGAATATAGGTATCTATGTATGTACTATATATTGGAATACATACCCCAAAGTACTGTGTTTTGTAAGGTATTGCAAAGAATTAATAACCCTCAAATTTGGTATTGACTATCCAGTAAATTGGCACTAGAAGCCATGGCGTAAATGTAGTGGATGATTAATTTCATTAGTTTGACGAATAATATAATATATAAGTCAGTTTCTTAGTGCATTCGAAATTGAAATAGATCTGTTGGAAAGGCACCTGGTCTAAGTATGTACTTATAGTTTTTAATTGTCTATAGTTTTAGTGTTATCTTATGAACAGGTAGAACTCTCTATATTTAGCTTTTCGTAAGTCATTTAAATTATCTTAGTCGTTCTTACATAAATCCAATACCAACAACCGCATCTGTGGGATCTATGACATGAAAATTTAGTGACTTGGGGTTGTTTAAATAATTACGGTAATAAAAATTATTGAATTTTTATATTTGAAAAATGTTGAAAGTTTTAATGAATTTTTAATATCTTTACTTCGTTTGTCTTTTATTTCTTTGTAAAATTTTAAATAAAAATTTAATTAATTAATTAATATTTTATATTTATTAATTTGTTCATTTTTTCATATAGTGGTTAAATGGAATTAACCGTGCTATCACATAAGATTTCCGTTGTTTTATTTATTTATTTTAAAATATTTTAAATTTTTCTTGGTTCAAAATTATTTTGTTTTTTTTTTCTTTGATATTTTTTCTCCATAATTTTTTTTTATTTTACAAACTTTTAATCTGTTTTTTAAATGATTAAGAATTCGACTTTTTTTTTGTTTAAATTTCTTTTTATATTAAATTTTTCTATGCTTAATTTTTGTTTAATAATAATTTATAGTTTTTGTTTCAAATTTCTTTTTTTTTTTTGCAATTTTAATTATTAAATTTTTTATCTACTAGAATAAAAATAAAAAGAATATTAAAAAATAAAAAAAAAATTTATGGTGAGAGAATATGATTTTTTTTTATTAAAGTGAAAAGTTTTTCTTTTGTGTATTTTTCTTAATTTTAATAAGAATGTTTATAGAAATTTTATTTTTGTAGTGAAAAAGTGTTTTTGTGAGTATTCATAGTAAGAAGAAAATTTGAATTTTGTGAGAATTTTGTTCTTTATAAATTGAAAGAATTTCGTTATTTGTAATACAATTTTTCCAATTTAAACTTCACTTCGGTAAAACTTTATTGTAAATTTTGTAATTTTAGTTATTTATAAAATGTTGTTAGTGAATTTTAAAATAAAGTTTTTTTTCTTTGAATTTTGAAATTATTTTCAGTAATTTATACTTGAAATGTAATTACATTATTTTCCATAGAAGTATATTTTGAGTAATTTTTCCAAATGGTTTCCTTCTTTCGTTTATTTCTTACAAATAGTCGACAACCTTACTAATAATCACTTTTTTACTTTAGTTACTAGTTATTCATCAAGTTTACTCTAGATTTTAAATAATCTAGATTCTAGTCATATATGCATAGGAGTATTTTCTCTTTGATTTTTTTCTTAAACTGTCAAATTAATACCAATTTTATTCCAAAAATTTTAAGTTTGTTCATTTTCATAAAAAAAAAAATTGTGGCAAATTAAAAAAAACCATTTTTAGAAAAAAATTGTACAAAAATTACAAAATCGTTATAATCTAAAAATGAAATTTACACTTTACCACATGTACATAGAAAAATCTTCAAAAGCTTTTTATTAATGCCACAAGAAAAAAAAAGTAAACTTAGTAATTCACCACATTAAACCTCTAATATCCTTAAGGGGAGTTATAATGTATACATATTTACATTTTTCAACAGTAAAAAAATATATAGTAACTATTTGTCCTTAATATAATTTGTTTGAATTATAAATAAGTTAGTTTTAAAGGATACTAACAGTTGAAAATTGCAAAACCGGATATGATTCAGCCAAACCGGATTATTCTGAAACCGAGGTTTTATCAATTTATTTTTAGGTTTTATCAATTTATGATTGAATATGAATTTTAGAAAGTATTTTTAAATGTAATTTTACTACATAATTTAAAGGCTTCAAAGGATAAATGAAATTTGAAACCGGTTTTTCGGTTTAACAAATTATCCATATCTTCAAAAATCAATTTTTTATTATATTTATTAAACATTTTTATTTTTATTATATAAAGTATATTTTTTAATATTTTTAGTTTGGATTTACCAATTTAAATAAATTTAAAAATCGGTTATACAATTTTTATAAATAATGGGATACAGAAATTCGATATTGATAACCCTATCTATTCATATAATATCACAGAAACGAAAATCCACATAATACAAAAATTGTCTCCATTTTATATTGTGGTATAAGATTTTTCGTACACAAAATTCTTTTTTATAATATTAATGGAACCAATATCCTTTTTATATCCAATTTTGCTCTCTTTTTTCGGTATATACACATTTGTGATAACAAAACAGGAGAAAAAATAGGATCTAATGTAATTTATTACAGGTGTGATAAACTGTAAATGCAAAAATATCTGTACTTGAAAGATGCGGTAATATTAAATACACACATTCACACATAAAGTAAGAAAAATTACAAACAAAAAACAAACAATGAAAATATGTCTCAAGGGAAACATCCTTTTTTTTTAAACAAAAATTCTTATTTTTATATAAAATTTAATATTTTTTATTTTATTTTTTTTTAAATAAAAATATTTTATAAATTTTTATTTTATTTTCTGGTGTTCAAGGATAAAAAGAATAAGCGATGCTCCTCAAATGGAGCGAATCATTAATCAAAAAAATGTTTAATAAAAAAAATAAAAAAATATTATGTGTGAAAGAAAAACTTGAGGATATTTTTGAGTTTATGCTTGTCCTGTCGGTGTTCTTTTTTTTGCCGAAATAGGTTAGCTTAGTATAATTTTTGTTGGTTGTTGTCTGTTGTGGTTTGCAAGGATAATAACGATGAGTTAAGAGTTTGAGAAGAAAAGAGTTTTTTTTGGTTTTATAATTTATTTTTTATTAGTTTGCTGGTATATGTAGTTAACAAAAGAAAGTCTCAAGGTAATTTTTGTAATATTTATTATGCGATGGACTTTTATGCTCTGGTTAGTTTGTTTATAGACAACACATTATTAGTACACGGTGATTTGAGAATGATGTTCAGTTGGGATTGGGATATCAAAAACATTTTTGAATATTAATAAAAATTTCAGAACAGTGGGTAATCTAATAATACTATTGAGAAATATGTAATTTGAACATTTTTAATAGTATAGCAACGGCCCGGTTGTAATTCTCAAAGTTTAATGCAATTATGGATCTACTAGTTTTATATGAATTATTTTCGTAATAATAATTTCTATTGCAAAATAATTTCAAGTGGCCATTAATAGTGTTGTCGACTCAGCATTTGAAATTGACCATTTGTCTCATGTCATCAGGCACAAATTTGGTCGAATTTATAGCATAAATTTGGTTTTATTTAAAACGTTGTCGATGTATTAGGCTATTCCTATTAAACTTAAACGTGAGACCGACCACACAGCAAAAGAGTAAGCAAACACTATGACAATGCAGCTTTTAGTTTGAATTTTAGTTTGAATATAATTTGAAATATTATATATTGCATTTGCAACATATAAAAGCATTAAGAGCATTCAGAACACTGACATTTAAGTAAACAACAAAAAGCTATACATATTTAAAATGCTCCGTACTGTATAACAAACTATAAGAACATTGATAAATTATGAAAAATCTCTCACATAATCTTTTTAGGTCATACTACATAAATCATTACTTTCCATCCATACTAAAAATTATGCTGTAAAAAATTTACATTTTTCCAACATTATTGGTAAACATTTTTCAAAATTTAACTTTAATAGCTTTTATATTTTTAAGTAAATAATCCAATGATGTTTCAAAAATACTTATTTTGGTTGTTTACAAAAAAAAAAATCGCTCAATTATTATAAAAAGCTTCAATAAAAAAATACTTAAGAACTTTTTAACTTTTTGCAGAAAATTTGCATTTCTCTGTTGTTTATACTTAAATTGCACAGCAAAAAAGAAAAAATACTTCTATGGAAAATAATTTGAATGAAAATTTAACCAAAAAAATAAAAATATGTGCAATGAAATATTAATTTTTCTTTTTTAATACTGTTAAAAATAAAATAGAAAATTTAAAAACATTTTCCATAAAACTAAAAAAAAAAACGTTTTATACATAAAACTAACTTTTTTTTTTGTTTAACTTGGAATTTCAATTTCTATTTTATTATTTAAAAAAAAAATATTTTGAAATCTTCTTAAGCCAACAAAAATTTCTTGTGGAACATTTGGAAAATTTTCCCCAAGGATTTTTCATTTTTATTTAGTGAAAAAAAGAAGAAAATTTCTTATTTTACTTATTACTTTTTTATTTATTGCATGTTTTTGTGTGTGTGTTTTTTTTTCTTTCTCTTAAATATTCTAAATATTTTATTTTATTTTCATTTTTATTAATAAATATTTTCAATTTTATATTTGTAGGTGCCTATAAACTTTTACCATAATTGTTTATTTTTGAAAAATTAATTTCAGCAATTTTTTTTTTTAAATATTAATTTTTTCTGACAAACAATTTTGCATATTTATATACTTTTGTGAGGTGAAGTTTTTTATATGTTTTTTTTATTTGGTGAATTTTATGATAAATTTTAATTTTTAATATTTAATTTATAAATAAAAGGGAATTAATTTTTCGATTTCAATTAAAAAAAGGAAATAAAAAAAATAGAAAGAGATAATTATGATTGTAAATTTATGAATCGGTGAAACATAATTAAGATTACCAATTCCTGTAATCAATCAGAGAAGGTGGCAGTGAATGTGCAGTAATTAAAATTTTAGATTAGATTAGTGAACTAACAAATTCGTCCCACTTTTGTGAACTATTATTGCATGGAAAAAAGATATATGTATAAGATATACAATAGCTAGAAAGGAAGTTAGAAAATACAAAATTATAAAAAAACTAATTATTTCCTGGGGAAAAATTTCATATTAGACTAAAGATTATACAAAACTCGCCAGCTAAAACGAACTATAGAGCAAAACTGACCTACATACATAGTCAAAAATGAAAATATCCACTATTATGCCAAGGGGACATGCCGCTGGGCATGTATTTTTTGATATTTTGATATATATGTCAAAATACTACTGTCAGAAATTTTCTGTTTTGAAATTTTAAATCTTATTTTGTGTTGTATTGACGAGCATTACTGTTTATTAAAATTAGTATTGCAGTTTAAAATTAGTATTATTACATATTTACTTATTTTTCCTTAAATTTTGCCAATTCTAATTTTTAACAATATTTGTTTAAATTATTTCAGTGCTACCAGATTATATAAATATGTAAAATAAACGTAAAAAAATGAAATATTCAGTAATGCCAGACATAAAAAACAGGTGTTCACGTAATTTAAAAAAAAATATCAAAATATCAAGAAAAAATATTTAGGTCGTGAAGACCACTATTATGCCAAGGGGACATATTTTTTAAAAAAAGTATAAGCAATCGTCCGATGGTATCTGTCTCATTCCTTTATTAATAAATTTACATTAAACTTTTAATTATCTCTTTCTTATCATTAATTAAATTCATTTAAAAATCAAAATACATTTATGGTGGAAAATTGATTTGAAAAATTATTATAGTTTTTCTTTGTTCTAATTTTCTCGTAATAAAAAAAGCATAAAAAATTATATGTAATTTTTTTTATATATATATATATATATTATTTTAAACATTTATTATATAGTTAAATTTCATTTATTTATAAATAATAGTTTATCTATATATTAATAATTTTTTAATATTCCTATATTTTTTATATATATATATTAATTTTATTTTCATTTAATTTTCTATATTTAACTTCGTTATTTTTTTTTTATTATTAATATTAAATTTTGTTTTGTTCATTTTTTTTTGGTTTGGTTTTTTTTTTTTAATTTTTTGTTTACTTACATACATTTTTCATAACTTTTTTTTGTTAGATTTTATAACACAGGTTTGGCAATGTAGGGTTTAGCTGTTGTGGTTGCAATTTCAGACATTTTAATATCAATTGGTACTCTTGTATCATATAATGTTGGTGCTTGTAATATAATTCCAGCTGTACCAACAACAACAGCAATTGTAAATATCCATAAGAATAAACGATCTAATACCATTGCTACATATTTCCAATCTTCTTTTACCTATAAACAGAGATAAAAAGATATATTTTTAGAAAAAAAGTATTAATAATAAATACGAGTATAAATTGAATGTGTTCCATTTAAACAAAAAAGAATTATTCACTCATAATCGGAATTTGTTTAATTTACTAGTGCTTGTGATGTGATAAATTTTGTATAACATTTCGGTTATTCTATCCGAAATTGGAATAATTACTAGAAACCGATTCGATTGTTGTAATCGG
This sequence comes from Empis stercorea, assembly GCA_949752835.1. Classification (NCBI taxonomy): domain Eukaryota; kingdom Metazoa; phylum Arthropoda; class Insecta; order Diptera; family Empididae; genus Empis; species Empis stercorea. The sequence continues at coordinate 40,255,828 of OX457087.1, forward strand.
ATTTAGAAACAGTAAACTTAGGAATTTTATTTAAGGTCTAAAATAATGATTTACTAGATTTAAGAAAAGTCTTGTAAATGTGTACCATTTTTTAGTTCAAGTTCAATTGCTCTGATGCCTTATAGTATGTAAAGAGACAATACCTAAATTGTTCTAACTACTTGTTTTATACAAAATGGAATACAACTAACAAAAAATCTTTTTTTTTTATTGTAAAACTTTGAACATCAGATTTTTTTTTCTTTTTGTAAGAGTTTTTATGACCATTAAATTGAAAAATTTATATTATATGTATATAAGGAAAAAGGATATAATAAACACTTTGTGGAAGAAAAAAAATTGAAAATGAAATTTCAAGTCGTTTCAAAATCCCCAAAATCAATAGAATATAATAACAAAGAAAACTAAAGTAAAAAAGAAATGAATTGAAGGATTTTATCCTTTATGGTAACTGGTGTCATAAATGCATATAAAAAAGGAACGAAGGATAAGTATAAAATTGGTTTTATTGACTTCATTCCTGATGGTTTGTTGTTTTTTTTTTATAATAATATTGGATAATAATAATAATATAAAATGGGATGCGCGAAATGATGAAAAATCGACGGCAATTGATAAAAAATGATGATTTCTTATAATAATATATTAAAAAAAATATTGCTGATATAATGAAATTTGGATTAGCGATGATTTTTGATTAAATAAATAAAATAAATTATTGATTTTGAAAAATTGAATATTCTCAAGTGTTTTTGAGAAAAAATATTGAATCTCTGGTTTGGAATTTAATAAATTAATAAAATTTTAAAAGAGGATATGGTTTAGAATTTTGAATAGTATAAGTTTTGGTATAACACAATTAAATTTATTATTAGAATTATTGATTGAAATAAAATTATAGTTATCATTCGGAATTGGAAATTGAATTAACAAATGGTGAACTGGCCTCTAAAAGCTTTAAAATAAATAAATTAACAAATTCAAAAAGCTTAAAATAACTGTGGCTTTTACTGTGTATTTGAACATCTAAATTACATTCATCCTATATTGCTATTCATTCCAAATTGAGCTAGAGCATTATTAAAATTTTGCCAAAGAATTATTCATTCAACAGTATGTTACACTATCAGTACGAGTACGATATTTATTTGGCTTGTTTAATTTATTCAAATTAATTCTAAAAAATTACATAAGCATATAAAAGTAATATTCAATAATGTCCACAATACATATAGATTAAAAAGGATCTACTAAATTGTATAATAGTCCTCCTTACACTTCGGCCAACAAAATTATTATATACATAAACTTAGGTAAAGAAATTTAGATTTTCTACAAATTGCTAACAGAAAATCTAAGTTGCAAAATGCAAAAATTCTAGAAGAAAAAATTCTAAAATTATGTAGTGTGGCGATTTCGATTCTTTTTTATGTTTTGAAGTTTGCGAAGGTTTTTACCTTAATTAGAATTTTTTTCAATTGAACATAATTTAGCAAAAATAAAAATGTCGAATTGTTAAAATTAATTAATTAATTAAAATGTTAAATCAAACCGAAAAATTGTTTAAAATTCTTCAACTAATAATTTGAATATAATATCTATTTAAAAAAAGAAATTAAACTATTTCTAATTTATTTATATTTAAAAATAAAGAGAATACTTTTATAAATATTTCCAGAAAATAAGTTCATAAAAAAATATCTTGATGTTGATTTTTAATTTCCTTTCATTCTGTACTAATTGGTGATTAATTAAAAGAGAAAAATAATTAATTAATCTATTTTTAAAGTAAAATAATAAAAAAGAAGTAATACATCAATAAATTGCTATTGATTCCATTTTTAACTTTTTAAAATGACCTCCATAAAATTGTTCACTGTATTTTTCCAGTTTTTCAATGTCGAAGTGTCTTTAATTAAGTAGAGGCGAAAAAAAGTATTTATTAACAACAAAATTAGAGTTTCAAAAAAGTTTCTGTCCTGTCAGTCTGTTCTGTTCGTCCGTATAGCTCTTTTCAGAAGATGTCCGGTAGATACCATTATTAATGGCTCTTTCTCAAAGAACTTTTCAATTTTGGCAAAAAACATGGCCTAAATTATGCTTTAATACTTATAGTAAGGAAGTGTACAGCAACAAATGAATTTATAGAAGACTTATTGGAATTACTGAAATTATAATTAAGAATTAAAATTTCAATTCTTCAAGATTATGTCGGAAGAGGCATTGTGAATTGACCCCCAAAATGATACATATAAGATCTTACGTGGGAATTGGCAAGTTAATAAAGAGTACAAACAATTCCATTTACTACAATTTAAGATACTGTAAAGTGTAAACGGTTGTGTAAAATATATTTTCAAATGTATATAAATGATTCAAAATAAAGGAACATATCTTATTGGAAATCTAATTTATAGATTAAAATAATTGTGGACAGCACGTTATTTTGAAACTATACAGTACAGTAATTCGGCTGCAAGACATCTCTTTCGAGTTTTTACAATCTCTAAGTGTTAGTAATTATAAATTGAAACCAACAAAAATTTTCATTAACTATACATAAAAATAGTAATTATTTAAAATCCATTCAATTGTATGTACTTACTCTTGTACTATCTTCTTCCTTTCTTGTATGATCAGCAATATAATTAACACCATCCATTGCCTTATGTAACTCAGGACAAGTATGCCATCGATGACGTACACCACTATGACATGATTTTGGTGCAACTTGATGTTGACTTGGTTGATTATGTTGTTGTTGATGATGATGATGATGATGATGCTGATGTTGATTAACTGTTGTACCTGAATCATTAGGTAATATAGATTGTGCTGTTGCTGATGCATTTATAATACCAATACTACCACCAACACCAATATTAGATAATGATGTTCCTATTGTACTAGCTGTTGATTTTATCACATTTGTTGAACTACTACAACAACTATTATTACCTAATAAATCACTAGTTGTTGTTGATTGATTTTGTTGATGTGGATGTAATGGTATTGGTGAAAATGTTGATGATGATTGTGAATGTTGACGTTGTAATATATGATGATGATTATGTGATGATGTATGATAATTACCATAATTACTATTATTACTGTTTATACTATTTTGATGTTGAATTGTATTATTTGAAGCAATTATTGTTTGTGATGATGTTGATGCTGTTTGACGATATTGTCGTGTTGGTGTTAATGGATGATCTAATAAACTACCACCAGTTTGTTGATATTGATTATGTTGACCATTATGAAAATTTTCATCTAATAATGATGATGTTGTTGATGTTTGTTGATTTTGTTGTTGTATCGTTTGGGTTTGCATTGATATTGGTATTGTTGCTGCTGATGATGATCCACATCCTGTTGCTGCTATTGATGGTGGTATTGATGATGATGGTAATTGTATACCAGATGTTTGTATTAATGGTATATCATCCATTAAATTAATACTTTGTATTCTATTTGGTGGTAAATTTGGTGAGGTACTACGTGATGTTGCTTTTGGACTCTGATGTAACCTGCACAAATTAATACTTTCACTAGAACCTAATAAATTATTATGATCCAATAATAAATTTGGATCATACTTTGACAAGGCAACTGGTGGCGGCAGCGGTGGTATTTGATCCCTCAATTCCAGTCCGTTGCATGTCCGGACCATTAAACGACGTGATGATTGTCTGAAAGAGATTTATACACACGCACAGAAGTCATTAGTACCAAAAAATTTTGGTTTTTTGTTGGTCCAGAATATTTGTTGTAACATGTTGATTATAGTGTTGTGAAGAAATTTTTCCAAGGAATTAAATTGAAATTGATTAAATGTATAATTAAAAATAAATAAATTAAAATATAAATTGGAAAAGAATATTTACATCATCTCACTGATTGGATAGAGTGGTCGCCGCATTACCAATATTCGTGGCAAATGATTTATGAACACAGTACGTACCCATGGGGCCATTGTATGAGTTTGTGGTGAACGAAAATGTACGTTTAATACAACTACAGTAACACATATACTGAAATATAATTTATTTAAAAAAAGAAATTTTTTTTATTTATATTTAAAATTGTAATAAATAAGTGGCTTTAAAAATATGACAATAAGTTTATTTTAAATTTAGTAATTTTTATAAATAATTTCATGGTTATTAAAAAACTTATTAATAAAATTTAATTTTTGTTTTGTGCTGTAGATAAATTTTTAATATTTTTAGAAATTATCTTACATAAAATGATTTCTATTTTATTGATTTTATGTAATTTTTTTCGTAAGTTTTACTAAAAGTTTTCGTATCAAAGCGTAAATATTTTGATAGGCAAAAAATTCTCATATCATAAACTTGTGAATAAATTGTATAAGATTTTTTTTTTGGATTAATAATTATTTTTTTTTCATTTGAAGAGCAAATAATATTTTTAATTAAAGGTAAATTACAAACTTTTCTAAGTGTTAAAATACAATAAAGAAAATCATGATTTTTTTTATTATATATAAATAAGTTTTGAGGTCAAATGGAACGTCTGAGAAAAAATGATCGAAGTTAAAAATACAGAAAATATTAGCCTTGAAAATTAAGTGATATGTATTTTTTAAGTAATTAGATTTTTTAGCCAGAAATTTTATTATTGTGTAGTAAAATGATGAAGTAAACATAAACGTCTCTGTCGCCAGTTTTTATACTGATCCGATCACTTTGGTACATGTTCAGCCAGTTTTTTCACACATTACGGTATTTATTGTTCTCACGAAGTTTTACTAAAACAAACAGTGGAATATCTACTATCGCTATTGGGATTACGCTCGGCTGTAGCGTGATAAATAGAGCAGCTCCGATTTTTAGAAGAATGAGTCAATTTAATTTTTTTTAAACTTATTAAAGAACATTTTTGTATCGATGATTATTGGAAGAGGAAATATTTCCTTACAATAACTTAAACTTCATAACAGACACCGAAATTTCTACCATCGCGATTGGGACAACGGTCGGCTGTACCGTGATAAATACAGCTGCTATGATTTTTAGAATGAGTCATAAACGCGGAGACGCGGATATAAAATTTTGAAATTACAGGCAGACAGTCTATAAATTAAAATTGGATATAAGAAATTGTATTTGCTTTTGCTCACAGGATTAGCGGCAGAGGCTGTATACTCGTGGTCATTATATAGATATAGTTACCATCGTTATCGTTTACAATTTGCATGCAGTGAAGTGAGTGTGACAGTAAAGTACAAAACAAGTACGTCAATTCCGGTTTAGATTACAAAATTACAATTTAATTCATTTTATAATTGAAAAAAAATAATATTAATCACTTTAATTTTTGTAAGAATTTGTATGAATCGGTTTAATATTTTACGAAATTTCAATCTACCTAACATAAATACAAAATATATGAACCATACATTCTTTTCTTTTTTACATTCTCAGTTCTTTTTTCTATGCCTCGCCTCAAGAAATTTTATCTGATATGTATATTCGTAGAAAAAAACCCCAAAAACATGATAAAAAAACAGGGATATTAAATGAGGATTATGCTTACGTTTGCAGAACTTACATAATTAAGGTTAGCATCTTAATTAACCAAAAATGTGTTTACCTTGTTTCGAATTTTCAGTATATGTAATATTATATTACGCACATATTATTATATAACTTTCTTCGAATTGTAATAATGATAATATGTACCTTGAAGGAACCATGTACACAGAGAGGAAAACTAAGAATCCAGGACGAAAATTGCTAACGTATAAAACAAATAAAAGCAAAGGCAAGTATATATATATACATACATTAAAACACTTAACCGCAACTATTTATTTATTTGAATAATTATAAATTGTTACTCTTCTATGTACTTTATCCGTGTATATTTATTTCATATGGTTTTAAAAGGATTGGTGAAAAAAAAAACAAATAAATATTCACGCAATTAAGGATAAATTTTGAACATAAACCCCAAGAAAAAAAAAGCGAAAATAACGAGAAATAAAAAATAATCCTAATTTCTGTGTTAAAGACCTTATAAAGATAATGTTATACATATTTATATTATGTATATATGTAAAAGAGATAGTCATGAAGATTATATTATTAAAGGATTTAAGTAAAAAAAATTTGAATGAATTTGAAAAATGTAAATTAGTTTTTTATTAAGTTTGATTTTTTAGTGACTAATGGATAACACATGAAATCGAAAAATTTGAAGAAATGTAAATATTGTAAAAAAAAAAATAATAAAGCACTTTTGAAATTGAAAATGAAATCGAAAAATGTAACTCTGTTTTGCATATTATTTATTTTTTAAGTACATATAAAACTAAATTCAATATAAATATTTATGTTTTGTTCATTGCAATAATTAATAAGATTTATTTTCTAAAATTCTTGGTGTTGCACAGACATAATAATATTAAAATATAATAAAATATTAAATATTTTAATTTAATACATTTTCTTAATATATGTTATTTTACCCATAAACCCATTTACCCATAATAAATTGTTTTAAAAATGTTGAAAAAAATTTGTTAATTTTTCTAATTTTAGATTTAATAATTTTAACTTTTATTTGCTCCCTTAGACATTAGACTATTTAATATAATCAAATATCTTTTTATGATTTTCATTATTAGGACATTTGGATATTCATGATTAGGACATTCCGAAACTATTTATATTCGTTTGTATCCGAAAAGAGAATTAATTAAATATGTACTATGTACAATTTAGTAGAAAGAAATGATGACTATAGTTGTTTACAGAAGTTAATAAATGAAAACAAAAATACCCATTAGACTCTTATCCAAACAATAATACCCATTAGACTCTTACGCATTAGTGCAATAATACCCATTAGACTCTTAAAAGCTGGTGTAATATTAATAATTTATCATTAAATATTGATAAGTGTCCAATAATTAGTTACACTCGTCGTAAAACACCAGTGATTTCAAATTATACTTTTGACTTTGATATTGTTATTATCAATACAGTTACTCACTTCAAAGATCTATAGGCGTGCATTTCGATAGCAAAATGACTTTTAAAATGCACTTCGATACCATAATTGGTAAAGCAAATTCAATGTGGGGTTTCATCAAGCGATGGTCTAAGGAATTTGAGGATCCATATATCCTGAAATCTTTTTTTTACTTTTCTTGTTAGACCATATAAAGAGATTCGAATCAGTGCAAAAAAAATTTCTTAGATACGCTTTACGTAACTTAAATTGGTTATAACCCAGTGATTTTACCTCCATACAAGGACAAGTTAAATCTCTTACAACTAATATCCCTAGAATCAAGGAGACTAATTGCGGATATTCTATTTATAATTCAAGTTAATAATGGCCAGATCAACTCTGAGGATATCAAAAACCAAGTTGTTACGCATTTAAATCATAGTACCGTACTCGGTTTCGGTCGGAAAATATTTTTCGAGAAATATTCCACCGTACGAACTATGGTAAATTTGAACTAATTAATAGAATGTTTAAGTATAAACAACATATAAAAGTCATATAAACCTTTCTTTTTCCAAAGGCCTTTACGGAGGTCGAGTGAAATGAAATTTTCATACAAATTTAACATCGTGAAATCAGAAATGAAAAATTTCGCTCCTGATTTCCCTCTGGTGGTACGCAGGTCGCGTGAAAAAGTTGTGATAAAAAATTATTTTTTTTTTATAACAGATGGCGCGGAAAAACTCTACAATTATTTTTCATCGTGAAATAATGTTCTGAACATTATTTCGCGATGAAATTTTGACACTTGCTAGTTTTTTTTTGTTTCCTTTGATCAAAAATTTGAATAGCTGACGTTGAAAGGTCAGTATATAAAATTACTGACCTTTCAACGGTCTTGAAATGTCAAAATATTAAAATGCCAAATTAACTTGTCAAATTTTATTTACAAAATATTTTTCACAACTTTTTCACGGCTATTTCACAGGAGAGTTTGTAGAGCTTTGGAGATCGCGTTAAAATTTCATTTCACTTGACCTCCGTACAGGGCTTTATATTAAAAATCTTTTTATTATGATTATCAATATTTTAATTTATATAATAATTTTGTAATTTAACTATAATTGTACTTTAATTGTAATATGTTCGTACTAAACGTAAATAAATAAATAAATAATCAAACTGTATACATTTCATTATTAAAAAATATATTACATTTTTCAAAAAAAGTTTTGTGTTTTAGTTTGAAAAAATATAGTTTATATAGTTTTAATATATTGTAGTTTGAAATTTTGTTTCACACCAGGAATCCTTTTTTGCTTTATGTTATGAGTGAAATTTCATCCCAAACGAAGAACTTGAATAGAAACCGCGGTGTAATCCTTTTATTCCTTAAAATAAAACTATATATATTTTACTAAATAGTTTTTAAGTTTGATGTAAGTCTTTTAAAACGACATTTTCTTTCTAAACCTTAACAAAATTTATTTCAACACGACTAAATAATTATAATATATGCTTATAAAATCATATTTTGTAACTTATTCAAGAAGTGATTTTTCACTTTAATGTCAAATATATTTTTTGAATTATTTTTTCCGATATAAAAAAAAGAATATTATAATAACATTTAAATATAAACAAAAATATGTTACAAATATTTTCCCTATTTATTTCTATTTTTTTCTCTATAAGAAGCATAAATAAAATTTTATATAAAAATTTCTAGTTTATATTCTGCATGTATAACCTGATGCTACGCGGATATGCTTATAATACTTACTTTATAAAAGTTACACCAAAATTTATAGGTTAGAGATGTACAACAACAAAACAGAAATATATATTAAATATATTTTTTTCATCTCTATCTCTATATAGATCCTTTTGGATAGGAAATATTGTTACTCACCTGAAGGTATCAAGAATCATTGTAAATAGCACAAATTTTCCTAACAGTGGAACAACTAATGATGTCGGGGGTATAATTTCCGCCAATAGCAAAAAGAACACAGTAAGTGAGAGTAGAATCGATATGCTTAATGATACCTGTAAAAAAAAATAAAAAAATAAAGGAAGAAATCGAAAAAAAAAGTTTTACATAATTTTTTTTTCATTATTTTATTTTCGAAATAAAATGCATGAAAAAATACAGATAAAAAAACGGAAAATTCTTTATATATTTTAATATAATATTGATTTGATGAAATGGAAAGAAAATTTTTTGCGTCCTGATACGTTTTATTTTATAGGATTAGATTTTATGTACTATACATCAGACTGGTGGGTAAAAATGCATGAGAACATTTCTTTATCGAAAATAAAATAATGATTATTATTAAAATATAAATATCTACGTATATAATTCCAACAAAATCGAGAAATATAATCATATAAAAGCGAGATTTTTCCACTTTTTGTTGGAAAAAATGGAGAAATTTGTAAGAAGAATAAAAATATTTTTTATACTATATTGAAGGTGTTTTTTTGTTGTGGTGCAAAAGAATTTCACATTAAATTTTGTTATCAAGAGTTATCGATTTACGTGAGTCATTTTTATTATCGCAAAATTTATGTTTGTGTCGTAAATAAATGGAAAATTTTTGTTATACATTATATATTTTTTAAGAGGCATGGAGCCATTAAGAGTAATATTCATTTATGTTTCTTCAAATTTCATTTTTTTTATTTGTATTTTAAAGGATAGTTCCTTAAAGGCAATTTGAAATAAAGTTTTTAGAATTTTTAGTCTTCTTAGCACTGCAAAGGGATTAGTATTTGACATTCATCTCATCTTCCGAAAAACTTACGTTGTCTAACATCGTGTGTAGTATATGAATTTTTATATTATTTGAAGGTTTTGATCGTGAATGAATATTGTATCGTGAGTGCATATTGTATCGTGTCGTGAGTGCATATTGTATCGTGAGTGAATATTGTAAATTCAATAAGAATTCAAAATACTTATTCACTCATGATCAAGCAAACAAAACCTTCGAAGACCCTGAAAGTGTAAAATTTAACATAAAATTAGTTAAATTTATGTTAAATTAAAATTTAATAAAAAAATAAATTTAAATTAAATTTATGTTAAATTTAAATTTAAATTTAAATTTAGTCCATATGTGTAAAATTTAACACACGAGGGTAGACAACGTAACTTTTAAAATTATACCAACTAGCGGTTTTTTATTTTTCAACTAGCGGTTTTTGAAAAAAAAAAATCAAAAAAGAGTAATATTTGTGTAGTTTTCTACACAACGGTGAGATGAAGGTTAAAATATATTACTAAATTAATATGCGGTTTGTAGCGTAGCGTCGGAAATACTTTGTAAAAATCCATGTTGCAGTTCAATCATCATGTCATTATGGTTAATTTAGACTTATCCTTAAATATTTTTAGTTAAGGATTTTAGTTAAGGTGTAACAGGCAGCGCCATCTAATACAGATGTCCGATAATTAAAATTACAATTCGGTATGGCTACAGTATTGGGAAATTCTATATAGGTATGTATGAAATGTCAATGACTATAAGATTTTGATAAGTTACATGTGTTTGAAATTTGAATGTATTGTTGATTCCATCAGACGGACGACTGAATAATATTGTTTAAGTAAGGGCACATAAATTCCGATGGAAGACTAAACATCGTCGTAGTTTTGAACAATAGATCTTTTAGGTCGCAGTGCTGAGTGGTTTTAGTGCCTTATGAGTTATGAACCCCAATTTCTAATGCAATATGGAAATTACATCGTAGCAGACACCCATATTTCCTAGCTGTGGAACAAAATAACTCAAAGTTAAAGCTTTTAAATAAAGACTTAATCAAAAAATATCAATATTGATTTTGGTTAATCATGATTTTTGTAAATTTGAACAATGTTCTTATAGATGCAGCACACAAGAACAAATACTTAAATTATGGTTAAAAAACTATCATTTAATTTAAAATTTTGTAAAATTACATAATCCTATTTAAATTAATCCTTAAAAAACATCAATATAAAAACAATAACTTACCTTCTCTCCACTATCCGATGGTAAATAAAAAACTAAAATTGTTAAAAAACTAATTCCCATACAGGGTATAATTAAGTTGACAGTGTAAAATAATGTCTTACGTCTCATTGTTATATTAAATGTAATATCTAAATATGGTTCATCGCAACAAGTATAGAATTTTTCATTTCTGAAATTAAATAGAAAAAGATTTAAATGAAAAATAAAAGAATATTTAAAAATTATCTAGAAAAATTTAATCCTAAACTGTCAGATTTAAGTTTACATGGATAAATTTCGATTTAATATATGTACAAAAACTAATAAAAATTGTTAGGGTGTGTGCCAAATAGTTTAAATTTGTTATGAAATTAAAATTAAATTAAATTAAATTATGACAGATGAAATTAAATTATGACACTAACGTGGTGAATATAGAAAGTCAAAATTGAACGACCTTCCAGACTTCGTTAAATTTGACACTTCAGATTAAATTTTGATTTATTTTAATATTCATATTTTTTATTTACGAGCCCTATCTCATTTGTATTGATACATTCCAATATTTTATGATTTTTTTTAATGTTTTATACTAGATTTATTAATAAAAATAAATTTGTTTTTTTCACAAGAAATTAAAGAAATATTAATAATAATAAAAAGGCATTAAAAAATATGTTATATCAATTAAAAAGTATTGTAATGGATCAATACATATGAGATAGGGTTCGCGCTGTACTTCCGAATAACGGGCCCGAGCTTTTAAGATGGCGTCATTACATAACGGTACTTTATGACATCAGGACTCCGAATAATGATTCTACAATTTACCGTTAAGGAGAAAATGGCAAAAATATGCTTTTTTTTTAAATTTGTAATGCATTTTTCGGACACTAGATGGCGTTTGCGGGTAAAATGACGTCATTATTCAGAGCCGTTATTCGGAAGTATCCCCAGGGCTCGTACATATTTATAATTTTATTTTTAAAAAAATTTAAAAATTTTTTGAATTTTTTTTTAAAAATTAGAGAGCAAAAAAAAAAGAAAAATTTAATCCCTTTTTTTTGTTAAATTAAACCAATTGGCACAGCAAACTTGATAGTAAATATTAAAAAAACTCACCAGCAAAAAAAAATTAATTTTTTGTGTCCAAATTTAAAATTTAAAGTATTTGGCACACACACTAAGAAGTAAAATAATATTGTTATTTGCATAAATATGTGTCATCAGTTTAAATTAGAAAATTCAAAATTGAGTATGTACCCAACGCGAAATTTGCGAAGGCGTTCCTGGGAAAACGATCTAAAAGCAATAGAAAAAATTTCATTGCTTCCGTGGAAAAAATAAATCAGCAATACAGAAGCGCTTCTCAGGAATTGGAAATAATATATAATGCCATATGCTACCATGCATGGGGGAAGCCTTCCATTTCCTGTTGGGTATACACTTTTTGATGACTCGGATGTTGATTCAGATGACTTTTTTTAATAAATATAATTTTCATTTCATTCATTTATAAATATTTTCCTTTAATATTTACAAAAATATTGTTAAATATTTTAATTCAAAATTATTTAAAATTTGTGGAGGTATATATAAGATTTTTAATTTTCTACTTTCAAGTAATAAAGTTATAAATTTAATGAATAAATTTGTTAACCATTTTTTTCTGGAATTGTTTTGAAAGCTTTATGGAAATATTTTTCAAAACAACAAAACCAAAAATTTCATATTCATAAATTTGCAACAACAAAAAAAGCATCAAAAGATAGAAATTCATAATTTGACCAAAAGTTTCATTAAAAAAAAATTTTAAATTCAGGATTTTGAAGACAAATTGTTTAAATGAAAATTTTAAATAGGGCAAAATAATTTTCTTATTTAAAAATATTAGTTTTAATTTTAAACAAAATTATTCAAAATTTTATTAGTGTTGATATTTTGATTAACTTAAAACTTTTCTTATAATTTTCTAAATTTTTTTTTCTTAAATTTTATCCCAGAACTTCTCTATGTTTCGGGCAATTTTTACAAGTTGACAATTTTTTATATATATTTTATTCACCACATTATATTAAGGGAAAAGATTTTTCAATCTTGAAATCAGTTATTTTTCCAATTCAGTATAATGAAAAAATACTTTTAATCATTTATGTAAGTGATTTCAACCGGAATTAAATGTGAATTTCACCCTACAACGGAGTCTGTGCCCCTGTAGTAGTACGAGGATAGAAATTCCTTCAATAGTAAATCAATATTAAGCATAATGCTAATGGTCAATATAATAATAATAATAATAATAATAATTTATTAGTATATATAAATACTTTTTTAAATAAATTCATTTCATTTTCACAATTTAATTTAATTTTTTTTTTTCTTAGTCAGATTCTAATTTAATATATTTTATACATTCTTTTGTAAAATTTTTTTTATTAAATTCTATTTTTATTCTTAAAGGCAAAGAGTTAAATTTTTGAAATCCTTTACATATCAATGAATTATTTGTACTGGCTTTTTTAAAATTTCTAATTCTAATATTAACATCCGCATTTCTTAAAGGATACGGCTGCATGTTTTCAACAAAATTTATATTATCTTTTAAATAATTTGGCAAATTTCCATATTTCAATTTAAAAACAAATAACATAACATTTAGCCCAATTCTCTGCTGAATGTTCATCCACTTCAAGGTGTCTAACATCCACCTAATTGATGTGAATCGATTTACTTTTAATATTGCACGCATGGCCTTTGTAATTTTTGCAACTTTTCTATGTCTGCTTTCGTACTCAAATATAGAATTGTTGCGCAATATTCAAAATGAGGCTTAATAATAGTGTTATAAATGTTTATTGCACTAATAGTCGATAATCTATTTCTAATTATTTTAAAAAATGATACTTTTTTATTAATTTTTTTACAAATATATTCTATATATTTTTTAAATTTAATTTTATTGTCTATTATTACCCCGAGATATTTTATTTCACTGACTTCTTGTATTTGTTCATTATCGATATTTATTTTTGTCACTATTCCCATTTATAATCATAAATTTTGTTTTATTTATATTTAATTTTAATTTATTTGCTTTAAGTCACCTATTAAGATTTGCTAAGTCCGTTTCAATCATATTTTTACAACAACTATTACTGTTAGATTCAATATAAATTAGTGCATCATCTGCAAAAAGTCTAATTTTACAAAAATTTAATACATTAATTATATCATGGCTGCCATTTACTGGGTCAGTATTTTTAAATATTTTTGGGCAGTATTTTAAATAAATGGTCAGTATTTAAAGTAAAATGTCAGTATGTAATATAAATGTTCAGTATTGCACCGATTACTATGAAAACGATCAGTATTTTAAATAAAATGTAGGTAAATATAATATTTGGTCAGTATTTTAAATAAATTGTAGGTAGAAATAATAATTGCTCAGTATTTTAAATAAATGGTCAGTAATTACAATTAAGTACGGGTAAATCCCATAAAGATAAAAAAATTTACCTCTATACGCTTAAACTTCCACCGGTCTTTTGCTTTTCAGCTTTTTTATATAAAATTTCCCTATTAATTTTTTTAATATTTATATTAATCAATCTAATTTCCAAATCAGTCTGCATCCGATGCGCACTTGGAAAGTTTAAATTTAAATAAAATAAAGTATTAACGAATTTGTGTTAAAAATCACTAATTTCTTATAAAAGAAATTACTTTGTGTTGATTTTTTTAAAAAATAAAGACGCTTACATTTTTTTAAAAAATAAAGACGCTTAAATATCTTTCATCAGATGATGATGAAATAAATGAGATAAATGAGTTAATTAATAAACCTCGTAGGACAAAAATACAACGGAAATCGAATATTGTTACAACATTTAATAGCAAACAAGAAGCGATGATTGCAGTAAATACGGAAGAAATTTAGAGTTTCCGTTATAGAAATAATACAGCGGATGGAGGTAAAGTTTATTATCGCTGTAATAAGATCAAATATATTTACTTTTTAATAATAATAATGATAACGTGACAATGTTTAGAGCAGAAAACGAGCATACGCATGCAAACAAAAAGCATCACAGCACCAAACAATAAAGCTTTCAAATCAAATGAAGGAAGAAATTAGAAAGCTTTTCAAACTATAAATAAAACCAAACAATTTTTTAGAAACTTTAATTGAAAAAGGTTTAAGACCTAAAAATAAGATACAGGTATCTAATTACTTAGTGCAATTAAGAAAAGAAACATATGGTCCAGCCGTAATAAGCCTTGGAGAATTTCAGCAGTGGTATATCGATCATAGCGAAATTCCATATTCTGATGAATTACCTTTTGTAGTGACACATCAAGTGAATTGTTGTGATGAATTGGATGATGCAGAGGAAGAATATAATGACGATTCGCACTTCAGAGTTCTAATTTCAACTAAACGTTTGCTTAAAAACTGCAGCATGTCAAACAAAATTCATATGGATGCCAATTATAAACTGATATAGGAAGGTATGCCAGTCATAATTGTTGGGACTACAGATTTTGATCGTCATCATCCGTCTGGAATTGCTGTATGTTCAAATGAAAAAATGGCAGATTTTCAATTTATTTTTGAATCTTTTAAGAAAATAAATAATAGTATTATTTGATTTCCGATGCTTCAAATGCTATTCGTAACGCATTTATTGAAGTATTTGGGAAAAATAAATGTTTTATTATGTGTTGGGCACATATGCGACGCAATGTCGTAAAAAAAGTTGCATCATTGGTTGTAAAATAGCATGAGGAAGGAAATAATAGATGACATCGATACATTGCAGTTGGATTCAAGCAAGCAAATATTTGATAAAGCTTTACCATTATTTATTAAGAAATGGCTTCAGAAAGGACAAAAAGAATTTATTAAGTATATGAAACTGCAATGGTTCACAACACATTAATATTGGTACGAAGGTGCCGCGCAATACACGCCTTCTACAAACAATTCATTGGAATCTTTCCATTTAGTAGTTAAAAAAGAAGAGACATTTCGTGAACGACTACCACTCAGTAGATTTCTCGAATTAATTATTAAATCTGTTGAAAAGTGATTGAAGGAATATGTATCAAACAGTCGAATATTCAAGACTTCAACTACAATTACATTACCTCAATGGACAAAAGGTTACCAGTGGGCAAAAACCAACGTACATGTTTCATCAGTATTTTCCAAAGATTTAATATAATATTTTTGTTCATCAAACCAGCAAAGTAAGAATTTAGAAGCGGAAGCATAAGACGTATTATAAATGCGTTGGAACACATTTGAACAATTCAAACATAAAGCATTCAAAGTTTGGATTGTAAATCTACCAAAAGAAGCAGAAAATTGGACGCATGGGTGCTGCTCTTGCCCAGAATTTTTAAAGAAATATATGCGTTCGCATATAATACGTTTAGCTATTCGGTTAAAATATATCAAACCTCCGCCAGCAGCTAAACAAATACCTATATGGCAGAAACGTTCAAGGGGTAGGCCGAAATTAGCAACCCGTGTTCTATTAATTGATTAAAAGTTTTCTTTTTTTAACATTATATTTTGGCATCTTATCTTATTTTTAATGATAATTGAATAAACATTAAAAAAATATTACTGATTTTTTATTATTTATACAGACCAAACATTTAAAATTTACTGACCAAAAAACAAAATTATACTGATCAAATACACAAAATTGTACTGACACTTAATTATTTATACTGACCAAAATATTATTATATACTGATATTTTCTTTAATGAAATACTGACCAATTATTAAAAAAAATACTGACCAAATAAATAGAAGTGTTATATCATTAATATAAATTAGAAATAATAATAACGTTCCAAGTACTGAACCTTGAGGAACTCCCAAATCCACACTTTTAAAATTTGAATAGCTATTACCTATTCTAGTTTTTTGTCCCCGATTGTATAAATAAGATTCAAAAAAATTTAATTCTTGATTTTTTACACCATACCTTTTTAATTTTTTTATTAATATTGATCGATCTATAGTTTCGAACGCACGTTTAAAGTCTAAAAAAACTGCAAAAATTATCTTTTTATTTTCCACAATTTCTTTCCATTCTATAATGGTCCAGTTTAATACTCACACGAATGATTTTTTCTAAAACCCGATTGTTCATTAATTAATAACTTATTACTTTCAAAAGTTTTCTAATTGAATTTGCTCTACTTTTTCAAGAATTTTTCAAAAATACACATCATATTTATAGGCCGTAGATCTTCACATTTTATTGAATTAGTAACTTTTTGTATCGGTATAATCAAAGAATTTTTCCAACAATGTGGAAATTCGCCCAAAGACATAGCTTGATTTATAACCAATAACAAAATATCCCCAATTACACTCCAATTTTATAAAATCAATTTAATACTAACTCCATTAAAATCCTTTTTATTGTTCATTTTTTTACAGATTTCTTTCAAATCATTATTATTTATTTATTTAAATTTAAACACTGAATTAGCTTGTTGTATGTTATCACTATATTCTTCATATGCTATAGATTCATTTATTTCTTTAACACTGTCTACAAAATATTCGTTTAATTTATTTGCTATATTATTTTTATTATTCTCTACACCATCACCAAATTTTACCCTATCTATTTCAGTTCTATTATTTTTTAACACTAGTTCTTTTATTACACGCCAGGTTTGTTTTTGATCTCCCGCGTTCTGTATCTTATTTTGCACATACTTATTTTTTGCTTTTTCTATTTCGTTTTTATAATTATTTCTGTTTTTTTTGTATTCACTCCAGTCGATGTCATTATTAGTAATTCGCGCTTTCTTATAAGACAAAATTTTATATCTTTTTAACCTTTTTAAGCTTTCATTAAACCATTCATTTTTCATCACTGATTTTACATTTTTTTTTATTTTAAATTTATTAATTACTGAATTTATTTTTTTGTCAAAATCTTCCGCGTATTCATTAAGTCCATCAACATTGTTTAAATCACTTAATTACAGTCTAAGTTCATTTAGTAATTCATTTTTTTTATATTTTAAAATTTCGATTGTTTTATTATCTTTTTCTTTAAAAGAACCAAAATTAATATTACAAGTTATATCTATTGTTATAGATTCGTGATCGCTTATTTTATAATCCTGATTCACTCCAACATTAATATTTGGAATATTAGTAATTACATAATCAATAATTGTTTTTGAAGATTGTGTTATTCTTGTAAATTCTTTCATTTTTTGAATAAGATCATTAGAATTTAAAATATTTTGTAAATTATTTTTATATATATCATTTCCGGCCCAGTTTATATTGAAATCTCCTACCATAACTATATCCATGTTTAAATCTTCCAACTCCTCCACCCATTCTTTAAAGAAATTACAAATTTGACTTTTTGATGAATTTGGATTTGGAGACTTGTACACTACACAACATATAAATTTAATATTATTCCTTTCACACTTTACTGCAAGCCACCACACATTTATCCCAATTATATGTTGTTGAATTATCTCAAATCTCCATTCTTTTTTATGTACAGTAAAACGCCCCCAGTTCTACTAGAATCAGAATCTAATTTTATTAAATTATACTTTGGTATTGTTAATTCACTTATTGGATCATTGTCAGTTATGTGCGTTTCACTTAGCATCACTAGTTCAAAATTATTTTCTTCCAATAAAATATCAAGTTCTGTAAAATTATTTATTAATCCCTGTATGTTTAGATATAAGCAATTAAGACTTGTTAATTGCTAATAATTTACTCTCTGTTTTTCAATTTTTAATTTTTCTACATACATTTGGCAATTTTTCTACATACATTTGGCAAATGATTTTCAGATACTCCAACATTTAATATTTTATTTGCCCTGGCACAGTTTGGTCATTTTTCTACCCATTTATCTGCTTTACAGCTCTCAGTATTATGTTCTCCTAAACATTTCGCACAAACAACATTATTCTTACAATTTTCAGCTTTATGGTTAAATCCTAAACATTTATAACATCTTTTTACATAAGTGGCATCGAAAACTGGACAAAAATCCCAACCAATTATAATTTTGCCGGCTTTAATTGCCTCGTGATATCCTTCTTTATCTATTTCCATAATAATATTGTGGTATACATTTCTATCTATTTGTTTTTGTATTATTTTTAAAACTTTCATCTTACTTTCTTTTAAGTGATCATTCTGCTTTTTTATTTTTGTTATAATTTCTGACTCATCTCTGGCCACTCTCATCTTATGTATAAATATTTTTGTATTACGTAAATTAAGTATATCTACGTCATAATTTTCCCCTAATTTTTCTTGAACTACACTTTTTACCTTTTCTCTCTCATCATTATTATCTGTTTCAATAGCTATTATACCATTGTGTTTTGGTTTAATATTATTAAAATTTATTGTGGTCGGATCAACTCTATTTTCTAAATCTTCTTTTGTTTGTTTTATATTTTGATTTTTTTTTTGTTTCACTAACACCGGTGGAATATTTTGTTTGCAAACTCCCGCGTACGTCATAGTATTTGCACTTGATCTTTATTATTTACTTTTTTTATTTCTTCAACAATTTCATTTCGTACTTTGTTATTAATTTTATTTATTTCATCTATAAATTCCGTTTTATTTTCTTCATCATTTTTAATTTTTTTTACAATTTTATTTAAATTTGCACTATTATCTTTTAACGACTTTTTATTTTCTTCTACATTATTAAGAATTATTTCAAATTTCTCAATTATAGCTTTTTTAAAGTCTATACATTTTTCACACAAATAAAAAATGTTTTTCCCGCTATTTACATAATTCAAATCGAATTCTTTTAAATTGATACATTTTAAATGATAAAATCTTCCGCACATTCCACCACATAACATTGTCTTTTCATTTCTACCCGATAAATTACAATCCGGTATGCAATTCATCCTTCGAGTTTTGGATATATTTAGTAATTATCTTTATATATTATTTACTGTATTCAATTGAGCTTTGATTTTAAGCTAAGAGAAAAAAAATTTACGTTCGCTTCGATCAACGATCAATCAACAATATTAAGCATAATGCTAATAGTTTTGTTGATCAAATCTGTTGCAAATTCAACGAAAACATGTACAGTGCCGTGCAGCTAATCAGAAACCCTGTCTTATGTTTCGTAATGTCCCAAAACTATATTTTCCGATCAATGTACTAACAAGACTTTTTTTAAGAATATTCAGACATAAAAATTTTCTAAAGTGTTAGTAGTTAGTATTAGTACATTGATAGGAAAATATATAATTTTGGGACATTCCGAATTATAAGATTTCGTTTCTAATTAGCTGCACGGCACTGTATGTCATAAAGGAAATCAAGATGCATTGCATTGCTCGAATAGATATTTCTGAACAATTTAGTAGATAGTTTTTTGAGCTCAAACTTTTACCATAAACGATTTCAGACAAAATCTGAATAAAATTTATATCATTTTGCAATTCTTTAAATTCCATTGATTTTGTAAACGAATTATCAAATATATTTTTTTTCTTTTTCAAACTAAGAAATAAAATTATTTCTTTGTGTTTATATAATTTTATTTCTAATATATTTACAGTTTATTTAACATGCAAAGGACTTTTATCTTTTAACAAATATCCATAAAGTTAGCACTTTTTTAACTTCTCGTATACATACTATATAAAGAAAACACTTTTTTGTGCCACCTACACGTTCCGTTTTAGGATAAAAATTATTACAATTTACTTAACGTTTTCATTTAATTCTCCTTCTTTTTTCGTCCTTAAAAGTTTTTTCAGTTTGTTGAGAGAACCAGAAAAAAAGAAATTTAAGGGATTCTTAAAGGACACAAAATAAGAGAATAATATATGAAAGTTTATCAGGCTAAATATCCTTTTTTAAAAGGATCTACTGGGTGTTTGCAAAATCATATTGTGTTTTTTTTATGTGATGGCTTTGTTTTTAAAAAAATAAAAATTGTTATAAAAATTCTTTTAAAATACTCAAACGAAAAAAAAAAAATTCATGTCACGATTGTATTTATTTTTTGACGTGACGTTTCGCAGTCTTGTGTTTTTTTTAAATATTTCATATAGCAAGAAACCTATATTTCGAGAATGATTCCTTCCTTATTCTCACCAAAAAAAAGGTGTACAAAAATTTTCTTTTATTATTATTATTTAATTTATAAATAAATTTCTACTTTATTTGCCTAGTAAAAATTCTTTTTTTATCACTTTTTATATGAAAATAAAGAATAATATTTTTTTTCATAAACAGAAATTTCATTTTTAAGATCTAATAAATAATCTAAATTGAATTTAACAATAAAGTGTATAAAAAAATTTATATTGACTGTTAAATTTCTTCATTTGTTATGAAATACAAAAAAAAATGTTTTAATGAAAATATTTGCAAAAATATAAATAAAATTTGTTCGACTATGAAGGTATTTGTGTTCAGTTTAGTTGTGGAAAAACTCTCCGCTCTAAATGTATTTTAGAAATTTATAATAAAATTTTGTAAAATTCTATAATTTTTGAACAAATTTTGTTAAGTTTTCTTTCCTAAAAGCTTAAATATTTTTCTAAAAGTTATTTATATTTATAAAATTTGTCTACATAATTTTACGAATAAATTAATTATATTTCTAGTAAAGAATGTTAATATATTTGAATTTTGGGATTATGTATATATTAGGTTTAGCAAACAATTTTCAAAATGATCTATGAATTGGTCGCTTTTCAATACGAATTAAAGTGGCCTTTCAAAACGAATTAAATTCGGTAAAAATTTTGTTTGGCGATTTAATTCTAATGAAATACTTTCCTATATTCTGTATATTAGATAGCATAATCAGTAGTATATTCTAGAATCTGTGTGATACGAATAGCAAAGAAGAAACAAATATGTTATGCCAGTTTACATTACGTTCATTCCAAACTATATTCGCGGCGACGGTCGCGTCTATTATAACTGAAAACATTGTTTTCCATAAGTATGAAGTTGGTAGCTACGGTTGTGGTGGTAGTACAATTATAAACAGCCCATTAGGGCGACAAAAAAATTTTTAGAATTTTTTTCTAAAAATTCCAATTTTCCTATTAAAAAGTTACCCCAAACTAGATGGAATTTCCTATTTCGTCGCTTGGCCAACCATTAAAAAAGTTTACGGAGACCCAAAACATCAAAGATAAACCAAGAAGTGGTCGTCCAAACGATCCCATGGACAGAAATTTAGAACAAAAAATAAGGGGATCCTTAACAAAAAAAATTACGGATCGGTACGTCTTGTGGCCGAAAAAAGCCATACAACTAAGAGTATGGTCCAAAGGATGAAAAAGAGAAAGGCTATGCAGACCTTAAGGAAGCAAAAAAAAATCCAAAATAACCACTGAGCTATTCAACAAGAACATTTTATTAGCAAAGCAACAACTGTATAATTTATTATTTTTGAGAACTTTTCGGTACAACCCTTAATTTACTAAATTTATAAATTTGGTGATTAGTTTATAAGTAGATAGGGTACATTATTGAGAAGCAATAGTGCTATTATTGATTTCGTGTTATGTGTAATGCCAATTGCAAGTGGAGATTCTTTTTTTTTTGATAAAAACAAACAATACAATATAATCTACTCATTGAAGTTTGTGACAAATTTTTAGCCTAGACTGGCGAAATCATCGCTGGCTAAAAACACGACGACAGACGACAGCGACAACCACATATTCTGTTTGGCTCTTAAAACATAATAAAACATAGTATTATTAAATTTATCATAGTAGGCTCATATTCCCAATTAAATTTTTATTGTATACATACTTTAAATAAAAATTAAAAATTTCATTCATTAAAAAATTACGAAAAACCAAAAAAATATTTCTAAAGAAAATAGAAAAATTTAATGGATTTATTAAAATGAATTCTATCCAAGAAAAACAGCTTTTTTTTTATTGAGTTAAAACAATTAAAAAGTATGATATGGCAAAAAAATAAATTATGTTATAGACTTTGAAGAGAAACATCTTTAACCACAAAAATAATCTTTGACACCCAGGAAAATTCCTATACCCTCATCAAAAATTATATGAAAATTAATTAAGTAAACTTTTGAAAAGATCGCGCTTATAGGGTGAACCCTAATTATAGGATAGCTAATGTTTTCATTTACCTTTTCATATCCTTAAAGATTTTTAATTGAATTATTATGTAACAAAAATTCTATTACGAGCATATTGTGTTGATTTTAAAACCTAGAAATATTCACAAAACAAATCGACAACTAGAGGAAAATTCCAAATCATGTTCAATAACTATATTTATCATATCCACTGTAATATTTTTTGACGTTTTTAGAGAATTGATAAATTCCTACACAAAGGATTCACAAAACCAAAAACAAAAAAATGATTTGCTCTGATTAAAATTGATTTTTCGTTTAATGATGATGTATGCTTTTGACACTTGTAATTAGACACCATAAATATTTATTATCATTGTTATGTAATAAGGGATTTCTAAGGGATTTCTATTTTTCGTAACCATAAAGAATTTTTGTTTTTTTATTATTAAATTCATCTGTCTTTCTTGATTACAATTATAATGAGTAAATGAAAATGTATCACGTAATACTTATGTGATAGTGATGTAATGCAAAACTTTTAATAAAAATCATATTAAGTAGATTAGAATGTAAAGAAATTTAATTTTTTTGTATAATAGAAATCTAATTACAAAAAGTAAAAGAATGTTTATTTGGCGGAGTCGATTATGGTGAGATTTGTCAAAAGCAAGTAATTCGTCAGCGTTATTGAATATTTACAATAATATCCAAAAATAATTAGTGGCAGCGGCGCAAATATTTGCAGAGTTTTGGATTAATTTCGGTGTTTTCCTTTATTCAATTAATGAATAGCCGCTGTTACCCAAACATTAAAATATGTATTATTTATCTCAATTTAAATGCTCATAATAGCGATAAACGAAAATATCAAATAGCTTGGAACCAAAGCCGTATATAATAATATTATATAGGCTTTGTTGGAACTACCAGAAATGATTGAAAATTGAAATTTATTCCCAATATGTATATATATTTGTTTAATTATGGTCGTTCTCCAGTTTTTGATATAATTATATATATAACAGTTTAGATTTTGTATTTAGCATACATGTTATTGAAATATTTGTCATCAGTAATATTTTGATTAAAGTGAAGTTGATTCAATTCCTCCTTACTCATATATAAATTTTATATCACAAATATAAGCATTTAAGTAATCAACTGACGAAATGTTTTATATCATGATGATATACATACATATATATTAAATAATAATATGATATTAGTGTGTTAAGGTAAAAAGGTTCAGGTGAAAAATAATGTAATGAAGTGATGAGAAATGAAATAAATTTTTTCTTTTGTTCTTAATTTTTTGATCTGAATTAGGACAGACAATTTATATATATTTTTGAATATTTATCCAAAATGGAAGAGGTAAACATACAAATATAGAATTTTTGTGAAAATAATAAAAATTTAGATATTTATTCAATATTTTTGTTTTATAAAATATAATAGAAATTTATTTAATTTAATTTAATTCGAAATACTTTAGGGATTATTTAGAAAATCCTTTTGAAATTGATTTACAACAAATTTATGTGTATTCCCATCAGTGAAATTAAACAATATAGGTTATAGGTTATTGTCCAATTTTATAGTTAAATTTTTTAAACTCTTGAGATCAATAGTTATGGCATTCAAATATATAATTTTTAGTATGTATGTATATTAGTTACTGTATACATATAGATAATTTGCTATTGCAATAGAAAAAAATAGGTAAAACAACTTTTTTTTACAAAATTTTGCTTTTAATTCAGCTAATGTTAAAAATAAATTTTAGATTTGTTGGTAGATATCATGTTTTCATAGCCCGTATTAAATGAAAATTATACCGAAAAAGCTGAAATTTCACAAAGTTTTGAACAATTTTATTTAGCAAGTTAAGTTTAAATTAAGAAATTTCGGCCGATTTGTAATTACATATTAGATTAAGTCTAATAAAATGTTGTTGAAAATTAGTAATTGCTACCTAAGATTTATAAATTTGTCTGGATTTAGAAAATACGAATTTGAATTGAAAAATTACGAATTGGAATTAGAAAATTACTAAATTAAATGAAAAATATACTAATTTGGCCTGAAAAACCTAATCATTATATACCAAAAACTCCAGCTATGTGAAAGATTTCTTCGGCTAATTTTCAATATAATTCTAAGCTTTAACACGAAATATTTTTCCTTATTCTCAACAAACTACAAAGGATAATTGGTATATTTTACTTATTATATTACCAAAGCCGTATATAATATTATGTACATACGGCTTTGATACTGTAGTTTATGGGTCAATTTTTATCATAAGGGTATAGTCTGTTATAACATACGAGTATTAATCTACCCATGGTATATATAAACTATACCCAATAACTATTATTCATTTCATTATTGAAGTTACAAACTAATTTTAAATTATTAGGAATCACAATTTTTTTCTCTGCGGAATTCTATAAAATATAACGTTTCAAATTATTGCAACAATTTGATAAAAATCATACTAAAATAAATATTGGGATTGGGATATCTAAAACATAATATAAAATCGATGAAAATAAATTTTTCTCTTTAAAATTTTTGTTATCAATAAATTTTCTCTATATTTCTCCAAACAAAATAATTAAGAGTACATATAATAATTATTTATTTGAATATTCCATTAAAATTTAATTAATAATTGATATAATATAAAAGAAATTATTTAAATCTAAATTATATTGTCCATTATATCCTACAATTATATAAAATATATATAAAATAAGATAATATTTCAAATGTCAGATTAAATACTTGAAAATAGTAAAATTTTAATGGTCACTTAACCTGGAACACTTAAAACTATTTCAATTCAATTTAATATTATATTTGAAAAGCATAAATTTTACAGTTACATTAAAAATTAATTCAATTATATATTAGAGACAGATTAAATAAAATAAAATATATATTAGAAATAATTTTGTAAAAGTTTGTTTGTCACACATCATTAAATACAAAATGGTAATACATAAATGAAATAAAAAAAATTATCTTACCGTACAGCAGGAACTTCTAATATATCCCATTCAACGGATGTATAAAATTCTGATAGATCCACACCAACTTCTACAATATTTGTACCATTTAATTCATCGATATGCCTCAGATCCACCTGGAATTTTTTTATGAATTTTATAAAATATAAGAGAAAATTGTACTATAGTAATATTAAATAATGGAAACGTAGGATTAATAAAGTAGGAAATTGAGTACTGCATCAACTCTAATATATTATTTTAGTAAAGGATATTGGATAAGTTATTCGACAAAAAAAAAAGTTTTCAATTTTTAAATTGAATTGAAATAGAATTATGGAAATTTAAATTGATTTATGGAAAATATTTAACAAAATTTGTTGGGGTCTGCAGATTATTTTCATGTTCGATTTACATATTGGATTCATTCATAAATAGGAAAAGACTTTTTGAAACTATTAAGTGGTTAATTTTAGACTAAAAAATTATAGCAAAGCCCTATATATATTATATATAGGGCCTATAACTATAATCAAAGCCGTATACGCAGAAAAAAAATATGATAGTTAGGATCATATTCTCATGGGATCATTTAATGATTAGGGTTTTGATTGTAGCAATCATAGTCGCAACCATATAATGATTATTTTATGCAGCGTAAAGAGACCAATCTATAATTGCTATGACCACTATTCTTTTTTTGCCGAGATTATTATATGATTGCTCCAATTCTAATGTTTTTTTCGCAGTGATCATTTAATGATTGCTATGAATACGTACATTTTGTTGGCAGTGATCATTATATAATTGTATATAATGTATATAATTAGCTTAAATTGTTATTATATAATTATTTCAGAGAAAAAAAAAGTTGGCAGTAATCATGGTACAAACATGTTTTTTTTCTGCGTGAATATGTATATACTATGCGTAATATAATAATATGTAATATGGCTTTGATTATAGTTTCAGTTTTTTTGAGCTTTTCCTAATGGCATGATACATAAAATATGACAGTAAATATGAGGAAGGGGTCGGCCTATAGCCTCAGATGGAAAGACGGAGCTATGGCTAACAACTGGCGTACGATTGCAGAAGACTAGGCAGCGTTGTGGCGAATGTTTAACCACCCAAGTAAACAAGGTGCTGTAGCGCCAAAGAGAGGAAGAAAAAATATGATGAAATGTTTAATGATTGTATTTAACGTTTCACAACTTGGCCTATATTATTCGTAGGCCAAGTTGTGCCAGAGGAGGTAATTAGCTTAAATTGTTAATATACTATGCTCAATATGTCAAATTAGTGTTTTTACACTAAAAATAGTCTTTTTATATTTCAAATTAGACGTTCACAAAGAAGAAATTCCTCTTAGTGTATTAAATTTTTTATGTAAGTTATTTTGCCATAGCAATTGCCATAGATTTCACAAAGTTTATTATATTATGATTATTTGTGATTATTTTTAAAATTGTGATTATGACAGATAAAAATGGTACTTAAAATTAAGGGTAATAATTATATGATGTTAAACTTCTAGTTTTTAATAAAATTACGAAATACTGATTCAATTTAATTTTAAAGTGTAAAGTTCAGTGTATGTACATAAAATTATTCCTACAGATTATTTGGAATATTTATGATTATTTGTTTAGAGGTCATAATATATTTGTTAGTCCCAGAAACTTTTTAATTCAACTTTTATTTATTGTGTCTTCTTTGCTTATTAAACAGTCAGTTCAAAATTTACTACTTACAATATTTTCATAGATACAACAACCTAATTTATTTATGGCAATATACATAAAAAAGATAAAATTAATTTCTTGACATTAAATTCGTAAAGTGTGCAAAGTTCAACAATTTTTTGATTACTTTAATGTTTTGTGTATACATATATAGTAATTTTCGATATTTAATGAAGCTACTGAGTTTTTGGTCCCTTATGGAATTTCAATATCTTTTTTCACACACAAGAATAAACGTAAAACTCATATGCATATATGTAAAGTGGTTATGTGATATACAAAAAGTATTTATTACACATTTCGTGTTATTTAAACAAACAAAAAAATATGTATATATGTATGTAAAAAAAAATTACTAAATCCATTTCTTAGTTTTTCTGATTAAATACCCATGGGAATTCAAGTAAGGACATTAATATACATATACTCGTATATTACCAGTATTTTTTTTTGTATAAATACACTTAAGTACCTATATATAGTAGAAAGTTGGAAAAAAACCCTTTTTCGTTTATTGCTTAGAAATAATTTACCTTATAGAAAATTGTCGATACTCTTCATTCTCATACACACGTTATTTCCAATTTCAAATTTCTTTCTTCAAATTTTTTCGCACTCAACGAATCGGAAAATGTTTTTTGAACGTGTTAACATTGAAAAATAAAAATAATGTTTTCTACTCAAAAACGTATATACCGTATTACAAAATAACACAGTTGTTGCTGTTGTAAAATGGGAAAGGAAAACATATTGACAAACCCATTTTCACATCTTGTTAATATATTAATTTATTAAAATAACGGAAAAAAAAATTATGGTGGTGAAAAAGTTTTTCAGATATATAATTTTTTTTTCTTCTTTTTAATGGATCTATTAAACTTTTGTTTTAAGAAAAGAATGAAAAGCATTTCATCCTAACAATGTCACACGCTATAAAAAGTTTTGGTATACGTTGCGTTCGTTAGTATTATTATATTATTATTAGAGCCAGTCCGAGAAAACAAAATTATTTTTGATGGCTTTTTGTTTTACGTTTCTGAAAGGTTATCTATATATAAAATTTATTATAAATTGAATTGATAGTGTTTTTTTTCTTCGGTTTTTAAATGATAGAAAGTATAAAAAAATGTCTAGAAAAATGTTATAAAAACGTCCTTAAAATATAATTTTATTTGTGTTGTATAAAAGGTCTTTGTAGAAGATTACAAATGGAATTTTTTGAAATAACAATTTTGTGATGGTTCAATTTTCAATTATATTTAATGGTATTTCTTTTTTTTTTTTTGTATCCTAAATTATGAGTTGTATTTTGAAGGATAGCAATTTTGTTGTTTCCTATTTATGTATGTCTGTAGGCGAAATTGGAACGAATATTTTTTTGAAACAATAATCATGAACGGGTTATAAAAAAGCCAGAAAGTTCAGAGATATAAATTTATAATGAATTAATTGAGTTCCGTATATATGAGATATGATTTATAATTGATTTCCCTTCCTTGGGTAAGTTAAAGTTTCTCATGTTCGCCATATTTACGGTGCAATATCTTTCACCACACTTCTAATTCTAACTATGCCACTGTCTCGCTAAATTACACTTGTGGAAGCAAGGTGGTCATTGTCCATGGATTCGATTCCCATTGTCAGTAAAAGTTCAATCAGCTTCCAATAAGTAAAGTACCAGCAATAAAAATATACAGCAATATTAATTTTAAGACCAATATCTTTTTATATAGAAATCCTATTATAAATTTTCATTATTATCTGTGAACGAAAATTTCTCAGTTGCGAAAAATTTGAAAACATCCTTGAATTGAAATACAATAAAATTTAATAACCCAGAAAATGATCACATGCCAAAGAAAAAATTAAATGGGTGGACTTATGATTTTTAATCAATTGGTTAAGGGTTAAGGTCAAATTATCAATTTTCTTTACATATGTAAGTATGTCATTGAACTAAAAATTACGTTCCTTGTCTGCTCTGAAATATCAATTTAAAAGAATTCATAAAATTATATTATACATATTATCTTATATTTTTCTCAAAATATTCTTTCACAATTTCTATTTTGTAGAAATTTCAACAGAAACGAATTTCTAATCTGAATTTTTTTCTTGGTATTTAAATAAAAAAGAATTTTATGCTGTAAAACCTATTTAATAATATCATCGTAACTTATTTAAGCTGTTTTTTTAAGTATATTACCTCAAAAACTTCTTGTCTGAATAATATAAACTAATTAAGTTTTGTTGTTTTTGTAAATTAACGTAACTTTATCCTTTTTTGTTCAATTTCTCTTTTAGCTTAGATAATACCAAGTTAATACCTTTTCCAACAATCTAATTAAGGAAGGAAAAAATCATTAAATATCTTATAGTCCTATACTCAAAACCTTGTCATCTTTTCATACTTCAGAAAATAATTGAATAAGAAAAGATAATTTTTATATTTTTATGTTGAGATTATCAGTAAATTAATATTATATTTATGTATTAATATCGTGTTTTGTTTTGGTAGGCAAAACTGAAGTATAACAAAGAAAAACTGCTTTTCTCAATTATTTCATTCACTTTGGGCTTTTGAGATGGCTGACAAATCTTAATTCCTCTCAAATATTGGTGAAATTTCACTACATGGTCCAATTTCTATGTTACCTTGGACTTTATACAATTCGAATTTATCATGTTTAAATCCTTCGGATATATCGGACGACTTAATGTGGAAAAAGATAAATGCTAAAATTTTCAGTGAATGGTAAAAGGTTTTGGGCTCGCTGCTGTTACCACTTTGAGATTGTTAGGATGAATCCATTGTGGTTCTAAATTCTTTAAGCATCTTTTTTTACTAAATATCAATAATTTAATAGTTAAATTCATGCATTTGAATTTAATGTTTTAGAAATTTAAAATAATCAATTAGACGGGACAGAAAGCCATCCAACTAGCATTAAGATCAACAATATTTTCTATTTTGCAAACAAAAAGAACTTAAAACACTAATTTAACATAAAACCAACACACGCCAAAAAATAAATTAAGAATTTTGATATAAATTAGAAAATTTGTGTTGTCTTTCAAGGATATTGTTTTTTGTATCCTTATATAAATAAATTATAATTTGTTTTCATTTATTTTTACATATTTATATAATTTCTTGTAGCTTTGAAACAAAAAAATTTATATTAAACTTAGAAGAGAAAAATTATAATTGCATAACGACAACTCTCAAACATAGAGAGAAATCACTGTAATACTTTGAAAATTGCTTTTGGATTACATATACATATATTATGGTTGTTGTGCTATTGCCATGGCAAAATCCTATATATTAATTCTTTGTTCTTCTTCCCGAAAAAATATTGATAGGCATATAATATTTTCACTACGTGACTATATCAAAAAATTTAATCAAAATGAAAATTTATATGAAATATAAAAATCTGTGTTCTTCTTTTTTTTTTAACAATAATTTTCTCTCTGGACCATGTCCCACATCAATTTACTAAACTTATTTTTCCCTTAAACTTTTTTTTTATCCATCTTGTTAATATTTATTTTATATATATGACCAGAGGGCAATATACACATACAAGAAAATATATGACAGTAAACATTATTGATGTTTAAAGATTGTATTGTATAGGCCGAATTGTGGGGGCTGAGGTTGATGGTGACTTTATTCCCTTCACAAAATTTTAACAAGCTTATTGATATGCTCAATATGGCAATAAATTATTATGATTTGATTCAAAATGAAAAAAAAAATAATTTATTATTCTTTAATTGCCAACTTTATGTTTTGGTGCGTGTTTATTTTTAAGACGTTTGGTTCGTTGATTTTGGAAGCTATGAGCTTTATTAAAATGTTTTGTTTTTTTTTGGAATTTGTAAAGCTCTGCAATTAATTTTTTTTATTTAACTGGATATTTTAGTAATTTATATTTTGTAGCAGAATTTTAATAATTTTGAATTACTACCTAATAATTCACTTCAGATTGGCTTTGCTCATTTATAATTTTCGGATTAGGGTTAATCTACCCTACTAGGCTGACCATTTTCTAGCTCTAGCTCTAGGCTGACAACTTTCTCACGTTTGAGGCTCTAACATTTTTTGATAATAAAATATTTTATAGTGATAGCAATATTGTAGCGAACTCATTATTACAGCGTTTTAATCCATTCGATAAGTTATTACAATGTATTAATCTATTTATTCGATAAAATCGATGAAGAAGATAAATAGAAACTATTAATGCTCTTGATTGTAGAATGGAAATTTCATAAAAAAATTTCAATTTTTAAGAGATTTAAAATTCAGGCTCTGCATTACATTGGCGGTGTATTATGTTAGTTTATTGTCCTTTACTAATTTGAATTATTAATTGCTTGACGTTTATTTATTCTTAGCTATAATGATATATAATATCCAAGGTCACAATCTAATCTTTCCTACAACAATTCTTGAATTTTGTATATACGTTGTAACCGTCGTCTATGTAATCAAACGCTTTTGTCTCAATATTATTTTTATATAAATTTATGATTAATGTTCATAGCATTAAATTGGATTATACATAAAATAATTATATGATTAAATTATTTTTCTGTTCTTATAAAATTATTCAAAAATGACTTTTCTTTCTTACTTTAGTAGATAGCCTTAGAAAATATGATTTTTTTTATTTCGATAAAATTGTTTATTGTCATATTATTTCTCATAATCCATTAATGTGTTTCCTTAATGGATTTTAGTATCTATATAAAAATAAATTATATTTAATGGATTTTTGTGTTTATACTTCAAGTGAATTAACTTTTTAATCTGTTTACCAGACAACACTAAACTTATATAATATAAAAATTCTAGTTTACTATTGTTGAAAAGGAAATTGAGTTGAAAGAGTTAAATTTTTTTATGTATACTTAACATAAGTTCATATATGATTTAATAAATCTATAATAAAATTTTCTGGAATAAACATTTTAAAAATAAATGGCAACATAAATATAATATAATTTGTAATTAAATATTTTTTTATTAAATATTGTGGAAGTAATATAATGACAATATTCACTGAATATTTAAGAAAATATAATGAGCTTATGCCAAATTCAGAAACATAATTTTAAGAACATAATTTTATGTTATATAGGTATATGTAATTTATATTTTTTTGGGGTTACGTAGAATCAAATGTTAGTTGGTTAGTTTAAATAATGAGAATCCCAAATGTACGTAGATAGGGGAAAATGCGAATTCCAAATGTTCGATCAAAGTTATTGAAAAATCCCATTAGTATGAATTCAAGCATATATAAGTCAGCAATTGGGTGATAAATTAGTGGTAAGAAGGAAGTTATTAAATATATGTTGATAAAATTGAAATATTTTACTACTCCAACCTAAAAAAGTAAATGAAAATATTAATAAACTTGATATAATTACTGATGATATTTTAAACTGAGTGTACAAAACAAACTATAATCATTTTTTATATTTTAATTAAAAATTTCGAGTATGCTCCTTGATGCCCATTATATTTTATTCATTTATGGGAAACAATCCTCAATTCCATCAAAAGTTAATAACATTTTTATTAAAATAAAATGAAAGTAATGAAAACTAAATTCATGAAACTAAAATTTCACTCAGGCTTTCTAAAATTTGTACATATTCAACTCAAGGTAATCATAAATTAATATATTGAAACAACATTTAAAATTATTTTGCTCCTCAACGAATAAATTGAATTAAAGTGAACGTAAGAGTGTCTCCAAACTTATTTACAAATTCTATTTTTTTTATACATTACATACTAACACAATTTGCACATAATTTTTATGGTAATTACTTCAATAAAATTTTGCATATATAATAGAAACTTTTCAACGAATATTTAATTAAAATTAAATAAAGTTACCATAACATAGTTAGTACAGTTTCATACAGATTTAAAATTTATTTTGAATGAGAACTCAATAACATATATATATTTTAATTTAAAGTAATAATAGCAAAATTGCATTTCAAGTGATCACATAAAATTAATTATACCTATACATAGAAAACATTAATTATACCTAATAGTTGGAACAAAACTTTCTGAATCATAAATTCAATCATTTCAAATATTTATTTATACAATTAAACTATGTCATATACCTGAAAACCATCATATGTCCAACTACCAAATTTCATAACACATGTTTGTTCATCAAATGGAAAATATTCAACATCAATTTCACATGAACTTTTATAAATAGCTGGAGGACGCCACTCAACACGTCCTGTATAATTTAAAGTAGCTTTTGTTGCTAATGTAACCTCGAAATTTCCATCAGCACTGTAATAAATAGAAAAACAAAATATATTATAAAAGTGCATAAGAAAATACTTTTATAGCTCAATGTCAAAAAGACATTGAAAGAAAAAAGGATTATCATGTAATGCATTGAAAAAGACTTTGATTGAATGTTTTTTTTTCAATTGTAATCTGTTTTTTATATTATAATATACATATATACATACTTATTATATAAAACAATATCTGGCCTCCATATATGGTCAGATGGTACATGTAACATTTCAACACCACCATATTCCTTTGGTTCCCATTTTAATTTATAATCATACCAAGATTGTTCAACCCATAAATTTGTTGTCATTATTTGATTTTTTAAATTAACATCAATTAATTGTGATAATTTTAATTTAATTCGAACTGTTAGTGCATCAGTTACATTCACAACTGGTCGTACCAATTTATTATAATTACTAAGTAAATCGTCGTAAAGTCTTTTGGCGTCTGGATTTGCTGTGCTTGCTGAAAAATATAAAGAAACCATGAATTCAATAAATTTGATTAAATTTTTTTTTTTTTTTCAAATATTAAAATTTTATTTATATGTTTTTTTAGGAATCTAATAATAATTTATAGTTATATTTTGTATCATCATTAAAGAGGCAAAATTTCGAAATGGAAGTTTAAATTTATGAAAATTTAACTTACCATGAATTCAGATATAAAAAATGTTATTTGTTTTCACTTTTTTAAGGATATTTTTATGTTTGAATATCAAATCTGATGTCAGAATATAAAATAAAGAATAATTTTAAATTAAATAAAAAAAATTATGTGAAACACTGAAAAAAATTAAGGAGTGAATTTGTTTTTTTAAATAATATTACTTAATTTGTTAATATGTGATTTTTGATATTAAAGATCAAGCATCGTGAATAAAGCAATATTGAAAATTCATAAACAACATTTTTATAACAATAAAAAAAATTCTATTTACTATTTTTCAAACCTCTTTTACTGGATTATTGGCAATGAAATTTGATTTCCATTCATACTCATTATTAAGTTTTAAATAGTTATTTGCATAATTTATGACCGGGATAGGAATTAACTTCAATCTTCAATGCTATTCATCCAACAAATTTTTTTATAGAAAATTTTTGAGTACAAGCTTGAAAATTCTTTCAAAAGAAATAAAATTCCTCTATAAGTTTCCGAAACCAGAAGATTATATTATTATTAACAAATAATAAATAGATTAAAATCTAGTTATTAATTCACTACTGACGGAAATTATTTTTTTCAATTAATTATTTTTTATAAAAATTCTAAATAAATTTTTTGAAAACATCACACAATTTTTTGTTCAGTGTAAAATAATCAAAAAATCAATTCTAAACAAACAAAAAATAATATGCACTTTTAAAGTTCACCGAAGCAAAATTGAAATTTATGTTTTCAGGATTTACAGCTTTTTTATTTCGTGGAATTATTAGGTAGTATCTATATCATTTGTATAACGATAGGGACAGGGGCCCATCTATCTTTACTATAGACGTTTTATATAAAAGTTTACGTTATTAAAACTAAAATATCAAAAGTCAAGTAAATTTTTATTTATTCGAAAAATATGAAAATTTAAAGAGAAAATTATCGCGCAAAGTCTAATACATTTTCAAAACGGAAGTTGGATTTTTGATAAATATCTGAAATATGTTCGGAATTTTTGTCATATTATGTAATAAATAAAACATTATTTTTAAATCAATATAATTTCAATCAATTATCAATGTTAAATTGCAAACTTAATTGAATTAATTTAATTGTTGAAAAAAAATATATTTTACAATAATCTGATTATCTGAAAAAAAAAATTCCTCAATGTAAATCTAAAAATTATTCGGAACCGAAATTCAAAAATTTAATTTTCCCAAACTGACGTTATTTTTTTTGGTTAACTTCTGTTCTCTATAATATTTTTAAACTTTCCATGTATCCGCTTCGCTGCTACATTTGAAAATATTCAAATTTAAATATCCTAAAAACAGTAAAAACTGAGGTTATAAAAAAAACTATTACAAATATTAAGTTTTTCTCTCTCGAGCTCGAAACATAAAGTTTCATAAATTTAACATTACCGCCATTTGAGAATTCTTGTGGTTGTAAAAATTTCAAATAAAAGTTTATAAAAATTTTTTTAAAGTTAATATTCTTTCGTGTATAGTATTTAATTACTTTCACATATACGAGTATATAGTAACATTTTATATAATTAAATAAACATAACATTTACGGTGATTTTTTCTGCATTAAATATTAAATTATATTTCAGTTTTTTTAGAGGGAAATTATAAGAAAATTTTATTATTGTGTGTAATGCAATATATACGAGCAATATTGAAAAGTATTAATGAATTTGAGTGGTTTTATAAAAGGTTCGAAGAGTGTTTTTAATTAAATAATTAGTATCTAATAGCAAAAGTTTCGATTGAATACATATATATAAAAGTTTATCAATTTTAACTAAATGATTTATAGGTACATCGTACATGTATTATAATTTATAAATAAATTTTGTTGATGAATTTTTTGAAATTTTTATATACGCAATATGATTAACGCTTTTGCAACAATAGCAGAACACATTTGGTACAATATAAAGAAATTTTATCGAATTGTAAGGATATTAATCATTTAAATTAAAAAATCTAAGGACAATTTATTGCAAACTTTTTGTACTGAAATAAGTAAATAAGCTTTGTATTGCACGCCAATATTGTTCAATTTGACACTCACTGTTATAAATGTAATTGATTTATGTTATTGTATATATGGTTATCACATATTTGAGCCAAAAAATGAGAATAAATAAAATTTTCATTTTTGTTAATAAAATTTATTATTTATGATTAACAAGGTGAAAAAACGTTAACATGGATATACTTGTATATCCTGCATTTATGGTTCACTGGAAGGACCACAAAAAAAATATGGCACGTAAAATATGTGAAACTTGAATGGTTGTGTCGATTAATTGTATTTCGCCGGCGACAGTAACATTTCCATAAAATTTTAACATCATTATGTCGTTTGGGGCGTAGAACAATTAAGTATACGCGTACATACATTATGGTTTTTTCGAACATTTAATTAAAATAGGGGACAATAAAATAATTATGATCAATTAATAATTTAATAGTACATATTAATATTTTAATCATAACATTATGGATGCTTAATAAATTATTTAAATAAATAAAACTGGAGGCAATTAAAAACTATTTTTTACGTTTTAGTTATTATTTTAACTAATCATAAAATGTTTTGATATAAATGAAAATATAAATTTAAATAACAATTAAGAACAATAGAATTAAAATAAAAAAAAAAATAAAATAAATTATAAAGTGTCTCACTTACAAAAAAGAATATTGTCAATTGACAATGAATTCGATACAGTAATATCAAAAAAAAAGAAAAATATTAATATTGATGCTATACCGAAAATGGTTAAAAAAGGGTTATTAAAAAATAACAAAAAAGAATTAGCAAACCAGAATAAATTTGCACCCCTAAGTCAACTACCAACTGAGGATGAAGAAACCATTACTTCAATAGACATTACTGATAACAGTCATAAATCTGCAGCAGATAATAAACAGAATGCTGACAACGGTAAAAAAGTACATGTACCTCCAATAACGGTTATTGATTTAAATATTTGTGAATTGAATAACATTTTGAATGAATTAAAAATTAATTATACCTTTAAAAATACAAGTATTGGTACCAACATTTTTTGTAATAACATGAACGAATTTGAAAAAACGTGTAATTGGCTATGGGCCAAATCGTGTAAATTTTTTTCACATGAAAGTAAAAACAATAAGCCCACAAAGTTTGTACTTACGGGATTACATACAGTTAAAACAGATGATCTACAAAAAGAATTACTGCATAACCATATTGAAAGCTGCACAGAAATTAAAAATATGAAAATTTTTAAACAAAGATACAATAATCAAAGTACTTATCTACTGTATTTTAAAAAAGGTACTATAAAATTAGGAGACCTACGAAAGGAATGTAAAACTTTATTTAATACTATGGTCCATTGGGATTACTATAGAGCAACCAAGAAAGGTCCTACCCAGTGTTTCAACTGTCAGACCTGGGGTCATGGTGCCAAGTTTTGTAGATTAACGCCAGTTTGCAGAAATTGTGGTAAAAATCACACGACATTAACATGGCCAAATAATAGCCAGAAAGATGAAAACTTGATTAACATTAAGTGCTGTAATTGTTCTGGTCAACATAAATCAAGTTCAAAACTCTGCCCAGCTAGAACTAAATACACAGTAATTCAAGATTCATTAAGACAACGTAATGCCAAAAAGAACTACAGCAACTTGCCAACACCACACGTTCAGCATCATGGTCAGCAGCCTCCAATATTTAATCAGTCTAACTTTCCAAGTTTACCAACAACAAGCAACATTCAACCGAATACAACATTTGGTAGTTATTCAAGAATTCTCAATATACCTGGCAGTAATGGTAATAAAAACAATTTATTTTCTATGCCAGAAATACTAACTCTAACTAACGAATTAATTAGTAAATTAAGCAATTGCAAATCAAAACAAGAACAATTTGTTGTAATCACAGAAATCTCTGTTAAATATTTATATAATTATAATGACTAATAGTACTAACATTTCTATAATTAATTGGAATGCACAGAGTATTCGTCCAAAATCAGTTGAATTTTTTGATTATTTGAAAAAGAATAATATTATAATTGCGACTATTACGGAGTCGTGGCTCAAACCAAATTTAACTTTTTATGATAGGGATTTTAATATTTATCGGTCTGACCGCATTGAATCAGCTCATGGTGGTGTTGCATTAGTTATTAAGAATAATATTAAACATTCTATACTACCCAGTCTTGGACTAAAAGTAATCGAAAGCATTGCGATTAAATTAGAAACCTCAATAGGTGATTTTATTATTATTTCAATTTATTTTAAAGGTGGTAATAGTAACTCAGTATTAAATGCAAAATTTAAAAATGACATTCAACGTTTGACTAACCTTCCAGGTAATTATATTGTGTCCGGGGATATCAACAGTCGACATAGCAGTTGGAATTGTATCAGAAGCAATAACTGGGGTAAAATTCTAAGCAATGAGCGAAGTATTGCTAACAACCCTTTTGATATTTTATACCCAACCGAACCCTCATATTTTCCAAGTAGTGGTAGCTCGCCATCTACTCTTGATTTAATTCTTACCAACTGTTCAAATTTCATAACACAACCAATAGTAAAAAACGAACTAAGTTCCGATCATCTACCAGTCTTTTTTCAACTATCACTATCACCATTAGATAAAACTCCATTTAATTCTTTTAAATACAGTAGAGCAGACTGGAAACTTTATAAGAAATATATACATGATAACACGAACGCGATTATTGAAATAAATAACATAAATGATTGTTCTGAAATCGATAATTTAATAAACAATTTTATTACAATTATTAATTCAGCTAAAAGAGTCGCTATTCCTAAATGTGAAGTCAAATCTTTCGGTGCTTCATACAAACTATCTCCATTTATATTGCAGTTAATAGCGCAAAGAAATGCTAATCGCAGAAGATGGATTCGTACTAGAATTCCTCAAATCAAAAATCAAATAAATAGACTTCAAAAGCAAATAAAATTTGAAATTAATAAATTAAAAAATA
This sequence comes from Empis stercorea, assembly GCA_949752835.1. Taxonomy (NCBI): domain Eukaryota; kingdom Metazoa; phylum Arthropoda; class Insecta; order Diptera; family Empididae; genus Empis; species Empis stercorea. The sequence continues at coordinate 40,295,770 of OX457087.1, forward strand.
AAATTTGGTCCAAACATCTACAAGGGTTAGAGTACGGTGGTAGTCCATTCTGGAAGCTATCAAAAATTCTCAGAAACAAAAATAAAACAATTCCTCCAATCAAAAATGGTAATAATTTTTTGGTTACAAACTCGGAAAAATGTAAAGCTTTTGGTGATCATTTTTTAAAACAGCACCAACTTACTGAAAACTTTAATGATAATGCAACTAACCAATTAGTAATAAATAGTCACATTGAAATTGAAAATATTCATGTAGATGAATTTGACGAATTCTCGCCAAAAGAAATTAAAACTTTATGTAAAAATTTAAAAACTAAAAAAGCCCCCGGGTATGACGGAATTACAAACATTGATCTGAAAATGCTTTCCCGGAAAGCGTACAAGTTGCTTTCAATTATTTTTAATTTATGCATTAAGTTTAGTTACTTTCCGAAACACTGGAAAGACGCTAATGTAATATGTATTCCCAAAGCCAACAAAAGTAAAAACTTAATTAGTAGCTATCGTCCTATTAGCCTATTGAGTTCAGTTGGTAAAATTTTTGAAAAAGGTCTTCAAAACCGATTACGCAACTTCTACGAATATAATCAATTGATTCCGAACGAGCAGTTTGGTTTTCGTAATGATCATTCAACTGACCATCAATTAGTCAGACTCTGTCATTTCATAAAAAATAACTTCCATAATAAAAAATCAACAGGTCTTTTAATTTGTGACATAGAAAAGGCATTTGACTCAGTATGGCACGATGGTCTGGTTCATAAACTTTATACCATGCAATTTCCAATTTATTTAGTTAAAATAATAAAAAGTTTTCTGAAGGATAGAACGTTCTCTGTAAAAATTAATGAGGTATTATCCTGTAAATACAAACTTCCAGCTGGTGTCCCTCAGGGTTCCATTTTGAGTCCAAATCTTTACTCTCTGTACATCGCAGATATCCCAATTCCAACTTTTTGTGAAATAGGTTTATTTGCTGACGATAATAGCTTGTATACAAGTGATAATAATCCAAATATTATAATTAACAATTTGGAAAACGGATTTAACCAGTTAGCTAATTATTATTTCAAGTGGAAAATTAAAATAAATCCTTCTAAAACTGCGTCATGCTTTTTCACGAAAAAAAGAAAATCAATTTCTCTGCCTTCCAGAAATTTAGAATTAAATGGTGTCTCGGTCGATTGGAACCGCTACATAAAATACTTAGGTATAATTCTTGACTCTAAATTAACATTTGGGCCACTAATTGCTGACAAAATTAAACAAAATCAAATTTTAATAAAGTTACTATATGGTCTAATTAATAGAAAATCAAACCTTTCGAAACCTAATAAAATTTTACTTTTTAAATCTATTTTTCAAAGTGTATACTTGTATGGGGCGCCTATCTGGGTGAATTGTGCAAAATGTCACAGAAAAACTCTGCAAATTGCGCAAAATAAAGTTCTTAAGATAATGTTCAACCTACCTTGGTATTATAGTACTATAAATCTTCATTCAATAACGAAAAGTCGTTTGTTATCCCAAAAAATCACTAAAAGGTTAAATAAATTTGAGAATAAATGCCAATATTCAGTTAATAATTTAATCCGAAGACTATATTCAACTAATAGTTAAATCAATCCTAGTTTAGTTTAGTTTAGTTAGTTTAGTTGTAAGCTGTAGTTTTAAGTTATATATATATAAAAAAAAAAAAAAAAAAAAAAATAATAATCAAATGGTTTTTTATAATTCCAAATTTTTTACCTAACTAAAATTATAAAGAAATTTCTAAAACATCATTCTCAATTGAAATGTAAATTACTTAAATTTAATATATTTTAGATGATAAGATTTATAATAATCTAAACACTTAAGCAATTATGTAGTTAACTGACATTGTCAATGTAAATATATTTTGGAAATAAAATTAATAATAATAATAATAATAATAATAAATTTAAATATAATTTAAAATTATATTTAATTGGTTCGAATCTCTAAAATAATGATTCTGCATATTTACATGAAAATATTAATATAATTTAATTTGCTTAACTTTTTAACAGTTTAAAATAAACTATTGTTTTTGATTGATTTCGGTTCGGCGTTAGCTGAATAGAATAATATTAATGACTTTAGTTCGTAAAAGCTTTTGTAGAATGTTGATTCTATTTAACATAATATTATTTCCTCCTTTGAATATTTTGACAAATTAAATATTCCATTTTCTTTAGTATGTTCCAAAATACATGGGAAACATCGAAATTACATGCCATTATTATATCTATAAAGTCTTCAAATTATTAGTAAACTCATCAACGGGGAAAAACACTATCTGCTCTGATAAATGAAGTAAGAGCAGACTGAAATTCTATTAGAATAAGCCTTACTTAGACTACACTCCGGAAATCGGTAAAAGGAGATTCCACATTGGTTATCTAAAGGGTGTTCAAAATTGAGGTATCATTTTAATTTTAATAAAAACAGACTTTTTTTTTTGAAATATTAAATATATTTTTATTTTAATTTATTACAAATAGGTTCCGGTTAATAATGAAAAATTATGTCGGCCAAGTGGCCCCCCTTCTGGCTCGGCAGGCTCCCAATCTTTTACCAAAATTCTGAATCACGTTGTTCAATAAACTTGTCAATGGTTGAAATCTGCTCGATAATGTTGTTTTTAAGCTCTTGAATTGTTGTGGGATTATTGCTGTACACTTTCGATTTCACAAAACCCGATAAAAAAGTCCAACGGTGTCAAATCGCACGATCTTGGTGGCCAATTCTCTACTCCTCCTCTACGAGAAATAATGCGATCTTCGAACTTTTCCTTCAAAAGATCTATTGTTTCTCTTGCTGTGTGGCAAGTGGCACCGTCCTGTTGACACCACATATTCTCTACGTCCAAATCATCAATTTCCCGCCTTAAAAAGCTTCGGATCTGTAGCGATTTCCGTTGACCGTAATCGCATTTCCATTTGCGTTTTCAAAAAAATATGGTCCGATGATTCCTCCTGACCACAAACCACACCAAACCGTAACTTTTTGTGGATGTAATGGTTGCACTAAGATAACCCTTGGATTCTCTTCACCCCAAATGCGGCAATTCTGTTTATTGACGTAGCCATTGAGCTGGAAATGAGCTTCGCCGGTGAAGATTATTTTGTTAAATAAAATTCTCATTTTCTTCTTGTTTTTCGGTTGCCCAAGAAACGAATTGCTGACGTAATGCATGGTCAGTTGGTTTTAATTCTTGCGTCAGCTGGATCTTATAAGCCTTTAAATGGAGATCACGATGCAAAATGGTGAATAATGTGGATGGTTTGATGTTTAATTGCTGCGAACGATGACCAACCAATGGAAGTTTTTGGATCTTCTTCAACACTTCTGCTCACAGCTGCTACATTCTCGGTTGAACGGCCACTACGTTGATAAATGTTGCTTCTGTTATCAAGAACAGATCCAGTTTCTAGAAATTTATCAACCATCAGCTTGATGGCACGATTTGTTGTAGCATTTTCTCTACCAAATTTTGTTCGAAATTTCCTAATTACATCTTGAAAACTTTTACCATTTTCAAAAAATGTTTTAATAACAAAAACACGTTGTTCCTTCGTGTAACGTACCATATTAAGTAACCGGAATGTATTTAGAATATACCTGAAGAAACCTCGTAAATTCCAGGTAGAAAAAAAATGGCACCAAAATCAAAATGATACCTCAATTTTGAACACCCTTTATAAAAGAACCAACTGATAGGAATCCTAAGAAGATCTCAAAGTAACAAAAATCGATACATTTACAAAGTTTACAATATTATTAAACCATAATCAATCACTAATCGGTTTAACAATCTTCTCTATAAAGTCTGTCGTAATTTCGAATAAAATACAACTAAATCTAGTATACTTGCAGCATGCATCAAAACTAAAGAACTCATTTTTCTACATATTTTACTACTATACTAATATAACATTCGATTATAAATGCTTTTATGAATTTAATCCTTTTTATATAGGGAAGTTCTATTATTCTTTTCATATCTAAAAATAAAATTTAACTATTTTTCGTCCTACGGAAATTTTTTATAAAATTGCCATCCAGAAAATAAGTAAAAAAATAGAAATTCAATGTATCTTCTGCACACGACATGTTATAAATAATCGCTAAAAAAACAAATATTTTGGAATATTAAAAAGTACACCTACACTTTGACAACCATTCAAATTGAATATTTCGATGTTCAAGCACTAAGAATTTGTTTAAAACAAAATTTAGTGTTTTTGAACCATTTGGATAGATTTGTTTTCATTTTAGGGAAAAAAAAGAAATCTCTTATGTCAGTGCTTTTGTCCGTCTGCCCGTCCGATGTTCACAATAAAAACCAGTTATTTCATACATATATAGTTCTTGTACACACACATTTATGATGGAAAGCTGATATTATTATGAGAACCAGATGTAATTAATATAAATTTAAAATTCGTCCGGTAGGCGTCGCTATAAGCCCCAAAAATGATTATTGACACTGCATCTGAAAGCTAGTACATAGCACAACGGAATAACAGTTGTTATAATTTTAATTTCTACCGCTAGAGAGCGGAATATATAATTATTATATTTTTAAAATTTAATTTAATTTGGTGAATACTTTTTGAAAAATGAAGGGAAACCATGTGTGGGAATCTAGCTTATCTAGAGTAACATAAATCAGACATTTCCCATAATTCGATTTTTTTTTACAAGTAAAGAAAGTCTATTACATTATTGAATGTTCACCGAATTCGATGATAAATCATATGTATAGAAAAGAGATGAAATGAAATTTGTAATATACTAGTAATTAAGAGAAAAGAAACTCGTGATTATGAAACTACTATGGAGTATTTCAGCTGCACGACATTTTTTATTATGTATATCAATATTGTCTAATCCACATGATAAAGTTCATGAATAAATAAAAGCATTACACTACCATGGAAAATTTAGAACACACAACAAAAATAAATAAACCGAGACCGAAAAATATACAAAAATATCATAGTTTATATTTCCAATTTCAATATAAGCAGCGAGGAATTTTCATATAAAATCATTTAATCATTTTTTTTTATTTGAAATATTAATTCCCTCTGTCCTCTTAAAAAATACCAAAATGTGTTTGAGTTGAGGTTTGGAGTTTGTTATAAAAGCAATTTGGATATGGAATTTCATTGCAATATAAAATTATTGTGGTCTGAATATAAATTTCTATATTTTATATCAATATTTATTATTGGCTTTAAGTAATAAATGAATTAAATTTTCTGGAATTTAGCCTAAGTTACTGAATTTAGTCATTTCAGTAAGTAAATTTCATTAAAAAGTTGCCTATTTTTTAACTTTTCCATGGAAAATTAATTATTTTTAATGATAAAATAGTTTAAGTTTAAGTAATGTAATATTCTGAACATAATAAAAATATTTTAATCGAAATTTTTTTTTATTTTGTCAAAAGTTCGATAACATTTTAAAGTTCAAAGTCATGGGCAACATCGTTTCTTTCACTTATCATTGGCATTGCATCAGCCAGCCGTTCAGCTTATTTTAATAATTGTAAGGATATTTTTGAAAATGATTTTTAAAAATTAATGGTGTAAAATTAATAAATTTTAAATAAATATTGATAAAAATAAATTACATTATTTCAATAAAATTTATTAAAAATGAAAAATTTGGTAATCATTGCGTGAAAAAAAATTGACGGAACAATTTGTATCAATATTGACAGGGTAATTATTATAGATTAATAATAATTCTTTTAAACTTTAACAAAAAAATGGATTTTCCAGAGAGATTGATAATTTCAATGTTTTTGTTGATTTTTTCATTGATATTTTTGAAAACGATATTATTTTTGGTTTAATTTAAATATGAGTTATTTAATAGATTTAATAAATTAATACATACTGAATTTTTCGAATGAAAACGTGACATAAAAGGATTTTAATGTCATTATTTCTTGTTTTAAAAAGTGGTAAAATTTAACTGATTATCTATTAATATTTTATAGATAATGAAATTTATTGGATTATCAGTCTAGTTAGTTATAAAATTGAAATAATTTTAATTAATAAAAAATTGTAAATTTTTTTAAATAAAAAATATACAATTCCGGTATGATATTGGCTATATAAAAAGTTTCGGAAATATTTTCAGCTTCGTGTGACTGATACAGAACAGTATATTTAACAAAAAGAACTGAATAACCATATAAATTTATTCAAAAAAACACAGTTTTCTTTGCCATAGACATAGACATAGTCATAGAGCATATAGACATAGAAATTTATAACTATACTTTTAGTGAAATTTACTCATTTATGATGCTAAATATCTTCATTACATGATAAGTATTATCATATAATCTAAGTATATTATTCGTATATCAAACACCACCAGCAGAACTTAGAGTTGCGGATCGAGGCTGGAATAGACCTAAAATTAAACGAAAAGATAAAATGGCATAAGATTGGGTATAATACTTGTACATACCAAAAATCCAAATATATACATATTTGTAGTTATTTAGGTCAATTTGCATCTTTTAATAAAAGTTGAAAATTTGATATGAATAAAATTGTTGGAAGAAATTTTAGATCGTGAAAATATCATAAATAGCTAATGATTGGAAATAAAAAAACTACATTCTGGAATGGAAATTGGCAAAACATGCTCAAGATAACATATGGACAATTACAGAATGGAGTTCACTTGAACGCGATTAGTTAAAAATACAAATTTAGTTTATAATAATCAATGTTATCAGGTAAAAGGACAAGCTTTTATGAGATAACATGGAATTAAATTTTACTTTACATTAAATTTATAAAATTTAATCTAGAAATTTAGTAGTAATGAATTTTACTATCTTAATAATATTGAAAATTATTAACTTACTTATTATTAATAAATTTTATAAAAACTTTAAGTTTTAAGAAGTTTTCTTTTGTCTGTTAAATAAGAGAAAATCATGTAAAATTTTCTATTATTTTCTTTTTTGTGTTAAATAAATTAAAATTATTCTCTTGCGTATGCTGAAATGGAAGTTTCTAATAAAAAAGATAGCTGATTATTTTGTATTTGATTCAAATCATAATTTATTTTCATTATAATAATAAAAAATATTCCTCTAATTAATATTTTAAATAATTATTTTCCATGTTTTTTGTAAATAATTCATTAAACTTTAAAAACTTTTACTATACCAAAGAACAATTTAAATAAAAAATTCAACTAAGAAAATTTAAAAGATTACAAGAAATTTGCAGAAATTTTGAAACTTTACTTATTTAAGTTATCTAAAAACAAACTATACAACAGAAATTTTTCTTGCTGTCCAAAACTAGCTAAATAAATATCGTTCAATTTTAAACATAATAAAATATTATTTTTGGAAAAACTTTTATTATTTTAGGAGATTTTATCTGATTTTATTTTTCTTCATTTGAGTAAAATTAATTGCATTTTCATAGACAACAAATTAAATATTTCTGAAGAATTATTTTATAAAGAAATTTAAATTAAATTCTTCTGATTTAAATTTTTTTAATGGAAAATTCTTAAAAATGGTGAGTATTTTGTATAGCTTTTTTTTAATTTTGTGATAAGTTCTTTATTTTGGTTAGTGAATATAAGTAAACTAATTATGTAGTTGGAATGTAAATGATATAAATTGTACTGCTAATTTATACTTAATTTACTTATTATAAAAATTTTTAGTCCTTCGCTTGAGTTAGATAGTTATGAGAGAGTTTTTTTTTAAAGTCAACTTTAGATTTCTAAAATAGCTCATTTATTCAATATGCACTAGCAGAGGAATTGTTGTTGTTTATTAAAATATGCCTTTTATATTTTCCAATATGATTTGACAAAAGTCAACGAAATAAATCAGTAATTTAACTTATTCCTAATTTTTGTCTGATAGAACAAATTCCTTATGATCCTAATTTTCAGTAAATAATTTCTAAGCAGTTCGCTTAGAAATTATGTCTAACATAAATAAATCCATCTTTACTCTTTTATAGAATCACAATATATTTCACAATATATATTCACAATATAAATCGATAATTGAATTCAATTTTGAATAATAAATTTAAATTATCTTTTATCGTTTATCATAATATTATAAAAAAATGTGACATTGAAAGATGCTTTTTGTTGCCAATTATTGGAAAAACGATTAAATATATAAAAATTATAATTTTTCTTTCTTTTATAAATTTGCTTTGAAAATTTAAATCATCATCAAAGAATATTTCAAATATCGACAAGAAAAACCAACTTAAAATTTTTATCGTCATCAGCACAAAAAATATATTAAATGAATGTGATTTTGTACTAGGTAGCCTTTGCTACTTGTACTTGTACCCTTTCTTTTCTGTTTTATATTTATAAAGAAAATCCGTAAATATAGATATATGTAAACAAGGACATAACGATAACGACGATTTAACTGCAATTTCCATGCAAATAATTTTGTGCAAAGCTAAAAGTGTACATGGTGGTACAAAATGCATGTCGTTTGAAAATCGTTATCACGAGTATTTTTGGCCTTTTGCCGGAAATTAGAATATGTATTATAAAAGTCATTTTACTAGTTTGTATGTGTGTTATATATTCAATTTAGATGGATCAAATTAATTCAGACAAAATAAAAATGATGAAAAATTAAATATCGTTTTAAAAAATATATAATTCATTTGAAAATTAATCATTGATGCGATGAAGTGGATAAATGATTAATTTTTATAGATGAAATCAAAAAAGTGAAAAATGATGATAAGCTTATTAGGTTCAATAAAAGGGAAAATAAAATGATTAATTTTTCATTTATCAACAAAAATTCCGTACAACAAGTTTTGAAAGACTAAGATTTTTTTTAAAAAAAGTGTTTTTCATTAAACGTTTTTTTTAGAAATGCCCTTAAGTTATAAAAATTGGTTATCCATGAATTTCTTTTTACAAAGCAATACTTGAACTGGAAGTGAACTGGAAGTAATGAGCGATATAACTTTACTCTAGCATTCAAATTTTAACACCAACCCAGCTGAAAAAAACATGGAGTTAAAATATAGAATTGTTCACTCATTTGCAAACCTTGGACATCTTTGATGTTTGGTGCTCTAACGAGAAAAAATCATAATTTCCATAGTAATGGAATGGTAAATTGAAAAATATTTTTTTAACACTTTTGCTTTGGTGTTTAATGGTAATGTAAAATAAATTATACTTTATACTAATTGCAAATATACAAAACAAAATTTCTTTGTCCTATTCAGGACATATTTGTAGCAAAAAAAAACAATTTTTAAAGAATCTTGATCTATTATTGATTGTTTCCTCTTTATATGAAAATTTAAAAGGAAAGCTTTCTTGGTTAATCTGTAGCTATAAAATACTGGCACGGGAACCGCTGTAGGCTGTAGTACGTCAATTTGATTTTTTACTTAATTCCTTTCCCTAGAATTGTTAAGATTTCCGTTAATGGAACCTGCGATAGTTCGTTAAAACTTCATTGAATTTAAAATTTCTCATAGTACGGACACTGCTTGCACTGAATGCAAGTATCTTATATTCCAATGTATATAGTCATTAGGCAATATTCGTTTTGGCACAGCTATTAACCAAAATTTGTAAGTTGCTTACAATTAATTCATATTTTTAACTATCCTAAAATATTTTTTTTAAGTTTAAAAATCCTTAAAAATAATTCAGATAAATTGGATGAATAATAAATGTAATTAATAACTGCATTAATTTGAAAAGGATAATTGTCTGTAACACGATATAAATATTTATGCTGAAACAGTAAACAATTTCTTAAATTTGTTGTTTTTTTTTTCTTGTTTAGATCCTTTTCTTTTCTAAAATTTAAGTAATTGATTAAATTACAAACAATCTTAAGAAGTAATGTAAACATACTTCCTCTTTTGCTTAAAGGTTATTATTTGAGTAAAGATTTTTATTGGATTATTTTATCTAGTTTATATGTAAATTTTAGATTAAACTGTAGATTGTTTTTTGGAAAATAAAAGAAAGTGGAAGAAAATGTTAAATGAAAATTTAAAAAAGGAAAAATGGAAGTTGTTTTAAAAGAAAATTTAATAATTTTTAGTCACATAAATGTAAAAAAAACACGCGAAAAATTTTTTAAATGAAAATTTAATTGTCATTATTGATTAATTTAAAATAGAATATTGTAATTTTTTTTTATTTCTTTTGCTTGACCAAAGCTATGATTATAATAAATTTGTAAAGTTGCTTGATATTTATTGGTTGACATATTAAAACATTCTACATGAAAATGATTTTTTTTTTCTTTATTCAAAAGACTGCGATGAAATTCTAAGTTGGCAGAGATTGAAATTAGTAAAATTATTAAAATATACAGCAATATAAGTTTTAACACTGGGAAAAATGATATTGGTGGAGTTCAGTTGCTAACAACAATTGACTTTACTACAAAACTAAAACCAAAAATTAATAGGGACATCGATAAATTTTTCTTTGTACAAAAATTAAGAATTTAGTCTTGATTAACGATCTTGCAGATGATAGAAGAAGAATCTAGAATTATATAAATGCTGCACGACTAATTATAGAGGGGAATCCAGTCGGGGAATCCAGAAAGTATTTACCATTTTCAAGGTCGTATCCAAATGTATAGTACATAAAATTATATGCCTTAGTAAGGAGATAACATTAAAGATTTCAATTTTAATGAAAAATATATTATAATATTATCAGTTTGAGTTCACATCACATAGTGAGGGAGGAGTTCCCGAAATATCTTAACAACAATAATATAAATAAAATTTATTTTAGTAAATTTCTATTTAGATTAGAATTTTGTTACAAATATAAAATAAAATAGAGCAGATTTTATCATCCATTTTTGTTTTGTTTTAAAATATTCAAATAATAAAATTCTATTTTTATTTTTATTATTATTCAACTCCTCTTGAATTTAATACTAGAATATATTTTTGTTATTCCACAGTTTTAAAATTCTTTCATTCAATTTGTTTGTAGAGAAATAATCATAAAACATTAATTCTTATGATGTGTTCAACAATTTTTCTCCTATTAAATGGAATACGTTTTTCTTTTATGAATTTTTCTATACTTTCGCATCTTTTATATGATTTTTTTTTTAGTTTTCTGTTAAATATGACAAATATAAAAAAATTGTTACACAAACAGAAAAAAAATTGCACTTACCTTGGAAAATGTGAAATTATACTTTAAATTTTTATATTTTTTTTATGTCTCCAGATGGATTTATTTTTTAGCTTTAGTTTGTGCATCACACAACAAAAAGCTTTCAAAAACTTATTTATGCATTCGAATACAGAATGAAGAAAAAAACAGTTGAAGTTGATAGGTTAGTAAATAATTCCCAAGGATATGAAAGAAAAAAAAACACAGAGATAGAATTCTCGATAAATTGAAAATTAAGGAACTTACAAAAAAAAGGAATAAAAATATTCCATTTCTAGTGATAAACTTTAATAGTTTTAGAATTTTATTTTTATCAATTAATATTTTAAGTTCTTATATTTTGGTTTGAAGTTAGTTTTGGCACAAAATAATCACCTAGCACATTAAATAATCACCTAGCACATTAGTTAAACACCTAGCACATTAAGGGGAAGACATCAAGGTTTCTATGTATACGAATAGGCTGTAAATCGGGTTACAATTAATCATGTAATTATATTTCTTGTTAATTGACATTTCAAATGGAGGAAGATGAGTCTCTACTCACATATAATTTTACTTTAAAAGGCTGAAGAATCAAGTCAAGGATCCAAATGGAAGGCTATTTCAAAATCTAGGAATTTCCAAAAAAAATTATTTTTTTTTAGAAATAGCTCAATACGCCTTTAGACAATTTAAGTAAGAAATATTTTATAGATTTAGCCCTTCATCCTTCAAACTGTCCCTTTCTAACACATTCCAGTTTGGTCTAAAACTGTGATTTGTTCAATACGTTAGATTATGGAAAATTTACTTTAAATAAATAAACTTACAATTAAAGCTCCAGATTGTCAATAGCAAATTTTTCAATTTTCTTAAAGTTAAAATGAAACTAGACTTTAGTAATTCCTTTGAGAAAAACTATAAAACAATTTTCGGTAAAACTTCTCGTCTACAATTTTCTATTGAATGTTACAAATATATTTACAATAATATCTTTTGAATAAATTTAATTTAAAAAGAATTTTCTTCCTTAGAGTTCTGTAAAAAAAGGTAATATAGAAGAAAATTATTGACTTAAATTGCACAAAGGAACAAAAAAAAAATTGTATTATGCACATTTCAATTTTTATTCTTTCTTAAAATTGCATTACAATTTAAATGAACATTTTCCACAAAAAAAGAGAAAGAAAAAATGGAAAAGTGTGAATAATTTACAAAATTCTTTTCATTTTTCCAGGAAGAGCAATTTGAGAAATTTATTTAGACAAACAGGATAAAAAGAAGTAAAATTACTATAAATTCTATTAAATTTTTAGCAATATTTGTTCATGGAAAATTAGTGATTAAAATAAATCCCTTAAGTGCATAATTATGTTCCAAAAATGGTTTGAATTTTAAATCTAAGGGTGAAGAATTTACATGATATACATTTTTTTGTCTATGTCGATTTTAATTTTCCTCTTTTTTTACAATATTTAATTGGATAAATTATTACAAAGAGACAAATAATATACTAATTAAAAATTCCCTGTTAATTACCATTAAAAAAGAACAAGAAAATAAACTTCCAGGAAAAAATAGGATTTCCCTTTGTAATTACAAAAACAGGATATTGTAACCATTAAATTTTCTCGCATAAAAACATTGATGATTTTTTGAAACAAAAGTTTCGTTTTATGCTAATTATGTAACTACTATTAACAATATAAATATTAACATGAATTTCATTTAGGTGGATGGAATTTTAAAAGTATCTGGTCATTTTCGTAAAAGTATAAACAACATGTATTTGGAATTTTACGGAACACATTAGAAATTTGTAGAAAAAAGTGTAAAATCTAATCTAATTTTAGTTATTTTAATTATAAATAATATTTGGTGTCAATGTCCGGCAATTTTGAATAAGGATTATAGTCTAGACGACTAGATTATGGCATACAACCATCAGCTTAGCGGGAAAGTTTCGAAATTTTCAGTTTGGAGTTGAAAATATGGAAAAAGTTACAAAATTAACATGAACATACAAAGTATTTGTGCACATTGTTATAGTTCGAGTTTAGACCATTTGTTTGACAGATTACTCCAACGTAATTCGGCCCATAATGATTAATAAAAATGTTATGATTATAATCAAGAAATGAATTACCAATATTGCTATTATTTAAAATTATAAATTTTCCATTTTTATTGTAATCGATTTTGAATTATTGAATAAAAATTTTCATTTTTCCATTATTTACCAAAATTATTTGTTTAATTTTGTATCTAAATAAATTCTGAAATCAATTTTGATTTAAAAGAAATGTTGAGAATTATGTAAACAATTTTATTGTACCCCAAAATATTTTGAGTATTTTTTTGAAAGAGCTTTTAGCATCAGAAAGCTAATTCTAGCAATTTTCAATCATACATAATAAATTATATACGGAAGAAATAACAATCAAAATAAAGTTTAATGCTGTGTAGAGCCAGAAGTCATGAATTGTCAACTATTGTAATACAAAATTGTCATTTATTCATCGTGGCGACAAAAACCACAATCTGAAACATAAAAATTGTAGGATCATAAAATAAATCTAAATAATTGTATCATATATAAATAATTTTTTTTAATGATTAATAAAAATGTTATGATTATTTTATTTACTTCATCAATATTTGCATTATACTGATTTAGACTTAATTTGGTTATAGTATATATGTAGTTTTTTGCTTTACAATTAACATGAAATTATATTTATTTGTTATATAATTGTATAATTATTGTAAAATTTCTAAATTTGTTTTTTGCTTTAAGAGCAATTGTAGCATATTATAATTCTGAAATAATATTTTAAATTTCATTTGCATTCTATATTATGTATTAGTATTGCGAATTAGGAATCACTGGCATCAGCCTTTTGTAATAAGGCTTTTTCAAGTGCTTCAAAAGTAAGTAATTATTACAAGTAATCTTATATATATGTAAAACAGTACATAGGTTCGTCTGACACAGGGACGCGTCACAAACAGTGAACAGTAGCGACATTATATTTGCGTATGTCTTTCTAGCTGCAATTTTATGTATGCTTTTATGTTTGCTTTCTTTATTATTCGCCAAAGTTCACTGGTCTGTATACGACATTAAAACATTAATATTAAATTTTTTTTGTTATTTTTCAATTTTATTATGATTTCCCTAATTTGATCATCCATCATTTTTGATGTCACCAAATTAATGATTATATTTTTTTTAATAAATATAATAATTTTAGAAATATGGACTACGGAATAATACAAACATTTGGATGAATATTTGATTTGCTAAATAAATATACGACATGTTGTTAGAAAAATGTTTCTTTATCATAAGACAAAAATTTCCAACATTTGAATTTTTTTCGTAAATTTAAATCAAAATATTTTCATATTCCAAAGGAAAGAAATTTCTTCAATTCGAGAATTTCAGTTCAAACATTTTAACCCACATAAAGGAATACAAAACACATTTTTTTAAATGCATACTTAAAAAATAATTTCAGCTTTATTGCACCAAAATCGTATTTTTATCTTGGCAAATGGAAAATTATTTTCATTGTGCTTATTTTCCAGAAATTTTCTTTTGAAATGTTTTCTTTTTTTTATATTACTGTATATGGTTAATGTGAAAATATATACAAGAAAAATGTCAACCTCCCATAAGAGAACGAAAATGAACAATAGAAAAATGAATCAAATTGCAATTCTCAAAAAAAAAAAACCTTTTTGTATCGCCCACGGGAATCGAAGAATATAAAAGATAAATTTGAAAATTGAAAAATAAAAAAAATGTTTAATTTTTCCACTGAATTGCTTGTAGTAAAAAAGATTTTAAATAGAGAAAGAAAAATTGATATAAAACTATAGTAGTAACACATAATTAAAAAGAAACATTAAAAGTGCAATTGTTTAATTTGTTTTAATGAAGTACAAAAAAAAAAATTGTTACAAAAGCCTAATAGTATAAATAATAATATATAATAATTAATTAAAGACGAATTTCAGAAATAAAGAAAGAAATAAATTCATTTTTGTGTCCAATGAACGAAACTGAGTAGACAAATTAAGATTTGCTGTATAAAATTTAATTTTTATTTAAAAAAAATTAATTTTACATAATTAAAATTATGTAAAAGAAGTAGAATAAAATTTGCTAAGAGAATTAGTAAAATTGTATAATTAGATTAAATTTATAATTAAGTCGTCAGAAGCAATAAATTATTTGTATACAAATTGACGAAATATATTGAACTATGCATTGCTTATAAAATATTTTGCATAGTTTCATGGCTTCTAAAACCTATAGAATAAAGAAAATGTGCATAATATTAATATACCATAAATTGAGAATTAAATCTTTTTCATTTACATTGTATAGTCAAAAATTATATTTTGGTGAATATTTACGATGAAGCTTGCTGGGATTACCTAAACCCTAAAAATATAAATGTAGGCAAACTAAATTGAATGTTGGTGCTCCTTAGTAGAATTGGTGTTTATGAATAATGGATGAAATATACGACTACCGCGATATTTTAAAATTTCCTTAATTATTTTCTATAACCAAAACCAACACAAAGCTGTTTTTAAAGCAAGTAAAGAAAACTGATTTTTTTACAAATTTATTAGACCATTAGAAGTTAATTTACAATTCTAAGATAAATTTTTAAAGTTTCTCCCTTTTTATGCTCCTACGTTCTTAAATTGATCAATTAATTTTGGTAATGAAATATTAAAATTAATTCTAAAATCTGATACCTATATAAAATATAGAAAAAACACATGTTTGTCTGTCAGAAGAGCTCCTTACAACCGGTGAACAGAAGCGACGCGACATTTGCACATGAATTTGTGGATGCCGTTTCGAGGTCAACTGAGTTATTTTCAACTTCAACTTAACACATTATTATTGATTGATGCACTATATATTTTGTGGGTGTAATTTTCTACTGTGTATTTTCATTCACCTTTCAACATTAACTTTTCAATTTTCAAATCTGAATATTGTTATTAGCTAATTAAGTGTGTTGTAATGTATTTTGTGTACATATGATGTAATTAGTTAATTATTATTAAATGATTAAGGGATTGTTATATTTTATATTTATTGAACACAACCGTTATATTTAGAAGTGTATTATATTAATTGATCAAAAACGTGACAATAGAAGCGTGATATACATATAAGCTACCGTATTCAAATAAAGAGTTCACTTTTATGATTTGGTTGAAAGTAATTATGATATGTACTCGAAAGCTGCCGTTTTCTAATACATAAATAGTTACAATATTTACATTGGATCAAAATTATAAATTAAACTAGATTTAAAAACATATTTTGAATCACGGCAATAAACTCCAGGATTTGAAGGAAATACAGAAGGTAAGAATGCTGTGAATGTACGAGTAGAGAATAAATGCTGAATTCGACTATTCCCATTTTCCGCAAATAGTAATTAGCAGTATGATGTCAAAGTGCACATGTTTTCAGATGATTTATTTTGGTACCTCATCGTCCATTCTGGGTTCAAGGTGACATAAGAGCGCCAGTACTAGACGCAATTAACGTTTCGTATGACACCTAACAGGATCCGCTGATGTTTGCATGTGACAAAGATGGATATGCAATTAATATCAATCAAGTCGAGCCAGGAACTTAAAATAACAAGATTGTAATTGCAATGCCGTTCTATGCCTATCGTTTGATTGGCCGACCGAAAAAGGACAGTTTTTTTGCATCAATATTTGATTGAAATTTATGTCTAAATTGAGGCGGGACCAATTATTATTCATCCGACCGAATCAATAGTAGTCGAGTGTCGATTAATGTATTCATTTGAAAGATACGATTGCAAATGATATTGATCCGGCTATTTATGTAAATTCCGTAATTTTTAATTTGATTTTTATGAAAAAAATTTAGGTGATAAAAAATCATAATTTTCCGATCAATGTGAATTTATTGCTGAGTCTAGTAAGAACAGTATATATCAGGGATGATATTTGACTTATTTCAGTTGTACCTAAATTTGAAAAAAATGTACCTTTTGAAATCAATTGTACCAAATAAAATTTTTTATTTAAAAATTTTATGTTATTCCAAAAATTTATATTTTATTGACACTTCAGGGTTTACGAGGTAAATTATTTTTGATTAATTTAACAAAAAAATAACAAAACAACAAAAAGTTATCTTCATTTTTTATATATTTAGATAATTAAAGAAAACAATCAGCATTAATTCATTTCATATAACTACAACTCTATAAATTAAAAAATAATAAAAATTTAATATTAAAGAAAATATTTAAATTTTACTTTGGTAAATAGAAATAATAATTTTATAAATTTCTTACATAAATTTTTTAGCGAATAAATAAGACTAATATACCACCAACAACATTTCACAAATTCGCTTTACAGATTAGCATAACTATAGCAAACTTTAAAAATTAAAATAAATATTGTTTAAAATTAATATTATTTAAAAAATTAAAATTAATATTATTTAAGTCATTCAACTTATTTTAATTTATTTTTTTATACTTTATACAAGTATATATTAACTTGCAGCTAAAATGTGAAAATTCTAATTTTCTGCATTCATTATTTTATTTACAAACACGACAAAAATGAGATACATTTAAAAACAAATTTCATATAAAACTGAAGTAGTACAAATTCTGCACTAAAAATATTTTTTTCCAGAATTTATATTTGAAAATTCATAGTAATGTACCTAAAACGATGTGATTGTACCTAATGTACCTTTTAGTATGAATAAGTCGGAAAAAGGTACAATTGTACCTAAAATATCATCCCTGGTATATATATGAAATTTCTGAGTACCAAGCAAACCGCTATATTACCAAGAAAGTCGTTGTATAGCGTATTTTTGGACTTTACGTCAAGAAGGACATCCCGCATTCATACATCTTGACTGTGGGATACATCTTGATGTTCCATCTGTAAAACCAAACACGAAATTTTGATTGTTCTTACCTAGGATTGCCGTTGCACAAAGTTAAAAGTCCACAAGCTTTAAAGGCCTTCGAATCGTTGATGGATTAGAATGTGACACTAGAATGTCAATGTGTATCGTGATGGACTAGAATGTAAATGTGTATCGTGAATTGTGTCTGTCATTGTTACTATTCGAGAATGACAATCAATGGAACGAAACATTAAAGGAAGCTGCACATTCTTACAGAAAATTCGAACGCTCTTTGCAGTACACACATTTTGTAGACCTACGAACCCAAAAGCATTTTGGGAGCACAATAAGGACTGTATTTCTGAAGATCTTTTGAATGTCTTGCGTGAAGAAAATCCTCACATTACTTTGAACTATAACTATACCAATGACCAACGAGGCACTCATCAAGCTTGATAAAGTCTTGCAGATGATCGGAACATTTCGTTGGAAATTGGCATGGTGACTTGTTGGAAATTAGTGAGAAAGACTTCGAAGGGTCCGTCAAAAAATTTCTTATTAAATATACAATTTATTACATTTTGTAATTAAAATCATTTATATACCACCAGAACCATTCCCAATTCTGGATAAAAATAATACATCCAAAGTTACCACAGTAATATCCCAATTATTTACCATGCTTTTAGGATTAGAAAAAAAATTAATTTTGAATCAAACTTAGATCCAAGGAATACTTCATCAATTTGGATAAATGAAATGTCACTACCGCAAAAATATTTAAAATTCAACTTTAACAAGAATAGCTACTGGCGGGCGTGGCTTGAAGACTATAGGTTTATGTTTTTATTACTAGTTCTAGGCGTTTTTATTTAGAATTAGGTTTAGATTTTAATATTTTATTATACAATAAAAAAAATTATTC
Organism: Empis stercorea; assembly: GCA_949752835.1. Taxonomy (NCBI): domain Eukaryota; kingdom Metazoa; phylum Arthropoda; class Insecta; order Diptera; family Empididae; genus Empis; species Empis stercorea. The sequence goes on from OX457087.1 coordinate 40,314,881, forward strand.
AGTTTTCATAGCTTTTCTGACGCTAATATTACAATATAAATTATGAATAAATAATTGAGTTTGATTAAAAATATAAAAGAATGTTAAAATACAAAGTAAAATTAAAAATTCAAAACTTAAAAGTATCCTTAAGTTATGGATCATTAAATTTAACGTTTTTGTAATTATCAAATATATTTTTTTTTTGCAACATTTTTGTATGATGAATTACACTGTATTATGAATTTTGGCTAATAAATACTCCTAAAAAAACATAAAAAATAGTATGTAATTAGAATCAGATCAATTCGAATTAACATTTTAAAAAAGATTAATTTGTTATATTAATTAATATAATTATTTTCAATTCAAACTTTTAACTTACTCGTTATAAATGATAGCACAATAATCATATCTATCGCCACCTGAAACCACTTCATCTCATTTCCCTATGACCTTTAAAAAGTCTTTCGTGTTTATGGAGGGAGACAAGCAAATCAAAACCAAAAAAATATCCAAAAATGCTTTTAACTTTTGTTATGCTTCCTTAATTGTTTTCCTGCTTGTAAATTTTCCGATTTTTAGTATCGGCATTAAATCAAAATTGAAAAATTATTTTGACATTATATAAATATATTGATGAACGCACAAAAATGTTGGCTATCTTTTTTTGTTGACATTATTGTTATGAAATGTTGAACCATTATTTTTGTTGTTCCTCAGATGTTTCATTAGTCCCATGAAATCGTATTTTTCTAAACGAGCTTTACAGAAAATCCTTTAGGCCGTAGTCATGATGATGTCATTTTGTTGCTTGTTGTCGTTGTGCTCGGTTATTAAAAGTTGTAATATTATTTTTCTATTTAAAAAAAATATCTGCAACAAAAAAGAAATGATTTTTATGAAAAAAATTTAGGTGATAAAAAATCATAATTTTAAAATATTTTGCAACTGGAATTGGATTTGTAAAAATATTATTATTATTGTATATAATATAAAATTTAGGTCAAAAATTATAATATCCTTGTAAATTATTAAGGACAATCGCATTGCGGTTCCAAAATTTTGAGAGTTTTCAAATTTTTATTTTGTTATATATATACATACTATAAAAGTCCTTTATAATCTGAATGACTCTGCAATGAAATATTATATTACATTGAACAATAATAACGTAGAATTGTTTAATAGATTAAATTTTGGTTAAGGGGAAAAGTGATTACTAAGTATTTGTACGAAGTCCACAAATTTTATATTTTTTATTCCGTTTAATTTTTATGTGTATGTAGTTGAATATTTAATATATCAAATAGAAGTTGCTGTTCAAGAAATCAGAGATAATTAGGATAAGTAGTGTTAGGCAATGAAGTTCTCACTTCTTCGATACATGTTTTTGATAGCGTAATAATAACCCGTGCAACTACATTTTTAATAATAACTCTTAAAATTACCTAGCCCTAGTAATCGAACATGTTTCACATTATTGTGAAACACATCATAATTCCTAAATATTAATTTCTGTTGTCCTGTATAAAACGAAGACGTTATAAAATACAGAGAATATAAAATTTCTTAAACAAATATTAATTATCTTGCATTTTAAAATTCACCAAGGTTTTATTATAATATGTTGATATCTAGTCCTTTTATATTTGTTATATTTGTAGTCTATAGTCGCAAAATTAATAAAGCATTTAATTTATATGACAACAAGACTTTTTCCAATCAGCAATAACAATAACAACTTAAATATTATTTTCCATTGGAAATATAATTTGTAAAATTTTAAATCTATATTTCCTTCTATCCTTTTTTCCCCTATCAATTTTTTATTATTAATTTAAATTCTTCACTTGCACAAGAAACGGAAAAAAATGTTTATCTCTCTTATTAAATCCAAAATTGGTATAGACTTTTCATGATTAAAACTTTACAAATAAATTTTGAGGTTTAAACTTCAAAATGTTTAAAAAAAACTCTAAAAAATAATTGACTGAGTAATCGAAAAAAAAGGAAATAATTTATATCGATTTTTTCAACAAAATAAAATTTATTAAATTCTTTTATTTATTACACTTTTAGAAGAAAAAAGAAGAAAAAAAATAAATCCTATTCGACCATGTTCAACCAAATCTTAAATACCATCAAACAAACCATTGAACAAATTTATTATTATTTTTTTTTATTTTCAGTGAAATGAAATCCAATTTCCCTTCTTTTAGTATTGGTTGTTTCTCACAGAAAGAAAAGGATATTCAAGAAGAAATTTCAAACTTAATTAAAAAACCGAAAATTAAGTGCTTTAAGTACTGAGATTGAAATCAAAACATTAAAAAAAGTTTTTGAAAAAAAATTACATGAAGCAGAAAAAAATTAAAATTAGGAATTGAAATAATTACAAACCTGAGGTTTTTAAAAAATTGTAAAAAAAAATTAATGAACTAAAATTATTCTTCTTTAATAAGCAATAAAAAAAAGGAAAGTATTATCGTATTTTCGGTTTTGTAATTTCAAGTCATAACTGAAGCTCCAAATAAGAAGCTGAGAATTATTTTTAGTTATTTTATCGTTGTAGGTATTACTGATGCAAAGATTGTGTAATCTTGAATAGTGTTCAAACTGATTTATTCTTAAAATTATAATTGATTTGCAATCAAAAATGAATAATTGGATACACTTCAATACCTTTTATATCCCATATTAATTATAGCACTTCAAGGGGGAATCAATATAGTTCTTTTTAATTTCAAAGATACTTATTAATTCAAAAATAAAATTGCACCTGATAATTTCACCGAGATTACTTCATTATGCAGTAATTTTCTATACTTATTATTTGCCCTTATTTAATTAAACTGAATGAAATGAATTCTTTAATTGCAATTATATGTTATCTATTCCATTATATCCATTTTGCCAGTATAGAACGACAGGAATTGGGTATATTATATTTTTTTCACTTAACCGAATTTGCACAACACTTTTCTTTCTCCTAATTAGTTTTTCTATTGCGTATAGCTATATATACAAGATTATAGAACATTCTAAACTAAAGATTAATCTTATTACATAAAAAACATTACCACATAAAATTTAATCTTTTTCGTATATTTTTTTCGTTTTTTGTGGTTTTAAAATACATAAAATTAATTTTTGTTAAGAAATTTATAACTGTAACAAATTAGAACACTTTCATATTTCATTAATTCAAATTTACACTAAAAGTGCACGAAGTAAAAAGAAAATTAATTCAAGTTTTACATAGTTGAAATTGTATACTTCAGAAATGATTTCTTTTAGAAAATTGGTGAACGTGAAGTGTGCAAGTGTAAAGTCATTAATGGTTATAATATTTTTAAATAGTGTTCATAAATTTTAAGAAATTTTCCCAATATTTTCCTTGTGTTTTTTTTACTAATTTTAAAACAAAATTACATTTTCAAAGGAGAAATTCACACAAAAATGTCTTTTCACATTATTAAATCCCAGTTGATATTTAAATTTTGCAAATATTCTTTAACATTTTCATAAAAATTCTATCTATACACAATAATGTCCTTCATCATTTTCCATAAATACAAAACCCAAAAAAAAAAACGTTACAAAAATTTGTTGTTTATTTCTTAATGAAATCCAATTTATAAACTTACAAAATAATAATACGAAAGGATATAAATGTATCAACTAATACGTTTCATATAGAAAAGATGAATTTTCAATAATTTTATTTTTATCTAACAAACAAGAAAAATATTTGAATATTTAAAGCGTCAGGACATTATTGAGTATTGGTTATATATTATATATTATAGTGTGTATACCCTTAGCCAATATTGGAGATATATCCGTATCCGTTTTTTTTCTTGGCAAGTTATGCTACAGCTTATAAATAACAAAAAAAAAAGAAAATCTTATGTTATATTCACGTAAATAGATTTTATACAATATTATGTAGGAAAAAAACATAACACAAACGGAACCCAAAATTTAAATTCCCTTAAGCTGATTTGATCCTTTAGATTGAAAATTATATTCGCTCAAAGGATAAAATATTCTACAGTACAAAAAAAAGGATAAAATATTCCAGATTTCTAGATAAAAATATTTTGAGGACTGATTGTAGAAACCAAAAACAGAAGAAAAATAAGACTAAAAAAAACAAAACAGGAAAACATGAGGAAAAAGGACATACCCATTTAGTTATTAAGTATTATCTTGAAAGTTTGTTTGTTTGTTGGTTTCATGTTTAATGCCACTAAAGTTTATTTGTTGGTTTCATGTTCAATGCCACTAGTGAATTATAGATTATTTTTTCATATTTAGAAATTTACAATTCATATTTTGAGTTTTTTTCAATGCGATGCAGAGGAGAGGCGTTAGGTGTTTTAAATAACCTCTAAGCAAAAAAATCGTATATAATTGAAAAATATATTAACCTTATCAGCAAAGTAAGAAAATATATCATGAAAAACGAATGGAATTCGGTAAATATAATATTTTGGTCCCCATAAAACCTCCCAATTCCACTAACTACAAAAATCAGTGGTACACACACAACGAGTATCCATTTTTTTTATATTTTCCCAAAAAAAATGAAATTTACGTGTTTTTTTCGATTCTTTTCCGTTTTCTTTTAAACATCCTTCCTATTTTATATAACGTAAGGAAAGATTCATTATGTCTGTATGATGTATGCATATGTTACGTTTTTTGACGAGAATATAATGTGAATTTAAATACTTTTGATTTTTGTCTATTTTTCTTATGTAAGGATATTTAAGGAACAAAAAAAAAAAGAAATTATGACAACATATATTTTTTAAAAGTATATTTAAATTGATATTTAATTGTCACAGGATATTGTGTCACATTTTCATTTTAAATGAAATCTAAACTAAATCTTTGTATATGATATTTTTATGAAGAAATGTTTAAGGTTAATTTTCGAATATTTAATTTAAAATTATTTTAAATGTGGATATAATATACCAATACTGATTTCAATATTCTGTTTTTGGGAAATAGTTTAGGTGGAGACGGAGGAAAATTTCCTGTGTATATATCACCACTTTTTATACTTTAAGCACTAAGATCTTAGTACTTAATTTTTTCATATTTCAAACTGCATCTAGACCTAGAGGTGTTTGTAATACTTTCAGGTATCGAATGCGAATCATTTATTTATATACGAAATCGGTAAACTAACAAAAACTAACCAACTGACAAAAATTTTGAAACACTTTGAAAAATTGTAATTTCAATTCAAGAAAATGGAAAAATTTATAAATTATTTTTCTTCCCCAATTAGTGATGCCTCAAAAATCTAAAAAAAATACATACATTTTTATTTCATAATAGTTTTCACAATATTGGTAATTATTTATTTCCTACAAATAAAAAAGGTACTTTTCTACCATAATTTTCAACTTAAAACTACTTATATTAATTGTTTTAATTGAAAATTTAATTTTCGCAAACAGAATGAAATTTTAATTTTCCATTTTTACATACCAAAAATTGAAAATTGTTTTTTTAAAAAGATTTTCATATAATTTTCATTTAATAAATAATAACATTTTGCCAATTTGGAAAAGTTTTTGACACCACATCGTTATATACACAACAACAGAAATGAAAAATAATTATGAAAAAGTTTTCCCTTCAATGCTATATGTATAATACAACATATACGTCAAAAGTTAAATTTTCTATAAATAAAATAGAAAATTTTGTATTACAAACAAAATATATATGGAGCAAAAAAGTTTTCTCATTTTATTATTCTGTTATAATTGCAACTTAAAATTTTTTTTTTTTTGCAAAAATTTTCTTAAATGCAAAGATATTTTTTTTGGTTTTCGAAATCTAATTAGGTTTTACCAGATTATTGCCTAAATTATTATAAAAAGGTTATATTTTTCCTATCGTTAGATATTTTTTTGGTATACTAAAAATTTAGTATTTTAGTAAATATGTTTTTGCTAATATATAAAACGATTACAAGCGAATATATCGTTCCTTTCAGTATTTTAATAATTATAATATAGAGAGAAAATTATGCAGTAACAACTATGATCCTTTTTAATTTATTTACAAAACAAAAATGTTTTATGTGGAAACATACTGCAACTAACATGAACTTTCATATGAATTTTATAGCCTTTAAATAATTTATAAGTAAAATGAAAGTTTTTTTTTAGAAAAAAAGTGGTTAAATGTTTGAATTAATTTAACTTTCTTACCGTTTTTTTATGTATCCCTTTCTTTTGACATTAGCGCTAGGTTTGAATTATAAATTTGGCAGAATTTGCATTTGCATAATATCACTAATTTTTAGTTGTGTTAATTTTATTTTTTTTAGTGAAAAGGATAATATGAAAGGATTAAACTGTGGTTATGTAAAACAAAAAATAGCATATTTGTTGTATAACAAAATTATAATTAGTTTATTTTGTTATAAAAATATAAGACTTGTGGTAGAAATTTTCGATTATATCAAATTTTTTGAATAATAATTCACAAGAAAGTAAAATGAGTTTTGTTTCCACAATTCACTAAGGAAGAGGAAAATTTTATTTTTTATTTTTATTATTTGACATTTGGATTTGGTATTCATTATAAATTCAAGATTTAACTAAATATTCCTCTTTTAGATCATATTCAAAAAGGACTCGCGACAGGATAAATTCATTTTTGAAAAGATACATCGCGGTTAGATACATCTACATAATTTGGTGTTGAAATGCAAGCTATTGCCATTATCGTAGAATTAGAGAATTGGATTCTAATTTTTTCGTGTCTGATAGCATACAAGAATGGATCAACGCGACTGAGATATGCTTTCGTATATGTATATTGATAATATTACACCATTCAAAAAATCCAAAATAGATTTCTAGCGCATTTAATAGCTATATTGTAAAGAAGTTCATGCGAAATTCATTTTTCAAGTTTTTGGCAGCTAATAAAATCTGTCCAATAAATAGATAACATTTTGTAAATAATGAATAAATACATGGTTGTTTAACTTTAATATTAAATGGATACCATTTTGTAACATATACTCAATTACAATCAAAATACACAGACAATTGTAAATTGCTTATTAAAAATGCTAAATTATTATTTATAATGATATTTTCAAATATAAGCATCAGAAATCTTAGTATAAATATAATACAAAATTGTTATATCTTTTCATCTTAGTGTTATTTCTTTAATAATTTTTGTTGTTGTTGCGTATAGATAATAACAAACTGAAATATTTTATTCTTTTGTTATAAGTTGAATTTATTCCAGGATTAAATAAGCTTAGAGCTTTGGGAATTTAAATTGAGTTTTGTTTATATTTGGATTTATGGAGAGCATATAATACTTCAAAAAGATTTTTTCTTTATTTATATTATGTTGTGTGTGTAGAGTAGTATTTATAACAGAAAAATGTTAAACAATATTTTGTATAAAGCGGAAACCGCTATGTCGCGGCAAATGAAGGCGTCGCTTTTGACATTTTGAAGCTTTAAGTCAAAAGCGACGCATTGAAGCTTTGGCAAACCACAATAACGCGTTGAAAGAAATGAAATAAAGTATATTGATAAATTCATTTTCAGAACTTTTTTTATTAATTTTTCTTCAAAACTAATTTTAAAAATTTTAAATTTAATTTCAGTATTTTTTATATCAAAAGAACAAAACAAAAGGTAAATATGTCAAAATTTTAGATATGACGCGCGTCTAAAGCGGCAAAAGTAGAAAGTAGGTCTACTTACGCGTCGCGGCAAATTTGCCGCATCAACGCGACGCTATATTGTGGGCCATTACATATATCACTGTACTTTCTACTTTTGAAGCGTTGCTGTCGAAAGCGACGCGTCCATTTGCCGCGACATTGCGGTTTCGGCTTAAGGTTATGTGAGAAATATATCAAAAAAAATTTTATATATACAAAAAGTATACAACAGGATAAATGTTATCTTAGAGCAAATATGAAAATTTTGAAAATTAAAGTTGCTCACGTTACAAAATTTTCATTTAAAAGTGAAATTACATTTTTTTACATATTTTATAATAAATGTATTGAGTTAAGATTATCATTGAGTTGAAAAATTTAAATTTGCCATGCACGAAGTTTAGTTGGGATTTAGTTGACGTTTGTCGCACAAATATTAAAAAAATATCCTATTATTAAAAATAATTAATTTCTTCTATATTTCTTCTTTCCGTATACATTAATTTAAAAAAATAATCTTTTTATCAGTTTATTATTAATAAATCTTCACTCCAAAATATTCTTTTCGCAACCATTAAGTCCTTTTTTTTACAAGACCAAAAAACTTGTTCTATACATACAGTGGATGAAATATATCCAATCCGACTATAGTTTAGATGTAGAAGAATAATGAAATTCCCACACGTGCCCAATATAATCGGAATGACAATTTCTATCTGTAGGATAGTTCTAACTTCTAACTGATAAAGATTCAAGAATTGGTTGAATAATAACTTTTCTTTAAATAATATAAGTGACAAATATGATCTATACCAGAATGAAAATTTTAACATTTTCGACAAAAGAAAAATTGATTAAAATTATATCACATTTGTAATTTTTATCAATGTTTATGGCAGTTAACAATTATTTAATAAATATCTTGTAACTTCCAGCTTTTAACAAATAAATATATACCAAGAAAATTAGCAATTAAAAAATAATTTACCATACAGCGAAAAGAAAAACTGTTTGATTGCATGCCAAGACAATAATCACTACACTACTACATTATTCATGCTTTAAACGAGCCACATGATGGTTATCTGACTGTAATTAAACTTATCATACACTTGTTTATATATGTATATATATACAAAATAAAGTTTTATCCATCAGGATAAAAAGAAACATAAAAAATTGTGCAATTTTTTATTGCTTTTATTTTTCCTTGTTTTTGTTCCTTTTAACGATCATTGAACGAAGGGAAGGAATAATTATTTATAACGTGCTTTCTGATTATTATTTATAATTTTTTTTTCTTGAAAAACATCTAGGACGAAAACCTAACCACGAACATTTAAAATGATTTCAAAAAAGCAAACATTTCATTTAAATTTTTTCTGTGTATTCGACACGAAAAATGAAAAACACAACTTTGTGTAAAATGTTATTGAACTTTCTTTATTGTTTTAAAAACTGGAATGGAAAATTATAAATTCACAATAAAAATATAACAAATTTTATTGAAATTGTATAAAGGTAACAAATATATTATAAAAAATTTCTGTGAATTCCTCGACAGTATATAATACAATTAATTGTACAAGAGCCATTTGGCAAAAATATACTGAACCACAAAAACTTTTAAACTCTTGGAAATATTAAAAAATTAAAATGCAATATTATGATGAAATTATATATGTATGTATATAATTAAAATAATGTTGTACGGCTATGTTTTTCCAAAAAAAAAATGTTATAGTTTTCAATGAAGAATACAAAATTGCAAAAACAACAAACTAAAATTTCCCTACGGCTGTCTGAAGTGTTATTAATTTACCAGACCCTTTTAACAGCAATACACCGAAAAATTTAAAGGTTTGTGCCTGTACCATTTTATAGTAAATTTAATTTTTGTCATTTTACTTTGTATTTGTACTATCGTTTCTTTGACAAAATGTAATCATTATACTCTATAATATTTTACTAGTAAAACTTCCGAGAGTTTAATTCAAAAGTATGTTTTTTATGTAAAGCAAATAACAATTTAAATGTAATTATATTCCATTTGGATAATTAATTTATTAAAAATATTTTATGCTGATCTTGCTAATGTAGGTTCATAACTGTATGTAGTCTTAGCTCACTTTCGTAATCACTGTGATAAGCTTCAAATGTCTGCTGGATTGCAATCCTGATTTAGTTGTCGAACATTTGATTTAACCAACGAATTAGAAATATATGGAAGGAGCATAAGTAATATAAATTGAATCCAGCCTGGATATAGTAGACTCTTTAGATCACCGAGCTGTCAAAATTAATTAGTAGACCACCGTGCTGTCAAAATTAATAAATGCCAAATAAGAGCCGGAATAGGTTTTATTTTTAATTCGGGCAGCAATTTTTAAGGAGATAAAATTAATTTTCTGGAAAAAATAAATTTTTTAAATTGTTGTACATTGTCCACTCAATATTTAACTTTTTTGTTCTGAATATGATGTTAATTAGTTTGCAGATTGGAGATAACTGTGCCCGACGAAAAGATTTTTTGCATTAATTTTAGCTGTTTGATAATATTAGCTGATTTTTTTTCATATCCGCTTGGAAAAAACCTGTAATTTACCTAATAAATGCCTCTCTAAAATGTAATCATTATTTTCATTTAATTTTACCTGTACCTGTTGGTTTTTCTAATACTTTTTTCTTCACTGATCATATCAAATTAAGTTTTATATAGCTATAGCTATATAATTATGATCATATGAATATTAAAATATGAATTCAGTTCCATGAGTTCAAAATTTCAAATTCATATATGCAAATGTGATTTTAGCAATTGCATGTTTTATTAAGTCTCTAAGAAATCCTTATATTATATATTATATAATGCTCAAACCTTTCTTAGCTCTTGAACTACAAATGGTATCATATCAAATTAAGTTTTACACCTAAGTAATATAAAGTTATTGAAACTTTGGGAAATAAATTTAATATTACAAAAAAAAATGTTGCTTTTTAAAACACAACAGAATAAAAAACACGTATCAAAGTTTCTTCAACTTCCTCAAAGACAAAGTGATGGTAAATCGTTAGAAAATTTATATATACTTACATATATATATATATTTACATAATTTTTCTGTATAATACCAGTTATAAACAACTGTTAAAACCGCACCCTTACTAAAAATATACATAAAATTCATTTAATTTATGATAAAATTTTACATGCAATCCTTTTTTCAAACAATCATATTCACATTTATACAAGAACATGAATAGCAGAAATAAGTGATTCTATATTTTTTCATTTACCAATAGAGAATTTTTTTTTATTTGAAAAAATTATAAAGTTAAAAATGTTGGTAACTTTTCCGACCATTAAGGATTTTAAAGGTACAATGTTTAAGAATCATAAATGTAAATGGAATACATATGGTTATATGCTTAATCACTTCTATTTTTAGTAAGGAATCACTTACTCCTTTGTTTTGTAATGTTGGAATTAAAGTGTTGTATGTAAATTAAATAACTTCAAAGTAGTCTAAAATAGTATGTCTTTTGATTCTATACATAATGTAATGTGCACAATCAGTATTGTACACATCCGATCTATGATCTCCAAATCATAGAATTTAAAGTACACTACAATCATTAGTGTTATATATAATAAAATCTATAATTCTGTTATGCCATTGGGGGCATCATGGTTAATCCATTAACATATGTATATACTATATACTATATACATGCATATGTATATATTTGGGAAGGATGGCAATTTCGTTAAATGATTGAGAAGTTATTTTTGGTTCGATGGGGGTTAAGTTGCTGCTATAAAAATAATTTTCCTTAGTTTTCAACAGACAATTTTGTTATTATTCTTTAAATTTTGCATGAGTGAAGGAATTATATTAGAAGAAATATATTGCGGAAGGAATTATAATTAGAAGAATTATACAAAAATAGAGTCATGTTTTTGGCAATTTCTTTTAGAGGTCATGGATACTATATGGCAAATTTTTATGATGTGTTAGAAATTTAAATCCTCGAAATGTAGTAAATTGAATTTAATTTTTTGGATAGAATTTAAAATGTAAAATTTAGAACTATAAATTGTAATTTAAACTCTTAACAGTTTATAAGCGAGAAATAATTTATTTGGCTTCAAAGTAAAAGTAATGCAAATTACATCAACTTAATTATAATGTAAATTTTTAAAAATTAAATAATCTTTTGTAATGAAATCGAAAAGAGAAAAATCAATACTAAAACAATTCAAGCAATGAAAAAGTTTTTCACTTTTAAAATACTTTTTTTTTTATCAAAAAAAGTTTAAATTATCGCAATTTAATGTGTGACATTGCAAAATTATTATACGAGGACGATGTATATGAAAGCTTTTAAATAAATTCTTCTTTAGTCTTTGGGGGGCATAAAACAAATTTATATACATAGCATATTTTATTTTATAAGAATTAATCAAAATTGTCACAGCAGAGAAGACAAAGTTAAAAATGTGTTTTTATATAATTTTTATTAGGAAATGATTAATAAATAATTCAATGGCAAACAAAATCCCACTTTTAGATATTTTTTTATTTTATGTATTAATCGAAATATTAAAAAAATTATAAATATTAAAAATGTAGAATATTTTATTTTGTATTCGTCAGTTTATTTTGTCATTTTTTGATTAAAATTTTAAAGTGAGAATAAGATGTAAGTATAGCCTATATTTTAAGCAAAAATTTTGGCTGCCTTAAGTTATTGGTGTGACGGTTAGTGTTAGTCTATTTGAACTTTATAGATACTAAAAAATAAATTTGGCTAAGTATTAATTTTGAACTATATTAAACTGAACGAACTAAAATAGTCGGCCTTATGAATGACAAATAATATTTTGACAGTTCAATTTTTCATAGTGAATCCCATTATATTGAAATAATTTATATAAATTTCGTTATCACTAGAAATTTTACGGGTAATGAATGTTATTGAAAACAATCGAGAAATGTCATTAATAAAATTAACTTATTTTTAAGCCAGTGATTCTTTTTCTAACATGTGAGTTTTTCCACAATTTTACGATTTGTGTTTTTATTTTATGTTACATTGTAATTTCTAATTTCTAGTCTTTTTCTAATTTCTAGTACACAAAGGGTCTTGATTTCGATGATCTGATCGACTGTCTAAGACTAATTTGATACTCATGGCTAGTCGAAACCGACAAAAACAAACTACAAATTTAAAAAAATTGACTAATCTAATCGAAATATCTGTAATCTTCGTAAAGAATTATAAAAAAAAATTTACTCTTTATATAAAATCAACAAACTCTTAAAAATTTTCCAGGAAAATATCCTTTTTTGTTCATTCTCAACATTGTTTTATACAATTTTCTAATAAATAATAAATTTTTCATCGAAATATTTTTTTTCACTTCGTTCTTGAATTTAAAAAAAAAAATATTGCGGTATATTTGTTTAAAAATTAATATCATAATTTAAATATGTATTTATTTATCCTTTACACTTTTTTTTAATCAATCCTAAAAAAAAAGAATTAGACTTACAAATATAATTCAAAAAAGCTATTTAACCATTTATAAGAATTTTTTATAGTAATTTTTTATTCGAAAATTTTTTAATATTTTTTTTTACCAATTACCCAAAAACTTTACTTAGAAATTGAAGGAACAAAAAAATTGTCTTCATTTTGTGTCACAAAAAAAAATATGCAGGAAGTATTTGGATGGTATTAATCTATGGAGATCCTTTTATTTCTTGCGAAGCGAACAGGAAACATTAATAATTTTTCAAAAATGACTTTGACTTCCTTGGAAATAAAAAAGAAATTTTATATATACAAGTTTTTCATCAAGAAAACTTACAGCAGGACAAAAAAAAACTTGACTTTTCTGAACAATTTAACTTTTTTTTTCTGTGTAGTTGTTTGGCCAGAAATATTTTTATTTATTCCAATAAAAATGAGAATCTTTTTTGGTTACGAAACTAAAAAAAAAATGAAAATTATGAAAATGAAGAAAAAACTTGACAAATTCAGACAATTTTTGAGACGAGTCCTTTTTTGTCCCTGCCAATGTATAGAAATATTTTTAGTGACATTTTTCATCTTTTTTTTCTTTAGTTTAATACTATTTAAGATGAAACAACTTATTGTCCTGTAAAAGCTTATTGTCTTCTTTTTTTGGGTTTGTAGTTGAACAAAAAATTTTTGGAAAATTCTTCAAATGGAAAAAAATTACCTTTTTTGTTACCTTTTTTGCAAATGGTATAAAATATTTTGTATACCTTTAATTTTTTTATATTAAGCTACGAATTTACATTTGCTTTAAAAAAAGTTGTAAATGTAGTGAAAATGTGGGGCGTTAGTAGCATGGATCCGCCTTTCTTATAAAACCACAAAAAAGAAGAAGAAAATTTAACATAAATATTGAGAATTATAGAAAAATGAAGAGGTGTGACGCAAAATGTGTTAATTTTCGTAAAAAAAAAGAAAGTACCTAGTTATTAACTTTAACGAAGATTTTTTAGAAAAATTCAAACAATTTAATCAAAAATCTTATACAGTTTGTATCAATTTTCTATCAGTTAAAGTAGTGGTAGTGCAGTCTGTACTGTAATACAATGCATATGCATATGTGGGTAAAATTCACTATGGAGACATCGATGTCGTTTTATGTGTACTCAGTTTTAAGGACTTGGAAAAATGCTAGGTTAAGTTTGAGGTTAATTGCTGACAACAATTGAATCTCTACCAAAAAATAATTATTTATCCACTACAGAACAGGGAGGACTTTGTGGTTCGGAATCTATATGAAATTGTGTTTTCTTTTGCTACAGCATGTCGGAAAAATCTTATTTGATGATTTTTATCCAAACGGTACGCCTAGACTTAAGGTAAGACTGTAAGAGAGAATAGTTTATTTAATGTATACTGAATTTAAGGTGTCTTTAAGAACAAATGTGGGGAAATTTTATTTAAATTGTAAAAAGAATAAGTTGTGCTGCAAATGGTGAAGTATTTTTTTTGATATTGGCAATACTTATTTCTAAATTTTCAATTTTCTTTTTTTTAACTGGAAAGTGTCCACCTTTGCTTTATATGGTTTTGGTCACTATCACTATGTAGACAATATAAAAAAAATTATAAGGGTTCTTTTAATGGACTAGAAATGTCCCTTCTTGCTGTCACAGTAAGTCAAATTATCAGACATAGGTTCAAAAATAATAAAAACTTTTCCCGAAAAACATTTAAGAAATATAGTAATGTAGATTAACCGAAGTGTAACCGAAAGCTTGTTGGTATATTACAGACGTAGGACAGTCTCATGTGTACAAAAAAACTGAACTTGGGAACACCTTGGGGCTTCCTCAAAGTGTGTAGAATATTTCAACGAAGCTGGAGTTTTTTTACTATAATATTGTCTGTATTATGCCTGAGCATTTCTTCAGTTATTTTAAAGACTTTAAAACTGATATTTTTGTGTGGTTAACTTTCGGTGATGTTGTGTGTACAATACCTGATACTTCTTTCAGTTAAATATCTTTAGTATGTAGTTACATTTGTCGGTAAATATGTCTGAAAATTTCTTCAGTTATTTTAAAGACATTAAAACTGATATTTTTGTTTAGTTAACTTTCGTAGATGTTGTGTGCAGAATACCTGATACTTCTTTCAGTTAAATATCTTTGGTATGTAGTTACATATAACTATCCATTGTTCTATAAGTAACTGTTATATCTATGGTCCTTTTACAGTTTCTTTTACCTTATATATTAAAGCTTAATAAAAATAGTTATAATGATAAAAAAAAGCCTGGAAATTGTTTATTAATTTTTTTATTAATAAAAACATATAAAGAAACAAATAAAAATTAACAAAAACTAGATAAAACTTTTCTTATGGAAATTCATTTTTAGATTGAATTCATTATAGTTTTCAATTTCTTACTTAAAGTTTTTTAAATAATATTAAAAAATATTTTTATTCTAAACGACTATTATTTAAGTATTTTAAACAATGTTAACATTTTTCTAGTCTAAACAACTATGATTTTAAGTATTTTAAGTAATGTTAACATTTTTCTAGTCTAAACGACTATAATTTTAAGTATTTTAAACACTGTTAACATTTTTTGGTATCAACGACTATAATTTAAAGTATTTTAAACAATGTTAACATTTTTCTAGTCTATAATTTTAAGTATTTTAAACAATGTTAACATTTTTCTAGTCTAAACGACTATAATTTTAAGTATTTTAAACAATGTTAACATTTTTCTAGTCTATAATTTAAAGTATTTTAAACAATGTTAACATTTTTCTAGTCTATAATTTTAAGTATTTTAAACAATGTTAACATTTTTCTAGTCTAAACGACTATAATTTTAAGTATTTTAAACACTGTTAACATTTTTTGGTATCAACGACTATAATTTAAAGTATTTTAAACAATGTTAACATTTTTCTAGTCTATAATTTTAAGTATTTTAAACAATGTTAACATTTTTCTAGTCTATAATTTTAAGTATTTTAAACAATGTTAACATTTTTCTAGTCTAAACGACTATAATTTTAAGTATTTTAAACACTGTTAACATTTTTTGGTATCAACGACTATAATTTAAAGTATTTTAAACAATGTTAACATTTTTCTAGTCTAAACGACTATAATTTTAAGTATTTTAAACAATGTTAACATTTTTCTAGTCTATAATTTAAAGTATTTTAAACAATGTTAACATTTTTCTAGTCTATAATTTTAAGTATTTTAAACAATGTTAACATTTTTCTAGTCTAAACGACTATAATTTTAAGTATTTTAAACACTGTTAACATTTTTTGGTATCAACGACTATAATTTAAAGTATTTTAAACAATGTTAACATTTTTCTAGTCTATAATTTTAAGTATTTTAAACAATGTTAACATTTTTCTAGTCTATAATTTTAAGTATTTTAAACAATGTTAACATTTTTCTAGTCTAAACGACTATAATTTTAAGTATTTTAAACAATGTTAACATTTTTCTAGTCTATAATTTTAAGTATTTTAAACAATGTTAACATTTTTCTAGTCTAAACGACTATAATTTTAAGTATTTTAAACAATGTTAACATTTTTCTAGTCTATAATTTAAAGTATTTTAAACAATGTTAACATTTTTCTAGTCTATAATTTTAAGTATTTTAAACAATGTTAACATTTTTCTAGTCTAAACGACTATAATTTTAAGTATTTTAAACACTGTTAACATTTTTTGGTATCAACGACTATAATTTAAAGTATTTTAAACAATGTTAACATTTTTCTAGTCTATAATTTTAAGTATTTTAAACAATGTTAACATTTTTCTAGTCTATAATTTTAAGTATTTTAAACAATGTTAACATTTTTCTAGTCTAAACGACTATAATTTTAAGTATTTTAAACAATGTTAACATTTTTCTAGTCTATAATTTAAAGTATTTTAAACAATGTTAACATTTTTCTAGTCTATAATTTTAAGTATTTTAAACAATGTTAACATTTTTCTAGTCAATAATTTAAAGTATTTTAAACAATGTTAACATTTTTGTAGTCTAAACGACTATAATTTTAAGTATTTTAAATACTGTTAACATTTTTTTGGTCTAAACGATTATACTTTTGTATTTTAAGCAATATTAACATTTTTTTATATATTATTTTTTCACCTTGCATAACTTATTCGAATTATTGTTGATTTAAATTATAAATCAATTTCTATTGTAAATATTTTTCAAATTTAATAAATTTTTAGATTTATTTAAGAAGTATTTATTATATTAAAACAAGTGAGCATATACTATTTTAATTGTAAATTGTTAGCTCCTGAATTTTAATACATAATAATAAATTTTACTTTTTATAGTTTTCACATTTCTGTTTTTGATGACGAAAATTCGTTCTTTTAAGAAACTCTTGTATTCCACTTTTAATTATTTCGAAAGGTGCTGGATTATCATTTTGATAGTTGTGTACATTTTTAATTAGTTCAAGCAATTGGGTGTTTTCTGCGAATACTAACTTGTTGATTTCTGAAACAAAAGAAAATATTTCATTTTAAGAGCCATATTTGACAGTATTAAATTTATATTGTTTAAAAAGCATTACACATCTTAAATGCAAAATATGTAAAATATGTAAAACTTAGAACATTACTTAAATATTTCTATTTATAGTAAAATATTGAAAATATAAAATACCTTTTGATAGTGAACTTTGGCCAGACCACGAGTATTTACAAATAACGTCATAACAAAATAAATGTTCCAGTATATTTTTAACAGTTTTGTTGATTTGCTTAGATCTAAAGTTAAATAGATATAATATCTGTGAACAATATAAATTTTTAAAATAATTAAGAAATATACTAATGAATAATTATTATACCATTTGTTCCATGTAGTTTTTGTTCGCTAGCTTACTATTTATTGAAGTAAGTTCTTCTATCGTGGACATTGGAGTTATTGGTGGTTTAAAGAGTTTATCTTTTTTTATTAATTCATTACGCTCATTATATTTACGATTTGCATTTAAGAGAACTTCAACGCATTCTTTCAAATCTTTTTGATTTTGAAGAATTTTATTTTGCTGTTCCAGCACAGTACATATTTTTGCCTTCATTATTGTAATTTCATACATAATATTGTTTGAACTTTGAATAATACTAGATAATTTATCATCATTTTGATTTTTGGGATACTCACCAATAAAACATTTACTATGATAAAGTGGTGGTTCTATTATTTTATTATCTGAATTATTCATTTGATCAGCACTTTGTAAGGTAATAAATTTATCTCCAGCATTTAGTTCTTCATCAACATCACTAAAAATTTGGTCAATATATTTATTAGTTCCAGCCACTTCTTTTTCTACCTCTAAACTATTTACAAAGTTTAATGAAGGTAATACTCGTACATTTTGTATTACTAATGAATTTTCTGTAGTATTTGACAATTTTTTTTTTGTATCATGCAAATAAATTGTATCGTCTAAATTTTCATCAGGTAAATAACTTGTTAATATGTTAGTGCTTTGGCCAGAAGATTCTGGAATATTTGTAGATGGTGAGATATTGCAGACCATATTATTTGTGTCACGATTTTCTTTTAATGTAATCGGATTAGTTTCTGATGATGTAGTAACGGCTGGGGATATTTTAGATAGTTTTGGTGCACGAGAACCCTCAAATTTTTCATTTAAATCAGAAACAGAAAATTTTTTTTTCGTTAATCTTTTATTTAAGTATGTCTCTGGTTCAGAATTTGTACTATGGCCTTCATAAAAAATTTCAATTTTTCTAGCTTCACCCAACGTTAAAATATTTTCTTTCAAAATTTTTACTTCATATCTTACCCATTTGGGATTAATATCCCAATTTTTTTTTAAAGCTTTGTAATAATTTGGTGGCCAAAACAAATAATCATGATTTATCCATTTAGATAATACTACTGACACTTTTTTAGATCCATTTTCTTCCGTCTCAACTACTGAAAACATTTTCTAAAATTAAAGAAAAAAGGAAATATAGTTAATAAATTATCATTAGTCTAAAATTTTATTTAAAAAAATTTAATACCATTATAATTTTTAAAAAAATGTAAATTATTTTAAATTCTTTGTAATTTGAAGGTTCCTGCTAATGGAGAATAGAAAAAAATACGTAGTCGTTAGAAATAGAACTTTTCATCATAAAAAGTTTTTTTTCAATTTCTTGAAGGTTCCATTTTTTTAAATTACTGCTAAAACAATTAGCTTTGTATATATCTAATTTCCTTGACGTAATAGGTAAATTATAGAAATTTGTAGGATTTAAGACTTCATGTCCCCAAATAAAAGTTTTATTATCAATAATTTCACAAAATTCGAATTTTATAATATTTTTAGACTTTGACAAAAGCCAATTATTTTTTCCATCATTTTTAATTGCAAAATTGCTACAATGAACTCTTTTATATAAAATTTTTTCATCTTTGATGTACATTCCACGTAAAATTGGAGAGAATACTTCGCTGCTATTACTTTCTTCAACTAAATTTGCACTATTCCATTCTTGTATTCTATTACAAATTTGTGCCAGTGGCTGATTAGGTTTTTTGAGATATGATTTAATTTTAGACATAAAGCTTTCAAATGGAAATGCTGAAAAATTATCTAAACATCCAAAATTTTTAACGTCTTCAACTAAATGCGACAGACAATGTATGTTATATGTAAGTTGATGTTTGCCATATATTTCATTCATTCCATCAATAAATTGATTAAGAATTTCTTCAGCAAGTTCAATTTTAGACTTAGAAAATTCATAGTGACATAAAAGCCTTATTCCTACATGTAGTAATAAAAAATGATTGTATCTTTCTTCCGATATAACATTCTTTAACACGAAAGGCCCAGTGTAGAGAACAAATACTCTGAACTCAGAACCTTTAAAGTATGATAGCTCATTCAGTGGTCTAGCTTTACGTTGAAAATCATTTGGTTGAAAAATTGAAACTTCCTTAATAAGCTTTGATATTTGATTAATATCTTTGCTTGGCAAAATACTTTTAACATCTCCATTAACCCACAAATTTAAAAGTTTTTTAACAATACCTAAGCATACCAAATGTAAATAGTCAAGCGGGAAACTATCGATCATATTAATTGGTAATTCCTCCAATATTGTAATAAATTTATGATGTTCTTTTTGAGTTTTATTTCTGAAGGACTCATTAGTTCGCAATTTCGAAAATTTACCATTTATTGGGAACACCATTCGGTTTTTAACAAATTCTCCTTCTTCTGTACATTTTAAACAGCCAAAATATCCAGTATGTGATTTTGTTCCAAGCAAGCCCGATTTTGCAGGTGCATCACAAATAAAACATCTAATCTCAATCATAATTCTGTTATTTTTATACATAAAACCTTCAGAGAGTAAAAGTTTTAGCTCATCAACCAAAGGCCGTAAATACTGATTGAAGTCACTAGGTTTGTTGTAGCCATGATATACACCAACGACAAATATTTTTCTTTTATTTAAATTAAAAACTCTACTCAAAATAGGCCAAAAACAGCTTTGATTGCTTCGAGTTATTGGGAGACCATCGATGTTTATATCTAACTGAAGTTTTTGAGGTGGGTCAACAACGGCATTGTTCAGCAAATTCTCCAATCCAGGATTCAATCCAATATGAACATATTCACCTGGTGAGCAAATAATAGTTTTTCTAGACTTTGGTGTATTTAGAAGTGTACGACTATCAAGGGGAACATTGAAGTTCATGGATTTTTTAAAGAAACTTAACAAATCATTTAATGCGTTGGCATTGATATTAAATTTTACAGCCCACTTTTTAAGAAAATCTAAAAGCTCAATTTGATTGCTAATAAATTGTTCTTCCTCAATTTCAGAATCAGATAATATCTTAGAGCTTTCTTCATCAGACAATATCGTAAAGTGTTCTTCATCAGATATATCCAATAATTGTTCATCAGATATCTGTAATCTATCTGATGTTTGTAGTTTGAATAATTCTGAACCCTTTTCTAATTTTAATTCAGACCATAATCTATTTGGTTTATTAAATTTGCTGGATTGGAATAAACGTCGTTTTATTGACTGCCTGGACAGCTGTTTAATTGTTTTATATTTAGGCATACTAATCTGTAAGGTGACACGAAATAAAAATTGAATATTTACATAATATTACTAATAATAGTATTAATATTCATTATGGAATTATCTAGCTAGAATAATAAGCAATATTTTCAGGACAGACAGACAGATGAATGAACAGACAGTTATCTATTTGGGAGCATTATTCGGAGTATTTGAAAAGTGTAGAAAATACGTTATTTCACTACTTAGGTATCGCAATATAACAACAGAAAGCGTTGTTATTTTACAGTACTAGAGTAACGAAATATAACCGTATATTCGGTTATTCCACAATACTATTTGAATAAAGTTACTTAGGTATCGCAATATAACTACAGAAAGTGTTCAATTATTTTACAGTACTTGAGTAACGAAATATAACCGTATATGCGGTTATTCTACAATACTACTTAGATAAAGTTACTTAGGTATCGCAATATAACTACAGAAAGTGTTAAATTATTTTACAGTACTTAAGTAACGAAATATAACCATATATGAGGTTATTTCACAATACTTCTTGGAAAAAAGCTATTTTTTTTAATTACTTATAAATTCATTAATATAAAAGTTACAATGTTAATTATGAATTTACAAAAATAAAAATTTTTATAAATAAATTAATGAACAGCAATCAAAACTATGATAAATCCAAATTATTTTCATATATTAAATAATTAATTCAAAGAATTTACTTACATGTATAACTGTATAACTTCTTCTCTTGAGGCACTTTGAACACTTTTAATATTTATATTAATATTTATATTAACAATTTTGTTTAACTAAATCACTTTTTTTTATTTATTAAATATTGAAATAATTATTATAAAAATATATATACATATATATAAAAAAATATATAAAATTTTCTTGATGAATTTTTATAATTTATATAATATTTATTTAAAATATTTCAAAACGCGTCTTAATTTTACAAAGATTGATGAGAACTAAATTTTTACTCCCACTTCCACGCACTTTACAAAAAACAAACACAATAACTGCAATTCTATTTAACCAAACATTTTAAATAAATTTGTCAGTTTTTTTCCATTACTTACATTGTAAATTCATGGACTCATTTCATTTTTTCTTTTTTGTTTCACAGTCGTGCGAATTCGCAGATTTTCGTTGGAAGTTTTTTATTATTTTTCTATTTGCTTTAGTATTTTTATGCATATATATAATTTTTTTTTTTTTTGTGAATTTTTCTACCTACTTTTTTAGGGCCTTTTAACCGTAAAGGCTTCTACAGTTAAAAATTGTTTTTCGGGTTTGATATATATTTTCTGAAAATATTTAATAGAATATTCACTTTCATAACTTCTGTGTATATTGTGAAGCAAATAATAATATAAATATTTTAATAATTTTTCACGGAAGAAATTATTTTAACAGAACAATATTTGCAATAAAACGTAGATAATTAATATTCCAGGGCATTGAAATTGAATTCATAAAAAATGTTTTAAAATGTAAAATTCACTAAAAAATTAATTTCTGATAAACATTTGTTTTTTTCTAATAAATATCAAATTTATTATACATATATAAATTTTCTCTTTTTATTCATGATCTAATCTTTTTATTGAACTGTCAAAGATTAAACTTAAAACTTGAATAAATTTATGAACTAGTAGCATTACTTTCATATTTATGGGAAATTGTCCGTGCCGGCATTTAATAAACAAACTCTAACATTAGTGGTCCTCTTATTCCAATGTATATCGTTGCAAAGCGGCATTATGTATTTTACTAAAATTTAAACTAATCTTTCGTTCCAGATTACAGAGTAAGAAACACAAATAAGTGTATCGAAGGATTTCGTGCCATCACCAATCTCGTACAGACATTATGTTGGAAAAAATGACAGAAATGGACAGGCAGACAAATGAAAAAATATGTTAACATGAAAATTTTGGGGTTAAAAAAAAAAGTAAAAATAAAAAATATATGTTTATTTTTCCACATAAGTGAATTTTTATTCCTCCCCATTTCAATATCAAACGAAATTTTAGGAAATATTTATTTTGGGTCCTTTTTTTGTATTTCAAATAAAAACGGAAATAATTTACTAAAACACCTTAAAAACATATCCTTATATTATTTACGTATCAGCTTTGAAATCAAGATTAATCTTCAGATTTGTACATTAAACAATTTTTTGTTATTGTGAGAAGAATAACATTTGGTTTTGTTTGGCATACTTTAAGGAAAACATGAAAAATCATTGATAATCGGCCAGAATAAATTGTTATCAAACACGTTGTAAGGCAATATTATGTATAAAAAAACAACCATATGATCTTTGGATTTACATATTTATGATTATGAGAATTTTGTTGTAAATTAATAATAGTCGCGTTTTATTCAATTTGGGTTAGGATCAGGTTTGAAAAAAACGATCAACTAAAAAGTAATAAACAAGCAAATAATACCACATCAATGTACTTTCCCGTTGAGTTTCAGCCACTGTCAGCAATAGTAAGGGTAAGTAGACCTCCTTATAAATGGCATTAGTTCTGATAAGGTCTACTTTCCTTTACTATTGCTGACAGTGGCTCAAACTCAACGGGAAAGTACATTGATGTGGTATTATTTGCTTGTTTATTACTTTTTAGTTGAATTTTTCTTTAAGGGAAAGTATTTTTAAAAACCCTTTTTTTATTTATATTTTTTATTTTACACTTTTTAGTCGGTCAAATAATTATTTATTTGACCAACTAAAAATATTTAAATACTTTGACAACTTGGGAATGATTTGTTTGAACTCCTCAAGGCCCACGATTTGGAATTCCACATGTGGCCGATGTGTTTTTGTATAATTGGCTCCACATGACCCAGGGTACTGCTCCGACTACTCTCCAAGACCTTTAATTTGATGCCCCGCCTGATTTTTTATGATGGCCCCCACATGACACAGGTTTTGGGCCCTAATATGAATTTACGAAGCCCCACGGACTGCGCAACGAGATGTACTCTCCAAATTATAGGGTACCAAGCCTTTGATGGCACGAGCTCGACTTCCAAATTTGAGCTCAATCGGTCAAGCCGTTTAAGAGTTATGGCCAGGTGAGGAGATACCGACATACCGACATACCGACATATATATATATATATACATATATATGTATGTATATATGTATATACTGGAAGTGTGAATTCATAAAAGGGAAAGTAAAAATATGTAACTTTTTTGAATATGACCATATTTCATTTAATACTTCAGTAATGCATCTGTGGCCATAATTTTTGTGAACAAATATGACCTTAATTTTTCAAATGCAAACCGTATTTAGGAATATTGAAAACTGAGAAATGCCACTTCTGAATTTATTAAACTATTATTTTATTTCAACATAAGAGATGCATAATTCAGATAGCCAGCCGAATTAATACTTTAAGGAAAAACACGATTCTATAATCAGAAGTTTAATCGCTGGTTGTTAAAAAAGTAATTTAATAAATTTAAGTTATAAATTTATTATCCTTTAATAAATTTAAGTTATTTGGATTTCTAAAGATTATTTGTATGGAGAATATTGTGAGAATTTATTTGTACATATGAGATGCTTAACTCCATATTTTTGCCTTGCAGCAAATGAGGAGCTAGAATCGAAAATTTTTTTTTAAAGCTTTTCGGAGCTAATATCGATTTTGCTTATAACCGAATTTTAAAAATTATTTAGAGTAGGACTGTTAGCGTATAACCAAGAGCAAATACCACGTTTTTGGTAAGAGTGTATCAAAGAAATTTTGGTCAAACAATTTATTTATCGATTACTTATGACAATTATTACAAATAAATAAACAAAAAATTGAAAGCCACTACTATAGTAGAGCTTCTAATAAATTCTCGACTTCAAATTAAAACAAAATTTTTGAATAAAATATATTTAAAAAATTATTTATGCAAATTAAATATTTCAAAATTTGATTTATTATAAATATAATTGTAAAATTTGAAGAAAAAAAACATTACATTTACCGAAGTATTCTTGAAGTTAATATAATTTTCATGAATTTGAAAATCGTGAACATGTCCTTACTTATAAATATTATTATATATCCCCCTGAGTGCAATATTTTAAAAGTAATATTTATTTTTTAAATAAAAACCCTCGACAAACGTAAATCAACCAAACAAGAACATATCAAAGCTTTAATAATACATATTATAAAGAAATCTCTTATTTATTTATTCCCAAACAAAATAAATAGAATATTGTATTTCCGGAAAAAGCGAAATTTTTCTGACATATCATTTTCTATTGTAATTTGCATTTGTACATGATTTATCAATATCACAATTCACATTACTAAAATTTCACCATATCTATTTAAGTTTGTACAAAAATGAAATTTGTGACTGTAAGATAATAAATTCTTTAGTTTCCACAAAAATATAGAAATTATGGAATTCATGATGTTGTCTCCTTCGAAGTTTAATTGTAGAATTATTATAATATTAAGTAAACATTATTAAGTAAATTATTAAGTAACCCAGCGGTTTGATAATCATATAAGTCTTCATGATCAAAAAAATGTCAAATTCCTTATAAAGATCTGATTAACCCATTAGATGCCAAGGAAAACCTATCGGAAATAAATCAGTTTTTTTATGAAAATATTGAAGTTTAATAGTAAAAAAACAAAATCGTCAACAATTTTAAAGAAAAATTTTTTAAATTGCAAATTTAAAGAAATCATTATAATAGAAAAAAATTAACAAAATCAACTTTTATTTGTCTTTAGTTATATCCTTGGGATTATTTGAACTTTTCAAAACTAAATACACACAACTATACCAAATAAAAATTCCACACTTTATTTTTAAAGACACTTTTCAAATTCCATTACACAATTGAAAATTATACAAAAAGAAAAAAATATTCCGTTTGCCTGAAATAAATAAATCTGGGATTTCCGCAATATACATTGTAGGGGAAATCTAACAGAATATTATGTTAGTGGTTTGAGTCCAATATATATTTCATAGCTTGCAGTAGGGACATTTAAATCTCTGTGCCAAAATTGGTACTATGGGATAAAATGAGTTAAGAGATATATAGTAGTTATTTTTAAAACATCGATAAAACATCAAAATACGGCTTAGTGTTTGTTGAAACAACATTCCAGAATAGTGTATGACATTTGACATTCATTTTCTTACAATGACTGTTTATCAATTTTAATGAAAACTGTTTCCAAATTTTTTTTTTATTATAACCAAAATTCGATTATTTGTTTCTTTCATCCTTAATGAAAAATTTATCATATTACCAAATTTCAAGTTATGTGTAAAGTGGTGGAATGAATTTTATTTTATGTTATATCTAAAATAAAAATCTAAATTGCTGTCAAAAAAAAATCTTGTAATTTTTATTCGTTTTTCCTTATTTTTGTGAAAATTAATATTTAAATTTCTGCTTAAAATATTTTTATAATATTTTATACATTTACGTGCCTGGTTCATATTATAATAAATTCCCAAACCATTAAATTTTAATCTCTCTAGACACCTGTTTCTGTCATTCATAATCAAATTGTAAATCAACTTGAAAATTGTTTTAACATTTATTTATTTTTTTATTTATGTACCATACCCTTGGTTTTTTTGTTCTTGAAACAAAAATCTAAAAAGGATAATGTACTGGAAAAATAAGCTTTTTCTATATACTACAAATAATATGTATGTTAAAGCATGTTAAAATCATTGTTTGAATATAAAAAAATTATTCAATGCCATATTTTTTCTCAATTCGAGTGTACAACAAGAATAAACATAAAATTGTTGTTAAATTACGTATTCGAAATCTAATAAACAAAATTTTGTACATAGGAATGAAGAAATTTGGATGATAAAATCGATTAAAAACTTTTATCTAATATATTGATATTCAATTTTCCAATTACTCGAGCATAATTAAATTTTTTTCTTATACCATATGTATTAGATATTAAATATTTTCTTGAATTTTTCAATGTATATAGTACATAAACATAGGTTTGTTTTGGGGGCAAAATTTTTAATTATTTCTTTAATCTTTTCATTAAAGTCTGATGGAATGGAAATATTTGTTTTTATGATTTTCTATGGTTTATATTACATGAAAATATGTATACTTATATAGTACTATAAATAAAATTCAACAGATGGCACCATAAAATATAAAATATGTAAACTTATACTTACATTAATCTTTTTTTTTTTTGTATACCAAATGAACAATAAATTCTAATAAAATATTCAAGAAGTTATTTCCGTCAAACATTAACTACTTTGGTTAGCAGATGTTGATTATTCCAGGAATATTTATAAAATATTGTAACATTTTTTAAAAGAAAAAAATATTTTTAATAATCCATCAAAAATAATGTTAAACAAAATTTTTGTATGACATTTTTCCAGCCTAATTTCAATTAATTTTCTTTTTTTTTCTATCTAAAATTAATTTTTGTTCCTGCTTGGTTGCTAGTTAGCACGGGGATTTGAAAAGTATTTATTGAAAAGTATTTAGTATTTACTGTGCACTATAGTTTCTAATTTGTAAATTTATTTGGTAGTTATTTGCTATTACCAAAATTTCGAAATCAAATTGAATGAAAATTATTTTCATCAGACCTAAAAGCTTCTAAGTATATTATAGCAGTTAGTATAGTGAGTAGTGAATCTTGAATTAAATTCTTATTTATAAACTCCTAATAAAGCTTAATGAAGGTAATTTACTAAACTTGAGTACCTAAAAATTGCAATTTTTTTATAAACATTAACTTTTATATTTGGAAAAATTTATAAGATATCCTGACAGATTAGGCTGATCAACGATGTATGGAATTCTTACTATTTCATCTTTTCGTATAGCCACTTTAGCTCTTGTTCTAGCAAAAAAGTTATTGTGTTCACTTAAAGCTGAAAATTAATTTTAAAAATTAAGACAGACAGACAAAAAATTATTCAGCCATAAGGAATTTTTTATTATAATCAAAAAGATCCAAAAATTTTGATTTTTTGATACTTTTAAATTTTTTTGATCTTTAGCATATTTTTTTTTGTTTTTGAGTTCTTTAAAAGTAAATAATAAAATTTATACCAAAAGCTTATCAGAGTTAAAAGAATGTTTAGTAGTAATCTGAACATTCTCTTCTTTAATGATTTTCCTTTCCCGAAAATTTCTTTATTATTATTATGTATGAAAATAATTTTATCCTGTTTCCCTTAAACTTTAAATTTTTGTGGTAGATTAGAAAACAAATATTCGACTTTAATAAAGGATATTCTATGTTTGTAATTCATATATTTTTGCTACGAAAAAGTTTTTTTTATCATCAATACAACTGGGATTTTTTATATAGGAAAAGTTAAGAACAAACTTCAGAACTAATTAGTCTGTCACAAGTACAGTTAAAGTACTCTTGATATTTTTGTATTTTCATTTTATTTAGCAGAAAAAAAACAACTTCTTTCTATTTTCTTCAACAATTTTATGGTCAAGTGCGATATTAACTTTCAAATATATAATTTTTTAGAAGCAAAAAAGGAAGTTTTCAAGTAAATTATTTTTTTTTTAATTATATTTGCAGGATATTTCATTTGGAGAAAGCATTGAATGTATGTACATGAGAGTAAGGGTATTAATTTAATAGAACTTCCTTTACGACTAAAATTAACTATAGATTTATTCTTGAATAAGGATACGAAATGAGTTTTCTATTAACGCTGATTTTCAATGTAACGATAAATTGGATTATTCTCTTCTGAATGACTTGATACTTATAGTCTAGTTCTATAGTTCAAAGAGTTTTTACAGTTAAAGTAAAATGATTTGATTTCTTAATCACTTAATCAAATAGAACCGTTTAATTTAAACTATGCTATTACCTACTCTTCTTGATACAATTATTTATAAAATTATTGTATTTTACTTACAAATTTCTTTACCAAATGTCATTAATTTTTTGACATTTTCAAAATCTAATAATCATTTTGCAAAATCCAATAATCATCATAATCAACGAATAAAAATCATAAAATTGTTTTGTTATAGGAAAGAAAAGTTTTTTAGTTAGACAGCTAATAATTATGAGTAAGCTTATTGTTGTTCATCATGCAATTGTTGTTTCTGTTTCCATTCCTATTCCGAAAATTCATAGAAATTTTATATTTAAATTTCAAAATGTATAAAATTGATTTTATATGAACTGAACCTTTTGTTTATTCTGATCTTTGAGAAGGTTAACAAAATATCAAAATTCAAAAATTTAATATAACTAATTTCATATATTAGATAGAATAGAATATAAAAAATTATGATTTTTTCTATTTACTTTTCAAATTTCGTCATTTATAATTGTGTATTTTGGTTTTGGTTATCTTTTGAATAATTCATTTTAAAATGAAAAAAAATATCATATTACATTTGGTCCTGCCAAAGGCAATTTTAATAATTTTTTGGTCAATTTAAAAGGATTTTCTTCTTTTCTTTTATTCTAATTTCTTTTTTTATTATAACAAATAAAAAAATCTACTTTCCTCTTATATAATAAGAGTTTAATTTATTTGAAGGAATTTACTTTAATTCAAAATGATATATTTATTCAATGTTTCGTACTAATGAGCAGCTTAAATTTCATCTTTTTTATTTCTAGATTTATTTTTATTTTGTATGTAGATAAATAAAAAAAATCAGCCTAAGGACATTTTTCTTTTCTGTTTCTGGTTGTTGTTGTGAAAAATTAGGCGAACTAACTTTGAGAATTGTTTTAATGGTCTTATAATTATAACAATAACAAAAAAAATGTTAACAATAGATAAAATCCCATCGTAATATTGTTATATGTTCAATGTAAAATTCATTCCAGATGATTTTCTTCTTCCGGTGATTTGTCGTTTCGAAATGATGGAATAGAGATATTCTCTTTTATGACAATATAAATTTAGAGGGAAATAGGAAATAGATTATGGCATGTGCGAATGCGTAGGTAGTTAGAATAGTTCAGAAAGTGCAATATAAAGAAGGACATTAATGTTTGACAAGTTATGAGAATATTATAAGAATTGAGGAAAGAGAATAATAAGGGAAGTATTGGAAAGGAGAGACAAAGTAATTGACAAACAGACATGATAGAAAAAGGAAAATAAATAAAAGGACTCCTTTTATAAAAAGGAGCAGACAGTCGTTATCTCTACTTCATCGAGTACTTGCAGACAAATATAAGGGCGCCGGAAGAAGTTGATAACATATTTGGAATGTTATAATATTAATTATTTAATTATTTAAATATTAAAATTTTGGTGTTTAATAGTTCAGATGTGGGGTAAAGACTCATGTTATAAAATTATTTTAATTGCATACATATTAATTGCAGTGTTTCAAATATTTTTAGTTTTTTTTGTGAAATTTTAAAAGAAATAGAATTAACTAAGTGCGTAATTCATGTAAATAACTGCAATTTGTATTAAAAATTAATTATTGTAAAAGAAAAAGTATAGTAAGAATAAAGGATATATACAGTAATAATAACGTTAAAGAGTAATGTGTAGTAGTGTACATATAAAAAATATATACAATATAATAGTGAGTGTACATATGTAATAATTAATAATAGATAATAGTGTGCATACAAAATATATATATCCATATTTTGAACAGGATTGAACAAGTTTTTGCATGAAATTGTGTGTTATAAATTTTGAACAGGATTGAACAAGTTCTTACATGATATTGTGTGTGTGTGTAAAAAATTTTGTATGCGCAGAAGGATTATTTTTGTTTTACTTTTGTTTTGAGTTTATTTTTGTATATGATTTTTTATGTATCATTGCATGGTAAGAGTTTTTTTTCTATAATACATAATTATATATTTGTTTCTACGCATGATTTTGGAGTTGATATTGATATTGTGGGATAATTTTTGGTAGAAGTAATTAAAAGTAAACAAATAGTAATATCGACAATACTTTATAAATACGTAATATATAAATATATATAAAATGGATAAAATAAGTACGGAAAAAATGACAAGACAACAAAGATTGGAAGAAGAATGTTCTGTTGCAAGGAGAGAAGCTGCAGAGGCACGTGCTGAATTACAGCTAATGCGTGAAGAAATGTTGATGTTGCGTTCGGAAAGAGATGCAGCGATTAGAATCCGAGAGAATAGTAGTAACGCAACAGTTGTCGAAGGAAATAATGAAAATAATGTGGACAATACAACTAATATAAATAACGTGGATAATATAAATAATTTAGATAACGTGGCCAATGTACATAATAATGCAGTTGTGGCTACGAATGTAAATAATAATGCTACGGTATTAATGGGATTAAATGAAATAAGTATGTTTATTCCTGAATTTGATCCGCAAAAGGATAGAAATGTTTCTATTACCAGTTGGTTAAGAAATATAGAAAAATTAAAAAAAAACTATTTATGGAGTGAACAGGCAACATTATTTTATGCCTCTTTGAGATTGGCAGGTCCAGCTCGTTTTTGGTTTAATTCAGTTCAACAGGAAATGCCTAGTTGGGACATTTTTAAAAATGAGATAATTAAAAGTTTTCCGGGTTCTTGTGATGAAGGAGAAATTTTATACCGAATTATGAGCCGTAAAAAGAAAATTGATGAATGTATAGAAAACTATTTCTATGAAGTTGTAGGACTTGGAAAACAAATAAATTTATCAGACGAACAAATTATAAAATATATTATATCTGGCATTCAAGATATTAACTTAAGAGCAGTTTTGTCAGCAAGTAATTGTTCTGAGTTAAATGATCTTCTTAATCAAATAAAAAAATTTGAGAATATAGAAAAACAAACTTTACATAGAAATAAAATTTTAGGTCTTAAAGAGAATAATATCCGAGGTAGTAATTTCGTAAATCATAATGTAGATCGTGATAGTTATAATTTTCCAAAACAAAAGAATTATCTTTCATCGAGAGAAAATAAATATAGAGGATTTAGATATAATCCAATGGACAATAAAAATAAAACAGAAGTTAAGAAATGTTTTATTTGTAATGACATAAATCATATGGCAAATAAGTGTCCGAAAAAAGTTTGTTATAGTTGTCGCAAGGAAGGTCATGGAGCGAAAGATTGTGATACTAGAAAAATATCAAAATAGACGATTTTAATTTTGATTATGATTCAGAAACATAATTTTTAGTTGAGCAGGATGAGATGATCGTGGAGGTGTATAAGTTTTGGAAAGAAAGAAATATTGTTTTGATTTTGTTTTTTGTTTTGTTTTTAAATATAAATTAACCATTTTGTCCGTATTGAATTTAAAAGGACTAAAAGAGTTAATTTGTTTTTTTTCTATTAATTACAAATAATATTTGAATTTGAGAGTTTAATTTCAGAATAAGGTACAGATCACTGATTGATTGGTTACGATTTGTAAGTTGAGATAAATGGTTATAATGTAAGAATGTATTAAACAATCGTGGGTACTATGTATGTGAATGGAAAGAAGTAATCAATAAGGTAATTATATTTTTAGATATTAATTGCTTCTGTGTGGTAAAGCAATTATATCTGCAGATATTATAGTTGTCTCTGTGTGGTTAAGCAACTATATTTTTAGATATTATTATTTGCTTCTGTGTGGTAAAGCAATTATATCTGCAGATATTATAGTTGTCTCTGTGTGGTAAAACAACTATATTTTAGATATTATTATTTGCTTCTGTGTGGTAAAGCAATTATATCTGCAGATATTATAGTTGTCTCTGTGTGGTTAAGCAACTATATTTTTAGATATTATTATTTGCTTCTGTGTGGTAAAGCAATTATATCTGCAGATATTATAGTTGTCTCTGTGTGGTTAAGCAACTATATTTTTAGATATTATTATTTGCTTCTGTGTGGTAAAGCAATTATATCTGCAGATATTATAGTTGTCTCTGTGTGGTAAAGCAACTATATTTTTAGATATTATAATTTGCTTCTGTGTGGTATAGCAATTATATATCTGATGTTACTAGTCTTTTCTGTGTGATAAAAGACTTGAGTTTGATGTTGAAGTTAACCTCACTATGGAAAGTGATGTAGTAGGTTGGCCGAACTGTTAACAATAGATAAAATCCCATCGTAATATTGTTATATGTTCAATGTAAAATTCATTCCAGATGATTTTCTTCTTCCGGTGATTTGTCGTTTCGAAATGATGGAATAGAGATATTCTCTTTTATGACAATATAAATTTAGAGGGAAATAGGAAATAGATTATGGCATGTGCGAATGCGTAGGTAGTTAGAATAGTTCAGAAAGTGCAATATAAAGAAGGACATTAATGTTTGACAAGTTATGAGAATATTATAAGAATTGAGGAAAGAGAATAATAAGGGAAGTATTGGAAAGGAGAGACAAAGTAATTGACAAACAGACATGATAGAAAAAGGAAAATAAATAAAAGGACTCCTTTTATAAAAAGGAGCAGACAGTCGTTATCTCTACTTCATCGAGTACTTGCAGACAAATATAAGGGCGCCGGAAGAAGTTGATAACATATTTGGAATGTTATAATATTAATTATTTAATTATTTAAATATTAAAATTTTGGTGTTTAATAAAAATTAAGATTTCTTATGCTCTATATGAAAATTAAGAATATTTAATTTGTAACCCTATAGGAAGATAGCACAAGCAGATGTACGTAATGGAAACAAAAGTGATAAACATTAATTAGGATTTATTTTATATATCGCTTGATTTCTATTCAAGAATTTTGTAAATGGAATTCTTAATTTAATAATGAATCAAACAAGCTGTAGCCATCTATGGGAAAAGTTTTGGGTTAATTTTGCAGAATACATACTTATTTAATAAAATAAAATATTATTATTCAAACAGAAAATTGCTTTTATTATTTAGTTACATATTATTATTATTCATATTTCATGTTACGGCTGTCATGTTCACTGTTTGCGTTTAAATTCATTAACGTCAGAATATTATGCAACATTTTAGAATTTGTATAAAGTCTAAATTAATTCATACAAACGTAAACGTGAACAACAAACAATGTTATATTATAAACAATGTTCTGTTAATTCCCCCACATTAGAGTAGCTTAGGTACCTTGACCTATGTATATTAAATTAGATTATAAGTGAATCGTCAATAAGGCACATTATTTGCCTCTCCGAACAATGAACTAGTTTATATCTAAACTCCTTTAGAAGCTTAGTGGAAAGATTTGAGACAAAAACATTAGACACAGGTAATGAGAATTATAGAAAAATACTGATATTTTAATGAATGTATAATAATTAAACTATAATTGCATGATGAACGTGGATTTAACGAATTAAGTTTATTCAGATTAAGTTTATAAGTACATTATTTTAAATTAACGACAGATGCCTTACACCATATTATGTGATGTATGTATATTTTAAAAATTATTTTAATATCATTAAAATATCGTTCAAAGTATATTCAAGAATTTTTTAATTAAATTATTTTGGATATGCCAATTTAAAGAAATAGAAATTATAAATTAATGTCTACATATTATTATTCAAAAAAAGAAGAAGAAAATATTCATTATTCATCAGCAAATATGTAGAATAGATACATAGATGTATGTACTATATAACACTGTTCTACTAAATATTATACTTATATTTATTCATGCATCTGTTCATGACCATATATTTTCATAAAACAATAACGTATCATATTCCATATGTATATGTACATGGATTATTGTTCTTGGTTATTAAAGTTTATGCATATAAATAAGTATATACAAAATATAAATGATCCTTTTTTTGTATATACTCAATATTATTGTATATATACCTAAAAAGGATATAAGGCATTTTTTATCCCATGGATAAAAAAATCTTATAGATATAACAAAAAAATTAAATAAAAAAGTAATATTGTGGTTTTTAAACTTTTCTATCTCTATAAATTGCTAAAATTTCCTATCCGTATATCTTATTATGTATTGAACATGAATGATATGTACAATGTATGTTTTTATGAGATAGTGAATGTCAAAATTATCATTTTCCAATAATCACAAACATATAGGCAAAACATATTTTTATGCATAATTTCGAATGAAATGAATTTAAGATGTTATACTAATATATACAATACAAGATACAACATAAATTAAAATATGAGTATATATGGAGATATTTTTTGGGGTAAAACTAAATTAGATATATAAATTAAAATATTATGCATGTTTTTTTTTTTTTTTGCTATTTGTATATATATATATGTAGGTATGTATATATGTAGAAACAAAGAAATTTGAATTTACGTTAAAACTAAATTTTGAATTGAATTTTCGTTTTTGTTACTTAACTTTATTAATATTTCTTGTACTATAGATGTATTACAGAACGTATATGAGTTTAGTTTCATATACATATAATACTTTGATAATAATTTTTTACTTTTTCAGGTTAATTTGTCTACATTTGACTAATTTGTATTTGTCAGATTCTTTGTCAGTATTTGTCAGGCAAAATACTCTTCTGCACAAACGATCTAACTAAATGATTTTATCGTATATATGTGACCACGAGCTTTATTAATAATCGATATTTAATCCCCGAATACCGAAATTCTACTATACTTTGAATTTTCAGTTTTCCATCACTTCAAATTATGTACTGTGTAGTTTTTTTTATAATTATTGATCGAAGTGTTTTAGATTTTTAAGCTTTGGTATTTATGTAGGCCAATATAAAACCGATATTGGCCTAAATACCAAGATATAGAAGTGACATTTAATACAATTTATTGTATGTATGTATATATGTAACTAAATTGTTTCAAATTAACTCATTGTAATTGTCACACCACCCAAAAATGTGTTTCTTGGAATCCATAATATAGATATTTTTCAAACCATTCAATTTACAATTTACATATTGGTATAGTATTAACCATATAATTCTATGATTTTACATTAATGATTTCGAATATGCCTTTAATCAATATTTAACAAACCTTAAAACACCATTATGCACAATTTTTTTTGTTTGTTAAGTAATTATTTTATCACTCGACTAAATGAACCTTAACCAACAAATATCCTTTTATTTTATATCCTTGAATGAACATGTTTTAATAAAAAAAATGAAGAAGAAGAAACAAAAAAAAATTATTATGATCTTTTATAAAACATAAATTCATCATCAGACAACATATATTTATTATACATACATATATACAACACAAAAAAAAATATAAAAATTTATGCTGTTCACGGAATACAATCATGTAACAAAAAAGGAGAAAAAAGGATAATATACTGAAAATTCATATTTATAATAATAAAACATAGGAAATTTGCATAAAAATAAAATAAGAAATTCCATATATTTATTTATATTTTGATATACAAAAGTAAAACAGAAAACAAAAGAAAAAGTTTGATTTTTCTCTAATTTAATATGTATAATCCTAAAAATTATATATGTACATGTTGTTGCGTATACGTAACCTTTTATATTTACAGTATAAATAAACATATATATATAAGGAGCGGAGCATTCATTTTGTTTTATATACATATTTTTATTTTATGTTCCGTTGTAACTTAAACCTTTTCAATTTTGATTATGTTGCATTGTTTTCAACAAAACAGAAAACTTGGAGGACAAGGTTTTCTCTTGTAATTTTACATAAACATAATAAGAGTATTTCTATGTTCTGAAATATTATGTAAAGAAAGAAAAAACTTATTTCTTGCAGAAAGAACAAAAATAATTAGTTTTTTTTTAATCAATATTTATATTAAAATATTTTAATTAAAGTATAAAATATAATTTTCAGAAAATGTTCCTGATGGGAAAAATTATTTAAAATTTCTTCTATGTATTGGAACAAGGTTAATTATGAATCTTAATATATTTTGCATAATAAGGTATTGGCAATTAATTTTTTTCCCTATCACACTATATTAAGTCTTTGATAGAAAATATATCAGAACAGTCTCTTTTGAATGACTCTTATTTGACCAGACGGTATGGTGGAATTAAAGTTTTTCAAACATCTAATGAATAGTTTTCAATACTTTAATGCGTTTCAATTTGAGATATGGATGAACTTTATGCATGCAAGTATATTGAAAAAAAAAGTAAATATTCATGTTGGCTATATGATATTGACGAAATTATATTAGCTTTTCCTCCATCCTAGTCGTCAAAAGTTTTTTCATTAATGAAATTTCTGATCTTAAAGCATTTTTGTGATTATGGTAAAGTACTTAATTCATCCAGTATGTGAGTTACCAGATATATATGTAACTTGTTTTAATTGATCCTGTAACTTGTTCTGATAGGGTGTTACTTGCTTTCACTCCAAAGTCAAATATCGAAAACCTTCCATTTACATAGTAGAAATTATCATTTAGCTTGTTGATTCAAACTGACATGTGGCTTGGCTTGTTCATTACATTTGAAACAAATTAATATATTAAATATGTAATTAAATTCTCAGTTTAAATTATATTGTAATCTCTCTACGGTATTACAAAACAAAACACAATATTGACAAATTAAGTGTATAAAATAAAATCAATTTAAATTTAAACAGTTTCCCAAAAAAATATCAACAATAAAGTTTATGATTACTTTATGAACATAACCAAAAACATAAAAATGGTTTGTTTTGACGCCAATTTGACTAGACGTATCGTAACATAACAAAGAAACGAAAAATGTTGCAAAAAACTTAAAAATGAAAATGGACAGTTTACAGAAATCTATAAATCAAGTAACATTTTTCTTTCTTTGCACAATAAGTATCACAAAAAAGAAAAGTTTCCTTGCTAATATTTAACAAAACAAATTCAGAACAATAAAATCAACATTAAAGATGCTTTTATATTCTTGAAACTCTCTTACCGATTCTGATACATATAAGTATACATAAATGAAAGAACTCAATTTGCCTATGTTATATTTTAGTCCTTTTTTAAGCCCTGAGGATGATTAATTTTTAGAATGACAAATTAAATCTCCATATTTGTTGTTATTGTTACGCTGTTCTCCCGTTCTATTAACTTTTTTATTTATTCTGGTAATTTAACCACTAAAGATTTATGAACTCTCTTTTTTATGTCGAAGCCAAATAAACCTAAATTCTTATATGTATATCATTTGTTATAATAATGTATATTTTTTTTGACAATGTCATTTTACGTCCTCCTGGTTATCCTTGAGAAAGGAAAAAAGAAATAAAAATACATAATGAATAAGGAGCAACAAAAAAAACTTTAATGATACATAAACAAAGCATTGCTTCAAAGAGTAAATATTTACATTCGAGGCAAAGTAAATTTCAGAAGTATATTATAACATTCATATAAAAATAGTATGATTACAATTATGTTTTAAACATAATAACAAAAAAAAATAGCAAATCTTTATACTAGGTAATTAAATACGTATCGTATATAGTTATAATTTTGTTTTTTTTTTAAATATTCTGTAGATCGCAGATTATTTTTATCTTTAACATGGTTTGATTTTGGGAAATCAGAAAGTAGTTTTCATTTATTTATTTATTAATTGCAGAATCTGGTAAGATTTCCTAAAAATTGGCTTCTTTTGTCATAGTACTTATTATCTCCAAAAAATGGCCGATGATTTCTACTTAGTAATCAATTGAACAATAAATGTAATGTATGGTAATAAGTTCTTTAATAACCTTCATGAAATCAGCATGAGAGTAATCAGATTAATTATACACATCGCTGTCATCGCCTACCTTGGCGTGCAAAAATACTTTAATTTTTCAACTTATGGTAATCCAGTTGGAAGGTACTTAATAAGTAATGCAGCACACACTTACGATTCTCTGTATTTTGTTATATTGAGGATGAGGGTTGCCAAATTAATACAGAACAGATGTATCAATTTCTTCAATTCAACGTCAATTTCTTTCCAAATTCCTACATACGTTAGTCATTTATTATGTTCAAAAAGGGGATAGCTATCATAGAGTATTGATAAACTAGTCGATACATCTCTCAAGCAACGACTATAGAAAAATTGAATTTACTCTGAATTGAGAATACCAAGTGATAGGGGTATACTCGGTTAATAATAAGGGTATTTCCGGCCTAGATTTTTTCAGTACCTACAACTTCTTTGTATTTTTAATCGTATCTAAAATAATACGTTTAAATTTTTTAAAACTCTTTTCAATTTACAAGTTTTCAGAAATAATCGAGCCTGAATTAGGCATATAAATCATTCAGAATTTATTAATCTCATTAATAGTTTTCTTAACTTATGTCATCTGATTTTAATACTTAAAAAACAATTCTTGAAATGTTATAAATGTTATAAAAGTTTTTAAGAGTATTAAAACATTTCAAACATACTTCTTTCTAATTATGCTATTGATAAATAAACACATATACAGTTACCTATATATATGTGCATATATATTTTGCATGTTTTACAAAAATCCTTTGGACAATCATATCCCCTGTTAAAAGTTGATTAACTTTCTTTGACATTATTAATTTTTGTTCATACGTTACCCAAAACTTTCACTAACCTTCTTGCTCCCAATAGATTCAACTTCTTTGTAAATATTTATTTTTATATAAAAAATGAAAAATTTGAATGTGTGTGTCGTAAGTAAAATTGGTTTATTTATTATTCAAGATAAAAAACGACTTTACATAAAATTAATGTCTTGCCATTACATAAAAATATATATCAAAACATTTTTTATTGAAATGATCCTTAAGGTCTTTTGTGATTATTTTCTTATTTAAATTTCTCATATTAGGGTCAAATTCTTGTTGTCTATATCTCAAGACATGCTCCTATAATATAAAAAGAAAACCCAAAAAATAAATTGAGAAAATTTAAATAAAATAATAACAAACAGAATTAATATATAAAAATATAACAAATACACACATTAATTTATAGATAATCCAAAATATTCATGAATAATTGTATTGTTTAAATTGATGAGAAATATCTAAAATATACTATGTATGTACGCCCTTATCTTCACAAATAAATGATACAAGTTCAAACACATCAAACAAAAGTAGAAATCTAAGACTTTATTATTTATTTATTTAATTCCATTTAGATTTTTTATATAAATGGTAAATATTATTATGAAAATTATTACTACATTTATAGTTAATTGAATTTGTGTCCTTCTTTATGTTATATAAACTATATGTAGTAATTAATTGCGTGGCTGTTATTTTGTTTACAGAATTAATTATTACATAATGTACATAAAATAAAAATGCCAACAGAGCTAATGTGTATTAGTTGCTTCGTTATAGGCTTTATTTGTGACGTTACTGGATACAAATATTTAGATTAAAAAAAAAAAAAAGACCCAAGCGGTATAGAAATTTTATTTTACGAAAATAACAAAAAATTTAATGAATTAATTTTAAAATTCATTAATTTTTAAAATTAAAAAAAAAAATTAACTGCATGTTAAGATATGAGGTATATTAATAGTACCACTATGCAGCTTCTTACAAGACTTAAACCGCATTATACTATCTTCTCATACAATTATTAATAAATATCTGAGTTGTAAAGAATGAAGCACTAGATTCTGATCTCTCAACTTTATAAATTTAGTAGCAAACTGATAATGTATATCATAAGTATATTGCAATAAATAAATAAATAAATAAAAAAAAAACCGCATTATATTTTAAGTAATTTTAATTTTTTATGGTTGGTTAAAAAATATCCCACATTCGATATCAGGGTATCAAAAAAGTGGGATATTTTCAACCCTTAATTCTCCAAAGGGTTAAACTATTGGTCGTGTTTTTTTACTTTCAGATCAAGATCAATGTTGCGATTTGTATATGTAAAAATAAAATAACTAAGCAAAATAATTGCCAACCAGACAGATAAATGGGTAAGAAAACTTTAACATAAAGTTTTTAATTTAAAAACAAGTGGTAAAATAAATAGAATATAATAAATATATTATATAATAAAGAATATAATAAATATATTATATTATCCACTTACAATCTTCTTTCTTAAGGATTATTTTTATTAAAATTATTTATGTTAAACAATAACAAAATAATCTGTTAGGATTTAGTTATATTACTTAAACATTATTACTTAAGCTAAATTATGATTATTTTAAAGAAACAACAGATACATTTCAGTTTTCACGTAAATCAATTTAAAAATCCTGCTAATCAATATTCATGGATATTATAATGCTAAAAAACTGTAATATGAATATGGGTTTCATCAATGACATATTATTATTTAATTAAGAATAGAACGGTCCTACTCTACAAGCACAACAGTGAAAAAATTTAAGGATTATTTTGTTAAGCTTTGAATCTTAACAAGGTAAATTATTTTAGCAATTTTTTTTATTTTTAGTTTGATTAAATATAAATTTATAAAGCAAAGTAGTGAAGTTATACTGATTATGATCTAAGTTAATTGCCCAATGTGGCCCTTGGCCTACCTCATATAGGTTTTCCCAACATTGTATTACAATTAGGGACTAATGGATTTCGAATCATACATTCCTCTGAAGCGGAAAAACTATTTATTGAAACATAAAAAAGTGACTGCAGGCAAAATATATTTAAAAAATTCAAATAAAAATGTAAGAAATTTAATTTATTGTTATGTTATTAAAAATTAGTAGGAACAAACGAATTAGTAATAGATGGAAGGAGCTATCTTCTATCTAACACATTGAAAAATTAATATTTCTCAAAAAGTATTTGTGAAGAAAAAAGTAGTTCTCTTTCTTTAGGTCGCCACAATGTTAAAGTAAAGTGTTAGTAAAAATTATTAATAGCTGATTATAATTAGCTGAAATTATATCAGCTGATAATTTGTATGCCAGGGGCAGATTTTTTTTTGATTTATTATTTGTTGAGATTAAAAAAGGTAAGGTATAAAAAATATTAAATAG
Source organism: Empis stercorea (assembly GCA_949752835.1). Lineage (NCBI taxonomy): Eukaryota > Metazoa > Arthropoda > Insecta > Diptera > Empididae > Empis > Empis stercorea. The sequence goes on from OX457087.1 coordinate 40,357,212, forward strand.
GTAAAAAATATTGTTATTCATCGTTGTAATAATTGTAATATTAAGGAAGAATAAATATTTTTAAATTTTGCTAGTATTTTAATAGTTTTTATATTGTTCAGGTAAAAAATATATTTTTAATTCGGCATAATCTAAATAACAATATTAACTTTCCACTAAATAACAATATTCACCGAACAATACTCACTATTTTTTCCCTCTCATTTTTTTCCATAATTGCATAAATTTAGAGCAAGTCCGGATTAGAAGAAAAACCTTGTCCGTTCTTTTTAGCCGTTTATAAATTTTGACACTGTGGCTACCTAAAAAAACGAGACAACTATACCCGGACAGGTTTCAATTATTTTACTTTATTTTATGCTCCATCCATATATATTTCTATATCGTTGGTAGGAACTGTATAAAAATGTTAAAGTACTGTTGTATGGTTTTTAAAAACTATTTATTTTTTGGCCACCAAATAGCCTTTTTAAATATATTTTTTTTATATGCAGTTTCTTCGTTTTAATTTTTATTAAGTTTTCGCGCTATGCTATAACTCTTTTTTCTTCAGGCCCTGATTAAAGTTTAGACTCAAAATAATCTTTCTTTTTTCATCCATGTTGATAAATTTTAGGAAAGAACCAAAAATATTTCTTACAGCCAACTTGCGTTTGACTATATTACCGTCTCGCTGTAAGTGTTTTCCATTCATAAACACAGAAAGTCACAGAAAGTCTGACTTTTATGAAGTTGCCTGTCACAGAAAGGCTGACTTTTATGAAGTTTGATTGGCACAGAAAGTCTGACTTTTATGAACTGTTATAACCTCATATAAATTAAAAACGGGAAAATTTAAGTTAAAATTATCAAACTATGAACAAATGCGTAATCTCGGAAAGTAAATACACAGACAGCAGTCAAAAATGACTTTGGATGTAACACGAGAGAATTTTGCAGGAGAGTCAAAAAAACACCAGTTTGCAAAGTTTTTGAATGGAATGTATTGTTTAAACTTGTACAAGTACATAATGTATGTTTATTTTTTAACATTCAGTTTAACACAAAAAATTTTATTAACATAAAAAATTTTTAAACATAAAATTATAATTACATTATCATAAAATATTATCATTGCACTGATTAATCTTGTCTGAGCTTTAATAATTTCACGTAAAACATAAAACGTACAATTTTAGCAGAATTGAATTTTTTGAATTTGAATTTTTCATCAAAGCATTCACTATTAATTATTATAATTTAATGCTAATTTTATGTTAATTTTGTGAATTTCGTTTCATATTAATTAGCATTATAGTGTAGTGTCCAATCCTGAAATTACTCATTATTTCCACTAAAAAACGAAATTATTTAAATTTTAAATTGTGTGTTTGCTTAACTCGAATTTCAACAAAAAAAAACTTAACCATAAAATACCCAACATAAGTTTTTAGTCAAATATAAAAATTAAAGTTTGTTTCCCATATATCCATATAAGTAGATTTAAATTGTGGTAATGTAAAATTTAATTAAAATATATATTTTTCTCTGGTTAATTTTAATTACACAAAAATAAATAATAAAAATATGATATGTATCTAAATATTTATTATACATTTATGTTGATTACGTACTTTTTCTTTTATACTATTTAAATTATTATAAAATATTTGATCATACATACATAAATGTATTTAAATTAATTTTTAGTAAATATTTAATTTATATAATGAAAATATTCTTTTTTGTTTCAATAAAAAATCTTTCCTCATTTTAAAATCCCTAATTAAAACTAAATTAGAAAGTATAGGAATATTATATATTTGTTGTGATTTTAAAATTGAATTATGTTTTATTTGAACGCTGAATTAGTGCAATTAAATTAATTTTAGATTTAAATAATGAGTTACTTATAGATTTTATGATTATTTAAAATATTTATTATTCTGTCAGAAACTTTCTTACCTTGGTAAAGTCTTTTATAAATAAAAATTTACTGCTAAAAATTTTGATGTTATACTTCAAAGATCAAGTTTTTAATTAGAAATTGGTGAAAAATTTCGTAAAAATTATACTTACATAATAAACTAAAATAACATTGATAATTAATTCAAGCTTAGAATAGAAGTTTAAACGAGTGAATTGAAACTTAGAAGTTTAAATGAATTGTTTGAAATATTTTTTTTCAGAAAGAGAATATTTAACATAACCTTAAAGCAAAATAATAGTCTAAAAACAATAAACACCCTTAAGTGATTCAGAAAACTATAAATTCTCAAAAAAATCCTTATATACTTAATTTATTACAATTTTTTCCGTTGTTAAAATCTATGAACCATAATTTTTCTTTAATTTTTGTCTATTAATATTATACAACAATCAACATTTTTAATATAGCCTTAAGAAGCACAAAAATCCTTTTTTTGTTTTCAAATTTTTTTTTCAATGTGAAAAACCCGAAAAAAAAATAACAAAAATTACATAAAAGCCTTTAAGAAAGGAATTGTTTTGTATACATCAGGAAAACCTAAAAAAATATACATATACATATTTAATTTTCCTTTTTCGTACTAAAAGAATAACCACGAAAGCACAATCTATAATTATTTTAGTACCTAAATCAATTAGTGTCAATTTTGTTCAAAATGAAAAAATATTATTGTTTTGGGTTATATACATATTTTCTTCTTTAGATAATTAATCAAAGGAAATGATTTGATTTTAACATAAAAAAGTGGAAACAAAAGAATATATTTTTCAGTAGACATCTTAATTTTTTAACTAATTAATTGAATCGTTACGTAATTAAAGCACAAAAAAAAATTGGCAGAAAAGTTTAAACAACACTTGAAAATTGTAAATTCTGGTTAGATAATTTTAAAATAAGTGTTTCTTTCACATTGGTTACGTTACGTGCTTGAGAAATACAAGAAAAGTGCATTTAATTATCATACGATATATGTTTAAAAGCTTAAATACGTGTCTAAGTATCTAAGATATAATTATAATTTATTAGAATTTTTTTATAACACATAACATTTATAGTTTAGTCTAAGATTTTTAACTACAATTGTTCGTTCAAGTTCACAGTTCTTAAATAAATTTAATTAGATATTTTAAAATTCCATAAATTTACTGTTAAAAATCTAGTTAAGTTCATCTACACGTGACGGCAAACAGTTCTGAATTCTCCATTCAAATATTTCGAAATATTTTACAATTAATTTTTATATTCGAGATTGAATGTGTTCATTTGTATATTAATCAATATTTTTTCCATGTTTTTTTTTTGTAATTCGATAAAAAATATTTAAATATTAAATGAAAACCTAAAAGTCAGAACTAACCGATTTGTTGTTTGCGAACCAAAATCATCCCAATTTTAGAAATTTTTGGTATAGATTTCCGTAGTAAGATGCTGAAAGCTAGAAAAATTGGAATTACAAGTATCATCCTGGATTATCGTATATAATCTTTGTTGTACAGTTGAATCATAATAATGAATCTATCTTGAGCAGTATAAAATATAATGAAGTATATAGGACACTTTTACATTCATTTAAAAAAAGGCACATTTTTACATTTTTGTTCCTTTGAATACTTAAATTTAAACCCGAGGTTAACATTGCTAATTGTAGACGAATTGCTGTTAAGCCTCTATGCCACTGCATTTAAAAGAAATTGAAAAATTGATAAAATACTAATGACAATGACTACTAATATACATTCTAAATGGCATGGCAATTAATGCACTTTTAATATATTATTCTTAATTCCTAATGATAATTAATATAACGAAAGAATAAAACGTATTTGTTTTTGACAATAACATGAAAAAGTTGACAAATCCTGTCTTCATTAATTTTAATAATCCTTATTTTTCATTGACTTATATATTATTTTCAACAATAATACATCGTGCTTAATATTTTTTGTGCAATAATAATTTTATCCCCTAATTTTTTACATGAATAAACCTTTATTAAATGTCCACAAAAAGAATTAATTTCCTCATCCTAGCACAACAACAACAAAAAGTAATTTCCAAATTAATTTTTATATTCGTTTAATAAATAATTTCATTTTAAAATATTGTCACTTCTGAAAAATATAATTTTTTTGAGTTACCAACGAAATTTTATATTTAAATTATATTAAATTATTTTTAAATTTAAACAAAAATGAAAGTAATACATATTTGAAAATGTAATATGTATGAAATCCTTGAATATCATCATTTGAATTATTATGACAACTTTTCATTTTATATATACATACATATATAAAATGTTACAAAGAAATATCCAATCTCCAATGATAAATATTTTGTTTGTCTGACTTTGGTGTTACCTTAACAGAGGGGATTAGATTTATTTTCAGTTATAAAATATGTTTAGTTAAAATTCTCAAATGTCCTTTTTTCACCCATTGTATGTACATAGCAGTAGCTCGTATCATTTGATAAATGTTATGTACTTAAATATGAACGTATAATACATAAAGAAGAATTACTACAACAAAAAAATGGTTTTATGTTTATGTTCATTAGGGAAATATAAAATTTATTTACTTTTTTATACTGTCATTTTTATTAGAATATCTTTATTTTTTTCTTTTGTAAAAAGGTGACAGTCAGTTGACAGTTAATTAATAATTTTTTTATTATCTGATATAGTATTTATTATTTGTTTATCGTGTGGGCGATTTATCAGCTGACAATATTTATTATAGTATATAATATGTTTAAGGATAATTTTCAGATTGAATTGTGATAAAATGTGTAGAACGTGTTTATGGGATCACAAAGTTCGAGGTGATTTAAATAAGAATTTAAATAAAGTATAATGAAAAAGGACTACTTACATTATCACAACAAATGATATTTACTATATTTAGTTTAAAATTACAATTTTCTTTAATTAGACGTAACTACTCGTTGATCTTACCATAGGGACGGCTACTACAGTCGAAAACTATATCATATTTACAACTACAACATATCGGCCTATCTAATGTTTTTAACGAACGATATCTGACTAGCTTAAGTTGACGTGATTGTTCACGGTAATTTTAGAAGATTATACCTAAATATAGTTGACCGTGTAGTAATGACATTCTAAATTTATTAATTTTTTTTTCTAATTATTTTATAACTAAACTGGCAATAGCTATAATTTTTATTCATTTCAACACAAAAAAAATGGTGTAGTATTCTTCTAAAAGTCCGCAATATCCCTAAAAATGTTAAAATAATGTCTTACCCCTTAAAAATTTCTTACAATCCCATAGAAAATAAAAATTGAGAAAAATTCTCGAAAATTTGATTACTTAAGGAAGAAGTTCGTGAGTTAATTTGTTGGTACGTAAATATATTCATTTTTTTTATTATTTTGATTATGGTTTTCATAATATAAAATTTTTATAAGAAAGGACATGCAAAAAAAGAGAACTTGAGGAAGAAATTGTAAAAGGTACCCAGTGAAAATAAAGAATTTTAAATGAAATTTGTTACTTTTTTTCATTATTGTTGTTGTCGTTATCCTGGAGTCTCAACAAAAAAGGATATTAAAAAGAAACCCTAGAAATCATAATATTTATCATTAGAATGTTGAAATATAAATTTTTTTTTGTTAAATACAAAATTATTCAGGATAGAGAATATAAAGCAAAGAAAAAAAAAGTGTTGTAAAAGAAATATTTAAAAATTTATCAAGTTGTGAATATTTCAATGAGAAGATCTTATCAGAGATTCAGGACAATAAAAAAACCATAGTTACGCATAAAAAATTATAAGAAAACGTGATATATGTATATATGTATTTAGATTTTTTTTTATTAAGCCGATTACTTTTTTATAATATATTTAGCTACTTATATCAAATATTAGTTTTAAAGTAATCTCAGAATAAGGTTATTTACGTATGAAATATTAAATAAAGATGTATATTTATAATAAGTCATAATCTGTGTTTTTACCATCGATTTTTTGATTTATCAAATTTGCAATTATTTTGTAACCATTTTGTAAAATATAATACAATAATAATTATTCCGTTCCGAAACTTACGATTATTAAAACAAAACAATGAGCAATTGTAGATTTATCTGCCATTTGCCGTGTTTATTATCCTTTTTAAATTTTTTTTACCAACTACTTCGTGCTTAGAATAAATTTGTTGATACCAAATATTTTCTTTAAAGTCATTTGGCTAATCCTATGAATCATTTGTTTTTCAATATACATATAAAATTAACTCCACACATCAAAAAGGAGAAAAAGGAAGGAATTTATTGCAATTGGATAGAAACTTGTTAAAGTACTATCTGTAGGAAATGATGAACGATTTTCAATTGAAATTATGTTTTATATTTTGGAAAATACCCAGTTTTAATTAACGTTCTCATATTCTAATTAAGCTCCAGTTTCACCCTACATGAACATTGAATATAATTTAAATTTTTATTATTATACATATTATATTTTATAAAATTATCGTACACAAAATTCTAAAATTTTGATAAATTTCATTATTTATTCCAAAAATTTTAATACCGTATATAGCTAATTATGAAATTCCTTAATAAAATAATTAACTTCTGTAATTTTTTAGACCATTTCAAATAAATTTTCGTAACAGCGGATGTTAAATATTATTATTAATTTGATAAAACGTTATAATAACCAATAAATTTTCGATATTTAATATTAAATGCCAACGTATAATAATTGATTTTTAATTAGTTTTATAAATTTAATAATAATTAAAAATTTATGTATACCTTAATATCCTTTCGTTTCTCTGTTCCATATTTTGTCTTAAATTTATTTTTAATTGTGAATTTCTTAGTAAAATTTGTTAATTAGATATTAGAAATATTTTCTATGCCAGATGTTCCGAAAAAATTATTATGTACCCAACAAAGAAAAGATAACGAAAAACAAAAACCAAAAAAAATAATTAGGGCCAATTTTTATTAAATTTCCAGTTAATAGGCAAAAAATATTATTTTAATATATTTTACTTATTCTGACTATTAGCCAAAAAATGATATTTTGGCTTTATCACAAAAATTATTGGTATATAATTCATTCATATTTAAATATATAAATTCTATAAAAAATGGTTTGAAAAATCAAAGAAAATTCGTTTCAATTATAATAAAGTCCAATACAAAAACGGAACAAAATACCTAATCGATATTTCAAAAATCATAATTAGATTAGAAGAAAAGGAAATTTGACAATCGTATTATGTAAGTTACATAAAAATAATAATTAAAATACGAGTTTATAAAATTTAAAATAAGTTTAGCTATGTAGTCATGTAAATTCAGTGACAGTCTGAAATATTCCAAAGTTAAATTTAGCCATAATTAAATATTAGAAAGTTATTTTCTAAATATTTGTCTTTATTTTCGAAAAATAGCTTTTTGAATTGTAAAAAATGAAAACTTGCGCAAATTTAATAGTTCTTAAAATTAAGTTTGTCATCCAATTTAGTCATCCAATCAATTTAGTTTTTACTGTACAGGCAAAATTGATCGGATGATTAAATTGGATGACAAACTTAATTTTAAGAACTATTAAATTTGCGCAAGTTTTCATTTCTATTTTTCACGGTAGAATTTTATACATGCAATTTCGCTACGCTCGACCTTCCGTATGCGCCTTAAAAAATAAAATTTTACCTAGGGCATATTAATATTTTAATTTTGCAAAACAAAACGTATTTTATAGTATACTCTAACTTCCATGCCAATTCTTAAAGTTTGCGAACAGTTATTTGACAGGGTTTACTAATACATTTTTATTGTATATATAAACATGTACATTTTACGGGAACGGCAACAAAGAAATTAGCATTTTATTTTTAGTTTTGTTTTCTTTAGAATACATGGCGTTTCATATTTACCTTATAATAAGTTAAAATTAGTTAAATATATTTTATGGTTAAATTAAGTTATTTAGTCTGTAAGCTTTTTATTATATTTAATACTTATAAGGTTTTTTTTCAAACATATTTTCCTTAATTAACATATATTTTTTCTTTTCATTAAGCAATTTTTAAAATAAATTTATACAATTATAGTTGAAAAATTTATTTGTAACTTAAAATTGAACACTAAAGAAAAAATATAAATAAAAAAAGTTTTTTAAAAATACTTTCCCTTAAAGAAATATTCAACTAAAAAGTAATAAACAAGCAAATAATACCACATCAATGTACTTTCCCGTTGAATTTGAGCAACTGTCAACAATAGTAAGGGAAAGTAGACCTTATCAGAATTAATGCCATTTACAAAGAGGTCTACCTTTCCCTTACTATTGTTGACAGTTGCTCAAATTCAACGGGAAAGTACATTGATGTGGTATTATTTGCTTGTTTATTACTTTTTAGTTGAATATTTCTTTAAGGGAAAGTATTTTTAAAAAACTTTTTTTATTTATATTTTTTATTTTACACTTTTTAGTCGGTCAAATATTTATTCATTTAACCGACTAAAAATATTTAAATACTTTGACAACTTGGGAATGATTTGTTTGAGCTCCTCATGGCCCACGATTTGGAATTCCACATGTGGCTGATGTTTTTTGTATAATCGGCTCCACATGAGCCAGGGTACTGCTCGGACTACGCTTCAAGACCTTTTATTTGATGCCCCACCTGATTTTTTTATGATGGGGCCCCACATGACACAGGTTTTGGGCCCTAAAATGAATTATGAAGCTCCACGGACTGCGCAACGAGATGTATTTTTCAATACCTTTTATTTGATACCTCTAATGTCTTTTTGCATTATGGGCTCCACAAGACCCAGACTACCTCTCGGAACAGATTTTGGGCCCACTTGACCCACGCACTACGAAACGAGATGTACTCTGCACGACCTTTCATTTGATACCCTACACGATATTTTTATGATTTAAGGCCTTGTTGACCCACATGACCCCCTTTTGGAACCTCGTGTAACCCAGAGTGCCTTTACGGACTACGCTCATTTAAATATACTCTTCAAGACCTTTCATTTAATACCCCACATGATTTTTGTATAATGAGCCCACATGACCCAGATTTGGGCCCCCGTATAATGGAATGTGCCCCACGGACTACCCTCATCGAGATGTACTCTTCCAGACCTTTCATTTGATTCCGCACATGATTTTTTGTATGATGGGGCCCCACATTGCCCCCGTTTTGGGCCCGAGATGACTCACGACGCCCTCCGGGTTACTACCCATTGAGATGTACTGTTGAAGACCTTTCATTTGATACCCCACATGGTTTTTGTAAGATGGGGCCCAACATTGCCCCCGTTTTAGCCCTACATGACACACGGCGCCCCAAGAAATACACCACATTGAGATGTACACTGAAATGTACACATACAAACTTTTTTTGTAATATGGGGTCCAACATGGCCCCCGGCATGACCCTCGTCGGCCCCCGACTACCCCCATTGAGATGTACTCTTCAAGACCTTTCATTTGATACCCCACATGATTTTTTTTATTATAGAGCCCAACATTGCCCCCGTTTTGGGACCGACGTGACCCACGGCGCCCCCCGGACTACCGTTCAATGAAATGTACTCGTCAAGACCTTTCATTTGATACCCCACATGATTTTTTGTATTATGGAGCCCAACATTGCCCCCGTTTTGGGCCCGACATGACCCACGGCGCCCCCGGACTACCGCTCAATGAGATGTACTCGTCACGACCTTTCATTTGATATCCCACATGTTTCTTTGTATTATGGACCCCACATTGCCCCCGTTCTGGGCTTGACATGACCCACGGCGCCCACCGGACTACCGCTCAATGAGATGTACTTGTCAAGACCTTTCATTTGATACCCCACATGATTTTTTGTATTATGGAGCCCCACATTGCCCCGATTTGCGCCCGACATGACCCACGGCGCCCCCCGGACTACCGTTCAATGAAATGTACTCGTCAAGACCTTTCATTTGATACCCCACATGATTTTTTGTATTATGGAGCCCAACATTGCCCCCGTTTTGGGCCCGACATGACCCACGGCGCCCCCCGGACCATCGTCCAATGAGATGTACTCGACAAGACCTTTCATTTGATATCCCACATGGTTTTTTTGGTACATTCAAAAATTAAACGGCCCTCCGCGCCCCCGTCCCAATAATCTGTTGACCGTTACTCAAGCTCCACAGAAAAGTATCTTGATGCGGTATTATTTTGCTTGTTTATTACTTTTTAGTTGAATATTACTTTAAGGGAAAGTATTTTTAAAAAGCCATTTTTTATTTATATTTTTTATTTCTGAGATCATCTTTACAAGGGTAAGAAATGCGATATTTTAATCTTAAATTTGTAAATGCACATAAAATATTTAATGACATTGTCACAAACCACAAATTTAATCCTAACTAAACCTAACTAGAATTTTATAAATTCGCAAAAATCAATTAATTATATACTAATTTAAAATTTACTAACTTATTTTCTAATTTTATTTCATATTTTTAAAATTATATCTTAAATACATTAAATACTATAAGCCTACAGAAAAACATTTGTATAATTATTATAGAAAATAAACCATAGCAAATATAGAGTTGGAATTATTTTTAAAACCTTCTTACATTATAATATTTTTGGATCAAATTCATTACTCATATGGGTATAACTAAAAAATATCTATAACTACCAAAAAATAAAATAGAAACGATTCTATACATTTGGCCCAAAACGAACAAAAAAAGAAAACACAATTACAATTTTTATTATAATTTATTTCTAGAATTTCAAACCGACATAATGGTGGTTCTTGCAATAAAAACATTAGATAAAAACCCATTAAATTAATTAAATATCTCTTTTTCCAATAGTTACAATATTAATTTTTATTTTGGTTTGCATATTACTGCCAAAAGTACCAATAAATATTTTAGAAATTACAATTCTCAAAACGATCGTTTTGCGGAGACAAATTTCAAAATTACTTTGTTATATTATGTATACGAGAAAATATATTAAATATTAAAAGATAAATTAAATTTTATGTTAACTAAATTCGGAGTTAGCCTCAATAACATAAATAAATAAATTGCATTATTGTTGAAAATCTAAAATTCTGGTAACTACATATATTGGATAGGCAAAATAGCTATCCCTTATTTATTTTTTGTAAGATTAGATTAACAAAACTAAATATGAAATCATCGAACTAAAAATAATATTTTATGCGTTATTTTAATGGTACAAAATTGTGAAAAATATTTCCGAAAATTAAATTAAATGGAAGTAGATTAAATTGAAATAATTTAGTTAAATTTTTGCATTTTATTTCGAACACATTATTTAATAATTCTCTATATAATTATGTAAGTTTTATATAGGTGTAAAAAATGGTTCAAATTTAATATAATTTTTTTCAGATAATCAGATAATATTTGTTATACAACAAATATTCGAAATAGTCATAAAATATTTCGAATATTTGTTGTATAAAATACATATAATTTTTTTCTTGGTTTTAAGTCTTTAAAAATTATTAAAAAAAAGTTATTAAAATGTTATATTAAAGCTCATCATTTGAACATTTTTAGCATAATATAAAAATCATTTTACTTTTTAGGTTTTTTGTAATATATTTTAGTGTTTCACAATAAATATAGCAAAAATCAAATTGTATTCTAGTGAAAATATTTACTGAATTACATTATGTTATTTACTGACACTAGCTTCTTTCTGACTAATATGGTCATGGATAAAGTTACTCAAAATTCATTGGCAACATTATTATAACTAGAAGTATATGTAAGTATTATATAAGTAAATGTTAGATATTGTAGTATTGTTCAAAGGCTTAAAAATAAGGAAGATCGTAAAAATGTAGCGAAGCATATTAGTTATTAGTTCCTATTATCAGGAAATGTAAAAGTCCATGTTATCTACACAAATCAAATTACAAATTAAACATATGTATTGATGTTAACTGTACAATAAATTTATAGAGAATATAATTAATCTACAGTACTACAGTACATATAAGATCTTAATCAGATTTACAAAGAACTATTTGTTTTTCGTGTATAACTTAAATTAAAACTAAAATTAGTTTAAACAAAAGATTTTGCTAATTGATCTTAACATAATTTGTAAAAACTAAGAGATGCAGTGGTTAGATCTCGTGTCTTTCAACTCTGGTAGTTTTCCGGTTCGACTTCAGTAAGAATCATAAGTTTTTTAATCTGGTAATCGAATATTCTCTTAGCTACAATTCGTCTGTAAGATATATGTAGTTAATGACATAGCAGTGTTGGTTTTCCGAGCATATTGGCTCTAAAATAAATATTTAAAAATATAAAATTTCTCCAATGATAATGGGATTCATTCCCTTGCCATGTAACCTAAACAGCTTCAATCATTTTAACAATAATTTCCCTTCTTTAGGTGGAAGGATAGATTCTTATCGTAAAAAATACGGGGAAAATCGGTATTTGTGTTCAAATTTTAACAACCTTGACACAATTTTAGTTTGAATCTTTGAATCATGACTTTACTATTACATTCCTAACTATATACATAGTTTTCTCTAAACTAAACTAAACTTTAAGTTAGCACAAAGGTCCTTTAATATTTGACCTAAAAAAACTATAAAAAAACTTAGCAATTGGTATCATTGAGAAATTCCGTTTTTGTGTCGTGCAAAATTCAATAATAATAATAAAAATGCTTGTTAATTTTTTTCTAATAATTTGTTATCAAAATTCAATATACTTTCCACTCACCATCCTCTTAAGAAAATCGTATGAGAAACAACCTGTACGATAAAATGTCCTTAAGAATTTCTTTCATTTTAACAATAAAAATATTTTGTATATTATATAATATTTTCAATGAACGAAAAAAATATGGCATTATCCGCACAAGAACAATTTGTCGAAAAAGAAGAAAAGTCATGAAAAAATTTTTAAAGTAGAAAAAAGTAAAAAAAAAAACAAGGAAACTTATTTCATCCTTGAACAAAATTTTTTTTTACTGTCGAAGAAAATACGAAAAGAATTTTCTCACCTCAGATGACAAATTCTGATTATAATGTGAGTCATTGCTTTATTTCATTGTTATATATAAATTTAAGGATTTCTGTCACCTTCACTTTTTTTTTTATCCTTTCTTTTTCTCCATTTCCTTTAAAAAGCAGATCATTGTGTATATTTTTAGATATGCGAATAATAATAAAAAATTCTTCCTTGGTTTTTATTATACGTTATGTATTTATCGAACTGAATAAATATTCGATGATGTAGTAAAAAATGTCCTTAAGATATTTATTGATAATGGTCATAAAAATATATTTTGAATATTTAAAAAAAAATTACGACTAGATATCCTTCTGAAAATTAATTTATTATACTGAGAGGTGAAAAGGACATTTATAGCAAAATAATTTATTACTATACTTATCATTGAAATAACGACATTATAATCCGAAATCGTTAAAAGATAATTTAAAATCGTTAAAAATTTCGTACTCTTACCTATACACAGATGTGAAAGTATTTATATTATTTATAGCTTGCGGTATTATTTTTGGACAAAGCATTAAGTAAATATAAAGTAAATAAAAATGAAGAAATTACTTAAAGAGGCTCTAAAAAATTTAAATACTGCATTTTTAATGATCATGAACGTTTTCATTTCATTTTCTATCAGTTAGGGGTAAAATGTTTGAAACTGTACGAGAATAATAAGAGAAGTCGTTTCTGACCCATTAAAATGAAGTAAATAATTAATTTTTCCTTGTGATAGCTCTCCCTCGTTTTTATTATATAAGTTTATCTCATACAAAATAATGCTGATCTACTTCTAGATCTAGATGCTAGATCCCTTAATCTTCCTTTACCCTACTCTCTTAATTTACTACCATACGATAGTGAACCTCAATAAAATATGAATAGTATAAATCTCCCTTGTAATGGTTCTTAATTTTCACTTTGAAGTAAAATTTATTGATTTTATATTGGAGTATATACACTGAAAGAAATATTATAATTAAACTTTATGGATACGTATAAACAATGCCTAATTTTCCAGGTTGACATTAAAATAGAAGCATTAACAAGATCCAAAATAGTTGGAAAGTTCATAGTGATTAGTGATAATGAGAAATTTATTGAATTTTCAAGCATAAAACATAATTTTATCGAGGTCAAGAATATTTTTTTATAGTGTGTAAAATAATTTTTCAAAAATATTTCGGAATACCGAGATTCTCTAAAGTTTTTCCAAATTCAATTTACTATAACATAAATTGAGTTTTTTAGTACAGTTTGTCGATATTTATATTTTTGTATCTATGTATTTAAGTAACATTGCAATTTTATACTGGTATGGTATTCATTAGTGATAAGAAATTCCAATATTTTTATTCCTTTTAAAAATGCAGAATATTAATTGTCGGAATATTAAAAGTGTGTTAAAATTTTAGTTTTCTTGGTATTTGAATTTTAAAATGTATATACGTAAGTAACTAATATACATACATATATATTAATAATTACGTTTTTTTTATGAAAGAAAGGAAATATTTTAAAGTCCCGAAAATCTGTAAAATTAGAGAATTTGATTCGAAAGAATTCAAATTCAGGATGTACGGCGTATAGCGTCTGTCAAAATCGTTTCATGCACATACATTTTGTATGAGAGCTCCCGAAATACGCGACGTATGAACGCCGACAATTCGAATTTCCAATTTTTACGGGCGTATAAATTTTTTTTTGAAATTTAACAAAAAAAAAATAAAAAAATTTTAATGTATAAATGAGAGGTCTAAATTAATCGTTTTTCATTAATGTTAAGAGTTTATTTGCAATAATTATTTTAAAAACGAAAATTGAATAAGTGTATAGATTTTATATTATATCAATTAATAATTAATACAATATAAAAAATGTTTAAAACATTTTCAAAAAATGATTAATTCACTTTGAAAAACGACTAACGTATGCATAAAAATGAGATTTATCTCAGAGTCTGAGCTATTGGGTCGTATGCATAAAAATACTGCATTTTTAATGATCATGAACGTATGATTATTAAAGTATCTCAAATCTCAAAATTTTGAGATTTATCTCCGTTCCGTATGCATAAAAGTTGAGATGTAGTTCAGAGTTTGAGATGGAACTCAGTCAATGAGACAAGCCACATTTTTAAAATATTCCTTAGATGCAGCTCGAAATGGTATTCATAAAAACGAGATTATTCTCAACTGACCGAGATTAATCTAAAAAATTATTACGACATATATTTTTTTACTTAACAGTTCGATCTCCCTTATCTAAATTGAATTAAAGTAATTTTCAACTAATTCTTTGGATCTAGTTTCTTTAAAAAATTGAAAGCAATACATAAAAATGTCGGATTTAGTGCAAACCCGTTCTAAAAAAAGTTATCAAAATTCGAATATAAAAGGGCTATATCGGTTTGAAGAAATAAATATTAACGGATAGCTAATCATTTTATTGAGGCAAGAAACTAGAGGAAGTGCATTAAATATAATAGAAAAAAATTTAAATTTTTTTGAGATTTGCTGGTGACTTTGAATTTGAAATTGGGATTGCAGAAGATCCAAAATTTAACCATTCAACAGTTTCAAGAACTATTTGTAAAGGTGGATAACATTTCCTAATTCTGAACAAATTGGTAGCATAAAAAAAATTATACTACTATTTGTACTTGCATCGCTTTCCATTTCGACACAGAACTACTGATTTTTTTGACAATTAAATTAGAAAACAATAAAAAAACATATTTCTTTATTCTAGAGGATAATAAACATATTTCTTTATTCTAGAGGAGCTATTAGGGCTCTGTATGTATTTACAAACCTTTATATTTTTATTTTTAAAATTATAAAAAATGCTGCGCAGCCGAACCACAGATCAGTAGTTTTATAATTATGGGCTTTTTTTAAATTATCTACTGTAAATGCAAATTTTGAGTATATGTTACACGCTCTAGTGAGAAAAATTAAAATTATAATACCTGTGATTTTATACTACTACTTACTACCTTTATTATGAGACATTAAACCTAATTTGGGGTTTATTGACTATTGGAAATCGCATTTTAAAAATTAACATTTTATATATTTTATCATTCAGCGCCTCTATCGTATAAATTTGAAATACGGTTACTGACATCGTGTTCTACTTTTAATTACCTTTCCAACGAGTAGTCACACCTTATTTTGGGGCCACATTTGCAATATAAAATTACATTTTTATTCGGAAAAAGATGTTTTGGCGAAATACGAATAGCGCCGCCTACCGGCCGAAATCGGTCTATTATAAACTTGTGTGTACAGTACCTATGTGAAATAACTGCTTTTTATTGTTTACATCGGACAGACAGACGGACGGCGACGGACAGAAAATCGTTAACATAAGGGTTTTTTTTTTAAAAAGCCCTAAAAATCAAAAATTAAAAATCTAAAATTATAATCTTTGTCCTATGGAATGGTTTTATTTTATAAAAATATAAAAGCGACAAATTATATATTAATGTTTAAACTAAATTACTCCTTTTCTATTGTAATGTGAACGTGATAATTTATTTTATTTTTCACGGCTCCCAAAAATAAAATTATTTCTATTCCTTTAATAAAAACAGAAGATATAAAATATTTTTTTGACAATTTTACTTACCTTAAATGCTTAAATTTTATTTAGATCTAAATTCAATTCCAAAATGCGAAAAATATTTATTCTGTAAGATTTTTATTTGCTAATATTTTTATAAATTCTTAAAGACGACTTTAAAATTAACAATCTGTAAGGAAATAAAAAACAAAATATTTTTTTATTAAAAATAAAATTTATGATTATTGTTGTATTTTGTATAATTTAAATATTTTATTTGGTACTTTTTTGATCACATAAATTTTATTATACACAAAAAATGTAACAACAAAAATTAAAATGCAAAATTTTTTAAGTCAACGAGTTAAAATTATATTAATAAAAATTTATTTTTCACAAAATATAGAGTAAATATTTCAAATAATGTTTCAAATATTATTCTTTAAAAATAAACGACATTCATTTAAAAATAATTTACAATTTTGTAACAATTTCAAATAAATTAAATATAATAATTAATACGAAAGGCATATTTGGTTTGATTTTTCATATCGATCAAATATCCTTTTATTAAAATGTAAAATGTGAGAATCAGCCGCATATTTGTCCATTATTCGGCGAAAACATATCGAAAAATACTAATTTATAGCCTTATTCACAAACCGACTTGTTATCTTGTTAAGCTCTTAAATTGTTATTTAACAAGCAAAATCGAAAATAGCTATTCACAAATTGTTAACAAAATTGTTAAGAAAATGACAATTCCTTCAGTATAAACTGTCATTGTTATTTAACAAGTTGGTATATTATAAAAATTCACAATATCGAAATTTTGTATGAAAAAATTCACAAGATGGATAAAAATTCACCACTGCTCGTTAAAATTGCTATTCAGAAATTGTTATGATAATAATTGTTAAGTCGTTAAATTTCTATTTTGACACTTGGTATTTAACAACCAGCTTTTAGTAGTTGTTATTTAACAATTCCATATAAAAGGGATTTATTTTAAAAAAAATTTAATAAAAAGTTGTTTGAAAAAAATTTAAGCTTATTTTTATTTAAATTTTTTAGATGATTCTAGGTAGCAATTATGAAAATGAAAAGTACGAAAAATAGATAAACATGTATTTTCATTTCTAGCATAAATTATATATATATATATAATATATATATATTATATTATATTATTTGAATTGAAAGATTTATTTTTTATGTATTTTTATTGAAAACTTTTTTATTAAAAACATATATTTATATATATATATAAAATATATATATATATATATATATATATATATATTGTATACATATATATTGTATGTAAAACTACTATTTACCGCCAGTTTCTAAAAAAATACATAAAATTTTCAAATAACAAAATAAATTTTTCAATTCAAATAAAAAAAAATCACAAAATTTCTGTTTTAGAAACCGGTTTTTTAGAAAATTTATTCAAAATTTGACGATTTTTCATTCACATTTTAACAAGCAAAATTCACCTCATAAACAAGCAAAATTCACCTAACAAGTTCATATTCACCATTTTTGTGAATAGGATTTTTACGCTTGCTTGTTATGGCTCTTGTTATTAATTTTTAACAAGTGTCAAATCAGTTGTTAAGCTGTTAATTTGTGAATAGGTCTATTAGCTACAATTCGTCATTGGGTTGAAATTAATGACATAGTTCTAGGCTTTGCGAACTCGGCTCTAAAATCGAAGTTAAATACAAAAAATATACCAATCCCAAATATGGCATTAAAAACCTTCCCTTCCTTTCCATGTAACCTACTTAAACAGTTTTCAAACAGCCACTAAAGACTTTTTTTAATAGGGCCCAAACATCTCCTATGTTTGGGGCCTATTAAAAAAAAAAAACTAGTACCTACCTAAATTTCTTAACACCTTTTTTTAATTTTAATTTTAATAGTGCTTTATTATTCTTCAATAGATTTCGTTAACAATTATGACTTAAAGCTAGTAAATATGATTTATATGAGTGTAATGTTTACTGATGCTTTTACAGAATACTTTAAACAATTTTGTAAAAAAAAGTTTTTATTTTTCAAATTTTTTTGTTATTTTACTTTCTATTTAGCATTTCCATTATAATATTATTTATTGAATTCTTAACGTTATTAGTAATATTTGGATCTCCTTCTTTAATTAGTTGATATGTATCTGCATAATAATTTCCTAGTGGCATTATGTTGTGAACATTTCTTGTAATAATTATATTATTACTATTATCTTTTCCAGCATCATTTATCTCTATGTCATTTAATATTTTAGTGTCATTCTCATTCATATATAGATCAGTAATCATAATCAGTATTGATTTACTTCTTTTTTAACGATCTCCTCAATAAATTTTTGTGTATTTTTTATAAGTAATTTAACTCTGTTAATTTGAAGATTGTTGATATTATTGAGAGTAGTTTTTCTCATATATTTCAGATTTGGTATAAAGGTTGTTTTTTTGTTTCATAAGTTTGTTTATGATTGGGTTTCGATATTTATTGAAAATGTTATTTCTTTTTTTTGGCTTTGGTGTTGATTCCTTTATTGTTTTAATTATTGTTTCATTTAATATCTCTATATAATTTAAAATTTCTCCATTATTAATATTTTGTTTTTCAGGTACAAGTTCTGTTATACCCTGTGCAATTTCAAGGTCATAATTTTGTTATAATTATTTATAAAAATTTTCCCAGTTTAATTTATTAATTGCACTTCATGAGTTTCTATATTAAAATTTTGTTTAGCTTGTAAGTTTACTATAATTTGTATTGCTTTTAAGCTTTTCTGTAAATATGTCTAATTCAACATTTACTCTAATATCAATAATAGCTAAATCTAAGAATGATCCTGAACGGGGATATGTAGGTTCGTTTGTAGCATTTACATTAATTTGTATGCTGTATCATGTTTATCAATCCATATATTTAAAAAATTACTGCTCGTATTGTTTATTTATTACCCCAATTTTTATGTTTTGCATT
This sequence comes from Empis stercorea, assembly GCA_949752835.1. Lineage (NCBI taxonomy): Eukaryota > Metazoa > Arthropoda > Insecta > Diptera > Empididae > Empis > Empis stercorea. Next base: position 40,376,820 of record OX457087.1, read on the forward strand.
TAGATTACCGCTTATTATATAATAATCACTTTCTTTTTCTAGTTACAAGACATTGAATAATTTGTCATATTCTTTTTTAAATTTTAGCCCACCCTGCCCAATATGACGAGCCGCCGCTGATTTTTATTTGGATAATATGTTGAGTCTAAACCTTTTAATATTAAACTTTTTATTTTTTCAACTTTTGGTGTAAAAGTGAAGTATTCATATTTTGAAAAAATCATCAATTCTTTTATTTTTTTATAAATATTTAATTCAGCGGTAATAATAGAAAAGTAAATTTTATTAATTGTTTTAAACTTAAATTCATTAATAGATTCAATTTTTTTAATTATAATTTTTCATTTTTTTAAAAAAAATTTCGGGCATTTTTTCATTTCTTTTTTCATTTTCTTCATTATTAGATTTTAGATTTTCTACAACCAACAACATAATCGTTTTCATATTTATTTTCATCTTCCGAATTCTCTAAGTCCATATAATAATTATTTGAACATTCTAGTTTGTCATACGATGATTTTTCAATGTTTTGATTTTTTTCTTTATTATTATTTATTGTAGTATAGGGTCATTTTTCGATGATCTTATTTTTTTTTTTTGTTACTTTCTATTGAGGTTTATTCATTTATTGTTTTTTGTAAAAAATTCACTTGAGCTTTAAACTTTTGATTTACTGTTTTTTGCAATTTATGTAAGTTCTCCACTTGTATTATTATTAATTTTTATTTTAGATTTCTTAATTTTTAGCACATTTCCAACTACTAATTTGGTAGAAATGTGTATATTAGTTTCACTCTGTCTGTAAAATTATAACTGCACAATATTTTTAAAAACAAATATTGAGAAAACTTTCGAAAATTATATTTCTTTAAAGTACATTAATTAATAAATTAAAATTATTTGCCTCACTCTAATAAATAATCAAGATGCTTAATCATGTAAAATTTAGCTGAAATGGAATATTGGATATTATTTCATATCACATTATGTTCAATTAAAAGCAAAATTGCAGAAAACTTAAATGATAAGTTTATATATATTTTCCTGGAATAATAACATTTTTTAATAAAACACATTTTTTACCTATATTTATCATTTCATATTTTGTCTAAAAAATATTATATGGGAATTCCCTTTGGTTTAAAAATAGGTAATAGTTCTACGTGAGGCGATTTTGACGAAATGTGCTTTTGACAAACCCGGGGTTTGTTTTTCATATTTTTATTTATTTTTTTAAATTAGTATAGTTTTACAATTTGATATAATATTTTGCTTATTTCACTACATTTTGTCATTTGCTTTTTATTAATTTGGTTTTATTTTTTTTCTATACGTTTTATTATTGATATTACTTATTTAATTATTTAATAAATAAATTAGAAAAGTAAAGTGAGAACACATCTATACTGATTGAAAAACCGATCAGAACTCTCTTTTTAACACATTTTCTTATTAAGTATACAAAAAATTTCAAATGGAAAAATCAATCCTTCTCAAATGTCTAATTATCATCGCAAATTTATTTTGAAAACATATTTCTTCAATTTGTCTTAAATTTAAAGTTTTAAGTATAATAACTTTAATGTTTTAATGCATACTTAAATACTCAAATCTGTGGTTCATTTTGTTCATAATTAAAATGTCTATTTTCAATCCTTTATATAAATTTTCTTTATAAAACATAGACCCTTTTATGCTGGCCCAAAAACAGAATAAGTTTTTTTATACTATTAATAATAATGTGTAAGGATCCTATTGTCCTTATCCTAAACATATAGAGATAGCTGTATAGAGATATACATTGTTCAATATTATATAAGAAAAACAAAAGGGAAAAACTTTTGATAAGAAAATAATTTTAATCTAAAACCATTATCCAGACCACAAAGTTATTGTATTTGTACACAATATATATATATATATATATATATGTTTTAAATATATAGAAGAAAATGTAAAGCTAAAACCCAAAACAAAATAGCAAAAAGTAATATATAAATATAAAAATATAGAGAAATCGACCTCAATTAATGGATCTGACATATCAGTAGTGAAATTGTTAGTGAATTTGACCTTTTAACACATATATATTCTTTCAAAAAGGAATCAAAACTTGAAGCTATGAATATAGGACAATTACTAGTAGTTGGTCATATTGTTTTCATCGCTTATCTCAAATTTTTTTGTTGTTTTGTGTTTTTAGAAGTTTTCAATATATAGAAAAATTAGGATGCATGAATTTCCGTATATATTTGAATATTATATGGATATTACGATACGAGTATATAGTAAATATATGGATACTATTGATTAAGGAATATTATCATAAATTATAGATGATTATATAAAATTTATTTTCTCCGTTTTTTTTATTTATTTATTTAGCGGTCTTTAAAATGTTCATTAAGACCACAAAATAATCAAAATTAAATTATTCAGGAATGGTATATTCATGGACTGATGATTTGATTTAATTAATTTTATGGTCGGGATATAAATTATCGGAGAACATTTATGTCAACTTTATTTATTTATTTATCTACCAAACAAGGTTTACAAGTTTAATTTAAAAAAAATATATGAATATAAAAATTATATCAAAAATGGTATAACAGAAAAATATAATACATATTAATTTTAATACATGACATAATACGGTATAAATATACTTACATTGTTAATATTATAATATACATATATAACATACAAAACTAAATACTAAATTTTGAAATAATAAGGCAATGTTTAAAACTAAGATAATAATTTAATTTAATTAATAAATTTAAAGTTACATTGAAATTAATTAAACTAATATTATGAAAATGACGGTAAAGTGAGAAATGGTAGGATTGGTTTATTTCAGCACAGTCAAGTTTGTTTTGAGATGGAAGGTGAAATGTTAAAACTAAAACTATGTTTATTGAAAAATATGCAACAGGTTGAGTTATTGCATAAGCTGTACAATGAGGATATTGTCTTCTTTGCTTGACATCTACGTGATATAGAAGTCGAAAGCAATATCGCCATTCAGGACATCTAGGGTAAAACAGGATGTCATCAAAATTCTTCTCGAAGATAGAATAATAAATTCTGTACTCCAAGCCTATCAGAGTAGTGCGGTAGGTTTTCAAAATCCCAGGGATAGTATTAATCTCTTAAAGCAAATAATAAAAATTGTTTTTGTACTGATTGAATTATATTAGCATGACATTGACGGTACAAGCATATTCAAAAATTGGGCGTAGCAAGGAGCAATATAAGGATTTCGTGACCCACACATTTTGAATCCAAGTAATTTATGTATGCTTTTGCGATGATTTTGTCATAGTGGAGAATCAAACCATAATTTGTTATCTAATTAAATTCCAAGGTAATTAATTTGTTCAGCACGGTTTCGCAGTGTGTTATTTAGGAAGTAACTATGATTTGAGATTGAACGTTTGCGAGAAAAACGTATAACGTGGCCCTTACTCGTATTAAGGTGTAACCTGATGTAATAGTTATCTTTGGAAAAAACCCGTTGAATTTAACGTACTGAACGTACTGAAAAACCCGTTGAATTTAACGTAGATAAGACTTAATACAATCTAATAATACCCCATTAATACCAATTTTTTTCAATTTAGAAATAAGAGTGGTATGTAAGAGTGGTTAACTTTGTCAAAACCATTGCAGAAGTCCGTATAAATCGTATCAAATTGATAAAGACGATCAGATACCTGAACTGTTAAGTTGGTTGTAGTTGATCTACCTTCTTCTAAAGCCATGCTATTGCTTAGTAAGGAAAAGAATTTTCAGAGTGGTCATTTTATCGCACTAAGTGATTTGTTAAAGATAAGTTGAATAATAAACCTTCAGGGCAATTGCTGAAGAAAATAGGTGGAATATTGTCAGGACCATAGGCCCTTTTTGATGTCTTTAATTAATTAGAGCGCTAGTAATATCATCTAAATCTAAAGAAATGTTGAAGATATCACATTGACCAATTTTTAGTATCATTTTCCTATAAATAACATTCATCGCATTGTCAATAAATCAGCCAATTATTATCTGAATTCTTTCGTTTTGAAATTAATACTGATTTACTGACATATTTCTTCTGAGCAACTAAATTATAAAGATTCGAAAAACATTGGTTTTAATAATGACAATTTTATCAAATTTTATCAGTTCACAATTTTATTAGTTCACCAAAATTATCTGAAACTTCGTGTATGGATGGGACAGAAACAATATTGAAACATAATAATATTACATAAAATCTTTGAAATTATTTAAACGGTGCTTGATCCAATATTGACTTTATTATGATAATATTAGTTAAATTGAGGATAAAATATACTAAGACTTATTATAAGTCAAATAGCTTAGGAATAAGGCACATATATATCGTTTAAGTGTGTACGAAAGTAATGGCATTTTCAAAAAAGAGGTAAGACAACTTCACGAAATTTAAAATGATTATATATAAATACTTATTTTGATAATATTAAACAATTTTCTATTTTAATTACGAAAGTATATTTTTCTTCATACTTTCCTAAGTATGGCCTAAACGCTATGTAGCGAACGACGCCTTAGTTTAGAGCTTTGACACGGTTTAGATAACTTAGAGAAAGAAGGGATTTACAAGTTTTATTTTAGATGTGCTATATTTTAATATATTTATGTCTTCATTTTGGAGCTATGCCCTTAAAACCTACATTGATATTATTAATTTAATTATTTATATTTCTTTCTGGTTTCGACCCCGGGACTTTCGGCGGGAGGGCTATTGGAACTGTTAAATCAACTTATAGTTGTTAAATCGACAAATTGACTGTCTCTTCTGTTACTACCTTAATATGAATATCAATTCATTCATCTCTGTAATTTCTATTTGCTGTCTTGACGAATCAAAAGATTCAATGAAATATGCAATGGTGTCACTATATTTTCATGGAATCGAACAATCTATATTATACAGAAAAAATGTACCACAAGATTAAGCACATAATAAAGATTTAAATTATTGCTCTACCCTAATTTAACAACTCTTACAAAATATATCATATACTTATTAAATAAAAATTTCATTTTTCAAGTATTTTTAAAAAGGTTCCTTTTCAAATTCGTTTCTTTGCAACGAAAAATAAAAATAAAGAAATATTTTTTGTAAAAAAACATCATTGAAACATTCAATTCAATCCTGAATACACAAACAAAAACATTTTTAACATAACATATCCTTTTTTTGGTGTTCTTGATAATTTTATTATATCAATTTTATATATTACACAAAAAATACCTACACATGTGTGTATTTATGTATAAATTCGATCAGAGAAAATATCCTTTTGAAGTAAATTGCCTAAATTGCTTTTTGAATAATTGAAAATAATTTTTCCCCTTTTCTTCTTTTTTTTTTTAAAGAATGTGGAAAAATAAATAATTTAAATTTTTAACCAAAACAAAAATTGTATTTTTCATGTGAAAAATGAAAATCCATGTGTTTTTATGTTTTATTCTGTTAAGGGATTGTAAAATCAAATTATTTTAGTTTTCTCTTTACAATTTTTGGTGTTGGTAAATTGTATGTGCGTGTGCGAAGGTTTTTATTGATATTAGTGTGTGTCATTAATTCTGTAAATTACAAAAGAAGCTACTTACACAAAAAAAAAAAAGTTTAACTCAAAATTATGTAAAATTCTGTTTTTACATTAAAAATATATCATTTAGATTTAGATATTTACATTAATTTTAATTTTTTTTGTATGTTGACAAAACACTCTGGAGTATCTTTCGCTCTTAAAGAAGAAAAATGTGCCCTTAACAGAAAATTTTGTTTAAATAACTTTTTTTGAAATGAAGACAAAGATTTCTATTTTTTTTTTAATTAAAATTAGACAATCTTAACAATTTTATATACATATATATACTTATGTATATAAAATATCTTTAAAATCATTTTTGAAATTATAAAGAAAGTTTTAAATTCAAAACTTTATAGTATAAAATGATGATAATTTGTCAAAAGGATGTCATTATTTTCATAATTTTTTATACTTTACTGTATAGAAATTGAATTAACCAAGAAATATTAAGTTAAAAGAAATTTTAAGAGATGTAGGATTAAAAGTTTGTTTGTTAAGATATTTCTATGATTGATTATTATAAAAAAACTATTCTCCAGAAATTAAAAATAATTCTTGTATAAAAGTTATCTTTGATTAGCACTAAGTAAATATTATAGTAAAAATAATAATCTTTTGAGATTTTAAGTACATATATTGTAAATGTTGAAATTAATTAATATTCGACAAATATTTGAGTTTTTAATTAAAACTGATTTGTATAAATTATAATTAATTTCCATTAAATAAAGTAATTTTATATGATGAAGAATTTTATGTAAATAAGAAATTAAATTACTGAATAAATTAATTTAAAATAATCTGATTCGAGTTTATTGCAGTGGGTCTCACTCTGTGAAATTTATTTAGCGCGTTTAATTAATACGGTATTGTCTTGTATCTTTTGCTATTACTATATATACAGTAATATGGGTTTTCTTCTCTTTTTTTAAAAATACGCTTTAAGTAGCGGTCTTGAAAATTTGAAAATCGGCAACAACAAATTGGTTAATATGGCTAAATTTATTGTAAAAAAGTTTCTATGCTTTTGATGATAACTTTAAGGACAAAAACATTTGCCACAAATTTAGAAATGAATGGCCCTTATTGTGAATGTCGAGGCGAGAGTCGATTCTGTATTGGTCAATTTGTATGTGATTATGAATGGGGATTTTAATAGACAATAAATGGTCCATAAAATAATAGACAATAGACAAGAGACAATAAATATAAATTGTCCATAAAGACAATAAATTGTCCATAAAGCGTAGGTTTAAATAAGTTACAAATTTTTTACATATTTTGGAAGAACTTAATAGCTTGAAACCTTCTGTGTGTAATACCGAACCTATGTGATATAGGTAATTTAGAAAAAATAGGCATATTTGCCAAAATATATATATGTACATATATACAGAAAACAGAAAATGCTATAACTATAGATTTGGACAAATAGTTAAAACTAAAAAAGTACACAACAGTAGATTGGAAGAAAAAGGGAAGAGGCCCGAATAAAATATAAAATAGTCGTGTTTTTTTGTAGACGCATTTAAATTTATCGGTAACAGAGAAAATGAGATTTGTCCATTGAAAACAACAAAAATTTACAGAGATGTTACATATATCAAATATGTTAGTAATAAGTCATTTAAAAAGAAATAAAATGCATAAATATTTTCCACTGCAATTGTACAGACAAAAAAAAATTTTTGTACATTTTGAATCCATATTTAGTAATAAGGATTATTGGACTTTTCTATAATTAAATGATACCAATATTAATTAAAGTGAGTGATCTCTGTTGGTATATCAATAAAATGAAAAATGTTATAAGACAAAAATTCTTGACATTTTTATAAATAATTTTTTTTAATAAGAACAAGTCGATTTGAATTTCTAATTTCTAGCTTTGAATATTAATGATCTGAAAATGTCAATGCTTTCAAAAATATATTTATCCATTTTTCGTTATATGATAAATTAAAGGAAAGACATTTATTGTTTTCGAGAAATAAAGTTTTTACATATATGGTTTTGTCTAATCTGAATTTATGAAGTTATAATTTATTTATTTGAAAATTATTATTTTTATTTTTATTATTAATGGAATATTTATTTAAATGTATTTACTTGAAATATAAAAATTATTTTAATTTTTGGTTACAATACTGATTTTAATAAAAACTGTCTATGATGAATATAAACGTTTAAGTACTAGTTAGGAGGCATTACTCCTGGCTATACATATTTTAGGGCGAATTTGACATGTTTAATAATGTCTATAAAAATTTGCCTCTATGGCTTTCCTAGCATATAAATGGATTTACATACATAAATTACTGAGTGCCTATTAGATAAATAAGTAACACAAATTTTTACATTTCTATATTTATCACTTAGTAATGCATATTCAAATTAAATTTATACAGAAATATAAATGTCCTAGAATTTACTCATAACAACAAAATTTAAATCACAATAGGATTCCCTACTGGTGCAAGTCCAGGCTCGTAAGTCAAACATTCTCCATCAAAATTCAAGTGTTCAAGAAATTCAAGATTCTTTCCTGTGGAGGTTGCAGCTTGAGTAACGGTTAAATATAGTAAGGGTAGGTAGACCTCCTTATAAATGCCATTAATTCTGATAAGGTACCTTAGTACTTCCCTTACAATAGTTGACTCAAGCTTCACAGAATTGTACCTTTCTTTATGTGGTATTATTTGCTTCTTCATATATATCTGATAACACTTACATATTTGATAACACTTAAAGTAACTATAAACGAGAAAGTTAAATAATGAAATAAATTTAGCTGAAAAATCATGGTGCTTGTGAAAGATTTTCATCGAACTTTTATACCTCATAATCATAATACAGAAGGAGGAACAGGAGTAGTAATGGCAAAAATTTTAATATATTCCTTAACTTAGAATTACCGCCATAATTTAAAGAAATTAGAAGCTTTCAAAATCTATAAAAAAACAAATCCGTATTAAAATTTCTAATATGTACCATAATAAAAAAATGGTTTATATGTATGTATATTTTTTCCTTAAATAAATTGACAATTTTGATAAGATTAAATCAAATTTTCTTTATATTCATCTCTGTTTTATGTTGTACTTCAAATTTAATAATCTAACTTAATTTGTGAAAATAAGGTTTTCATCATAAATTTTCTTCTTTTTTTTATTATTATTATTATTAATATATTATATCAGCAGAGTGGCAACCTTTCAATATAATATTAAGTAACTTTAGGTCGACTAAGTCTTTTAATATATTGAATCATACAAAAAAAAAATTTTTTATAGAATTTTATCTCCTTATAACCTATAAGAAGTACATTTAAATTTAAAAGTGATTTTGAAATATGAATGAAAAGAATCTGAAAAATTGTGTAGGAAAAAGAAAATATAGAAATCAATATCTTTAGAAAATTATTTATATGATAAAGTATATTTCACCATCAAACCAATGAAAATTGTAATTTAATTTAAAATGAACCTTTTTTACATTCATTTCAGAAGAGATCATTTTAATCTTTTCATACAAAAAAGAAATCCTTTTTAAATATATAAATGTATAATAATTTTCACCGAGGCTCACCAAGTTGGAAATAAAATCTTTTGTAAAAAAGTTTTAAGATTGAAAAACATATTTTTTTCTTATTTAAGAACTAAATTTTCCATCTAATAGATTTAAAATTTGCCTTACATAATTATAGGACCTTGTTTTGTACCTGAAATATTTATTCATAGGCGACCGAAGAATAACATTAAATTATGATTTCATTAATATAAAACAACACTTATAGATCAATTCAAATACTTGGACTGATGTTGAAGATAACTGGGTCCACCAAATATCAAACAGAATGCATGTTTGTAGTCTTTGATGGTCGTTGAAGATTGAATCAAATGGCGCAAAAAGATTTAATCGGCTACGAAATTTAGTGTTGTCGCTGAACTTCAAGTCAAATAAAATTACATTAATTAATTGAAACTAAATTATTCTTTATGCAAGAATAATTTCTATCATGTATGTAATAACGAACGACCACAAACAACGTAGACGGCAACGGCAACATACGACCGCGAGAACTACAATACGCTTTACTTTCACCCCCCTTATAAAATTTCAGATACAGGTTTTAAATTGAGTGCAACCATTTAATATTAAGACGCCAAAAATTTCTAGTATCTCAATGGGTTAGCGGTTAGCGCGCATTAAGTCTATAACTGAAAAGTCGATTTCGATTCCCAGCAATTTAATTGCGTAAAAATGTGTGAAAATCTAATTAATCTGGTCACTTTTCTTATTTTCAAATTCATGCTAATAAAACTATTTACCAACTATAACAAAATTTATTGCATTTGTTTTATGATAATTTAATAGAAACGAGTCATTTCCTTCTGTACAAAATTTCGATTACCCACACATAATTTGTTGAAAATAAATAAATAAAAACAGGAACATAAAAAAACCTAATAAAATTTATCATATCATAAAAACGATAATTCTTCTTTATCCAAGAATAATTTCGAAATTCCCTTTATTCTTATTCCACCCCCTTCCCATCAAAATAAATCCTTAAAGTTATTATTTCGTGTTAATTTTAATAATATCAATATAAAAATTTAAGGCATTTCGCTATAATAACCATTAATCGTTAAACGGCCATTTTTATGAGATTATATTTTGGAAATAAAACAAAACGAAAAACACATTTAGCTTAAAACCATCATTCCTTCCAAACAAATTTTATAACCTTGCTTTCTTTATTTTATTCATATAGAACTTGGTTTATTTACCTACACAGAACATAATGTCAAAGTAGAAATAAAAAAATATATAAACACAGGACCAAAATAATAATAATAATAATGATAACAAAACTACCATCATAAAGAAAAAAAGGAGAATAGCCTTTTTCAAGGATCATGACAACAACAAGCTAGCAACAAAAAAGCCCATTATATCGAAGCCTTTTGAGACACATGCTTCATTAATCACAAGAAGCAAATAAGAAAGAAAAAAATATAACAATATTTTCGATAAAATTTATATAATATCTCTTTAGATTGTATGTAAATAGATATTTTATGTTTATGTACATTATAACAAGGAAAAAAGAAAAAGAAAGATATTTTCTTTTCTCAATATAAAATATACATGCATACCTATATTCATCGAATAACAATAATTCGGAATTATATTTTTTGACAATTTCGAAATGGTTTGACATTAAGAAAAATTGATATATTTAAGTATTTTTATTTATTTTTTTAAGCATGATGATAGAAAAAATATATTTATATATTTAACCAAAATAGTTAAACATGTGTGATGGAAGTTTATATAAAAAAATTATATTTTTTGGCAATAAGTGATATTTTTTTTTACAATATTATTAAATGGGTTTGATATAACCCTGAAGACAAATTTGATTCGGCAGAATTTTTTTTACAATAATATTTAAGATATTTCAAAAGATTAAAGTAATCCCACCGGAGAGAGTATATTATTTGTTGTATATTTAATTAAAATAAAAAGAAGAAACCGAAAATTTAATGTATGATGGATTATTTGATATATATGTATAGGAAAATTAATTTATAAATACGAGTATCACATCATCATTGAATAGGAAAGATCTTATTGTAAATTTACAAAATTATTAACCAAAATAAGATTTAAATGATTTAAATGCTTTTAATGATTATATGCAAGGCTAATTGTCTGAGCAGTAAGATTTAGATCTAAAATCATAGCAAAATTAAAATCTATAATTTATAGAAACTACGAATATGTTTAATATTCAGTTCAGTTTGGTTAAATTAATTCTGGCACTATATTCATAAAAGGTCGTTCAGATTTTTCAAAGGCCGACATTACATACACTATACTTTACAATTCCCCATATCCTTTGAAGTTAATGCCTAATGGGTATTTCAAGAACTATAAAACACGTTTTGCAGACAGAAATTCATAAAAAGGAGCTATATATCAACTGAACTATATAGTATATAATTTTAATTTTACAAAGAGTTAACATTTATTTTCAATCAACATTTACATTAAAATAAAATTCTATATCTTATCATAATTATGCTTTATATGTTATATTGTTATGTTACTATGAATCTTAATCTTCCTATACCACATATGTCACATTTATGTATTTCTCGTTAAACACTAAAAATAGAATTATTACAATCTTAACTCATTTAAAATAACTAAAATTTGTGAGTAATTTAACCCTTAATCGATTATTAGTTTATCTAAACTATAAACTATAAAAACTAAAACGAAAGCAGAAAATCAAATAGTAATAAACAAGTTCTGTAAAAATTAATATTATAATCTTAAATGTAATGTTTATTTTATTCTTCTTTTTCTCTTTGCTTTATGTGTTATCAATTCAATATTATTCACCATTAAATAAACATAAAAGTGATATAAAAATCAATAATAAAAAAAATAATAACATAAAGAATATATAATATCCGGAAGGCGATAAATATTACGAAGAAATTAATGATTTCTAATCGTGTACAAAATGTTTATCAATAAATTTCATTTTTATATAATAATAATACAGACCAGAAAAGAAATATCCATGGGTGTAGATCAGAAAATTGAGAACTAAAAATTTGATAGAATAATAATAAACTGCGACAACCGAAAATAGTAATAACTATGATAGATTCGTAGATCGATAATAATCTACTTTGGTTATAAATAGAAACTGAGAAATTCTTAAGGCAGAATTATTTTTTCAAAAATTATTGTAGGCAAATAGAATTTTTAATTAATATTAAATATATTTGCATTACATTTGTTAACACAATTTTGTCACTTTTCTCAAAATTATAAAAAGAGACAGAATGTGTTAAGAAATGTAATAATGCAAATACATACTATATTACTCGTACATAATTTGGTAATAATGTTAATTTAGGAAACGAATCTTTATTTGTACGGAATGTCAATGTCTACAATTTGGATACTGGTAATTTATGTTTCGCTTTCTCCACCCATAGTAGTATTCGTATCGGTATGTACTCCAATTTAATCAGTAATTCATAAAGTTAAGAATTATTATAAAAACGCGTTTAGTTTTTCGTCTACTCAATTAATTCGGTCAAATAGGGTAGCTCATAGGTCACACAGATTGGATTACTGCACAGATTCCATTACTTAAACGAAAACTTTAATATTTAGCTAAAACTAAACTAATTTAACAAATAACAAGTGGAAGAAGAAGAGTGGGAAAGCCGAAATCAAGATGAGTGGACACAGAGGCCTAAGACACCAGTAATATACACCTCCTCCAGCAGTGAGATAAAGATATGAGAATATATTTAAATAAAGAAATGGCTATAATTAAGCTGGAAGAAGATGAGAAGCTAATCGTGTACCTGTCGGTGATACAGAAAATTGACTAAAAAGAACCTGATGCTGCGTGCGCATATTCCATTCTCATACTTATATCTTTTTCTCTATCTCGTGTCGATAATTTTGATTATTGGCAATATATTCTTATGTCCTTACTTTATATAAAGTATTATATAATAATTATTTTCTGTTATGTGAAAACATTTAGTATGTTGATAACATAAAATTTATTTATTTTGTATTTGTGAAAAAAACCCCTCACTGCCATCTCGTTTATCCATATTGAATTTTGTTCATGATTGATGTTAACATTTTTTATTTATATTTTTAATTATACAAAATGAAATTTCAAATTAAAAGAGAGAGAAATAATATAAAAAAAAAACAAACAAAAAAAACACAAATAGAAAAATAATTTTTGATGAATTGATTTTTAAGGTGTTGGTGTTATTTTTCTATCCCATTTAAAAAGAAGTGACAAAGTAATTCAAACAAACACCTATTTTTTTTTGTTACAAAACAACATGATGTTATTTTATAATTCAAAATATAAAATATTAATAGAATTTTTTTTGTGTATATTTGATGTTAAACTGGTTGTATCCGTCAATTTCCGGATATTTTTAGCACATTTCCAACCAAATTGGAAGAAATGTCTATTAGCACATTTCCAACCAAATTGGAAGAAATGTGTATATTAGTTTCACTCTGTCTGTCCGTCTGTCCGTCTGTCTGTCCGTCCGTCCGTTTACACAAACTTCTACATCTATTAAGATAGAGTGTTAAAATTAAAGAATGTTAAAGACCATAGATCAGAGGTTACCAAAGTGTGGGTCGCGACCCACCGGTGGGTCGCGATCTGACTTAAGGTGGGTCGCCAAAAAAATTATTAGTTGTTTGTTCCTATTAATTAATATTAATATTTTTAGAGGCATATGTTTGTGCCAAAAGCTTGTAACATATTTTTAGGTGCTTGCAAAATTTTCCTATCAACAACTTATTTTGAATAATCGTTCATATGAACCATTGATTTACATTGTAAATAAGATTTAAATGATTTAAATGCTTTTAATGATTATATGCAAGGCTAGTTTTTTTAACACCCTGTATTTCCCAAACGGCTTATTATGTACCAAAGAGAAATTTATGTACCAAAGAGATATCCAAAAAATAACTAGAGTCTCTGAAGAAATTGTATCCGTATCTCTCCTGCCCTTTCCGTTGTGGCCCTTCAAAAATCAAAAAATTACATTTTTAATTCACTTGTAAAATTATAACTTGCCAATATTTTTAAAAACAAATATTGAGAAAACTTTCGAAAATCATATTTCTTGAAAGTGCATTAATTAATAAATTATAATCATTTGCCTCACTCTTATAATTAATCAAAATGCTTAATCATGTAAAATTTTGCAAAAAACGAACATTTTGCATATTTTTAGGAGTTATATAAATTGAATATTGGATATTATTTCATATCACATCATGTTAAATTAAAAGCAAAATCAAAGAAAAGTTAAATCATAAGTTTATATATATTTTCCTGGAATAATAACCTTGGAAGGAAAAAAAATTAGTAAAATCGAACAGGGACACATTTCTTACCTATGTATGTATAACCATATAATTTTTTATCTTTCCTATGTATAGTACATTGAAAATACTACTAAAAAATACTATACACGTATGTATGTATAGGAATTCCTATTTTTTTAGAATAGCTCATAGTTCTACATGAGGCGATTTTGAGGAAATGTGCTTTTGACAAACCCGGGGTTTGTTTATAGTATTTTTATTTATAATTTGAATTTATTACCAATTTCTTATTACTATCGTAATTTTTTCAGTGATTAGATTAAAATATGATTTATAACAATTTATTAATTTCAAAAACACTGTAAAATTTAGAAAACACTGAAAACACTATAAAACCAGTTGTAATCCAGTTTAAATTTGCTCTTAAATATTTCTAAATTGTAATATTGTTAAATGTAAAAGAGTTTTGATAAACTTAAATTACCCATTAATAAATTGTTTAAGAATGTTATCGTCTATGCACACTTTCTCCCTGATTGCTCTATTTTTCTACATGCATAAAATCTAACAAAATAAAATTTAACTTTAATTTTTTTTTCTTTTATATCCTTTTGAATCTAAAATTCATGAATCACTGTACAATAACAAAATTCAAATCCTGCATAAAGATTCTATATACATATGTGTATAGTAATAATAATACTTTATCAAAACCATGAAGTGCGATTAAATACTGACCTAATTTTATTTCCTATTTTTTTTATTATGAAATTTGCATATATAAGTCTTTAGAAAATTGTGCATAAGTTTGCAGGTGTCTGGTAAACTATATTATAATAGTATACATAATATGATTTGATTAACCTGGGTTTACCAGTCATTTTATACATTATTCATAGTGTGTTGCTGTTGTGGAAAATTAACATGAATTTATATTATTTGACTTTTATTTGCTTTTGATGGTAAAATAGAATAAAAGTTGGTAAGAAAATTTATATTCATTTTTCATTGATTAACATATTTAATTAAGAATCAAAATGGAAATAATTAAATTTTTTGAAATGCAATTTTAATTAGTTTTAGTACATTAAGAGAAAGTATATTTTAATGTGAATCAAATATGGAATTTTATTGAATAATAATTTTATAATTATGTACTTATTTAATTCAAATGTATTAAAATTTTTAATTTTAAGAGACATCGTACGCCATACGCCTTTGTTGTCTCTTTAAACCAAGGCATGGCGTACGATGTCTAGAAAATCGGTTCAAGCAAAAAAAAAATTCATTCATGAAACGTTACAAATCTATACTTGTTCAAATCGTTCTAACCTTAAATTTTGTTTCGAAACTGCTTCCCCACTCCTATAAAATATTTTACTCTTCCTTGTCTTCCGCTTTATTTTGGTTATGTAAATGTGAAACATGCCGTATCTGCCTTTACCTATCGTAAATATTTCTTATTTTGAGTAAGATAAAAATATAAAAAATCATAAAAATTCAAATAAATCTTCTTTTAAATTGAATATCTTTTAAATTATAAGGAAATTCATTTTATTTTTATTTTTTCTTGTAATTTCCTATTTTATATATAAAATATTATCTTTCCGTTTTACAATTCAAATTGAAACAGGATACTCTTAATAATGATTGAATTTCAATAAGTATTAAAAATTATAAAAAAAAATTGAATATTTATTGAATCCAGAAATATTAACTTTTATATCTGGAATATTATAAGAAAAATATGAAAACTTTTTGCTATTTAATTAAGGGAAATCTAATTTAATAATAAATTAATTTTTATTTGGTTTAAAATATTAAAATTGTTTAAAAAATATTTTCTATAATTATATATTTTTTTAATGTATTTAGAAAATTGTTATTTCCAATTTCTGCGGAGAAGAAAATCAAAATCGTTTGAAAAGTTTTCTTTAATAAATTTAATGAAATATAATTAATTTTTGTTTAAGCAAAAACTTTTATGAGAAAAAAAATTTAAAATTGTGTAATTAAAATAAATCGAAAAATAAATGGAACTTATAAAGTTTTCTGAATTTCATTTTCATAATTTTTTTTTAGAAATTTAACAGAATTATGAAATTTACTAAATGAGATTATATCTATAAATGAATTATTAAAATATATTTCTTTGTTGTACTATACCGAGAAATTACGATATAATAAAATTGCAAATATAAAATTTCTAAAAATTAATGTATATTTATTTGCGGTAGGCTTAAGCAAGAATTGAAGATTATGCAATCCAATCTTCATCGCAGCGTAGTAGCCACGGCCAAGCTGAAAGAACGCTTTTTACGTGGTGATTTTGATGCTGCAATAATCCAAAAACCTCATCCAATGGCAATAAATGAGACTATTGGTTAGAATGCAAAGGATATTCAGGTTTACTATGACACGAGCGATGGTAGGCCCAGGTCTTGTATAATCGCAAAAAACGATAATATGGTTTGTATTCCTCAGGTTAGTGACAAAGATAATGTCGGGGTACTATGGTGAAGGAAGGTTAATGGTTGTCATCAGGATATTATCATAGTATTGTGTTATCATCCATATGATTCACCGTACCCACTATCTACCTACGGTAGATCTCAAAAATATCGTGAACTATACGGTTGATAACCTATACGGTTGATATACGGTTGATCATTGGATGCGATGCGGTAACTCCTCATTGCATGCTAATATGGGGTAGTACCGTTGTAAACAACAGGGGTAAGTTACTCTTAGACTTTTACTAACCTTATGTACTCCATATAGGTCATAAACCCACCTTTCAGCACAAGAATCGGAAACAAGTCATTTATTTAACCATATGTATACAAAAAATATCCAAGAACTGGTATCGAATTGGTTTGTTTCTAATAAACCCACCCTCTCTGACCACTTTTGGGTATGATTCTCGTTAACTCCCAGTTCATTTAGGAATCCTCTTAAAACAAACTGGCACGTTTATAAGGAGGAATTAGATGTTATATTAGAACGGCTAAGACCTCCCCAGGTGTTAGGTTCGATAGCTGATATCGAGAAAAAAGCTACACACTTGACTAGTGTTTTTTTAGAATCGTTTCAAATTGCATGTCCTCGTAAGAAGCCTCAGTGCAAAACTAGGCAACCTTGGATGACAGGTATTCTATTGGACGAACGGAAAAAATCTAAATCGCTATGTCGACTAACTTTCCATGATGATTGTCGTCAGTTCATGAAGAGGTTGTTACGCCGGTGGAGGTAACTAACTAATCAATTCGCACGATATGTACCAAAATCAATGAGGAAAATATTAAATGGGCAATTGATTCATTCAAACCATTTAAATCTCCGGGAACGTACGGAATATACCTCGGCTTTTTGCAAAAAGCAAGCAAATAAATTATTAGAAACATTAGATTATTTATAGGCTATCTAAGTCAAGGTTATATACCAAAACAGTGGCAGGAATCAAAATTGGAGTAGTTACTTTATTAGATAGGGTTGAATTCTTAGGTATAAAACTTGATAGGATATTAAATTGGAAACATCACCTCGAAAACAAGGCTGAGAAATCAGCTCGGGCTTTATGTGCCTGCAGGGGTACTATTGGTAAGAAATGCGATTTATCACCAAATATTATACACTGGCTTTAAACCCGCGTTGTAAAATCTATCATCACCTACGGATCGGTGGAAATCCCTATAAATCATATATAACATAAAGATTCCGGAGAAAATCCGACGGCAATGCTGTTTAGGTCTATCAACTGTAAGTTGGTACTGGATTGTCGAACTCTCCTAAGACAGGTAAAGGTAATCACAAATAACGAATATTTGCTGATAATTTGGTCTCCGGGACACCGTGATATAGTAGTTAATGACGAAGCTGATGAGCATCAGACACCAACCTACCAACTTGTCAAATCAGTTACCCAAAAAGCCCGATAAAAAGACTGTTAAAACTATCGTTAGTAGAACAAAACAGATTGGGATGGGTAGCTCTATGGGTACATCTGTCTCTACACAAAGCTACTCCGGTGACCCCAATTCTCAGCTAGCAAGATAACTCTGAACATGACAAAACCTATGCTCAGACTATATACAGGTATAATTACGGGACGTTTACTTTTACGTAAACATGCATCGAAATTAAGATTGACAACGGAAACCCTTTGTAGAGGCTGTGCAGAATACAAGACTGAAATATTTTGGTTTTTATCTTGCAGAAAAAAGTGAATTAGGCAGGGAAAAACCTGCTAAGCTTGTCAAATTTATTAAAGTGGGATAGTACGATTCGTTGTGAATCTTCTGAGAAACGTTTCGAAAGGGGGTAGGGGGTACAGCGGACCATAGGGTCCCGATACGTGGATTGGCCCCTCCAATCCCCCCTCTCAAACCAACCAACCAAACCATTAATACGGAAACTATAATGACAGCAAAAAACATGCAATTTGAAATACTTGTTTGTCTATTTAAAAATTAAATACATATACTAAAATAAGGTAACGGTACATATACTAAAATAAATACATATACTAAAATAAGGTAACGGTTTTCTGTCCGTCCGTCTGTCCGTCTGTCTGTCTGTCCGATGTAAACAATAAAAACCAGTTATTTCACATAGTTACTGTACACATGTTTATGATAGACCCAACGATGGAAAGCTTGATTTATTGAGAACCAGTTGTTATTGATAGAAATAAATTCGGGCGGTAGGTGGCGCAATTCGCATTTTGCCAAAACATCTTTTTCCGAATAAAATTGTAATTTTATATAGTAAATGTGCACCGAAAATAAAAATTTGACCATTCGTTGGAAAGGTATTGAAGAGTAGAATACGTTGCCAGTAGATGTATTTCGAATTTCTACCGCTAGAGGCGCTAAATTCTAAAATATATAAAATGTAAATTTTTAAAATGTGATTTGCAATACTCAAAAACCCCCAAAAATTAGGTTTAATGTTGCAATTGAAAGGTAGTAAGTAGTAATATAAAACCACAGTTGTTATCATTTTAAATTCTACCACTAGAGGGTAAAACATATAATTATATTGTTTTTTAAAAATGTTATTCTATTTGGTGAATCTTTACCAAAAATGAAGGGAAAGCAAGCGCTTGAAAGCTAATATAAACTAAAATAAATCAGACATCCTCATAATCTGATTTTTGTCACTAGAGGGCAGTAACATATAAGTAAAAAGTTGTAATTTAATATAGTAAATGTGCACCAAAAATGAAGTGTGACTACTCGTTGGAAAGGTAGTTAAGAGTAGAATACGATGCCGTTAACTGTATTCTACCGCTAGAGGCGCCGAATACTAAAATATGGAAAGATTTTTCAAAATGTGTTTTCGAATTGTGAATAAGCTAAAAAATAGGTTTAATGTCGCATCTGAAATTTAGTAAGTAGTAGTATAAAATCACAGTTATAATTTTAATTTCTGCTGATAGAGGGTGCAACATATACTCCAAATATGCATTTAGAGTAGTTGAATTTAAAAAAAGCCCCTAATTATAAAACTACTGATCAGTAGTTCTGCTGCGGCATTTTTGGTGCACA
The DNA here is from genome assembly GCA_949752835.1 of Empis stercorea. NCBI lineage: Eukaryota > Metazoa > Arthropoda > Insecta > Diptera > Empididae > Empis > Empis stercorea. The sequence continues at coordinate 40,396,918 of OX457087.1, forward strand.
TTTACTATATAAAATTACATTTTTATTCGGAAAAATATGTTTTGGCAAAATGCAAATAGCGCCACCTACCGGCGGAATTTTAAAATTCTATCAATTACATCTGGTTCTCAATAAATCAAGCTTTCCATCGATGGGTCTATCATAAACTTGTTTGTACAGTAACTATGTGAAATAACTGCTTTTTATTGTTTACATCGGACAGACGGACGGACAGAAAAGCGTTAACATAAGAGATTTTTTTTTTTAAAAAGCCCTAAAAATACCTATGAATGAAAAATAATTTACATAAATTCTATTTGTAGAATTTATTTGTGAAGGCAATGGAGAAAGTTATTTATACACCAACATAATTCAGAATATATAAAACTCTAAACTGTTTCAGACTTATCAAAGGTTGATGTTTGCTGATTTCATTTTGTCTGTCATCCTCTTAATTAAAAAACCATTATTTAATCTTCATTTTCAATTTTTACCTATTTCGGTTCAATTTTTTTTTTGTGGTATTTCATTATAATTTTTGCTTTTGGTTGGGAACAAGGAACATGCTATTTTATTTGCATTTAAAAATGTAAAACGATTTTCTAACCACATAAAATACATCTTCAAAAAAATACTTCTTCATTCAAAGAAAATTTATTTAGGTACTTTTGTGACACTGTCATATTTGTTTACGTAACTAGTAAATATTTTAGATGAGTGCGTATTTGCTCAAGTATAGTTTTTCCATCAAATTTATATATGTATATAAGCTATTTAAGAAAATTTCTAAAATTATAATTAAATTTTCCGGTTCGTTATTCTTTAAGGATATTATTAGCTTTTTGAATATCAACAATTATAGTTTTCATATACAAAAAGGAAAAATATAAAAATTATTTATGTAACAAGGATTTATTTATTCCCGAGTGATTGAAAAACAAATAAAATTTCTATACTCACCAAAAAAGTTAGTATAATAATGATATCTAAAAAAGGATATGAATCTATATATAATATCATGTATATTTGTGGTTATGTTGAATATTTTTGTATTTAAATATTTTGCAGGAAACATTATAATTTTTGTTGTTAACGTTCAAAACTTTAAATATAGCGAAAAGTTATATTTTAATAATAAAATATTATATTAGCAGAAAAAAACTTGTATAATAATATGTCATGGTCCTTTTTTTATGTATACATAATACTAGAAATTTGAAAATTATATGAAATTTTATTATTTATATTTTTGTGAGTTGCACTTGCACAGTTTATTTTATTTATATATGTGGAAATCCTTTTTCTATTAGTTTTGATTTTAATTATTATTTATTTTGTAGAAAAAAAATGGAAAATTTTAATAATAAAGATGAAAATTTTCATAAATTTGTTTTCTCGTTTATAATATTGTACACAAAAACAAAACAACTTATTTAAAAAAAATTCTAATATATTTTCACCCAAAAAGGAATAATATTTATTTAGTTTTTCACAGGATTTTCATATTGGATAAATACAATTTATATTAATGCTTCACGAAAAAAATGCAATAAATTTTGTTTTTAAATTTGGAAATGGAATAAATTTATTCCAAAATATTTACAATGCAACAATCTTAATTGTAGAAACTTTGATTAAAAATTACTTTTTTGTTAATATTTTAATTAGAATTAGCTATACTTCATTTTGATATTATTATATAATATTTTAAATTTTGACAATTTAAATTGATCCTTTCCCAAATGAAAATTATTTTCCTCAGATCAAATTTCTTCTCTTTTAAATAAAATTTAACCTTTCTATTATTTATAAATTGAATTGAAAAGAATCAAAAATGTATAAAACTTTCAATTTGAGCTGAACCTGATATAAAAATTTAGCATTGAATATTCTATAACTTCAATTTGAAACTTTATTTTAATGTTTACGCTAATAAAGTTTTCGATTGCTATAAAAAATAACTATAACATATTTTAATCCTTCTTCAAATTCTGTTATCCTAAATTCATTAAAAAACTCCAAAATATTGTTTGCTCATTATCGTAAAATTATCACTTTATTTTTTAAATAAATAAAATTATTGTTTTCCACTTAAATTGACACGATATTTTGCTGTTATTTCAAATTTCATTAATTTCGTATCCTTATTTTTTCCTTATTTAATGATAAACAAATTGATATACAAGAAAAATATCTACCCTCTATAAAAAATTAATATTTCACAGCTAAAGAGCTAAGAAATCTTTATTAAAAGCGTAAGCAGAAAATAGTCTTAAATATTATTTTCAAGAATGAAAATAAGACCGGAAGAAAATTGATACTAAAAATTATTATTCAGCTAAAAAAGTAAAATAAATTAATTCATTTTTCCTTTTTTTTTTTATATACCATACACTGTAATAAAAAATTACTACTTTAAATAAAGTCATTTTTATTGCCTACATTGAATATAGTAGATTAAATATCAAAATGTAATATTGCTTTCGAATTAGTAATCGATTATTATTCTGAATGTAGTAATCTATATTACTTCAATTAATGTAGTAGTCTAAGTAAACAATGTAATATTCCATACTAAGTTAGTAATTCGTTACTACTTTGTAAATGTAGTGAAATACTATTAAAATATAGCAGCATAAATTAAATGTATTAGTTTCTTTTACCAATAAATAATTTAATTAATTGAGACAAATTACAATACATACTTTCAAAACATTTCGATAGTGTATATTAAATGTTTTTAATGTATTGTAATTTATCTTAAATATTTAAACTATTTATTATAGTAAAAGAAACTAATACACATATACTCAAAATTGCAAATTACTCTATATAAATGCGATTTCCTGTAAAAAAAGAAAATGAAAATGGCAATATTATTTCGCGTCAACTTTCTAGAAAAGATGACTGATGGATAATGCAATAATTACTTGTTTGAATGTAACAAATTTGCATATGCAACTGTAGTGTATATACATATCGAAAGCTAGTAATATTAAATGTTTATTATTTAAATGTTTATTAGTAATATTATGTATTATTTTTTAATATTACTAAAATATTGAATATTAAATATTTTTAACGGAGATTACTGTTAGAGTACCGAATTTTCCTATTAAAGTATGTAAATTTTTACTACATTTTAAAAAGTGAAATTAATTTTTTTTTCTACACTGTATTCATAAATTCAATTCATTTTTCCGTTTTGTTCATTTCATTGAACTTAAAGCGCTTGTTCGCAGTGTTATGGTACCACCAGTCTATTATGGAATTGATGCCTTTTAAATTAGTTTTTTATTTCAAATTAAATGTCACATTAGCGACATAGCAGCAACGACAGCGATGGTGGGGCACATAATTCGACTATATATCCTTTGAGTATATAAGTAATCTAAGTTGACTACTAGAGAAGGCCATATATACAGAGATATATTCTAAGTATCAGATTCAGAACCCAAGCGGACAATAAAAGAATATCCTAAATTTCCGATTAAGTTTTAATTAATGCTTTTCAAGTAAATACACGTATAGCACCAATAAAATTATTTATTTGGAAGAGAAACTATTACTTAATTAAAATTTTGTGTATATTTTAATCATACGGAAAATTAGTTTCCATATAATAATTTACAATAATTATGACAGAGTTTTTTAGTAAAGATTATAGTTTTTCCTAATTATATGCCGTATTATATCAAGAAAATAATATTTAATTACTGGTGCATTTTGAGATACTTTCTTCACATTCTTTCATATCTCATTTCTTAAAATTCCTTTTTAGCACATTTGCAACCAAATTGTGTATATTAGTAAGAAATGTGTGTATTCGTTTCCCTGTCTGTCCCTACGTTTACACAAAACTTCTATACATCTATTAAGATAGACGATAGAGTTTCAAAATTTTACCAGTATATAGAGTATAATAAAATAATAGGTGCACCTACGAGCAAATCTTTTTCCCCTACGAACAAATTTGCAATGTTAAACATCTAATAACTTTTAAACCAGTGAAAATGAGTTCTGTAAAAGCTATAAGATAGTGAAATCTTTTATCTTTTGCTAAAAGTTACAAATTATGTCAAATTTAATTCATTGTAGTATAAAAATACCGTTATATTTAGACAACATTTTTAAATTTTTTTTAACACTCTGTATTTTCCAAACGGCTTATTATGGAAGGTACAAATTTATGTACCATAAATACTAGAGTCTAGAACTGGAGTCTCTGAATAAAATGTATCCATAAATCCCCTTCCTCTGAATAAATTGTATACGTAAATCATATGCCTGACTCTTATAATTAATCAAAAAGCTTAATTATATAAACTCTTGCAAAAAAGGAATCCTTTGCATATTTTTAGGCGCTATATACATAAATTGAATATTGGATATATTTCATATCACATTATGTTCGATTAAAAGCAAAATTAGAGAAAATATAAATGATAATATTCAATAGTTCATTTTCCTGAAATAATAATCTTGGAAGGACAAAAATTAATGTACTTTTGACAAACCCGGGGTTTGTTTTTCATATTTTTTAATAAAAAAAAATTCTTATTCTTTCATTATTCATAAAATATTTTCTCATCTCTAAAAGCTTTTATTTTATCTAAAGAATTTTTCAACTTAATTAAATTAGTATATAATAATTTCATTAAGAAAAAATTTTAATCATAAATTTTAAATCTCTTTAATCTCATAAAAAAATTCTTTTTTGAAATATTTATTTTTATATAGATAAACACATTAACGTTTCTCATTGAAAAATAAAAAAACGTCTCATAAATTATCATAAAAAGTGAGAAATAAGCGAAATTATTTAATATAAAAAAACCAAGTATATTCATAAAGAATTCACAGCCAACATTAAAAGATAAATCATATAATTCGAGGATAATGAACATAAGATATTTCCTTAATAAAATAAAATTCAAATTATTATTATATAAAAAAAATTGAAATCCTCACAACTTCGAGAGAAAATAGCAATTTTTTAACGCTTTCTTGGCTGACAGAAAAGAAATTTTTTACAAAAATTTTATTTAAAAAATGAAATAGTTTTTATATTTGAAACATTCTAAACATATTTATTCATGACAGCATAAATTTATCATACATTTAATATTATTTCATTTCTTTAAGATTAAGTAAACCAAAGGAATTCACAAAATTGGGAAATTTTTTTTTCTATTTTGCAAAAAATTCAAAAAAAATTTAATTCTGACAAACCATAACCAAAAAACCATAAAAAATTTATGAATTTGATAAAAACCATTTAGTTATGATTTATTATCCCAAAAACCAATGCAATCCATAAATATTTAATCGTTAAAAAAATTAAAAGACTATTTAATGTTTGCTGGTTACTCTGTGACAATAAACAGAAACCAATATCTTTCTGGATAGCATTAACCACCAAATTTTCTGGTTTCTTTCTATGTTAGCCACCAAAAGCAAGAAATAATATTGTGGTTATAATTTGAGGACAAATAGAACGCCGAAATGACATACCAATAATCCTGAATGCGCCATAAACTTTTATAGCATTTAACCACCAAAATGAAAATCACAGAATTTAATTTTTTTTATTTATAACAGAGAAGAATATAATATTTTTTTATTTCTTTTATGAAAAACAAGCATTGAAAGAGGATATTAAATTTGGAAAAAAAAATAAAAAGTAAAATTACCATCAAAGAATTTTCATCAATTTCATTTTCGTAATATAATTTTTTGTTTGCAATTTAGATTGAAAAAGAGGTCAGTTTTATAAAAATGATTTAAAATGGAAGTAAAAATAGGTGTAATGTTGATTTATAGACAAAATGTCTCAAAATACGCGTAATAAAAATTATATATAAATATAATATTGAAAGTTTGCAGGCGAATTTAGATACTATTACTGAGTGCGGTCTCCACAATAGAGTTTAATTTAGTGCCTGTAAAAATATAATCTGTCTGGTGTCAACAAAGTTCTATAGTATCCACCCCTCCATTCCATTCTATGTTCAAAGAATGTCTTTTGTAAATTCCGTGCATACCCTTTGCATGGAAAGAAATTACCGTGACTGACCATGAAAATTTGACACCGCTAAAAATATAGCAAAATGTAAGTTAATGTAAGAAGTACTTTTCTCCTGGCAGATATACCTCTACATTTACAAGGCCTAAATTCGTCCTAAGCTCGAGTATAACTCTCATATCTGGAAAGGTACACCGTCAACGTCGCTGCTCAGCCTTGATAGAATGCAGAAACGGGCTATCAGATTTATCGGTGGTAAGAATATCTCTGATAGTCTAGCCACTCTTGAGTACAGGCGTAATGTGTGTGCCTTATCCTTATTTTATCGATATATGGTTGGTGAGAGTGTTGGTTCGGATTAAAGACAGTATGCCATCGAAAACAGCTTTTCAAAAAAGCACGGGGTCGGCCAGTCACTCTCGTCAATTCTATGTTGAACTTCCCTCGTATTGCACATCAATATTAAGGAAAGCTTTTTTACCACGTCTAACTTAACTGCCGCCAAATTTATTTCCACCAGAATATGATTCAAAAGGTTGTTAAGTCTTATCTCCTTTAGAAACCTATATCCTTTTAAATCCTCTACTCCTCCACTTCCAAAGCCTAAGTAGTGCTAAAATTAGTGCTATAAAGGGCCGCCCACTACAATTGCACTTTAAATATGTATAAAAAAAAATTGTTCACAATGTTTTAACAATTTGCTTACTGTGCCGTAGTATTTCTTCCATTTGAAACCCAAATAGTATATCAATTTCTATGAAATTGAAATAGCAGCTGAGAAAAAGTATGGCTGAAATAATTAGTTGTAGCTGAGAATAATTCTAGGAATCATAGGAGACATTTAGAAAATTAATTTAGAAAAAAACGAGCTTTAAGTTTACAATGTTTCCACAGAAAGCATTAACATTATATTGTAGTAAAGATAACGTTGATAGTAATATTGTCGGTTAGTTATTAATTGTAGGAATTGCTCAATCAAATTCAATATAATAATGGTTTCCTATGATTTATGATTCAAAAATAGGAAAACTTCTTTTTTTTATCATGTTTCAACAATGTATTTCTTTTTATGCTTTGTACTATTAAAATGAGCCCAGAGACAACCCTTTTTGTCACTTTTAAGTTGTCATTGATTAGTTCTTTTTTTTTAAATAGATAATTCAATTTTGAACTGGATGAATTGGCTATAAATCTAAGATTATTGATTTCAAAATTGTGAAACTGAATCGTATCTAATAAATGAAAATTAATTATTGAAACTTCATAGTAATTATTTATAAATATAATATAATCACCATTTCTTATGGCTTTTTTATGTATTTCGTATGCACAAGAAAATTTAAATTTATATTTAATATATGTACATTAATATTTCAATTTGTTTATATATATTTAAAAATCTGGAAAGCTGCTAATATGGCTGCAATAGAATATTAATAAATCATTTGTCCCTTTAATTAATAATTATTTCTCACACTATTGTTCACATTTTTTTTCCTTTTTTCCATATCTTTCAATATTTCTCCGATTCTCTAATTTTTAATTAAAACGCTTTCAACCAGAAATAAAATATTCAGCAAAAAAAAAATATAATTTCATCCGGTATTAGAAAATTTATAAACAAAAAATTATTAATATTTAAACATATATATTTTTCCCATTCCATTAATTATAAAGCAGGATTTCAAAATGGAGTTTGAAAAATAATTTATACACTTTATCGTATATTAATACCAATTTCTTTTCAGAATTTTTTTTCTACACCACACCATGGTGGGAATTGTCAAAAAAATGTGGTGTAGGAAAGTGTAAGGTATGAAAAAAACATACTTTTATTACACCCTGACAAAATTTTTTATAATTTTAAATTGTCATACTTTTTTTCATAATTTGTGATTAAAACATTATTTAATTGATGATAGTATATATTTCCACCTTAAAAATTAAAAAAAAAATTAATTACATCTCCACTTTCTACACCTTCAAATTTGAGGGTGTAGAAAAGTGTACACTCTTTTGACTACACAGAAGGTGTAGACAAAAGAACGCAAAAAATTTCTACACCATGGAGGGTGTAAGAAAGTGTAGGAAAGTGTGTCTGAAAATAAATTGGTATTAATATTCTTATACATCAAAAATAAACATAGTAAATAATGCAATTTTTCACATTTTTTAAATCCTTGCAATAAAGGATATTATCTATCGCGTGATTTCTCCTTATTAAAAAATTTTCGAGCAGTCAAGTGTAAAATGAAAATGTGTATTCAATTTCTTGGGTAAAAAAAATGGATGCACAAACGCACATATTCACTCGGCATACAACACTGGTGTAGTGTATAACAGATATGCTTTTGTATCTTGGGAATATTTTATACCAATATGAATATTGATTTAAAAAAACGTTGATATCCTTTTCAGATTAAAAAGTATATATCCTGCCACGGAAATAATGTTATTGGCATTGCATTACCGTTCATCATTTAGACTGTTTTTAAAAAGGATGAAGAAAGTTTTTAAGTTAATAATGTACTTTCGATAAGTCTGCGAAAAGAACAGGAAAAAATAGATTTTAAAAATTTCCTTAATTCTTTAAGATTTTTTTTTTATTTCTTTAGTTTAATGGACTTGGTGCAGATTTATTAGGAAATATTACTTCCTAAAAGTTGGATTTATTAATAGTGAAAAGGAAAAGCCTCGAGTGAGTGGGTTTGTTAAATAACTACATTTTTTACAAAACTTATAGCCACAAGGACAATACATATTTATTGGCATTATGTATACTATTTATCAGAATTTACAATAAAGAGCCCGCGCCTTTAACTGAACTAGTGATTGCGTTACACAATATTTACAATAGTCACACTAAGCGGCATTTTTTAAGAGCTTCAATCGGAACTTGCCGCTTCAGCTGGGTGTACATTTCCAACCATCAATTTCAGTAATTATTAATAATAAGGAAATTGCTATAACGAAAAAGTGCTATAATGATGAATAATTTACGATAAATTAACCACTTCCATGAAAATTTTATAGTTAAGAAATTTCATTATGAAATAATGCGAAGAATATGAATATATGAATTAGGGTGCTACGGTCATTCTTCTCAGATAATTCTTCTGAGACAATTCTTCTCAAGCACCAATTCGTCTCAGATAATTCTTCTCAAGTGTAATTCTTCTCAGCCAATTCTTCTCAAGGCTCAAGCGCAAGTCTTCCCAAAAGCAATGGCCGCGGCGGAGAAGAATTGTCTGAGTTGATACTATACAATTCTTGCTGTTATTTAGAATTTTTTAACATTTGATTAATTTGATAGTTATCTAATGATATTTGATAGTTATAATTATCTAATTTTTTCACAGATATAGTTATAGTTATCTAATTTTTTCTCAGTGACGTTTATGACATTTAATATGTAAAATTGTCGAATTTATCCAAAGATTTTATGGGACTTGAAATCAAAATCTTCAAATCTTATTACAAAGATATATTAAAAATCTTCCGTTTGTTAAGATGCACAACTTTATTTATTATTAAAATATTTCTATTATAAACTTAATGGTACCTACTACATGATTGACAACTAAATTTTACTAAATTAAGTAAAATTTAGTATTTATTAAAATCTGAAATATATTTTTGGTTAGGAAATAAATGTTACTAATACAAAATTTAATAAGAAAAACCAAATCCCGGGTCTTTTTTTGTGTTGGCATTAAATAAACCCCAAATAAAAATCATTTACTAAAATGATATGCTTCCTGCTGGTTTTCTCTTTTGGTACTATTTTCCGATATGGAAAAGTGATCCAAGAAAAAAATCAGGATATTTTTAACATTTAATAAATATAAATGTATAGTTTTTTATTCATATATCCTGTGAAGTTCTTAACAACAACAAAAACAGGGAAGAAATTATTGATAATAATTTATAGGATAAAAATTTAATTGTCCTGGTTAGTAAATGAATATTTAATTTAAAGGGAAGAATCTTTTCGATATTAATTCGACTCTATTTTAATTCCCACACATTTTTGTCAAAAACAGATAATTTATATACAAAAAAAAAATATTTCAAAGTTTTTCAATCCTTTCAACTTTAAATGCTCGAAAAATTCTTTAAAATTAGCTACGTAATTCTTGCTCTTAAATTATTTTCGCAAAGAAAACTTTAATTTTTTCTAAACAAAATTCAACTTTCTTTATTTTAGCCAAAAAATGTATCAGGAAATTGAATCTTACAATACCAACAAAACGTACAGAAATCAAAATTTTCCAAATTATTTTTGCCTAATACTCAAACTTATCTTCAGCGCCACAAAAAAGAAATTTATTTACAGTTGATTTACTTCAATAATAAACTTCAAAAAACTAAAAGTAGGAAATTTAAATAAACAGTATATTTTCTTTTAAATTGAAATTTGATTTTCCTGACAACAAAAAACAAATTCTTGTTTTTCATTTCAACTGTAACACATTTAACTGATTTGCCCTCACATACAAGTACGGAAAAAAGGGACTTAGTTTCAAAGTTAATAAAAAAAATGTTCATCTTATTTCTGAAATTGAAAAAAAAAATGAAAAGTTTTTTGTACATTAGCCCACCCCAAACAAACAACGGAAAAAAGTCCCTTTTGAATATTTTATTTACGAAACGAAACTAAAAAAATAAACTTTATTAAAATTAAAATAAGAAAAATATTTACAAATTAGATTCATGATGAATTAATGGCTATAAGGTTTCTGTCATATAAAAAGTTGTTTACAACACTGTTAAATAATAATTTATAAAATGTAATAAATTTTATTTTGGATAAAATAAAATTTGAGATTTTTTTTTGCAAAAATTAACCTATTGCAAATTTGGATTTCCTTTATTATTTAAATAATTTAAATAATAAATGAAGTATAGCTAATATTTAATGAACTTTTATGTACAATATTAACATACAAGTATATACATACACTAATTAAACAAAACTACTTCTAACGATGATTTGTAAGCTAATGTAAGTTAATGGAAGTTTATATTTGCCACATCTTCTAATTCCAAATATTACACCACTCCACAATTTCAGCCTCTTTTACTTAATATGAATTATTGATGAATTATGTATTTAATTTAAATGTAATTAATATATTTAATTTAAATGTTATTTATTTTGTAGTACAAAAATTTGAATTCAAACAACCGATTACAGATTATTTAAAAATAACAGTAAGTTTTATTAATTACCTTCGGATATTTACATTATTAGTGATGAATTTGTCAAATTCCAATTTTGAAATTAAAAATGGTCGTATGTCCAGATAGACATAGCTACAAATTTGATGAAACAAAAATATTTTACTTGTAATTTTCATGTTTTTAATTATAAAAATAATTAATATTTTGTGAATTGCTGATTTTATTATACACATTGAAAGTTCTATGGTTATGAATTGAATTAAACTAAAGTGTTATTTAAAAAAAAAATGAAATTAACTTACCAGAAAAACCTTAAAAATTATATGGAATTTGCTCGTATTCAAGTGAATAGTAAAAGTTCTTAAATTACTTAAAACCGCTAATTTGGAAAATTTACGAATTTCCTCCAATTATTAAGTTTTAATGCAAATTTTATGCGAATTCTGATAATAAAATCACCATATGAATATTTATTATGGTATATACATATAATAAAAACTGGAAAGATTATAAATACATATTTAAATTAATTAGTGACCTTTTTAATTATGAGATTTTTTAAACTAAGTAATTCTTTAATTATTGCTATAAACTACAATTTAGCGAACTCTTTCAAATGGGACTAAACATTAAGTTTTTTGTTAAAATTTTTGTTTCACTTAATCTCTAAAAATTCTTTATTAAATACGTAAAAGCTGCATGTTAATTGTAAATTCTTCAGAGTATATATTATGAAAATAATGTACCCTGATGGCGAATTCGAATTAAACATCATAATACAAAACATATTTAAATAGAAATAAATCTAGAGCAAATGAGTTTTATACAATAACAAAAAATTTTAAATGTTAAATTGTATGAAAAAAATTATTATTTTTTTTTTTATTTCATAAAATGTCCTTACACATATATACCAGTTTTTCCAGTAGGAAAAATGTCCTTTTATAGAAGTTTATGATATACGGACAATTCACAGTATAGGAATTCACCGCACAATTAAATACTGTTTAGTGAAGCAATTCCATTATTTACGACCAGAATTATAAAATATGAGTTGCCAAAATTTCGATTTTATTTAACAAAAGTTAATTATTTAATAAGTTAAGAATTAATGATTTTGCGGTGAATTTCTATAAGTTGAATAATTTACGGCGAATTGTTCATGTATTCGAAATATTTATGTACAGTAAATGCTTTCTCTACTAGTATAAGTTACACCATTAAATAAAATAAATATTTTTCATTCGTGTTCCAAATTTTACGTACGTATATTATATTATTTTTTTATATTATTATTACAGTGAAAGTGGTTTTTCTTCTATTTTTTTTTTTGCACATTCTTTTTGGCATTTTTATGAAAGCTTTGTACACAGCAGGAATGATAAAGGACATTTCTATAAAATATTTTGCGAGCAAATATACATACATACAACCAACACCCGCAAAAATTCTATGAGATTTTTGTCCTTTTTTGTTAATGTTTGTTGTTTTTTGGTGAAAAAATCAAAAATATTGCCAGCCATTTAGTCTACAGAGTACTTGGATTATATACAACAATATTTTTTTAGTCTAACTCTAACACATGCTCAAAAAAGAACGATAAACGACATACAAAAGAAAATATATTTTTTCATTTTCTTGATTATAATATATACAGAGCAAGGCCATTGCATATAGAAAGGATGCTTTTTTTTAGGCGAAATTTACTTCTATAAAATATATATGAATATATATGTATACAATTTTGTGCTACTTATATTTTTTTGGCCAACAGCTCCCTCCTTTTACTAATACGTACACATACAAATTTACAATCTGTCATACATGAAAACAATAAAATCATCCACACCCACTTAAATAATTTTGCGATGCAATATATAAAAAATTTCTAGTTTTACTGAATATTTGCACACATTTACACAACAACAAAAAATGATATACAAGGAGTTTATCTTTAAAAAAAAGTACATATACTAATCTGGTTTACAAAACAAAGTTCGAAAATCCTAGAAATTTTTGTTATTTAAATATTTTTTTTATTACTTTTTGCGTCCCTGCATAAAGAACCATTTTTTATAGGATGAAATATAATAATATTTTGACAGTAGGAGAAAGAGAGAAAGACAGAATATGATATTTTATTCATGTGGAAAATTAAAGTTCATTTTGTTAAGTATTTTTTTTCCAGTTCCAAAATAAAAATCCTTACCTAAATAACTTTATAAATAAAAAAAAATTGTCGTGTGACCCTTTAAATGCCTAAAATGCTATAAGGATTTTTTTACTTTTCTTTTGGTTTGTTTAAGATCACAAATATAAAAAAGAAACACCCACCTGATTTGGTGACGATAAACTTGTCAGTTTAAATTTATAATTTCACTTTAGTATTGCACATAATACAAATATGAAATTATTATCCTTTTTTATTTGGTGTAAAAAACAAATTTGATTTCGAGGACTTCAAGATAAGTACTTCAATTTCACACCATATAAATTCACAAAAAATTAAGTACACGAGATTTTGTGAATTTCAAAAAAAAAAAATAAGTATGCTTTAGTTAGAAATTTAAAGAATATTGTAAATGTCAGCTTCCCGAAGGATATTTGATTCAAAATTTAAGAAATTTTTATTTTTCGTTTTTATTTTTTTATTTAGAAACTATGATATACCTATATCTATATGAGATGAGCAGAATTATATGGATTGTACCGAGCAATTGGTGAACACATGTCCAGGATAAGCCTTCCTTTTAAGAAGCGTGCAAAGAAATTAACGAAAAAAAAGACATAATAGAAAACTTGGCCTTCAAATTTTCATCACTGTCCAAGACAATATTATATTCTCTTGCAAGCCATTATCTATATTATCATAATTTAGCACCGAAGTGGCCAACTGGTGTGGTAAACTTTCTTAATATGCGACGAGGGTATATCTAACAAGCTTAAACAGATAAGCTATGTTGCCACAAGAATGTGTAGCATAAAAATGATGCTAAACCACTAATTAAATATCCTTCGTAATCCATGGTCAGGAACGAAGAACCAACCAAGCCAACTACAATACACCGACAATTTAACACTATATTCAACTATACAAAAATTCCTATTTTTTATAATATGAATAATTAAAATCACCTATTATTACTATCTTTAAATCAACCCGAATTTTTATGAATCAACCAGAAAATATGTTAATATATTTATTCATTTAATTCTTAACAAGTTATTAGTTACTGAACCATAAAAACTTTTATAGCTTTTGAACTTTATTAAAAAAAATCATAAACATATTTCGACCGCCACTACAATAAATTTTTATCATAAAATCATCGTTATAGGCATAACTTTTATTTTTAAAACCACATCACAACATTTTTACAACATTTTCCGAGATTTAGCCATTCTGATATCAAGAAAATGTCGGCCATAGAATGAAATAAAAAAGGAAATATAAAGGATAATTTACTGTCAGATTTTTATATACATATTAGATTGATATACGACTCATAAGATAGACACTATTTAATTTTTACCTTTTTCTTAAAAAATTATAATTTTAAATTTAATATCGTTCGGCAAAAAAATAAAAACAAAAAATATATATATATAAAATGTTCATGCTACCGTGCTGTTAGGAATATCCTCAGCCTTATAAAAATGATTGGATTGAGGTGGGTAATTCTAGACAATTTTCATGATCTATTAAATTTGATGGAAAAATGTCTAGACTCTAGAGCTAGACTATTGAGTAAGAGTAAAAAATTAAAATTGCTTTTAATAAAAATAAAAATATATTTTACTATTAAACCAAAAAAAAATTAAATAAAATGAAATATATATTTTATTGTAAAAAGTTTATTTGAAATCTAATAAAGATTATTTTTTTGGGGTCTGAAATTCCACCCTCAATTACATTATTACCATTAGGCAAAAATGTTGAAAATAAAAAATAAATTAATTTTTTATTTTAAAGAAAGCATATTTAACAGAAAATATTTAGGGGGAGGATAAATATAATGATTTCACATTGTGCTGTTAAAAGGAATAGAAAATATGAGAATAAAAAAAAATACGGAAAAAAGGTTAGTAATTTAATAAAATTTGATTTTCCGATCAGATTTTACCAATTTTATGTGGGTTTAAAATTTTTGTTCATTCTATATATACACCCCATCGAATTATTACTTAACATAAGAAATACATATATATTATTTAGGTATAAATAAAAAAGATTTATTCAAATAAAAACGTGACAATGTAGATGGGAAAGAAATATGGAAATTTGATGTTTGTGGTTGGTCTTTTGTTGATTTGTTCTTATTCTGTGGCACATGGACCTTCAATGATCCTATAAAATATTACAGTGTGTTAGGTTATATTTGATGCAACATTAAAATATCAAAGTGAAACTATAAATAGTAAAACTACATTTATGGAATTTAATGCAACAACAAAGTATACATTAGTTAAACTATTGTCTCCGTTTCGTTTACTTTTTGCAATATTTTGTTGTAGCACAAAATCGAATAGTTTCTATTCGGAATTTTGAAAACAACTATAATTAATTGAAATGTGAAATGAATAGAGGTTCCTTTTAAAGTAACCTAACAATAACAATGCAATCGATAAGTTAAAGTTATTCGTAAATTAATATATACATAAATCTTTTCCTTTATGTAATATCTTCAAAAACATTACAACAATAAACTGCTTGTAACCATAATTTTAATCGTAAAAAAGGCAAAATTTGTGCATTGTAAATGTCAATTTATTATTACAAATTGATAAAATGTCATAAGAAACAAGACTATTTTGACCTACAACAAAATGTTGTAAAAAGTTTAAGGGCTATATATAAACCTTATTTTTGATGAAACTGTTCTGCTTTTAAACAATATGAGGGAAATGATAAATACATATATACATTAACAATTTTCAAACCAGAACCGAAAAATAAAAATTTCTTAAAAGTTCTTAAATAAATCGAAAATTTATTTAAAGATGTACACAAAGTTTTAATGCTAATTTTCCCAAGAAATAATTATTTAAAAGATTACTATATCATATTTTTACATTTTCTCACAAAAAGAAGTAATGACAATAATTATTTAAAAAACTTCAATAGCAATTCCAATTTTCTATAAATTTTATAAAAATATTATATTTCAAAATATTTACGACATCGACATATTTCCTTGTGGATTTTCATTTTTTTACAAATATTTTCCATTAAATTTTCTTTAAAAAATTCATGTAATACCAAAACTTTCTTCAATTTATCCTATTATAACTTTTATGGTATATAAATTTTTTCCAATTTTTCACAGAAAAAAAAATCCTAGTAAAAATACATCTTTATATATCCTTTTACCAAACAAAAATAATATAAAAAGGATAAAATGATTTTTATTTATTTCATTTCACATCATATTCTTAAAATATAAAAAAATAAACATATATCCTTTTATAATATAATCTCGGCACGTGAGTAGTTTTGGTCCTTTTGTTTAAGCCAAAAACAAAATCGAGCAAAAAAATTGGTTTGAGAAGCCATAACGAAAATATAAAATAATAGTCCTTTTAACAATGCACACACACATGTATATAGCAAACAAAATATATATGTATAACTCGAAAAGCTAATAAGTATAAGTGTATCCTTGTGCAGCTAACAAAACAGCAAAAAAATCGTTACAAGGAAACCAAAAACTTTTTTTTTGGCAATTTGATTTTATTTCTTACACGGAGTCTAATTTCCACAGATATATTTTTTTTACTATATCCTTGTTCATTGTATATGCTCTATTTTTCTCTGAAGGATGAACCAAAACAAAAACGAAAAAATTTATAGTCGCCTTTATGATGTCGTTAAGAGTTTACCTTTAATCTAGGTTGGTTTACAATTATTTTTCACCATTGTGGATAGAAAAAACTACGATATACAAAATATAAATAGAATATAAAATTAAGCATAACTTGAATATAAGGCAAAATCTAGATCACAACAAAGAGCAAAATATAGATTTGACAACAATGATGACGACATTAGTGTATACATAGTTTTGTGCGATCAAAAAAAGTTGAAAGTTTATGGCCAGAAAACTGGAAAGAAAAAAAATGATTTCAATCTATGTACATACATAAAAAGAATTTTTTTGGACGGTAAAGGAGATAATCTAACCTCTGTAAAATGAAGAAAACTTTGAAATTCTTGCGCTAGTAATAAATTCGTTCTTCTTTTCTTTGCGTAAAAAAGTTTTTAATATTTTTTTTTCTGTTTGGCAAAAAGAAATGGAATTTTTGTCACACAAAAAAAACGAAAATGGAAAAATTCATAAATACTGTATTGTTATTTAATAAATTTTCCATGAAAATTTCATTTATATTTCTCCTTTTTTCAATCCGTTTAGAGAGATTGGACCCAGTTTGGATGGTGGTTTTCGAATTAAAGAAACAAAAATTAGTTTTTTTTTTGATAACTTTGCTAAATTGAATTTTTTTTTGTTGGAAAATAAATATAAGAGTTAGGTCGAATTTTCTTTATAAGAAAAATGGAAATTTGATAAAAAAAAAGTTTTAAAGAAAATAAACTTTTGAAAATTATTTTTGGATGATAGGAATTTTTTTTGTTTAAGTTTGTAAATATAATTAAACTTTTTTAAAGGAAGAAAACTCTTATAAGAAATATTAAGGTGTCTGACCATAGGAGAAAAGGAATTTTCAATAAAATATAAGAAATTGTATTACTCGGAAAGCAACATCCAATCGGATACACAAGATACACAACTACCAATCGAATTCACAAAGTTATCCTTACAATTGACAATTTTACAAAAATCGTCGGACAATTAGAAAAAATTTATTATAAATATTTTATAAATTTGTTATAAATGATTTTACACTTTAATTTAACTTTTACATGTTCCACAGTTTTCCCGTCTTTTTTTTCAGTTCAAGAAAAAGTTAAACTAAAAACAACTATACAAATTTTGTTATGACTATCTTTTGATTCAGTTAGAAAGTGATGATAAAAGAAAAATCTTTAACAAGGGAAATTTTTTGAAATACGTTTAATTGTAACTGTCTCATTTTCCTAAAATAATTTAAATAAAATTTAATTTCATTCCTTAATTTGTTTCATTATCATTATCAGCAATTTTGTCCCATTTTAATTGATATTTACTTCTGTAAAATAAGTAATTAAAAAAGATAAATTTATATTAATTTGTCCCAACATATTAAAATTTCATAAATTTTACTTGGTTTTATGTACCAAAATAATTTTATTAAATATTCCTAAAGGAAAATCCATAAAAATAAAATTATCTCTTTTCTGATTTCAAGCAAAATAAAAAGATTTTTACATCCTTTTTAACTGCAATTTATTATGCATCTTCTTTTTTTCGTCGTTGCTGTTGTAATAAAAAATAAAATACCTGAAACATTTTCAGAATTTAAATATAAACTTATAAAAACTCCCTAGGACAACGAAAATAATAGTACATAGCAAATAAAAACTTCAATTCACTGTTTGTATGGCATATCGTCATTCCAAAAGAGAAGAACTTCGGGTAGTCAATTTGTTATTAATCTTGTTGAACGTGTCAGTAAAGATTTTATTGCATTGACCTAGATCTTTTTCCATTTTGTCGAAATCAATCTTTATTAGAATTTTTCTTGTTTTTCTTCATTTGGAACATTTTAATCCAATTATTGTTATACATAAAATAATAGATATATTAGTTCATACTATTTTTCAAATATTTTAACGAAGCTGACAAATTTTTAATTTAACTTGAAAAATAATTTCCCCAATACACCAGTTTATTTAAAATTGCAATTTCCATAGTTGAGCAACTTCAGTCAAATTATTTGTCTACTAACTTGTGTTCTACCAAACTATATAGAAACGATTAAATTTTTATATTACATCTTTTGTGTATATATAAAAGAATATAAACATATAGGTATAATGGAATGGAATTGTCCTCGTCTTTATTTAACAGAATTTTTGGTATACATATAATTTATATACATATACAGAAAATAATGTTGAATGGCGAGAAAATGTCCTGAATAATAATTTTTTCCTCTATATATGTAGTAGATCTAACATTTGTCAAAATGTACATTGTTAAGTCATTGTTGTATGGCTATATGTATATTCGTAATATAATGGAAAAGAAAAATCAAAGTTCTTAAATAACAAACATTTAAAAACACTTTAAAATTACAATCAATTATTTACGAATGTTCGTTTTCATCAATTAAATTCAATCGATGATAAATTAATTTAAAATAATTTTTAAATATTTTAAATAATTGATGAAGTTTTCTTGCCTATAATAATAAAAGCCTTTAAAAACAAAAACCTTGTGTTTCTGTCTGTCGGTCCGATGTAGACAATAAAAACCCGTTATTTCATATAGTTAATATACACAACAAATTTATGATGGAGCATGGAGCCACTGATGGAAAGCTTCAATTATTCAGAAACAAATGTAATTGATAGAAATTTAAAACTCGTCCGGTAGGCGGCGCTAATCACAAAATTTGGAAAAACATTTTGTTATTTCGAATAAATTTCAATTTAATATAATAAATGGCCATGGAAAATAAAGTGTGACTACTCGTTCTAGATATAATTAAAAGAACAATACAATGTCAGTAAACATATATTTCATATTTCTGCCACTAGAGGCGCTGAATACAAATATATCTTAAATATTAATTTTTAAAATGTAATTTTGATTAGTAAATAAGCCCCAAAAATTAAGGTTGACACCACATCTGAGAGCTAGTAAATAGTACAACAGATTACACGTAATATTAATTCCATTCCTGAGCGTAACATATAATTGTAATGGTTTTAAAATGTAATTTAACTCGAATCTTTACCAAAAATGAAAGGAAACCATGTGTAGGAAAGCTTACATAGAGTAAAATAAATCAGACATTTCCCATAACTTTATTTTTTGCCGCTCGCTCGAGTACTGTAAGGTAAGATACTAGTAAAAAAAATTAGTTAGCAAGGAAAAGAAATGAATGTGAAAGGAAAAGAAATAAAAATTGAAATACTAGAAATTAAAGAAAGCACATGATTATGAAACTACTATGAAGTAGTTTAGCTGTGCGACATTTTTATGTGTGTTATAATGATCAAACTTTTGGACCATAATAATTGCTAGTCGGAGACATATATACGTAATTAAAATTAGAAAACTTGTATTTTCTCGCCACTATACTCATTTAACGATTGTGCTTTGACATGTAAATTAGTTAGTTAATATAATATACTTATAAATAAGTATAACTTTAGCTGAATTTGAAACAAATTTTGGTAATTAAATTTACCTGGAATTTATTCAGAAATATCTAGCAATTTGGATCAAATTAAAATTTTCACAAACCTTTTGATAGTTTAGAGGAAATTTATGAAATTGAAATATATATTTAATATGTATTCGTAGCGCCCAAAATTATTTATCTTAATAAATTATCTTAACTTTATAAAAGTTATTACATTATTATGCAAACATCTATCTATCTATACATACATAATGTATATATAAAACAGAAAATACAATGTGTCTGTCTGTCTCTCACAGAATTTCTTCCCAAATGGTGAACAGTAGCGATTTGAAACTCAGACATGTCATTCTTGCTGCCATATTCTGGTCGACTGTAATATTTTTAACTTTCAAGTGCCTATATGTCAGTCAGTCAGTCAGTGTGTGTCACTAAAAAAATACAGTTTCGTGCTTTGTGACAAAAAAAATCTACCACCAATAATCTTTTTCGCAAAAATACCAGGAAAGCTCAAACCTCCAAAAGGGCCCAAACTTTGTATGGCTGCTTTTCAGAGGGTGGTGGGTGTTGGTCGACTATGGTGGCATATAAAAGACCTATCAGGGTAGAGTAAAAACATTATTTTTTACAGGGCCAGCTCAAGCATATAATAGAGAAAATCGGTATTTTATCAAGAGGGACATAAAAGGTTGCATCCTAATCTGCCATTTACAAAACTGTCTTATTTGTATTTCGGGGCGTGCTTCTTTTCAGCCCCAACATGCTAAAGTTTGAATCTGTCCCTAGTGAATGAGTTTGAATCTGTTCCGAGTTCCGAGCGAAGCCAGGTAATACATCTATTATTTGTATAAAAGTTTATTTGGACATTATACAAGTTTGAATTATATAACTATACATATTTGACTTAATGCATTACTGAAGCAAAGTAAGATATTGCAGAAAATATTTTAAAAAATCTTAGTTTTGTTTCTAGTTATCTTACAATTTGAGAATCCAACACTTTCCGAAATTACCGAATGTGCAATTCTGGAATATGAAAATTCTAGAAAAATAAATTTGAAAATATAATAAAATTAAGTATGTATTATGATTCAAAATAAATAAATATATGTATTAAAATTTATGATTCGTATTTATTGTCGGAAAGGTTGCCAAGAATTTACTTTTTTCAAATCCTTGAGAATTTTAAGATTAAAAATTACACAACCATTCGGAATTTTGAAAGTCAGTATTATTTATCTTTATCTATTAAAATTAAGTATAACTATAACTATTACTTTAGACTTTAGATATCGGTTTACATTTAATTCTAGATTGAAAACGTAGGATAAATGAGACATTCTTCTAAATTGTCAGTTTTTCTAATGACACATTAATACAACATAATTTGTGCCCAATTGTATGGAACAAATAAAAGTCATTGTTTTCTAATCAAAAAGTAGCTGATTTAGAATGAAATTCAAATCGGCTTAATTTACATTTTCAATTTAATTAAGATATTTACTATCTTTTAAATTCTTATAGTATTAAATTGAAAAATTTAATTCTGCCCTCACATTATTTAATGGTTGCTTTTACACATTTCCCACATTATTTAATGGTTGCTTCTAATAGCGCTTTAAGATATACCTTAAATTTAAATTGTAAGTAAAAATTCTATTTACGAATTATAAATAGATTAATAATTTGTTTTGTTGAGGGGAACTTTTATTTAAAACTTAACACTATTCAAATATTTCGAAAAAATCTTTTTTAGTTTTTTTCATAAAGTTCCTAATCTCACCTTAACAATTTTTGTTCTTTATTTTAATATACCAAAAAATGTTTTAATGATTACCATCCATAATATTTATTATACTGTTTAATCCTTTAGATTTAGATTAAATAGTATGACCCAAAAAAAACTTTCTCAATAATCATTTTAATATTTAATTTATATAAATAATATTTTATTTTTAAAATTTTAAAATTTTATAAACAAAATTTAAAATTCATTAGAATTATTTTTGGTTATTTTCATATTTTCTTTTGGTTATTGTAATTCAAGAATAGTCTAAATGTCTTTTATTATTCTTTAAATACGATAGATTAAAATTTCAATCCTTCATCAAACCTTCTGTCAAAAATTTCTGTAAGTAATTTTCATTTTCTACATTTTATATTTTTGTGCGTAATCATATTTTTTCTGAATTAATAAAAAAAATAATTTTAGTGCTATTTTTGTGTAGGAATTTTAATTTGGTAATTTAATTGTGGGCTGTCTAGTCAACGATATTAAATTTTTAAATTTAATGCAAATTTTTCTCAAGTTTGGAATGTAATCTATTTTCTTCCGATAACGTAAGAGCAAAGCCGTATATAATATTATTATTATATACGGCTTTGAAACAGTTTTTATAGTTAATTGAACAGTTCATTAGAGACTTTGCCAATTTACAGGTTTAGAAACTTCTAAAAATTTAATAAATATTCCTGTAAATTTTTTAATTTACAATATTTTTGTTGGAATTCAATTTCTATTTTCCAATAACTTAGTAGATCAAAGAAGGTGTGAAAATTGTGATTATTCATGAAGGGGTGAAAATTGATGAAAATTGTTGCAAATTATTTTCCTTATAAATTAAGCCAAGGAACTAGAACTTAATAAAATGCCTTGCCATGACAAGACGCCGAAATAAAATAGTGAATGCATAATTTTTTATACCCACAATATTCTCCACTCTCTGTCAATTTAATTTCTTAGCTTCAATCAGTTTACAATTTCATTATTACTTCAAGAAAATTCTAATTATATTAAAAAACAAATTTTCAAATTCCTGTAAAAAAATTATAATAAAAGAAATTAATATAAAAATAGTTTAAAATTTTTTTTTTTCATTTCAATAAAAGAAAATAACTTTACAAAAATTTATTTATTTTTTGTGAAAATAATAAGAAAAGTTTTAATTGATTTTCTGACAATAATTTCAAAATGAATTTATTTATCAAAATGAAATATAAATGTAATTTAAAAATTTAAAGGTATGGTCAGCAAATTATTTTACAAGCTATTAAATAAATTAAAATGTCAATTAATATAATTATTTTATCTATAGAAAAATATAAATGATTAGATTAGGATTAACAATTTGTGGAAATAAAGTTTCAGTTTTGTAAAATAAATAACATTGTAAAGTTTTGTAATAATAAAATGTTTGTTGATAGATCCTTTTCAAGCATCTTTTTGTCAGATATTTGCAGAAAGATAAAGTCATGCTTATCAATTAATCAATTAAATCTCGCAACATATCGATTTTCCTTGAATTTCAAAAATAATTCAGTAGTGTAGTAGTAGATTATATTATGAACGCATTTTTGGGGAAATTATTATATTTTCAGTGAGACCAATAAGGACACAATTTTGAAATTATTTTTTGTGGCTACTTAGAAGGACATAACACAGAACCCATTTTTTGAGTGTAGACAGTAAGTTTTCATACAAAAAAATGACATGTAGAAGCAATATTTTTTGAAATAATTCTTTATTCAGAGATCACCTTAAATTTAATATAACCATAAAAATATCGAATTCCTCTGACTATTTCTGCTCGCGAAACGATGAAAAAAAAACTTTAATATTATATTAAAATGTACATATATTAAATTATTTATTTAATCATTTATATATTTATTATTATTTTCATTTTTTTTTTGTACCAAATTCATTCAATTTTAATTTAGTATCCGCGGGCATAGAAACATATAAAAAACGATTGTAATAATAAAATAAAACACGCACGCAAAGCATATTGATAATTTGTATATTATCCTTAAGGATATTATTGTAAATTAGATATTATATATATTAAGAACGCAACCATAAAACGAACAAAAAAGGATCTTTTGCAATAAAAAAAAAGTAAATTAAAACATATTTTTTTTTTTATTTCTCTTTGTGGTAGACAAGTTTGTGTATATTAAGCAAAATTACCACAATTTATTTTAACATATACTTTATATTAAGAAAAACTGAAATTTAATATCAAAATGTATATATAATTTTTTTTTTTTTCAAAAAATTAAATATATAAAATATCCTTTTTCGTGGTGTACGGAGGCGATTTAAATCAAATTTCATAAATTTTAGAACCACAACAAACAAAATTGTTTATTATTGTTTCTTTCTCGTTAAATAGTACATTTAATTATAAAAGCCACATAATTTTGAAGCTCTTGGGGCATTCTTAAAGGATTTATAATATACATATATGTTAAACAAATTTAGGACTAAAATGATTAAATAAAGAAAATACTATTTATTTATTTTTTATTTTTTTGTTATTGTAATTTCACGCCTATCAACTTGGTGATTAATTATTTTCTATTTTTTAATAAAGCTTAATTAATGATAACAATTTTTTTTCTCTGTTAATTATGTATATACTATATATGTATATATAGTTTCAATCTTAAGATACACACAAATCTAATAAAAAAAAATTTACACAATTTTAATGTATCTACTTAACTATACATTTTATCTAAATAATATAATTGTGAAATTTATTAAGATAAATTAACCATCAAAATAATTTAATTAAATAAATGATAATGGAGGTTTTTTTATTTGCGCCATTTATTTATTATCTTGAAAATTGAAATTAGTAAAAATGTTTCTTTTTTTTCTTATTTAATGAAAATCTAATTATTGAATTTGACAAATTACAGAATTAATGGTTAGTTCAAAATTAAGAAGATAAGTTTATAGTCTTTAAATTATAATTAAATTGTTTTTACGCTCAAATATACGAATATACCTACCAAAGAGTTCAGATAATTTTTGAAGAAAAGTTAGAATCGAAATAAATAAGATTGAATATGGTTTTACTATAACAAAATATCATATGTATACAGTTAATATAAATGATCGATATTACTGTCATGGGTTAAAACAAATTGGACAATCAACTTGACTGATAATTCATTCATACGAATTAAAATTTATTGTTGTAGACATAATTGTCAAATGCATAAACTCTGGGTAATCTGTGCCCAAGACTTTTTGCTAAAGGGTATTGCATTAACAAAATGAATTTGTTAGGAGAATGCTACTGCATTCTTGTACGGAAATATATAAACAATTCACGTCTATCTTCCATGAGGTTTGAACTAACAACTTAATAATGTATGAATGATCTTTATTTGTTATTGTTACATACTTCCTCTAATATGACGAGGTATTAAACCATACCTTTTATATTCCTCTTTACCACATTTAATGAAAAACTACTTAATTCAGAAAGTATATGAACACTAAAAATTATTTCTTACTTCAGTTAAATCTTACAGCTTAGATTAGGAGTCAAGTTGTACAAATTGCTCAAAATTTATGTAAAATTAAAATCGGTACTATAATTTAGTGTATTTGTTTTACCAATTAAAAGTAAACTGGATTCACTTTCTTAGTTTGGTTTGAAAAATATTGCTTTGAAGTACTTATATCGTTTTATTGTCATTACTCTAAACTAAATATTCTGCAATATGAATTATTTTCAGAGTTTACAAACCCTTAACTCAACTTTCCTTAACTCCTTGAATCAAATTTAGATGACTGTTTTAGTTTGCATTTAATTACCATATTTTTACTTAATCAATTTTAAATACTAAGGTTGTGTGCGAACTCGCGGTAAAACTTGGTACTTAAAAAATTTATTTTGTGGGCAAAGGTGAAGCAGAATTTTAATTTTTTGGGGAAATTGAACTGTGCGAATTAAGTTAAATCTTGACATTTAGTAATTTTAATATTTTATAAAAAAAATTGAAGATTTGTGGAAATCGTAATTTATGTTCCAATGTTATTATTGTTAATGTACTAAATAAAGACAAGATAAGATGTTATTATTGATAAGAGAAATTCTCTTCTTCAAAATTTATCAAAAAAAAAAATTATAATATTTCAATTTAAAAATTTTTAATAATTAATTTTTTTGTACTAGAGAAAATTTTTTTTTTTCTGTAATTGATTTAAATTTAAATTTGATTGATTGAATTTAAATTTAAATTTGATTGAGTTAAATTTTATCAATTATTTAAAATTTTATTGAGCTCTGGACCTAGTATAAATTTTGACAATTAATATTTTTTTATATTCACCAAACTAGAGTCAAAATTTTAAATTTTTGTGTCAAAATTTAAGAATTACCAAGTTTTACCGCGAGTTCGCACACAGCCTAAGTATAAAAAATGCCGTGCAGCCGACTTACTGGTCAGTAGTTTTATAATTATGGGCTTTTTTAAATTATCTACTGTAAATGCATATTTTGATTATATTTTACACCCTCTAGTGACAGAAATTCTTATAATACTCCTTAATTTTAGAGGCTTATTGACTATTGGAAATCGCACTTTAAAAATTAACATTTTATATATTTTAGTATTCAGCGCCTCTAGCGATATAAATTTGAAATATGGTTACTGACAACGTATTCTACTAATACCTTTCCAACAAGTAGTCAAACTTCATTTTTGGTGCACATATATACTATATAAAATTACATTTTTATTCGGAAAAAGATGTTTTGGCAAAATACCACTAGCGCCGCCTACCGGCCGAATTTTAAAATTATATCAATTACAATAAATCAAGCTTTCTATCGGTGGGTCTATTATAAGCTTGTGTGTACAGTAACTATGTGAAATAACTGCTTTTTATTGTTTACATCGGACAGACAGACGGACGGACAGACGGACAGAAAAGCGTTAACATAAGTGATTTTTTTTTAAAAAAAGGCCTAAAAATAATTTGGGAAAAAATCTTAATTTTTTTTTATATTTAAAATCATTATTAAACTCTTGAGATTTTAACTATCGTATTATTTAAAAATAAAAAATGAAAAATATAATAAGAATTATGTACTCACCTAAATTTTATATTTTTAAATCCATTACGAATAATTTTAATTTATACATAACAATTGCATATAAATTTAGATACTATTTATGTACATACATATACATATATACAAGTTTTTTTTTTCAAAAAAATTTAAGTATTTGCGTGATTCAAGGAAACTTTTAAATATAATATTTTTAATTTTAGAAATTTCTCTATGATTTCTTTTCATAATTTACTTTTTCGTTATCTTTACACCAAATGTTATTGTTTCTTTATTATAAAGTTTATAAATATCCTAGAATTCTATGCAAGTATTATTTTTACACACACGCAGATAATAAATTTATTTTTTTATTTTATTTTGTAACTTTTGAAGTATAGTATTTTTGTAGATTCACAAAATTTCTAATTTTAAAAATAATTTTAAAATGTAGCATATATAAAAAAATAAAGCACAGAGCAGAGCAGCAAAATGAAGATAAAATATTTAATATAAAGTTTTGTTATATATGTATATACTTGTAAACTTCAAAAACAAAAATAAAAAGGATATTATTATATGTATACGAGTATTTTTTTTATCTAAATTAACTATTTTGATAGTTTAAGACGAAGGAAGAACAATTGTTTTAATAATAGCAAAAGTTATATAGGTTTCGGAAAAAAGCAGTAGAAAAGAAAAGACTATACAATCAATTTTTGTTTTATTTTTACAAATTTTCAAGATAACAATAAACAAATATCGTTTTTTTCTGTTTGATAATTATGTCAGTTTCATGTAATTTAAAAAAAAAGAAAGAAATTGAAAATATATTTTAAAAGTAAAAAAGAAATAATATATATATATATATATATATATTTTTGAATTTATGCTGGCTGGACGACTTTACAAGTTTGATCCTTTTGCGGTAATAAAATATTGTCCGCAATTAGAATTTCTTTTGAAACAATTTTTTCTCTTTTAATATATTTTTAATATTGTTTTGCTTTTTTGTTTGTGAAATGGAAAGGACCACAGAAATTTTTATTAACAAAAAAAAAGGTCAATTAAAAAGTAAACTAAAATATCCTTTAATTTTTTCCTGCGTTTTTTTTAAACTTGTAAATTTAAACTTCATATCAGCCTAAATACACTTTCAAAAGAAAAAAGTATGTTATTTGTATAAATGTCCTTTTTGATTTACAAAAAAAAAAGGTTGGTTTTTGTTTGGAAATGTCCTTTCAAACATAAATAAAAAAAAAACAAGTAATTAAAAAAAATTAATCAAAAAATAAATAATTATATTTGTCATAAAAAAAATAATTTAAAACCAACAAAAAACTGAACAAAGTATCATAATTTTTGTTTCTTGTATACATGTACATATATATACATACATTCAAAAGTAGCATAAAGTACAAAAAATATTCCGGAAAAAAGGGATCAAATAATAAGCGGTAAAATTATAAATCAATTTGTGTTCAATTTATTATTTTCAATTAATTTTCTAAATACAAATAGTAATGACAATAATAATAATAATTTTATATATGTAATATTTTAATTAAATCACACTTTTAATTTTATTATTCAAGATATTAAATTAATTTATATTTTTTTTTATATATAGCTACACTTTCATATATCATTTTTTTTTTATTTGTTTATCTATGTACATAATATTAATGTTAAAAAGGAGAATAATAACTATAATTGTTTATAAAGTATTTTCATATTCAAATCACATACTTAAAATGAAAATGAAAATGAAGATTGTATATTATAAATAATAAAGACGAAACGGCAAAAATTTAACACTAAAAATATCCTTTTTTAATGTATATACGTACATATTTATATTTTCTCTGTGACTCTTTATAGTAGATATAATTTACATAAATTTACATGAAATTTACTTAAATTCGATTGTCTAAGAACACATTTACATAATATCCAAATCCAAATATAATAAATATGTAATATAAAAAAATAATTGTCTGACAGACTTGAACTTTTTTTTCGTTTTTTTGTATGTAGTCTTACATAATTAAAATATTTGTTTATTTATGCTACAAACAAGGAAAAGAAAAAAAAATAACATTTAAAGAAAATTTTCACTTTTTAGATTGAGTATCCTTTTTAATATCCTTTTTTCCTCCCAATTAGTTTAAAACTGATTTATCTATTAAATTGTAATAATAAATTATGCGATAAAGAAAAATTAATATTTTTATTTCATTTTTTAAAGTCTTTATTTCTATTCTTTTAAGGTAAATTTATTCCGTTTATCATAAAATGTATTTTTAATCCTTAATAAATCATTGAAAAGAAATATTTAATTAAAACTAATTAAATGGCAGTTTTAATATATCTTAATTATATTTAGTTTAATCATTTCTTTGTAGTCCCTTAAATATTAATTATTTTATATTTGTTAATTTAATATTATTAATATTTATTTATTTTTTTTATTACGGAGAAAAACAACCGACGACCGACTAAAGTTCCACAGCAACTAAACTTTATTAGGACTTGGATTCTATACTAACTGGCACAGTATCTGAACCGAACCAACAATCATGCAGCAAATAAAATTATTATATGTATGTATAAATTGGTATGTATAAATGTATAAAACAGAAAATTATTATGTTTGAAACGTGTGTGAGTTGTTTTTAAGATGTAATCAATGTGTCCTTTCTTATTGAGGTAAATTTATATAAAAAAAAATATAATTATTGTATAAGTAGAGTTGAATTTTTCTCTGTATTATTGAGTCTTTATTATATTTTTAATTTTTTGAGAATTTATTTGTTTGAGTAATTTTCCAAATTTCCGACAGAGAGAGAGAGAAATTTTTTGTAAAAAAAGCTTTTAGATTAAACTATATAGTATAAGGTAACAGAATTAAAACAGCCAAGCCACGGATTTCATTCAAATTTCTTAAATTTATTTTAAATCTTTCCTTAAAGGCTGGCGCAAATTTGGGGTTTTAATCGATAGTGTTAACTTTAATTTTTATAACATTAGCGGAAAAAGCCAGACTTCGCACAATTGTAGCTAGATTTTTTTTTCATATTTGTCATAATAGTTTTCCCATTATAATGGCTCGGAAATATAGTCCGGATTCCATTTAATTACATTTGTTACAAATATTAAGTAGTCTCAATTGGCATTTGCTCAATTGAATTCAATTTAGAAAACAGACATTTAATAATAAATTTATCATTAATTTTATTACAATGATCTTTAAAATAACAAATATTTGAATTTTAATGTAATTGTTCAGTAGAGAAATGCCAAGGCGAAACGATTTTAATAATTTATTTTGGCAGATTTGTAATTTTTTGAAATTGAAATGTGCCATATTAATCCAGCATGGTGCCCCATAAGTTATTATTGCCTGAAAAATAGATTGAACCTTAGCAAATTGAGTGGCCAGTTGCTCTGATTTTTATAAATTTGTAATAAATTTATTATTGTTTGAATTTAATGTTGGAAGTTGGTTTTTACGTTTAGTAAAAATTTTAGAAGTATATTTCCACATCGGTTTGATCCCTTTGTTAAGGGTTTTTAAGGTCACCAGCGAATATTATTTATCTCGCTAATTTTAACTTTTATTGTAGTATTAAGTTCATTTACAAAGGTTTTAAAATATCTTATCTTGTACTTTATCCATTGTCGCTAATTTTCTTAAATTTCTTTTTTTGATTAATTTTTTTTACATCAGAATCAATAGGTTTAATGACACATTTGATGTTTTTTTTGTAACAGCAAAATCTGTTTCTTCGTCCTTCGTATATTTATTGATTTGAAATTGTTAATCATGTAATTGATAATTTAACTATTTATTAATTCAAATGAATTTTGCAGTTCGATTTTATTGTCAATATAGTTTTTAAATTTGGCCCAGTCGGCTTTGGCAAAATTATATTAAAACGAGAGGCAAATGGTCTGATCTCTTCAGGAGTAGTAAATAATTGTGAACAGTTGGAAACAATAACGTCAAGAACAGATGGTATACCTCTAACATTTAATTATATATATAGGTTGGACCAGGTGGAAATATAGAACAATTCCTTCGGTTAAATTTATTCCATGTTAAATTTATTCCAAGGTCCTCTATTTTTATTACACTACCAAGAAAATAGATAGAAGAGAAGGTTAATTTTGTTTGTAGTGATGATTCTATTTCAATAGATATTTCTTCAATAACATTTAAATTGAATGACTGGCACTGACACTGAGTATGTTTAATATTGTTTTTTATTAGAACACATACATTTTAAAACATTATTTGTTTAATGTGTCAGCCAGCCCTATATACTTTATAATGAGGATGCGAAAATGTTTTATCAGGTTTGAGCTGGGTATAAGGTCCACATCAATATTTTTTTAAATTAAAAAGTCGAAAAATTCAATTGATTTGTTTTTAAAGCCTCTGGCATTCCACAACATTCATTTAATTTAATTTATTATATGCCATCATATATATATATTTAATAATTAATTCGGTAATAACCCTAAATTGTTCGCTTTTGTTTTCACAGTGAATGAGTTTAACTAAAAGTTCTTGTGATAAAGAAAGAATTTCATCTACTGAAAATGATGAATCTGAATTGTTGTTAGTATTGTTAGTACTATTTTGTATTTCTGAAATTACAATTTATTTTATTCAGATTATTAATATTATTATATTATTATTAATTTTTAGAATAAGTAAATTTATTTTGTTGACATGCAGGTACAAAATAGAAATTTGTATTCGTCGTAGACATATCGATTCGGACTTTTGTACATTGACTTCTGTAGCTTGTTGATCGATCTGATGAAATGACGCTGGTGACGCTTTGAGTAGATACCCTCAATGCGTCAAGGCAATGAAATAAATTTCATTTTGTATTTTTTATAACCTAAAAATATATTATAATAAATGTTTATAAAAAAAAATTAATATATTAAATCTACTCGAGCAAAGAATTTTGAATATCAATATAAAAATACAACATATGTTTTTTACAATGACATTCGAACGCGGCAACGCGTCAAAAAGTTGAAATCGATTGAACTTTTCTGCGGCAAGAGCGTCAAACGCGTCACGAAAACGGCGAGTTTATCAGCTTCTATACGTTTCGTTTTCCATATATTTGAACTTTTTTCTTACATTTCAAAACTTCTGCGTCACACGCGTCAGCGTCATGAGCGGCCAGAGTAACTCGGGGTTAGTGGTTTCTTAGATAAACTTTTTATCATCTCTAGGTATTGCTCTTTTTTTGCCTTTGGGATCATTAGCTTTATGATTTTCGCCGCAGTTTATATATTTTGGTGTATCCTCTTTTTTGTTGCATACGTGATTTTAATATAGCAATGGTCAGATCCATGTCCAAAAATTTGACATTTGTGACACTGAGTGATGTAATTCTTCTTTTTCTCCAATATTCCCACTTGACTATTGTATTACATACATATTTAGCAGTTTTACGTAGATCGTTTAATTTTACAGATTTATTTTTAATTTTAAGATGTACTATATAATTACACTGATCATTGAATCTTGGCTTTTTGAATTTCATTGTTTTAAAAGCTATAACAACTGATTACATTGGTTACATTGATTTAATTCATTTACAAGTTCATTTACTGGCATAAAATGAAGACCAGTAAGAAGTGAAAAATTGACTAATATTTTTAGTTAAATTTTCTATTATTTTTTTATGGCATGTTTCATTATGAACTATAATTTTAATACAGATTGATTTAAATTTGATTTTATTATCATTTTTTATATAAAAAGTTCACACATACACATCACATCATTGATATAATTAATATTTTTTGAAATTATTTTAATTGGTGGTAAACCAGATTTTCTATTAGTATTTTGTACATTAACATTATAGGAATTGTCTGATTTTGTTAATTTTTATTGTTTAGATTAGTGTTAGATATCATTTATCATATCATCCTCGTCATCATCGGAGAGAATATCGAATCTATTGTATTTTACACTCGTCATGATATTATTATTATTATTAATATTATTTTTATAAATTTTAGATATTTTTGTTTAGCTTTTATCCAATCTGAACTATTTGATTCATCAAATACGATGAATCAATTCGAGGTTTTTTATTGTTTTTAATTTGTTGGGAATACCAAAGACTGTACTTGAGAGAAGTGTCACATATATTATTATCACATCATAAGATACTATGAATTACATTACAGTTGCAAAATTATAATTTACCTTGTGCGAAAAGGTTCAATTCATCTAACAATATGGAATTTTGTTATTTTCGTAATTTATCGATAAAAACTTACGCGTAGCTATGTTGTGTGTGTACTATATGTATATGAATGTTTTAATTCTTCACAATTCACAATTTTATTGTGCAATGACTCATAACATTTAAAGAAAATTTTAACATTTTTAAAGAAAATAAAATGAATGAAATTTTAACGAGAAATTAATCATTGTGGAAAAAATATAATTTCATAAAAAAAATCTACCTATAGAAAATTTGTATTTACAAGTCGGCTAAAATCTAAAATGTAAAAAAAAAAATTAGTTAAAAAAAAAATTGGTAAAAAAAACTTTTTTTTTTAAATTTGCTTAATGCTCCAAAGGCTTAAAAGCTTAAAGCAGATTCCAATTAACAGGCACACAATTACAAGTTATTTATAGTGGCCTAGTAATAAAATTAATTTTACTGTTATAAAATGTTCATTTAAAAAAAAAAAATTGCAAATTATAATTAGTACTAAACAGATTTTTTAAGTAATGCATTACTTCTTTGGTAATGTATTACAGGACCATTACCCACAATTACCAGATACTCCATTCGAAATACTTTAATGCATTCATGTATAACGACATATTGAAAAATTTTAAGTACAAAATAAAGTAATGCATTTATACTTTACTACACTACAGTAATTAATTTTTTGTATGAATTGCTTTGAAGTATTTATTGAATTACTCTGTATTTCACTGAATTACTTCGTAGCGTCGACATTTTTGTAATTCAATAAAGTGCTGTGAATAATGTTGTCATTATAATTAAATCGTTTATACTGTGACATAAAAAGTATATATAATTTAGTTGTAGTGATATTTATTTTATATTAATTAAAAATATTTTATATTACAATATGTACTTCATTAAATATTTTAAAAAATGCATTAGAAAAGTAATACAGTAAATAGAGTTATTTAGTAATTCAAATATTTAATGCACATTACTGCGTATTAGCAGGCTATTTTGTACTAAAAAAATTTAAGAATAATTTACTTGTATAAAATTAATGCATTAAATATTTGAATTAGTAAGTAATTCTATTTACTGCATTACTTTTCTAATGCTTTATTTAACAATTCTGGTGTTACAGCATATACTTAGTTAAAATTACTAACATAGACATTAATACCGAATTAAAATATGATGTTAAAATTGAATTTGAAGCTGAGTATAGAATATGACTTGAATTTAAATCCCCTTCTCTAATATTGAATTGTAATTGCGATGACTCATTATATAAATTAAATATATTCGTAGTACACTTAACCATTAATGTTGGTTGGCCTTGAGAATATTGAACTGTTTCAGTATTAACTTTGACCAGAATTCTAGAAGATATTTCACCATTATTAATATGGTATTCATCTGAGTTATTTACCTAAAATTTCATAAAAGTAATAATTTGTTTTCGATAAATAGCAAAATTAATTTAAAAATTACAACATACCACATATTGAAATTTATTAATATTCCAAGTGATTTTTAGTGCTAGATCTGTGAAATCTGTCGTACATGTAGCATTAAATCTATCTCCAAATGATAATTGTTTATCATTTGTAATTGGAACAAATGCTTTAATTATTGGTCCTCTTTTTGGCACTTGAATAACTTCCATAGAACTAGATTTAATTTCTGTATAATATATTGGACCTGAGAGTGTTACCTCGCATTCATATTCACCAGAATGAATATTTGTTAAAGATTTAATAACTACATGAGTTGAATTAGATTTATCCATCTTTAATATGTAAAGAATTTAATTCATTAAAATTTCATATTAATAAGTAAAAACTAAATTTATTTTTACATCAATGTTTAAGTCAGCAACTGGAAAATCTTCTTTCTTCACTGAATTTGATCTGTAAAATTCATTATAATCTAACGACCAACGAACTTCATAGATTTGATCCTAAAAATTAAAATTAATATAAAACATATAATAAATATGCTTTTTAATAATATTATGTACATACATCATCCACTTCAAATTCACAAGACAGTGTTACATTGTCACCAACTAAAACTGCTTGTGGCACTTTTTGTATTATTTCAAATGATAGAACTATAATAAAAATACATTATATTAATGTTCCTTTTAAAATTTATCGTAAACCTAAAGTCATATAATTTACCTTTTGTAAATGAATTAAGTACAATTAATAAAAAACTTAACTTTACAAACTGAAATAGACACATTTTATTAATTCACTTTAATGATAGAATCTGAATTTAAATATGAATTGATTATATGGGAGAATGAATTAATAATGATATTGAAATAATTCAAACTTACATTGATAGCTCTGGCTCTTTAGTTATGAATATATAATTGATAAGCTTTTTTATCTGTATGGCTAATTTCTGAGAAGTTATAAAAGTATACATTATTTTTATATACATAATGTATACTTTTATCTCATATAATTTCCATGCATAGTAGTTTTTTTTAATTTGTTAGAAATCTCTGTCTAGATTATTGCAATATTACAACAACATAAAATTTAATTACATGAAAACAAATTTCATATCAATAATACATATGTCGCTTTGCAATTCACTTTTAATAAACGGGTTTTCTTATTCTTCCCCTCGTATTTATACTCATGCATTTTTATTTTTTCACAATATTTAAAATTATCACAGCAAATATTTAGCTATAATTATTAACATGTAAGAGAATAAAAATAATTCCAATTTAAAGTATATTGATGACGCTGAACCCAGTGCATACTTATGTTTTTTTTCTGTTACATTTACACGTAATTGTAGTTCAGCTGATTCACGATATAAGTCGTAAATGTCACTTTCACATTTAATAATGAATGTTGACTTATTTCTAAATAAATTAAATACATAATTATAAAAATATCCTGTAATTTTTAGATTTTGCTATTTCATCAAAATTTTAGATTTTGCTATTTCATCAATTTCTGAACCGCTATATGATCTTCAAAACTATTCGAATCATGTTCCTAAATATTTTTAATAAAAACACACATTTCTCTGAAATTCCTATTTTGATATAATCAATCTTTAAAGTCAACAAAAAATTACAACATACTGTGTACCATCAGGCAAAAATTAGAACATACCGTGTACCATAATATACTAATTGAATATTACAGCTGAATCAGTATTGACGAATGGAAGCATGACACCTCGCGGAATTTTTGAGAACCTTAGTACAGATATAAAAATGGTTTACATCTGTCATTTTATATGTAAATTTGAATGGTGATTTAATAAAATTATAATTAAAAGTATTAAAAAAGTGATAAACAATCTAAGTAAAAAATTAATAACATACAAAAATATATAATTAAAAAAATCTGCAAAAAATATTTATAAAAAAGGTATGCATGTTATTTATATTTATATTACAAAATTAAAAATTTTCTTATTGAATTAGTAAATGGAAGAATACAAAAAGCCAAAACATGGTAGTACGTAGTAGATATTGTAGTGTGCCGCAATGCAAGACTTATGATGGTGATGGAATTTCTATGCATAAAATTCCCAGAAAGGTGATGGAGACAAAGCTAGAATTGAAAAAATGGTTGGCTGCATTGAAAATGGGAAAAGATCTGCCTAAGAATTTTGTTATTTGTAGTCGTCATTTTAGAAAAGAGGATCTTTTAATTCCCAATTCAGATGCGAGGAGAAAAGTATTATTGACACAAAGAGCTTTTCCTTGTGAAAATTTACCACAATCCACGATAGTGTTAAAAAAAGCAAAAGAAAGAGCGAAACGGAAAAGGCAAAGGTGATATAGCTAAATATGATAACCATTTATTTTTATATTTATTAAAAATAAAACGTTAATATTTTTTTATTTTAGTTGTAATTCAGACCCATTGGAAGAAACTCAAATAGATTCTGTAGAAATACTAGATGTAGAAAATAGTTCAGTATCGGATGCAGTTCAAGTGGAAGCTGAGAAAGGAAATAAAACCACACAAGTAAATAATGAACCAGAAAAATGGCTTACCATTTAATATTGCCAGTGATACAAATTTAAATGCTATGGAATTCCAACAAACCAACTATTAAAATCTTTAGCTTCTGCATGCTTCTCATTATGAAATAGAGCCCACATTTGTATGGTGATTTTTTGGACCTTATTTCATTTTTTTTTTTGTGGGCCTTATTTCCGTGAAAACTGCCAAAAATTATTTTAGTGATTGTGTTCAACTTTTAGCAAAAGCCCTGAAAAGTTGTATTTACTGGCCAACTCAAGAGGAAAATAACGGGAATCTACCTAGATGCTTCGAAAAATTTACTAATACAATGACAGTACTAGATTGTACAGAAATAAAAACAATTACCCATCGATGTTTAACATGCACGACGTGTACATATTCATACTACAAAACAAAGGGACACATACAGTAAAGATTTTAATCGGTGTATCCCCATCAGGACTTGTGAATTTTTTGAGTACTGCAGTTGCAGGAAGGATATCTGATAAAGCTATTTTTAATTTAACAAACCTTTTAGAAAAGCTTAAGCCAGGAGATGCAGTAATGGTGGATAAAGAGTATCTTATTGGTATGGTAATAAACTTTTACAAGCTAGAGTGGAAATGATTCGTGCAACTTTTATACATGTTGGCATAACAAAAAATGATATTGAACGTGATCGACTGATTGCAGCAGCCCGTGTTCACGTTGAAAGAAGAATAGCAAGATTAAAAATATTTAAAATTTTATCAGAAAAAATTACTCCATCAATTCTGCCATATATTTTGATGATATCTGCACAATTATTTGTGCTATATCAAATTTAAGTGCACCTATTTTAAATAATGATAAATTTATATAAAAAACTAACAAAAAAATTTTATTCAAATATTAAATATAAATCAAATATTAAATATAAATTACTAATAAAAAACAAAGAACATGTAATTGTAAAACGTAAACATAAATTGATAAAATTAAATTAATAAAATGTGATATATAAATGTTATTTTTCAAAATTATCACGTTAAATAAATATAATATTCTTTGGGTCAATACTATTATTAATTTTTTCGTAAAAAAACTATTTTGGAATCACATGGTCAAAATAAATTTTGGTCAAAGTATTGATATAATTATCAATAAATTCATCATCTCTTTCTATATTAATTATCACATAATTTTTCGAAAAGGAAAGGAACTATATGTATATAATAAACTCACAATTTTTTAAATTTGTTATTGCCATTCCCAGTTGAACTTGCCCGTAATATGGATGATTTTTTACGAGTTCATATACACCGTTGTTAAATTTAATATACGTCAGTAATGGTAGCAGGTCCAAAGCACCAACCAACAAATTTACCTTTTACAGGACACTTAATTTCAACCAATTTCCATTCATCTCCATTGAAAGATATTCCATCAGGACTGCATGCCAAATAGGAAAGAATGCGAGAAATGATTCAAATAATAATTATAATTCGCCGTATTTCTTTTTTGCTAACTTCTCATGATATTCTCCATATTTGGTAGCTCCATTGCCTTTGAAATTACTGTTGTAAATTGAATATATTTTTTTTTGCCAATTTTTTTTTTATTTTTACTATATCTAAATAGACTATAGGAAATGCTGGCAGTAATTCTTAATTTTATTTCAACTAACCATTGGGCACTTGTTTGGC
The DNA here is from genome assembly GCA_949752835.1 of Empis stercorea. Taxonomy (NCBI): domain Eukaryota; kingdom Metazoa; phylum Arthropoda; class Insecta; order Diptera; family Empididae; genus Empis; species Empis stercorea. The sequence continues at coordinate 40,436,212 of OX457087.1, forward strand.
TCATGGTAGTTTTACATATATTAATAACATCTTCATCAGTCTTCTTAATTTTAGACGGAAAAAAAATCCTTGCACTATCACTCATGCAGCTTTCCATTAAAGGGAGATATATTTTCAAATTATCATGACATATCGACATTTTATAAAATTCATCATCCTCGGTAGATTCCAAAATTGGAATTGGAAGTGAACGACTGGTATTTTTAATTTTATAGAGTTCTGAATTCGGCGCAGCTAAAATAACCACTATCGTATAATAAACATTTGAACATACATAAATAAACACCTTTTAATAATTGCAGAAAAATTTTATTTTGTATTTCGTTATTAACAGATTCCTCTGTATGCAAATTTTCCTTTTTACGTATATGGCACATATGTTGTATCTCAACGGCAATATATTCAGAGGCAATGCTTCTACCAACTTTGCCCCATTTTTGTTTTAATTCGGTACAACTTATAGGATTCAAAAATGGATTACTTAAATTTAAAAAAGAAATAGATTATTATTTAACTGACTTTTATTATTTAAAATAATTTAACTGACCGAAAAATATATATTAAGCAAGCAGCAATATGCTTACATTTGCATCCAACCCCAGCTTTGCAGTAACATACTTGAGTTGAATTAGATTCATCCATCTTTTAAATGAAAACAATTACTTAAAATAAAAGATTCAAATATATGTAACCATATTAAATATTACATCCACATTCAAATCATCAACAGTGAAAAAAATTTTATATGGTATTGATGTTGGAGAAAGTCTATAAAACGCTGCACTATGAAAATACCAACGAGTTGAATAAATTAAATTCTAAAAGTTAAAATAATTGATATATAATATTAAATAAGTAAACGACAATTTATATAATATTAAAACATCATCGTCGTCGTATTCACAAGATAACGGTGCAGTTCCACCAATAGCAGCAGCTTTAGGTACTTCTGCATGAATTTGTAAGGATATACATTGCTATAGCTACTAAAGAATTAAAAAAAGATTATCAATATGCATTGCATATCTACAACAAAAATTTAATATACCATGTGTAAAAAGGTTCGATAGGCAGAAACAAAAAATTAATTTTTCTTATTGAATGCGCCACAATAATAATAATCAAATGAAAATTTTATAAAATTTACTTTGAAAATAAATTCTGATTGAAAAAAAAATATATTGGCGCGTTCAGCAGAGTCTAGCGCTGCAAAGAGCCGCACTAGATAGAGCAGTAAAAATAGTCGTTCAGTAGAATTTTTCACTAAATATCCCTTAAAACACTTAAAAAAACCAAAAAAAAATAAATATTCCTGTCAAAAAAAATTTGCTGCTCTAGCATAAAATTTTACTGCTAGATAAAACTCGAGCGCTCGAAAAATAACTTTTTAGTAGAAAAATTGCTCGGGCGCTAGATGCGCTAGACTCTGCTGAACGCGGCTATTGACAATTCTAAAATTATAATTTTGATTTTGGGAGTAACTGCTGATTCACAATGAGAAACGCTGCGCAAAGCAACGGAACGCAAATCAAATTTAAAAAGTTGAACTATATGAAAACAATACTTCTGTTCACAATGAAGAGAGAGACCCGACGCGACGCATAACTAAGCAAAAGTTGGCCAACTTTCAACTTTTACGATAATCAACGCGTGTAATTGACAGATATTTCTCATATTTCTCATTCTCAAAAGTATTTGTGGAAAACTAGATAGAAGAAGGAATTTAATTTAAAAATAATAGTTTAAAAAAAATATTAATTCGGCACCTCAATTCTTAAGTGTTCAATAGACTATTTTTTGACAAAATTAGTTAAATATGCAGTTTTACTAATTTGACTAAGATCTTTCGATTGGCGTAAAACGTTTTGTTCTAGCACAAATCGTTTCCAAGATATTCTTGAAAAGTTATGTTTAAAAGTTATTTATAATTTACCGGTCTACATATAATATACTGTTAATATCGATCACTAGTTTTTTTTAAAAAAAAATATAAATTATAACTATTTACAAATATTTTTTTTATCACTTTTATATGAAATATTTATAAAAAATAATTACAATTGTTGAAATGTTGCAAAAAGTATTAAAACTTTTATGCTAAATCATAAATTTTAATTTCTCAACATTTTTATTTTTGGACATAGAACACTTAAGAACTGAGGTGACGATTTGTATATTAAATATATACCAATTCTAGTAGTATTAATTTAATACTATTAATATATGTTTTTTTTTATTTTATTATTTTTTTGTGGAAAAAATGGAAAAATGGACAATTGACTGAAATAAATGAAAATCAAAAGTCATTTAACGCTGGAAATACCAACACATTGTGAATTGAAAAATTATTATACCGTCGCTTTGCTTTGCGCTTACTTTGATTTGCGTTGTAGAAATTACATTGTGAATCAGCTAAATTTTAAGTATAATCAAAATAACTTCTGGACTATTGATTATATTTTAACAGTTTCAATTGATAAGTATTAACATTATTATTAATACTTATTGATATTAGTATTAACACTACAACGACGTACTGTAACATTTTCACAATTAATGCTATCTCATAGAATGAATTATTGTAAGCTGTGTATACACATATTTAAATTATTACTCATTACCTAATGCTAATCCTTAGTTAAATCAAATCTTTAGTAAGATCGTCCAATATGTTATAATTCACTTTGATCATTATAATTTTCGTTTATATGCATAATTTTACATTGTTGTTATTTTGTTAAAGTGATCGTGTTTGAGTATTATTAAAGTTTTATTTAATATTTTATATGAAATTAATGACAATGTCAAGTTATTATTTAAGTAAACTCTTTGTTGATTTTATTACTTTTCACTTTTTTGCATTATACTAATTTTAGGATTAATTTTAGTACATACTAATTTTATTATTAAACGGGAAAATTATTGATGATGATTGATCCGAAATCAAATCTATTTTATTTATATTACCATTTCTAAAATATCAAACATTAGTTAATAAAAATATGCATTTCATTCAAATATGAGAAAGTAAATTTAAAATACTGGAATTATTTTACAATGTCCATTTAGGAATTTAAATTGACAAATCATCTCAATAATTTATTAATTAATTTACAATTATTAAAAGATTTTACCAAAATATTTTGAATTAACAAAAAATATATTTAGTTAACATTACTGAAATAAAAGTGATTAAAAATAATTTATGATAAATTTCCATTATGATATAATTTAACTATAAAACTGAACTTGCATTTCTTCAATCATCTCCGTAAAAAACAATCAGAAAATTAATTTATAAATAATAAGTTTTTTCATTGGAAAAAAAACATACCAAATAAATCACATCAGTCCATACAATATACAATATAGAGACGGAGTATATAATTATATTCTTGCTATGCAAATGTGGCTTAAATTGTTTCATAAAATTAAAATGATACTTCGTTATAATATCTATCCTATTTATTACATAATTCAATTATTGGCCCTCTTATTGGCTGTTTAATAAAGTAAATAACTTATATGTTTACCTTGTATACTTAAGTTGGACCCTCAAATATGCTAGTGCACATTTATATTCACCAAAATTATATCGAAAATACATATTTTACATATATACATACATTAAAATTTAATAACTCTGAATGTAAAATTATATTTGAATTTATCTTCTAAAAATAAATTAATAAAATGAAACAAAAAATTAAATTTCATAATTGAGTTCGGAACATTTATACAGCAGTATTGAATTGAATTGTATAGAAATAGCTCTGAATGGATTTTAGTTTGGTAATTAATGATTTTTTTATGATAAATATTTTGATAGTCCTGTATTTCTAAAAATGATTGTCCTCTGATCTCGTCGAGCGAGAATATTTTCAAAATGTAGTAATGTAATGGAAACTTCAATAATTCGCGTTAAGTTCCGCAGTTTTTCAAATGCTTGAAATGGCTTTTTTGTCCTCTGTTCACTATGTTTAATAAATCCAGTTAATTGGATATTTGTTATTAGTTATATCATTAAAATCAAACTACTATAATTCAAAGCACATCGCGGTTGCTTTAAATGTCTGCCAACAAAATGTACAGCAATATTAATTTTAATGTTCACTTTTTAATTAAAATGCTAATTAATTCAAGGAAGTATATTAAAAAAACTACTTGTTTAAATTTTGTATTTGCCTAAACATATAAATTAACAACTTTTCAACACATTATAATTATCTACCTGTCAATATTACGATACGAAATTATAATAATTACTTACCATATTTTTGAATTCTTTTATAAATCACCCAGTATTTAGTACAAAATGACTCAAAAAATTCTCTAATTTATTCTCTTGAGAAAACAAGTTTACATAAAATATATATACATATTTTAACTAAAAGCTTTTAAAATAATAAATTTTGCGATATTTTGATGGTTCTCGAGAACTGAGTAGCTTTATAAAATTTACCTAAATCCATTTCAAACGCTACACATAATTTTTATTATATACAGAATACAGTACAGATATATAGATGCTATTAGCATCTGAGACAATGATCATTGTTATATACTAGGTCATAAGAGATTTTGGACAATCTACTGACACAGATTTAGAGAACAATATATCTATATGAATATGAACTAAAAAGGAGCATCCTTGAAAAAAAAGAGAGAATCATAATAGTACATAACCTACATTGCAAAAAGAAAAATAAATTAACTATATATGTATAACATTTACAAACATATAAATATATAATTTAATACATTAATATCAATAACAACACAATTAAAAATATTTTTTATATACTTATATACATATATGTATATATACAAAAATATCAATGTATGTAATTAAATTTTGAAAAATAAAATTATTCAAAAAAGGACATAAAAATAGAGACAACATTACATCAATTATTTATTAGTTATTAAATAATAATAATAATTTTTTTTTTAATATTTTGGAATAAAAACATTACAAATATATATATGTACATATATATAAAAAAAGGTTATATTAGGAAATTATTGAGTTTGCTTGACGCCAACGCCCGTTTAAAGCGCAAGACATTGAGTAAAATACAATTTTTTTTAAATTTTTGAGCTTTTTGTTATTAGATTTTTTCTTTTTAATAAAAATACATTTTTATTTGAATTTTTTGTTTAGTATTTAGGATGTCTCGGACACACAAATCATCCTTTGTTTCATGAGAAATATACATATTTCGAAATGTAATAAAAGGATATTAGCCCATTATATACTTATATGTAAATATTTCGTAAATTTCTTATAAACATTTTTTAATTCAAGTTATATTATAATGTTGAAATTTATTGTAACTAGTAAGGATATGATATATGAAAACAAAAATAACAACAACAAGGAAGAAGGACTTTCATGAAATTATGATTTATTACAAACGTGAAGCTAGGATTTTTTTTACTATTATTACGTGAATTTTTTTTTTGATACAGGAAAAAAATAGGATAATAATTTTCTTTTATTTAAAATTATAAAACTATATTTACTTTAAGTACTCTTTTTTGGTAGTATATATTTGTCTAGTAAAATGGAAATTAAAGTAAATAAAAATAATGCTGAAATCAATAAAAAAATACTTAACAAAATATTAAATTTATTTACTATATATAAATTCGTTCACGTTTCTGATCAAATAAATCAAAAAAATATGTTGTGATGCTTTCAAGGATGTCCTAGTTATTTAAGAAACTATATTTCATTTTTTGGCAAAAGAAGAAAAATAATTATTGTTGAAAAGGTTAAAATATAAAAAAAAATTGCAGGAAAAATCGTAATTATTTTGACATTGGTTTGTGAAATTAGCACTCTTCAAAAAAAAAATGATAAAATTATTGATTTCAGATTTAATAAGGAAAATTCTTATATTCTTGGTCATACATAAATTTGTAGATTGTTTGAATATAAATTTATATTAGCACATATTTGAAACCACCAATAATTTCAAATATTTATTATGCGACAGTTAATTAGACAACAATTTAAAATAGCTATTCAATTATAGTATACCATCCTTTGGTCTTCTAGTGTCTATTATACTATATAAAATAGTAATTGTTAGATTTTATTAAGTTTGGAAGCTTTTGAAAAGCCATTCTTTTCGTTCATTCCAAACTACATTGATTGTATTTAATTTTTTTTTAATAAACTGGAATATTTCTAATGAAGTGAACAAACTGTTGCATTCCGAAGGATCTTTTAACTATATGACGAAATAAAATTATACAAACCTCTTTACGAAATTCATAGTAAGTTATATATTATATGTTTTTGTTCTGACTATTTTTTATAATAAAATTTATTTAAATGCTTTATATAAATTAAATTACAATATTTTAAGAAAAAATTCAATTTAAATGAAACCATTTTCATTGTCTCTGTCAGGATTCAAAAAATCTATTACTGTTTGTTATAGTTAAAATTTAAAAATTTTGAATTCGATTCAGTTGTCAATTTATTCAGAATTTATTGTTATCAGACAAACTTTTTAATTATAAAATTTCAATTGACTTTCAGTGTATTGAAATTTTTTTAACATTAGTGTTTGCAAAAGTTCAGTCTTCATGACAGTATCAATTAGTAAAAACATAAATAAATTCATTTACCAAAACTTTTAATTAGATTTTTTAAATCTTTTAGTTCTGATAGTATATTTTTCGCTAACAAACCTTCTGGTGTATTAACTGGTTCATATAATAACATGCAAACAGATTCTTTTAATATATTTTCAGCTTTTTTTAATTCAATCTAAAAAAAATATATAAAATAAAAAATTACGTAATAATAGATTTAAATAATTAATTATTATATTTACCATATAATTCTCTTTTGATATATTTTTCATATTTTTTCTTAATATTTCAATAAATGGACAATAATATTCATATAATGCAATACCAGTTAATCTTGAAATACCAGGTTGAATAGCTCTTAAGATTACTAGAATATCTTTACATATATCAAGCTTACGTTGATATACACCTAAACCAGGTGTATGCAATGGATCATTACAAATTGTTCGTAATATGGATGCAACATTTTGTTTTAAATCAATTATTAAATAATGATTTGGATGAAATTTCTTTAAATATTTACTAATTAATATTTCTAAATCACGTATATTATTTTGTGCCATTACAATATCATATTTTGCATTTTTTAGAATTTCTTCAACTTCTCTCGATTCAATTAATATTGAACAATGATTACAAATCCATTTTGATTGAAAATTTAAATAATATCCATTATTTGGTAAACATTTTTCACATATTATTCCACTCATATATGTACCCAATTCAGTTGGATCATCACAACGCTGACAATGACAATCAAAGTATTTACCAATTTTTAAATTATATTGACGCTCTTGGGTACCCTAAGAATAAAAATCATATAAAAATTATTTTTCAAATCAAATAGTAAAAAAAATGTTATGTAATTTACCATAAGTGGATTTACATAATTATAATATATAATATTATCTGATTTAATTTCAACTGTTGTATATATTTTCATTTCATATTTTTCGTCAATAGCAATCATCGTATTTCCGATACAATTATGTGCCATTAAAGCTGCTTTCATATAAATACCACGTAATGATTTATCAGCTATTGGACCTCTTATTTCAAATGAATTTACATCTAATATACCACAAATTTTTTGTATTATATCTGTATTAATAATATCTGAATTTTTAAATAATTTTCCAATTGCAGAATTTAAAAATGGTTTAATTATATCATTATTTAAATTTTTCCATATTGATGTGTCATAACGTTCAATTAAATGTGATTCCATATTAAGAAATTCTTTGATTTTAATATTATTTTCAATATTTTCTATAAATAATAAACATTTTAATGGTCCAAATATTTGAAAATTTTCTATTAAAAAATTTCTTGGTATTTCATCATTATTTTCAATATTATTAAAAAAGTCACAATCAAATGAAGAGTGAGTTTTACAATCCAGACAAAGTGGGAAAATGTTGCAAATTCTATTAAATAAAAATAAAAATGTTAAAAAAATATTTATGTAGTTATTTAAATTTTCGAAATTTTTATGAAAATAAAAATCTTTAATTTAATTTTATCATTTATTTATTTATTTACTGGCAAACAGTCTGAGAGCTACGATAACAATTTACACATATTAACTCTGAATCCCAATGTGGTAATATTAATATTGGTTTTTCATAGAGTAAAACTTCACCTGGTCGAATATCACGTTTTGCACAAGCATACCTGTTAAATTAAATTAAATTAGAAATTTTCTATATACTCGTATAATTTATTTTTTATTATTTACCGTCCAAGAATATTGTTTTGTTTAATATTACATTTTTCGCCAAATTGTTCAGACATTTTGCAAAGTAAATTTTCTGATTTTTTAATAAAAAAGAAAATTGAATGAAAATCAATTTTTTCCAAAGAAAATTCATTATAGGAAAATTTGTGATAATATGAAAATACGAAATGAAAATTAATTTTGTTGCGTAAGTTATTTGTGCTAACAGCAGTGGGGTATTTGTATAATTAAAGATTTTTTGAAAACTTTTCAAAATTCATATTAATCCGTAGCGTACTAATGCAAACAATACCGTGTAACTACAACACATAAATATCGGAGCATCATTTTTAATTGCAAAGATTAATAATTATATAAAAATTGATTAAAATTAATTGTATCGAAAAACTTTAGTGGAAAAAAACTTGGAATATACAAAATTATATTTCATGTACAACACTTTAAAACATTTTCTAGCGAGAAGAATAATTTCCAATTTCTTTAAACAATATTTACTTATTAAAAAACTCAATTTTGTACATCTTTAGACAATGGACAACATTCTACCGAAATATTGAAAATTCTAAATTTTATACGTTTTCAAGATTTCCAAATAGAGAAAAGAATTCGTGATAAACCATTATTATGTAATTTTAAAAGTTATCAATTAAATTTAACCTTGACCCACAAAAGTTTCCGCGTATAGATAAGGTTTTATGGTAGATCTAAAACTTTTTTAGAAAATATTTTAATATTAATTTTTCTGTAAATCGTTTCAGCATGCACAAATATTCGTAACCAATCACTCAATTATTTTAATCACGTATAAATAATCGGTTTATAAATATTTCTTTCAGTTCAATACGAATTGCCATAAAACTTTTGATGTAATAATAAATGATTTAATATATTTAGGTAAAACAGTAAATTAAGCATATAAAACTGTGACCACAAAGAACAAATAAAAAATACTTATTAAAAAAAATTAATAGTTTCCCATACTCATAAAACACAAAAAATTCCAATCTAAAATTTCTATTTTTTTTCAAAAATTCAAATTTCATTTAAATATCAATAAAAAAAATTAAAATTATCACAAAAATTATTACAAAATTTTAATAGATTTTTACATCATTATGCACTTAAAATATCTGCTCTAAATGTCATCAGTTTTTTGCACATAAAAATCTCTACAACAATAAAATAAAATAATTATTTTTAAGTAGAAAATATTTTCCCCAATAATTTATCTTAATCACATTTTAAATTAGATAGAACAAACGCAAAAATGTATTTTCATTTGCATTAAAAGAAGAAAAGAATCAGCTAAAATGTATAAATTACTTTTAAAAACGAAGAAGATATATTTAGCATAACATTGCAACAAATTACACTAAAAAAATCTATGTTGTACGAGTATATTGTATACCATCAGACGAAAATATAAATTTATATCGTATTGTTGTGCATATTTAAAATCTTAATCAAGGATGACGGACGGCATCAGATCCATTCATTATAATAATATGTATATAATACTGAAAAGTGAAAATGATTGTTGTTGGCATATGAAATTAAGTATAATTAGCATATTGCATGGTATAAATTAATTAATATAATGTTTTAACAAATTGCAGTGAATTTTAATAAAAATTATTTAATTGAAATTTTTTTATTTTAAGATTTTCCAATATTTAGATGAAATACAAATTCGATGAATTTTATCAATCTGTGAAAATTATATTAAAAGGATAATTTTAATTAATTAAATTATATAGAGTTTGTATAGTATACCATTAGTTACTAGCCACATTCGTTATAATTAATCCAATTCATCAATTTTCGTTGAAACTGCAACAGACCACATTGATTACATAGATTTTATACAAAAAATGTCCAAATTATATAGAAATTTTGAGATGGATACTAATTTCAAACATTTTAATTTACCACTGGACAGAGCATTTATTGATTCTTATAAAATATACATATAAAATATTTTAAGTAAAATAATAAATTACAAATTTTGTATTAAATCTTCAACTTATTAGTCAATGCTATGTGAAATTCAATTGCCATCATAATTAAAGAATGTTTTGTCTGGTCAACGAGAAATTATTAAAATGACACATTTTTTAAGGAACTGAACAAAAAAAAAGAATTTATTTTGTACTCATTTATTTGTTGCCAACATTTACCTTACATAATTACAAAATATTAGCATCAATGTGTCACAAATTTTGTTAGTCTTAAAATTTAAAATAGTTCTAATCAATCGTAAAATATTTAATTTATTTTCCAATTTTTTTGTGGAAAGTTTATTATATATTTTTTAATAATATTCAGATTAATTAATAATATTTATTAAAAAATATATAATAAACTTTCCACAAAAAAATTGGAAAATAAATTAAATATTTTACGATTGATTAGAACTATTTTAAGACTAACATTATTTACTAAGAAGTTAAGCTTTTTTGAATAAATTAAATGTATGTTCATAATAAAAGGTTCAAATTCGTTATTTTATATAAGTCTGCATTTTTGTCGTTGTTCAAAAATTGAATAAATTAAATTGTATTCATTGCATGTCAAGTAAATGGAGATATTTATTATAATAGATCTTAAAAATATAATAACATCTTCTTGTGGCTATAGAAAATATAATAATCAAATGCAAATCATTCAATAACTTAATAAAGCTTAGCATGGTCAGGAAGTAAGAAGAAGGTTTGATTATTTTTATCAAGATGCCAAAACTATTCAGTGAGTATGTGAACAACATAAAGTAAAAATTTCCTTTAGACATTTTAAGTAAATAATAAAATAATATGAAATAATATATTTTATGAATAATTTTCAATATATCTATTATTAAAATATATTAGGAACATATCTAAATTAAATATATATTTTCAGATTAATTAATTAATTTAACGTTTTGATTTATTTTTAAATAAAATTATATTTAGGAATGGATCCTTTTTTAATTGTTTTATTATCGAAACTTAAGACATAAGTCCACTTCTGTTATTACTGCCTTCCTACATATGTATTTCTAAAAAAAATTAGAGTCAATTACTATAGAATAGAGTAAAACTATTTTATTAACAATTATTGTACAGTGTTTAAAATAATAATTATTAAAAAATTAAATTAATTCATTAAACAAAAAATTAATTAAAATTAAAATAAATACTTTCATTCCAACCGAAATTTTATTTATACCCAATGAAGTATACGAGTACCACATAAAACAAGAAATATTTACAGTGAATAAAATTATGAATTACCAAAATATGTACTTAACCAAAAACTATAAAATCATTATTATAAATTATATTATACATATTCCTGTTTTATTGTACGGACAAATATTGTGTATCCATCACAAATATATAATTTTCAGCTATATAATAATGTCAGTAATCTGATGTTTTAGCTTTTGTTTTGTTATACATAATTGCAATCAGTATCAGTTTAACCTATTTGTTTATATACCGACAAAATATTTAGAATTTACGATAACAACAAATAAATATATAATATATTTTATATAACAAAAAAACCAAATAATCTTCACCACAACATATTTTGGAAATAGCATAGTGAACATAAATATATACGTATAACGCATTGTTTATATTTAGGACAATAAAATGATAATTTTTTTAATAGCATACAACATAATAATATTAATGGAATTTGGGTTTATTCAAATCAATATTATAAAAAATTAATTTCTAAACCGAATTACCAAGAAATTTGGTAAAAAATCACTTCTTTTTTTCCAATATTTTCTTACCTTCTATTATTTTATGTCTGTTTCTGATAATGTAATGTAATGAAATAATATAATGAATGGGTGACTATGATGACTATCCAAAAAATATTTCCATTACAATTTTGGTAGAAGCCTAATTGCCGACATACATTTCCTAATTAGACAAACTCATTAATTTAATTTTCCAAATATTCGGCCTCATTCATTTTTTTTTATTTCTGTGCCCATGCAACATCAACACCAATTTTTTTACCATTATCCTTAGTATTGTTTCTATCGATAAACAATAATGACTCTTAGATTTTGCTCTTGCAATGATATTTTGCAAAATAGTAAAATAGTTAAATAAAAAAATTGTTGAATAAACTATAAAACTTTAATTCACAAAACAATTTCATAAGCTAAAATGCATCTGTTATAAAATTAATTTATCTAAAAACAAAAACTATTTAATTATGCAATTTAAAAAAATATATATTTATTCTTTCTGCAATTAGTTTTAAAATCAATTTATGTAAAATTTACGAAAAACAAAATCAATTAACATTTTAAATTGTTACATTACAATAATTTCAAAAATATCAAAAACTTTTTCAATCGGATTCTATTTTTTTTTACGTAGCATATTCAATGTGTTAATTTAGCATTATATTAAATATTTAAAGTAAAATATTTGATTATATTGTACTAAGAAATATTACTATGTAAATTGAAAAGTTTAAATTGTTGAACTTTAATTTAAATGTAAATAGTCTTCAATATAAATATGTTTTGACTTAAAAATTTAATACAATCTGATTTAGGTTGTATTCATATTCAATTATATTTATTTATAACAGCATAAATAATGCAACAACACCTAATCAAATACTACATAATAAGAATGTGTTGTGTTATACTGATTCCCGTCGAGTTCATCGAAAACGAGTTCATCGAATACGAGTTCATCGAAAACGAGTTCATCGAAAAAATATTATTTTTTAACTATACTTAACATATTGTTGATTTTTTTTAAAAAAGTATGTTTATGCATTGATTATGAAAAATAGTTATATGGGGAGAACTGAACCATTAGTTTTAAAATTCAAAGAATTTTTTCCAAGAATTTGGTTTGAAAATTCAAAGAATTTGAAAAGAAATATAATTTAAATCTTAGAAAGTTGGTATCTTATTTAATTATATAATTTGTTTTATTTTTTTAAATATAAAAAGATTATATTCTACAGAAAATGCTTTTTCCTAAAAGTGTGAAATTTTTCCTATTAATTATTTTATTCATTGTTATATTTATCATGAAATAGTTTCGTTTTTTATTCCTTGACTTTCCAATGATACATTTGCTGACTTTATTTTTTGTATTCATTGATAAAATTTCAGCCCTTAACTTAAATTTACCTCAAAAATTACATAAAAAATATTTTTTTATTAATTTTGTTTCTTTATAAATTTTCTAAATTCTAACTAATTAAAAGATAAAAAAATAAAGTAATTTAGATCCTACCTGTTTTAAAAAAATATAATACTTTCATTAAACTATATTTTTTTTAAATAATTTTACCTAGAAAAACCAAAAATCAAACTAATTACCAATAATGTCTTTTAGTATTAAATATATTTAATAATTTTTAATATTTAATTTTACCAACGTTATTTTAACACTTAATAGTTGTTCGATATCGATTATCAATTGGTACAATTGCTTGTGAAATTAAAAAAAGAAATTTAAAAGGACAAAAATAAAGATAAATATTTTATATCTAAATTTTTATCATTTTAATTTCATTTAAAAATTAAATTACTATATCTAAATTTTTTTTTATAGATTATAAATATAAAAAAAATAAAATTAAATATTCAATAAATAATTTTCAATCGAACACCTATTAGTTTTTAAAATTGCAAAAAAATAACTTTCGCATTCGATCTTTTTTTACTAGGATCAGAGAATTCACGCCATTAAAAATCAACTATTTTTAATTTCAAAGTGAAGATTTGTTTAAAAAAACGTTTTACCTAGCATTTATAGCTATTTTTCATTATCAATGCATAAACATACTTTTTTTTAAAAAATCATCAATATTTAAATATAGTTAAAAAATATTTTTTCGATAAACTCGTCATTAGATGAATTGATCATTCGATGAACTCCTTTTCGATGAACTTGTATTCGATGAACTCGTTTTCGATGAACTTGTCGGTTACGGTTACCATTGTAAAAATAAAAACAACATTTATCCATCTAAATTTTACGCATATCTGTTTTACATCACTGTATGTAATGTAATAATCATTTATAAGATTGCATGATTCTAGATTTGTATTGCTAGTGCATAAGTGCAAATTAAAATAGTGCAAATTAATTTTTGATTTAATATCTAATTAATTCTTTTTTTTTCTTATATAATATTTTTATTAGTATTATATCAGTTCCAATACAAAATATTTTCCATAGTATTCCAATACGATTTCAGACTTTGTAAATATATTTTTATGGAATATTAGTCCTGTCCTATACTGGCTTCTGGAATAATTTAAAAACAATAAATTTATTTATTTTTTGCCAACACCAAAAGAAACCGAGTATTATTCAAGTAACGACGGCGACTTAAAATTATACTGTAAATTGTCAGAAAAAATATATCACTAATATACTACTGCCATAATATATCACTAATAAATATCATCGGAAATCAATATAACTTTGGACAAACTAAATAATAACTACAAATCATGATAATCAAAATAATAAAAACAATAATACAAATTTTAAAATTGCTTATAAAACTCTAAAAACAAATTTATTTAAAATATATTATCAAATTTCTTAAATCACACAAAAAAAACTAGAAGAACAAAATTCAACAACTCGAAAAAAATATTCTTTGGAAATATAATTTTTATATATAATAATATAAATTTGAAATTATAAATAAATTGGAAAATTGTACATAAAATATTTGGAAATTACACAAAATGTCTTTTATAGTTTTGACAAAAACAATTATAAAGAAATTCAAAATGAAAAGATAAAATAAATTAATTTATATAAAAATTTGTGGATTTTTATATTTTATGTATTTTAGGATCATATCACATTTACACATTGTGTTTTTTTTTTCATTGGAGGGGAATATAATTAATTTATTGCTTTAATTTAAAACGAAAAAAATTATTCTATTCATCATTAAGAATTGGTTTTATAGATTTAGCTGCTTTTATTGAATTATCTTTTGATTTATCTTTTTCTTCACGAATACGTTTAAGTTTTCTCTTTAATGTCATCATACCTAATAAAAGGTGCAAAAAATAAATAAAAAATTAATTAATAAAATTGTTAAAGAATATGATTTTTCTATTTACATTTCATTGCCTGATAAAGTTTTGCTGTATTATTTTCTTTTGTAGAATCGTCGGTATTTAACACTGTAGTATTTGCTAATTTTACTTCCATATATGCTTTTTTTAACATTTTATAATGACGATAATCATTTGATTCTTCACGTCTTAATATACATTTAGCTGCTGAACCCTCACCAGCACAATCACCTGGTGCATTATGATAACTTTGATGATAAAAATATTGTAAAACTGGTGACATCCATATGGATAATGCATACCAAACCCAAATGTATATATTTAAAAAGAATTTAAAGTTTTTTGCAAATAATGTTGGTATTAAGTATTTAAATGGTAATAATCTAATAAAAACATGGGACCATGATGCAATACGTAAACCTAAAAATACTTGATAAACAAATTGATTTCGATTTTCATTTTGAACAGTTAATAGAAAAAGGCACTCAGTAATTATAATAAAAATTCCTTGATTTAAATTCAATATAATGAAATAATTTTCAAATCTAAAAAAAAATATATTTATATAAGAAATATTTTACTATTAAATATATTTTTGTAAAAAAAAAAATGTTTTCTCTTACTTGTTAATATTTAAAGAAATTATTGCCAAAGAATAAAGAAATTTCGAAGCAGCTTCATTATAATCGTTTTCAAATAAATCTAATATTAATGCATGAGCATGAAATGTTATTATTACAATTGCATACATTTTAAAACGATCACATGGTTGAGATTCATAAAATATTGTATTATCATAAGTTGGAAATAATCGACCAGTATTTCTAGTTAATTGTGGTAATATCATATATTCGTGATAATTATATAGAAATGTTGCAGATGCTCCATAAAAAGCAATATTCCATATTGATCTTACATATTGTTTACGTTTATAATATTTTATATTTGACAGTTTCAAGAATTGCTAAAAGAAAAAAATATTATTAATAAATTGTTATTGTTATTTCTACATAAATTAAATTGATTTTTCATTAGAACATGAAATAGATTTTTTACATTAAAATCTGAAAAATTGAAATAATTTAATTTTAATCGAATCTAGAGTAATTTTAATCGAATCTAGAGAATTGTTGCTAGAAAATTAATAGTAAAATACTAAGAGTAATAAATAATTCTTTTTAGACAAACAGTTTTGGAAGGATTTACTGAACATAATGTAGGTAAGGTATGTGTATACATACTTAAAAATGCCACGTAGTTTAACTACTGTGCAGTAGTTTTATAGTTATCGGCGTTTTTTGTTCATTATTATTACTACTACTATCTTTGTATATATATAGAAATATACTATACAAATTATATTTGATATCTTTCTTATATATTTTTTATTATCAATTTCGGTGAACATTGAACAAATTATATGATAATTTGCATTACATCATAGTACACCTGAGGGCAAAACATCTAGTAAGATTCTATAAATAGTATTACCTTTTCAAAGAATGGTCGATCGGAAAAACTTATTTTGGTAAAATGATAATAGCGCCGCCTGCCGGATGAATTTAAAATGTATGTAAATTTATCTCAATACTTCAATATCCAACGAATGGTCAATCGGACGGACGGACAAAAACCGTGAATATAAGGGATTTTTTTTTAAAAACAAAATAAGTATTGTACATCATAATTAATTTGGAAAATTGCATAATTTTAGGCACAAAATATAAATTTAGAATTTTCGTATATTAAAAATTATTTTATAAAAATTCAGTAAAAAATTAATCATCATGATTTCTTAAATGGTTTACAGCATGTGTACGATTGTCGTTGCAATTATTCAAAAAAATAATTCAAAAAAATAATCAATCCTCAATAATTTCTAGCT
Organism: Empis stercorea; assembly: GCA_949752835.1. Classification (NCBI taxonomy): domain Eukaryota; kingdom Metazoa; phylum Arthropoda; class Insecta; order Diptera; family Empididae; genus Empis; species Empis stercorea. The sequence continues at coordinate 40,453,522 of OX457087.1, forward strand.
ATTTCGACGGATCGTGATTGATAAATTAATCGTTATTGTAGTACAAATATGAACTTTGTAATTAAAATATATCAAATTCAAATGTTTTAAATGTAATGTAAATTTAAAATATTTGTATTAAAAATATGAATTTCACTTTATTTAGATAATGATGTGTTGATATTGATAAATGTTTTATAGAAAATAATAAAGTCAAAAAACATTTAAGGGATATTTAAGGGAGAACTGGAAACAAATATGCAAATACGTTTCCCTTTATTTGGGGATTTATTTTATAAAATTATATTTATTTAAAGATATGTTAAGAATATCGAAAGAAAGATTTTTATGTGAGGTTTGTGATAATATAATAAAATGAAGATAAGTTTTTATTATTGCAAAATGTTCTGGATCTTCACGACCGACCGAATGAACTGGATGAGGATATCATATCCGGTTAAAAGGAGAAATAACGAAATGCAACATATAGATATGTGATTTCTACTAGGTATGTTTAAATAACCTTGTAAGAATTTGTTCAGTTTTTTAAATTAATTTAAAGCGATGTGGGATATCTATCAAAACCGTATTAAATGACAAAATTTCAAGATTTCGATGAAGACGAATTGCAAAACTGCTTCAAAGGCAAGCATTCTAAAGGAGGATATGTAGTAGAATGAACTACATAAGAATTTGGATACTATAAGTTTGAATGTTGACCAAATACGCGAATCCGGTTCCATGACAATAAAAAGGAGGTACGAAATTAGTTAGTATTGAAATCTTTTAGACGGTTTTAAAAATTTTTTAAATCAAATCAACGGAAAAATTATGTATTAGTATTGCCAGCTTTTTCTTGATTTGCATAAAAAATTATATTTTTTTTTTTTTTTTTTCATAAACAGCTGATGATCTGTCAAACATAGCACACATCTTCCACATAAAAACAAATCATAATTGACTTGACTGGTGGTCAATCATAAAAAAAATTATTATTTAAAACTTACATAAAAAAGTTGACAAAACCCAGCAAATCCAATTGAATATAGTAAGAATATCCAAAATACACGATTTATAATTTGTGTAACATTAATATCATCAATAATTATTTCATATTTTCCATCCATAGCAAAATATTTTAAATATATAAAAATATTTGATAGTTCACTCCATATTTCTGTGAAACCAGCTTTCAAATCAATTATTGATGACATTATTGAAGTTTTTTATATTCCTTATACATTAAGTTAAAACATTTTTATATTTTTAATAATTTATTTATCGCTAATTTTAACTAATTTGGACTTTTTTTAATCTTCTTACTTAAATAGATTTTAATTTTAGTTTTTGATTTTGACATTTAGTAATCAAATGTTATGTAGCTGTGCAGTTATGGATATTATCTTTTTTTATATTTAGGCGACATCTGTCGGATTTTTATTTTATTAAATTAATTAGTTTATGGATGAAATTTAAAAAAAAAATAATATGTAAATATTAATTTACTTTAATTAATATATATATAATATAATATATTTATTATTTAATTAATAACTTGATATCAAATGATATCAAATCTTGATATTAAATCTTTAAATATTGCTGTTTATTTTAGTTTAAATAAATATTTATTTTAATTAATATTTATTTAAATAAATATTTATTTCTATTTATTTTAGAAGATAACGAATTCAATGAAGATTAAAGAAAATCTTCAATTATAAAAACTTTTTGATTCAGTTCAAACTTCACAGAAGGTAACAAAACAGACTATACTTATATATATCAGCCGTTTGATATTATAAACTAAATATGGTAAAAATAAATAAATAAAAATAATGTATAAATTTAATATTATTTTCTTAAAAAAAAAAGGAATCTACTTCACATCTTAGTCACATTGAAACTCCACCAAAAAATCCCATTGATTATTTGAAAAAAATAATATCATCTATGCACGAATTTCATCAACCTGTTTTAATGAATTTATCATCAATTAATAGGTAGTAAAATAAACACGAATAATATAAAAATATGAATTTTTTAATAACAATAATTTTTATACGATATAATTTAAGTAAATATGGAATTCTTAATCGTACAGTAATTTATCGTGGTTTAACTACAAGCGATGAAAATATAATTTTTGTAACTGAAAGAAATTCACAAAAATATATTGATATAAAAGATCATCCGTTAGTTGCTATAAATATATTATTTCGTAATCCAAATAATTTAGAAGTTCATCAGGTTTCTTAATTAACTATAAAGTTATTTTAATTGTAGTTAAAAACAATATTTTATATATGATATAGATACGATTAAATGGAATTGCTGAAGAATTATCAAATGAAAAAATTTCTGAACTTTGGAAAGAAGAGCCAATTTTTGCAAAAATTCGTAGTAAAATAACAAAATGTGGTGAACCAGTTGATTGGAATCTTCTTAAATCTAAGCATGATAAAATACTACAAGATTATAATAATGGAACTGAAAAATTAGAACAAACTGAAACATAGTAAGTTAACTATGAAAAAATTAATTTTTTAAATACTTCATCATAATATATAAATTTTGTAGTACTGCATTTAAAGTTATCCCGAATTTAATTGATTTTTATTATAATGAACCAAATTCAATTGCTGATCGTATTGTTTATAGACGTATAGTGGATGAAAATTCTTGGTCCTGTGAACATGTTTATCCATAAATGGGAAAAATTTAATTGTAATAATAAAAAAACAAAATTAGTTATACTAAAAAAATATAAAATATATTATTGTATTATCTTTTTATACAATTTAATTTTAATAAGTTTGTACTTCCGCACATACTAAAATTTTAAATAAATATAAATCTAATTTTTTTATTGGTTATTCAATTTAATATATACAAAATTAATGGCAGTACAACTTGACTTGACCAATTAAAAAAAGCTCAATATAAATAAAAACATTAACTTAATTTTAATATAAAAATATAAACTTAACTTTAGATATTTAAATAAAAATTAGTTTTTGTTACAAAATGCAAAATTGTCAAACTATAAAATTCAATCAGTTTTCATTCATTGTCTTTCATTCACCCACATATTTATCTAAATTTAAACTAATTTAGGATGATAAATTAAAAATTTAAATATATTTTTAATAAAATTATTAATTTCATTATTTACCCAAAAATATAAAAAAATAACGCTTACAAAATTTAATTAATGATATAAAAGAGTTCTCATGTAGCATTAATTGTGTCCCGAATCCATGCTGAATTTGATGCAATTTTATCATACATTCGTGGTCTTTCAACTCCAGTTGGTCCACATGCTATCCGCCACGATGATACACCAATTAATGCCCATTGATTTGTCTCGGGTATAAGACATTGCACTGGAGTACCAGCAAACTCTTCCTCCTTCAAATTAATAAAAGAAAGAGTAAAATTATTTCTAATCAAATACAACTAAAATGCAATTAATGAATACAGGCAAAGCTCAAAAAAGTTTATGAAAATTAATGAAATTATGGGCAAAATAATATGGGAAGAATCGCCCAAGATAACAGAGTGGAGAACCGTCGCGGTAATGTTTTGGCAGCTGGTGCCTGCTGCTATACTATCCATTATAGTATAGTTGTATAGTGTATCAGTCATGAATACTTTGGGAAAAACAGTCAATTTCTAAATTAATAACAAAAATATATGTATATATGTACATACATATTTTCCAAAATTTGGAATTTTATACATTTGTTTATGAATTTTTATGCATTATTTCATCTCATCATAAAAGATCATTTAGATTTTAGAGAGTTAAATGATGATAAACCAAAATAAAATATTTAGAGTTAAGTGATGATAAACCAAAGTATAATATTAGATAAAATGATTCACCTACATTATGTCCTTTGACCTATTATAAAGTAGGTTATTTTATTACCCATTATAAAAAATTTCAATTTATTAACTATAAAAATAAATCTATCTGCAAATCAATAATTTAGATAAAAAATTAATATAAAATAATTAACTATTAACGTTCAAAAGAAAATGAAAGGTAATAAAAAGTATTTAATATGTTTATGATGGGCTGTTCAAAACGTAAGTACAACAATTTTTTTGAACCGCCTACGTATATAAACTTATATGAATATGAGCTATTATGGAACGAATTAAACATAACACATGTTTTTGTCGTTAATGTTGTTGAGTCATTTAATTAAACTACTAAACGAACATAAACATTTTATGATTGGGTTTACTTTACTTCTTTGAATCAGCTGATATTTACAATCAAAAACTGCTCAAAATTAAATAAAAATAATCGTTATAAACAAACAAGCATGTATGAACATGTTCAGAAATTTATATACTCATCCGTTTTCACATTTCCCCTATCATTTTTTTTTATGATTAAATTTTTAATTCAGTTTTTGAAAGAGAAAAAAATTACAAACATTTGTTGAGACTGGGAAAATGGTTGTAGTACTTAGTACACAACAACAACAACAGAGCATAAATATTCAAATTTAACTCAATATTAGGGTGTATAAAAAAAAGTCACAAATAAATTCTTTACTCATCCCAGAAAACAGGATTGTTAAGGATCAACCAACTAAAAATTATATAAATAATGAAATTACAAAAATTTGTATCTTATTATTGAACAAAGTGTGATCGTGGACGTTTCTTTTGTAGCCAATTTTTTTAATAAAATTACAAATTTTGTAAAATTGCAAAAGTTAAAATTTGTAATCTATCAACAAAAAAAATAAAGATGCATCAGATTTTTGGTGAAAAAATTATTGTTAAAGTTAAATATGGAGAAGTTATTTACCACATAACATCGGACATTAAAAAGAAATTATCATATAAAAAATTATTACTAGTTTGTAAGTGAATTTAATTAATATTAATATTAATTAATCTTATTTTAATGTAAACTTTGAAGAAAAATTTGTAAATTTAATTTTTTTTTTTTTATTATTTTCAGTGGCAAAATCATTTAAAATTAAAAAAGATAATATCAAATATTTAGAGTTAAGTGAGGATGGTGGAATTGTGTTTGGAAAAAATACATTTGAATATTATATTAGATTATTTCCAATACCTGATCATATTTTTCATTTAAAAATGAATTATAAAAAACGTTTATCAACTAGTGCCAGAGAAATATTTAAGGATTATGACAAATTTGAATCATCATTGAAACGAAAAAGACAAAAATATGAAAATGGTACACCAATTTTTAGGCAAAATTGTTTTATTGGACAATTACCAAATAGTAATACTAATAATAATGATAGACAAATTAATGTTGAAACTTTTAATGTTCCAATTATAAAACGCCAACGAATCTTTTTTAACAGACAAAAAAAGTATTTTCGAATTTAAGATTATGAAAAGGTGATAAATAAGCAAATAATTTAAATTGTAATAATAAAAATATTTATAAAATTGCTTAAATTAAGAGATTTAATTTTCAACTTGACATGAGTAGGTATACTATACTTTTTTTTGTAATTATGAAATTGATTTAATATATTTGTTAATTTTAAGTATAAATAAAGCCATAAATATAGAATTAAAGTTTTTTCTTAATTTCAAATATAATTTTCCCCGGAAGCAAATCGAAATTCTAAAATATAGATTCTAAAATAAATTATTCGAAACTGTTCATAATCATTCAATTTTTTTTTTTAAATCCTTAAGCCCTGGACTATCCCAATCATGTCTGTTAACAATAAATAATTAGTCCTGAGAAATACAATATTTTACCCTAAAAATTTCTCAGAGCAAGAGATTTTCTTTCTTTTTTTTTCTTTAATTAGCTGAAGACATAAAATAAATTTACCAATAATTGGAGAATGTTAAAGAAAATTACATTCCTAAAACTGTTTTTTTGAGAAATCCAATTGTCAGGCCCTTATATCCTACAAAAATCTCGCTAAGCCCTTACATATCCTTTGTACATAATGACCAGTTACAAATTACTTTGTACATAGTACTATTACTTTGTACATAATTACCAGTTAACTACAAATTTGTACAAAACTATAATTATGAATAAGATAACCAAAAATAAATTGCAATTTAATTTTTTTTTAATAATGAGGAATTGTTTAATTGATTACCGACTTCCAACTAAATATCAGCCTGTTTAAAGACAAATAATCGATGAATATTGAATATATCGAATTAATAATATACCTATGTACATAAAATATTAACAACACAGGTTTGTTCAAAACCAAAACATTATAAAAAAAATATACAGACGAAAAGATGAGAATATTAAGAACAATTCTCCTGAAATAATGAGAGTTACATTATAATTAATGTAGACTAAATAATAATTTCGATTATAATTATACCTAAAACAAATTAAAAAACTACCAAATTGAACTTTGTCTAAATTGTAGAGTTTTCAGGTAAGGACCTTTGTATATAAAGAAGGCTTAATATTTAAATTAGTATTTTATTAGTGCAGAAACCGTGATTGATGTTACATCGCTAAAAACGACCATAAAGTTGAAAATTAATATAAATATTTTATAGTAAACAGTGCTAAATTTTGTAATGTCGAAAATAAATATGAAGGCACCAAAAAATGTCAAAGTGATGTTTTCATTTATGTTTAGAAAAAATCGCTTCACAATGCTAACAACTAAACATAATAAAGTAACATATAAAATATTTTTAAAATATGGTTAGTATATTAATAATTTGTGTTATAATTTTAAAATTAATTTAAATATAAAAAATAATTCAATTTCAGTTAAAGCAACTTTACGACTTCGATACTCCGATTTACAATTTTTAGAATTAAGTGATGAAGATGGCAATATCTTTGATGAAGTATCATTTGAAAATTATATGATGTTATTCCCGAGACCACAACAAGTATTTTCACTTGCAGTTAATTATGATAAAAAAAATGCTAAACAAGTTAAATTAAGTGAATCACTAGATGATCTTTTTCATATAAATTGTTCGCTTGAAGAAAAATCAGATGAAAATAATGGATTATCAACGGAAGGTGATGATTTCGTATTTGCAGTTCCAAAAGTACCAGAACGAAAAAGTAAGCAGTTGAAGTAAATGGTTTAATGTGAAAATAAAAATAATATGTATTATTAATGATAATGAAAAAAATTATAATTAATTATTAAGAAACTATTTGTCTAACTAATTTCTTCATTTTATTATTTATTCAAAAAGTATAATTAATTTAAGAATTAGTTAATTTACATAAGTTTATATAACATATTAGAAATATACTTAATTATGTTTTAATATCAAATATTAGTAAATATCGAAATAATTTATACTATCAATTTACTATCGAAATAATTATACTATCTGAATCCTTCAACAAAATTCTTATAATTTGGTATTATATTATACCTAAACATTATTTAGTAGTAGATAATGTTTTTGGTTGTTGGAAAAACCCTAATATACATACATATAAATTTAGAATGTAATAAAAATACAAATTTACCTATAATAAATATTATAACTAATGCATATGAAAAGTTAATTAACTGTTTTTTAATTACTTTATCAGGTAAAAAGAACAATTGTGAAACATCAAAAAGACTTTTAAATGAAACGCCGAATAATATCATAAATTCTAAAATCTATAATTAAAATTTTAGACCGTCACAGAGTATGTGCCGCTTATCCTTTACTATTACAAAAAAATAATATATTAAATACAATTATTACATTGAAATAAAATATATTAAATTAATAAAAATATATTAAATTAATCGGAAATAATTACCATCATTTTTAAATTCAATCCAAAACATAATTGATTCAAAATGACAAGTATGTATAATAAATTTAATTAGTAAATATACAAAAAAAAAATTACCGTACAGTCCTGCTTTTGATATGTTGCCTCTGTACACATACTGTTAACAGTAGCTATTGATATATTTTCACATGTTGCCATATCACCAATTTTCAATTGAACACGTTGTAAATGATCTCGCTGCCTTGACCAACCTAATGTATTACAATTATTCCATATTTGATCTGTTGTCTGTTGTGTAACATAACTAAGTGGCAACGGTTGCGGACTAACATTATGTTGTGCCTGTTGAGCATAATATTGCATTTGTGGTGCTTCTTCTGGCAATGGATATCCTTCTAAATGTGTTAATGCTTCAGCTATTGGCAAATGTTGAATATCATGTTGTTCATTGTCGCCATTATCAATTTTCGATTCAGTATTATTAGTAATTGATATTTTGTCATTATTATTATTATTTGGTGATAAAAAATAATTTGTCATCTCTTTGGGTACAATTCGATTATTACTATTACTATAATTATATACGTTAACTCTTTTTTTGTCATCTGCTAAACGTTCAGCTTTTGGAATACCAATTGTTTCAATTTGATTAAAATCACGATTTAATTTTCTTGTTAATTCATCGGGCAAACATATTGGTCGAATAAAATCAGAAAAATTAACTGGTGTTTCTAAACGTATTAATGATGCTGTTGAGCCTTCTACCGGACTTTTAACCATTCCAATTATACGACGACGTTGTTGCCATGGTGCATTTGAATTTAAACGGACCGAACCAAAAATTGCTAACCAAGTTGCTCTAGGTTGGCCTTGAAAACAAGATTCTGTTGTTAGTACCCATTCGGATGATATCTATTCAAAGAAAATAAATAATTTTTTTTTTAATTGTGTGATTAAATTTTATTTTGTATTATTTTACCAAGGTTCCATCACAAACATGTGTATCTTCACGGTATAATGAAACAAACCATGGCCAATCTCCAGGTGATGACATTTTTGGTAATGAAATTTGTTTTGGTGGTAAAACGGATTGAAGCCCACATTGTAAATCAGTACATCCAACATAAAGAACTTGTTTCTGATAACATGACGTTCGAACAAAAGATATTTCAGCAGCATGTGGATCTAGGACTCGGACATAATCGTTTATTAGTTCAGTGTCATTTCGTATTTCTACTATAGCTACAGATCTGAATATATAAATTTAAATTTTGATAATGCATCATAGAAAAATTAACATATATGTATGTACTACACAATTTTCGAATTTCTTACTCATATCCTAGGGATTTGCATAATGATTCAGCCACTGTTTGTCTAATAGACAGATTCAATTCAGATTCTAAACCTTCAGAACATAATTTTCCTATTGATCCTTTTTCCGAAAATATTGCATAGCCTTCAGTAAAGAATTTTGGTAAATATGGTATTATGGGTGTATGATAATTTAAATCTGAAGTCAATGGTGCTATTGATACTGAAATTAATACAACACATAAAATTTTATGCATTTTATTTTCTTAAATTATAATTTACAGCAATCCTTTTCATCTGACCCATCTGGGCAATCCAGTTTTCCATCACATCTGGCTACCTTTGGTATACAAGCTCTACCACGACCACAATAAATTGATTTTGATGGACAGAATGAGCATGATTTTTCATCTGATAAGTCTGGACAATCTGCAATACCATCACATATTCTTGGTGATAGAGCTGCACTTCTTAAATCATCTGCACATTTTGGTTTCTGTCGGCAAGATTGTACACCAGTTGATTCAGGAAATAGTTCACAATCAAAATATTTCTTGAAACGTTCACTAATTCGATCACCACACGCTCGATTAAACAGTTGGCAATATTCACGACACACCATACCAGGAATTGGATCTAATGGTTTACGCCATTCACACGGTGGCTGTAATATACGACAAATAAAATCATAAGCATCTCTAAAACATTCAGCATCGACAAGTTCACGAAATGCTATAACATCGGCTTGAACTTCTTCAAATGACATATGACCAACTAAATTTGGATATGTTGTAATATTATATCCTATTGATTTACAATAATTCAATTTAATTGGTTCACATTTTCTTGGTGGTGGTGGCGGTGGCGGAACTGTAGTTGGTAATATATATTGATTATCATTTTGGATACCTAATGGACTTGATGATGTAACTGGTTCTTCAATAATACCAGTCACTTCCTTAATAATTAAACTGGTTGGATCAATACTGAGATTTGGTAAAAATTTCGAATCTTCTGATATAATTTCTTCATTAAAAATAGCTAAAAGATCAGCTGTTGAAACTAAACCTCTGTATGGATCAAATGTTAAATCAAACAGGACGAAAAGATCGTTCGAACCATCAGTACTGAAACAAAGAAATACAAATTATAATTTTTTTTTTTCGAAAAATGATCATTTTTAATTTTACCCATCAAGAGCTAAAATTTCACTACCAATAAATGTTTCTCGAAGATCAGATCGTTTTATTATCAAATTTATTGTTTCCTTATAATATCGTGATTTATGTTGAAATCGTAATGAATTTTGATCTGCTAATTCCATTGACCATGAATCGCCATTAATTACACGAAATCTTCCACGAAATATTCTATCAGGTAATGGATCAGGTCTTAAATATGTGTCTAAAATTTATAATATTATTTTATGGTTGTGGTTATCAATTTTTAAATTTATATAACAATTTTATTAATAGCTTACAGCCAAGAAATACAAAAATTCCAGCTAATAATAATGCGACTAGAAAACCAGCTATCACAAAACAACCACATCTTTGATTATCACCTAATTTCTTTCTAGTAAATCTAATATCTGAATCTGTTGATAAAACTGAATCTGATTTACGTCCAATATGACCATTATTATGGTGTTTATGATTATTTATTATATTTGAATTTTGATTTGTTGAATTTGAAATTGAATTTGATGATGATTTTTGGTGTCGATTACATCTAGATATTTGTAAATTTCTTTTATTATGTGTTGATACCTAAAAAGCAATAAAAGGGAGATAATTTATTATTATTAAATTAATTAATAAATTAAAACAAAAATAGAAATCGATAGTTTCATGTCAAACCTATTTATTAATTTAAAAAATGAACAATTATGGTTATATTGACCAAAAGCTTAATCAATTTCTCTGTTTGTTAAAAGTTATCTATCATCTGTATTTTTATATTAATATTTAATAGTGTATTATTGACTACACTAGAAGATATATTTACTAAGTCCAATATTTAACGACAATTGGAAAATTGAAAAATTGAAAGATTGAAAAATTTTATAGTTTACTTTTACTTTTAAAATAGTAAATTTGACCAAACTGATCAGCTTGGTTATAACTACTCAAAGTACTTAATAGCTTAGTATGCTATTAACCAGTAGCTTAGCATACTATAATAATACTTATCAATTTAATCCTCTTTAAGTTGTATAAGCAATAATTTGACATTAGTCATAATATTTCTTAAATCTTATTACTTCATTTCCCTATTCACTTCACACCAAAAATATATTTTCCTAGTGTAATTATAAGCTTGACCCAGTTTTATTTAACCACCCATAATATAATATATAAAAAAAATAAAGAAAATCCATCAACCAAGAGTACTTTAAAACTTTTATTTAGTTTACATATGTTTAAAATGTGTCATGCTGGCTTAAATGTTGTATATAAGAAATAGATATAAACATAAGCATAACATATATTTTATGTGTAAAGGAAAAACCATTCACTCTTCAAACGAGTTTATATTTTATAAATATTATATCGAACAAACCAAGGTCAAGAATTAAGTTTTTATGCTCTATAATCTTCAATTGTTTAGCGCCTTAAATACGATTACATACCAACCAGCATGATATTGCACGTAAATGTAATAATAAATAGTCGTTCGTTGAATAAAAAAATTTAATTACTTATAAAAAATTTCATATTACATATTAAGTTTTATTTTTATGGTTCTTTTTAGTTCCTGTTGATTTATTTAATTGGACAAAAAAATGCAATATTGAAAATATATTTTGCAAATAATTGTTCAATATTTTTCTGATTAAGAAAGAGAAATTTTTAAAAATAAAATTTTGTTAATAAATAGTTCTAAAATAATAAATAAGAATTCAAATTACCAGTAGGCAATATTGAAACAAACCGAAAAAATTATGGACAGATTTTCATGTTTTTAAATAGCAAAATAGCAGTAATATATTTTAATTTTATTTGTAGTCTATCTCCAACCGACATAACAAAATTATCCCAATTAATATTTGAATTTGTTTTTCTGTCTGGTATAAGAATAATATTTGAAACGATAATTTCTCTTGTTTTTATATCATTATAAAAATTGTCATATTTTAATGTTTTCTTCATAAAGTGACAGCTCGAATGTTGAGTCTGATAAAGTGTGTTATATATAAATTTCCAAAAGAATGGTTTTCAATTGTGATTTCGACAAAATGCAACATCATTTTTTTCTTCTTAAATTAATTATTATAGCGAACTTTCTTCACTATTTCATCTTTACTTACTAATATCTCAATTTATATTAAAATATCTATATAGGTACTTAAATAGATTATCATTTCTTCTTTCTCCGGAACCCCGATTTTTACTGTTAATTGAATTTGGGTCAGAAAAAAATTCTTAAAAAAAGTTACCCTAGGGCTTAGATTTCCCATATAACTTTTTTAAATTTAATTCTTCCTCAAAATTTGAAACGTTTATGAAGAATTTATAGACAAAAAGGTGTGAAAATTCATGGCCCAACGCATGCAAGTATATCTATAAGATGCAATAATATATTTATAAAAACTTAATTGAAATATTATAATACATTTTGTAAATTTAAAATTATTCCTTCCCGAAATATGATACCTAATAATTAAATTTATTCCAAAAGGTTCCTATCATTTTATGTGAAAAAATTAATAATTGAATTGTTCCGAAAAAATACACTATAAACCTTGAATATAAGATGTATTATGGCTGTGTAAATTAACTATAAGCCCCAGCAAAAGATCATCTAAATTTTTTTCTAAAATTTTATTTTAAAAACAATTTCTTTTAAAAACAATTCAAAATAATAATTTAATTTTTCAAGGCTATAGAAGTTTAATCACCACAACAGTTAGTTCAATTTTATGATTGTCATGTTTGGATTTTTAATAAAATTCGATCAAATTATTTTAACAACCTTACAATTTCTACATAAGTATTATACATTATAAAAAAATAAATTTATTTGATTTAAGTATAGTAAAAAACTAAATAAAATTAGGTAATTTAAAGTAAAATTGCAATAAATATTTGCGCTTTAATTTTTTTTACTTTGATTTATTTAGTTTTTTTTTGAAATTTATAGACCAAAATTATAAAAACACCCTTGTAGTAGATATTTAATTTTTAATTTAATTTAACATATTAGAGCTAAAATATACTACATATATTCTATTTTCATACAAAAAAATAAAATTATATAAAGGAAGGAAACATTATATTGAAAATTACTTTTAATGTTGATTCTTTGCGGGCTGAACCAAACCCAAAAATGAGTAACTTGTCTACTTACTTATAGCATAATTATAATTTTCACAGTTAATATTGAATCCCAAATTGAAAAAAACTATGTTCTATATAAACTAGTAGCTAATTACAGAAATTAAACGTTAATTTAAAACCGCAAGTATTATACATTAGCAATAAAATAAAATAGTAGCGATAATTTACCAAAGAAAATTTTTTAATGGTTAACTTCAAATTTCAACGAATTTGACAAGGTCAAGAAAAACTAGGTGAACATTTTTTTTTACATTTTTTCACACCATTAGAAACTTGAAATTTAATTACCGAAATACCAAAAAAAAATGGTTTTCGTGAATCTCAAAATATTTCGGAAGCAATAAACCGAAACCAAATATAATATAAACAAAAATTTCAAACGCTTTTAAGTAAAAATTGTTTAACAATTTCAATTTTTTTTTATGGAAAAAGATGACGGATGTTTTTGTGGTCAGGTAGAAACTATATAGATTTTTTGTTGAAAAATTTAATCATCCATGAAAATCATCCAAAGCAAAATTCATTTCAATAATTAATCGCATTTCTCCAGTCACATTACATGTAGACAGACAGATAATTTTCAAAAATATTCTTTATCAAACAGTAATCGTTTTTATGGGTGTATGTTATGTATACCATTGAAATTATAGGTCAAAATTGCGGTAATTTGGTTTTTCTAAACTTCGACTATTTAGCTTATTCAAATTTTTGATAATCATATCGGTTTTGATTAATTTTTATTTATACAATAAAAATAATATTCTAAAAAGTAAAATTATAATAATGGAATTTTGAAATTTGATAGACAAGTAAAAGTAAAATGAATCACATAACGATTTTTTTTAATCATAATATTGATTTTGTTTTTTTTTTTTTGGACAAATTTAAATTGTATAAAAAATCATATTATAAATCAAAAAAAATTATTTTGTGTGAGGAGCAAAATGCTGTAACTGCAAAAATATAAACGAATATAAAGTTTTTACTTCAAGATCGAAACCACGAAGTAATAAATAGATATTTAAATTTTGGAATTTCAAGATCGAAACCACGAAGTAATAAATAGATATTTAAATTTTGAAATTTTTCCTATGTCATTTTTCCAAATATGTCCTTTACATCTAATACATCTTAGGATATGTATATCAAATTTCATATTAAATTTCATACTTTTCTTTCAAATTTCATACTAACCAATATTATTGACATTAAAATTTTGATTGCATGAAAATCTCAGTTTTTATTGGATTTTATAAATTTTAAAATATTTCAAAAATACAAAATAAATTTTTAAATAAAAATTTTGAAATTAAAAAAAAAAAGAGAAAAAAAAATTTTGTAAAAAATTGCTCCAGGCGAGGATCGAACTCGCAGCCTCGGCATTGCTCAACAAATACTGATTATAAGTACCGCGCGCTAACCAATTGCGCCACTGGAGCTACGGAACGGGGCTGGAAATTTTCAATAAACTTAGACAGGTGAGAATATTTTCTACATTTGTTTTAGAGAAATTAACAAAACAACAACAAAATCAGTAGAGTGAAATTTAAAATTATACTCATAATATTGAGTGGTTTTATTCCAGTAATCCGATATTATAATATGCTAATAATGACATGGAAACTTTGTTGATGATTATTGATTTTTCCCTTTTTTTGTGTACAGCTGACAGTTTAATTAATAACTTAACTCAATTTTTGTATACATATTATTAATTTCCTCTTTTTTGTGTATTTAATTTTTGTATGTATATAAATTAATTTTTAATGTAAATTTTAATTTTAGCATTCATTTATTATAATTGAAACATTGAAAGTAGTAATAAAAAAATTAAGTTGAATAATATAATCACAAATTTCACTAAACCTTCCAGGTTTACTGCCCTTCTTTAAAATTGTAATTATATTTTTTTAAATATATGTAAATATGAAATATTTTATTGTTAAAATAAAGAAGTTTTATTTTAAAAAGGCTAATGGCGACAACTTCGAAGAGTGTAATTTCATTTATAGTAACAGAAAACGGGAATAAAATGCATTCTCACAGAATCAGAATCCTTCCGTGATATATCCCAAATTCACATAAAAATCTAGTACCTATACAAAATCACACAAAAAGCATCTTAACCCCAACAAAAGTCCAGGTTTGTAGATTCTGCGAAGCTAAGAAGATCGAACGCATATACTATGCGACTGGGTGCTACTAAATTATGTATATCAATCATCGGTATTTGCATAGATATTTACACCAAATATAGTTTTTTTTAAATGTCAGTTACAATGAACTATTTAAATTATTAATTAAAATTAAATTATCAAAAATTGTTTATAAATTTTAATGCAAGGAATATTCATTAATAATGAAAACGTACATAATACGAGTTATTGTATATGTCATGGATAAGATTTCAAATGGACCGTAGTATAATAGGATTGAAATATTTAAAATGATGTAAAAATTTATGTAATTTGTTTAACTTTTATTTATTTTGTATACTTATTTCAATATTGAATGGTCTTAATAAATATATTATTTATTATGAATAAATCATGTCAAATTATGGAAATTGAAATGGATTTAATTCATTATATTCAAAGTTTGGATTTTATTTGACAACAAAAACGTCATTCAAATAAGAAACGCCTTTGATATATGTAACTAAATAATAATAATAAATTATTTCCCATCTAAAAAACCATCAAAAATAGTGAAAATATTTAATATTATTTAAAAATATGATTTAAAGCTTATAAGTTTAGATATTGATTTACAGTTTACTACATATTTACTATTCAAAGATTTCATCATTATTAATTATTTTATCACTTAACTGGTAGCACTAAACATTAATAAATTGTATATAGTAGTGCCTTGAAAACATTTACAAAATTATTGTCTTAATTTATTTTATTTCTCATTCACTCTGACACATTGATTGAGATTGAGAGGTCACAGCCCCCATCACTTTTTAAATATTATTATTTTATCTATATTGAATCATAACCACTAATTTTCTATCGAACTATAATTGAATATTTAATATCATATATTCATACTTACGATACGTAATATGGAATATTCATCCCTAGCTTTTTAAATTTGGAAAATACTTTTACATTATTATAATATGAAATTTTCTAATATATTATCATTATTCGGTCCTCGAAACTACAGTCTGGCACAATATTATCTTTAATTTCCTACTTTCGGTATATGTATGTAGACTCCAGAGATTTATTGAGTAGTAATGGTATTTTTCTAATTAAATTTATGAAAATTTTTACAAATTTTTATATAATCTTAATTAATTTGTCAACAATAATTGCATAATAATTTTCCCCATGTCAGATGTTACATTAAAAAAAACTTTTTATCTGATATGGTCGTCAAAAATAATGATGAAAAAACTAGAAATTCATGTTTTGATATGTAACCATAATTTGGTATTTTGAAGAAAAAAATCACAAAAGAACATAAAATTTTCATTTAAAATATTTATATAATTTTTTTTTTTTTTGGGAAAAAGAAATAATCATGATTCACAGAATATGAAATTATGCAACTTTACATATATACACATTAAACTGTCAGCTATAATTTTTTTATAGTTTTTGGTTGAATAGTTTTTAAAATTTTGTCCAACCAAGAAAACTTCCAGTAATAAAAATATTCTGTGACCAAATTTAGTATAAAATTTAATCAAAAATATAACTACAATTTCACTAAAAAAATTTATATAACATGATTATTCATTAAATTAGAAAGAAATTATGCTGTGAATCGTGCAGTAGTACTGAACCGCGGATTTTATGGTTTAGTACTTAAAAGTAGAAAGTCTTTATTTAGATTTTTCCCTTGTCCTGCTTTTCATTCAATTATATATAAAATTCTATAACTTTTTGATCGTATTGAATATATACACATACAGTATATACTATTGTATGTAATAGGATATGTGATCGATTTCCATGTCATCAATTAATTTTATTTTCACAGATTTTTGTTTTGGTTTTGTTCTTTTGGATGAAGATCATAAGTGCACAATAAAATAATAAAAAAATTGAAAATTATATGGGAAAAATATAATTTAATAAAGAAATGTAGAAATGTGAAAAGGTTTAAGTATAAAATATTTATTTGAAATTAGTAATTTATTGCCATAACAATAATTTAACATCAATAAATTAAAAATATTTTAATCAAGATATAAAATACCATAAAAAAGCATTAATTTTAAATATCATATCAGCCTTGGTCACATACTCGAAGCAGAGTACAGTACATCGGTCTCCTAGTCGCACCATCTGGAAAATAGAAGCAATGTTCACATTATTTTTAACACTGTGAATGTGTACATGAAATATTCAGAGTTTTGCTCACATGTGAAATTTCAAATTTGAGCGGTGTTGCTAGTTGGAGAAAATGTCTCTTTATGTAATAATTTGCTAACCAAAATTATTCATGTAATGTACATTGGATAAGTAAGCGCGAATAGGATAATATAGAAGTTTGCTGTATATAACACTGCTGTGTGTGGATTATGCAATAAAAAATTAATTTATAATGGCCACTGAAATGTAAACATATTGAATATTGTCAAAAATTGATAAACACTCTGGGTGGTATATATTAATTATTTTTCTAATTTATCGGAAATTTTATTTATATTATTGTATCAAATGTAATTTAGCAGTACCATTATTAATATTATTATTAAAACTCTGTATCAGACATAGTGATACAATATTATTGATAACCACGTTTAAAAGCCCATAAATCAAAATCTCTGTTCAATAGTTCTACTATCTAGCCCTTTTATTTATATTGTACATTTTATCCAGAATGTTAAATAAACTAAAGAAACTGAAATAAACTAAACAAACAGAAATAAACTAAACAAACAGAAACAGACAAATCTTAATAATGTTATTTCAGTTTTCTCCCCTGATCTCATACAGGAAATGATTTAACTAAAGTTAGTAAGCTAAAAATATATATATGGATACATATGCTAACAAAAATTATGCAAAATTTCTCCAAAAGTTCACATAACTTTAATTTTATGTACATATTACAAATTTTTGACAATTATTTTTTTTGTCTTGATATTTGAATAACCATATTAAAACATTAATAAATTTATTACCTTTGTTGTATTCCAATTTGTTTTTCCATTACCATGATGTTTACTACAAATATTATGATGATTATTATTACTATTCGAATTATTATTATTGCTACTGTTGTTATTTATGTTCTTTGCTTTCTCGGCGGATGTCATTTTTATATTTTAAAAAAAATTTCCTTTCGTCACTCTGTAACAAATAAATAACAACAAATATTCATAAACAAGAAAAACAAACATAAAAATATTTGCAATAAAATTTTTTTTTATTATTATTTTTGTTATTTGTGGTAAAAGTTTTGCAATTAAATTAAACCGGATTAAGGTAAAAGCTTCAAGTATTATTCTCATAATAAATTCATTATTTAAGAATGCTTTAATGTTTTTATATTTATGTTGCAAAAATAAATAATATATAAGAGTTTATAAAATGTTATTATTATATTACTACATAAAATAAATTTCTTTTAAATATTTTACAAGATTCTCATTTTACAATTTAGTCTGAAAAAAAATTACAATTTTTAATCGTGCCAATTACAAAAAGTATGTATACTAAAAAAACCCTAAAAAAATTCAAAGTGAAAAATATTTTTTTTTGTTATTAAATTTGGAAATTAATTTCATTTTAATAAACACCAAAATTTTACAAAAAAAAAAATAAATAAAAAGAATTATCATAAATTCGTGATAACTTTCTAAATCACGATAATGAGGAAGATAGATTGATTGATTATTTTTTTTGTATTATTACGATTGAAATTTGGATTATTTTTATGGTTTTATTAATTGGCCCCAAATTTTTAATTGCACTTAAAATAAATTCAATTTTAATAATTAAATTTTTATGGCTACCCAATAAAAACTTTCTTCAAACCTTAATTAACAAAATTGTATCACATACTTTTTTTAAATGAATTAAAGTTGCATGTTATTTTTAATATTTATGGAAAATGACTTAAAATTTGCATTTAGTAATTAGTCATTTTTTGTTAAATGCCAAAATGTTTATATAATAATTTTTCATTTTTTATTGCTGATAAATCATCTGAAAGAAATTCAAGTTTTAAAGGTTAAATTTGACATTAATTAACTATATACATTACTAAAAAATTGATATTTTTTTATAATGTTATCATTTATTATCATTAGTTAAACAAATATCAAATTCATATGAAGGTCAAAGATTATTGTAATTAAAAATTCAATTTGCCGGGAAAATTTAAGGTAGTTTTTTTACCTTAAATATATCCTCAATTATTTCTATCCAAATAAGCTTTTTTTGGATTTCCTATTTTGAATTTACTTTACATCGAATCAATTACTGTTGTAAATAGCTATATATTAGGCAATTTAAAGTGATTAGAGTAGAGTAGCCAAATACAATAATAGCCTTGTAAATTGTTGGTACAAAATAATTTATGTTATCTTTAAAAAATATTCTTAATAAATTTACTAATTTTGTGTGAAAATTAATTCACTAGTAAAAATTATAGTTAAGTGAGTCAACTTGCATACTAAAATTGGAATTATATTTAAATTTAATGCAGGAAGAATACTTCCTAAAACTCAGACAATATAATTAATCCCATATACTTTTATAAATATATTACCAATTTTGGTAATTCTTTGAAAAATAATTTCCGTATTATTCTTATTATTTAAAATATATTTTCCAATTGTTTATGAGCAAAATTCAAAAATATGTATAGAAAACAATGGAAAAAAATTAGATGCAATAAAAATTAATTTTGTAACACAAATTTTATCTAAAAGACCTTCAAAGTGTCATCATTTTCGTGGGTGATTATTATTGCAATAATATAATAGCGTGTAAGCACCTACATTTTAAAAGAAAAACAACATAATACTACGCATAAATGATGTTGTTTAACATAATTATTTGTCTAAAAAGTTGAAAAAAAGATATATAATTATTTAGCATTTAATAATTTTAATGCCACTTTTCTATGAGGTGAATCATTTTTTATGTCTCAATAGTATAAATTAAAAAAAAAAATTGTTCAATTTACAGAGGATTTATGTAAGTTAAAAAAATATGATACAAAGTAATTATTTCTTATGGATTACGTAAAAAATTTTGATAATGACAAAAAAACTTTGAATCATTTTTCATAAAATGTTATTATTTTCGAGTTTCGCTCTTAACAATTTTGTTTTTTCTTTGTAGTAAGTCATAAATTATATAAGTTACAATGATGATAAATAGTAAAAATTTCACTTTGAATTTTGAATTTATTAGATTCTAAACAGTAATTTTAAATATTATGACAACAATCTTGTAAACAAAACTAAATATCGTTTTTTAAGAATTTATATAAAAGTTTTAAAATTATAAATAAATATTTTTCTAATAAAAGAAAGTTTTATCAATTTAATTTTTTTGTGTTCAAAATTCAACATTTGTTGACATATTAATTAATTTTCTTTTTCAAACATTTTATAAACTTTCGATTGATTTTTTTTTTCAATTTAAATAAAAACATAAAATAAAAAATTGTTGTTAGTTCAGTTTTCAATTTTTTTTCTGTATAAAAAAAAAGAAAACATAAATTTGAAAATGAAAATGACCTATAAAATTTTTTTTTTTTTTTTACTAATCTTATATTTAATGTTTCAAACAATTTTTCCATGTGACTAAATATTTTAATTTTGTTAAAGATTTTCACCTTGAATTATAGTTATTTTTTCTTTACATATAATTTTACAAATAACACTGTTCAAAAATTATGACAAATTTATTATATTATTTTAATATGCTTTTCCCCATTTTTATCTAGAAAAACGAAATTTCTAAAAAATATATACTTTATTTAACTGTGTATACATTAATTCTGAATCATAAATTTTACCTTTATCATTATTTTCATGGTAAAATGCGTAAAGTTTATACACAAAAAAAACAACAAAAAACTTTTTTACAATCAAAAATCAAGTTTCAATAAATTTTACACAACTTAAAAACTGGTTTAGTATACAACTTTTTTATGCAAAACTAATTGTAAATTGTGTATTGTGGAAATATTTTCTGTGTTGGGGACAACGAGGCTGACTGCATCAACAAAATGATTATTGCAGTTTTCTTTTTATTGATAACCATAATTTTGCTTTCATTTCTCTTTAGGTAAAATGCCAAGTTTGGATATGAAAAAAAGTAATACTTTCACTTAGATAATTTCAATCATTAATGTAAATTGTAGAAATGGACAAGTTATATACTAAAAATAAGTTTCACTATAATTTTCAATTAAGGGTTAAATTATAAATATAATTTATAATAATTTCATAAATCATAATTTTTAAATAGCTTTTTTTATGAACCAAAATCTAAAAAAAAATAAATAAACCCAGAAATCTTAGAATGAAAATAGTAAATACAAAAAATTATTTTATTAAATGAAATAAAATATATTTTAAATAAAGTTAGTGGGTAGCCTCGAAAGTTATATTAATTAAATTGATTTTATATTACCAATAAATATATAATTAGGTCATTTATAAAATTTATAAGATATTATGTTTTGGTAAATTTTATTTTCAATGCAGTTTTTTGTTCACTGTTTTGTTTAAATTGGTAATGAAATTGAAATATAAAACTTTTCCAAATAGAAATATTATTTTTATTCAATACCATTCATTAATAATTTAAATTTAAAGTTTTGTAAAAAATATGCTTTTATCTTTTAGGTAAACAAGATATTATAAATTTATTAATTAATAGCATATCACATTATCATTTTTAATGGAAATTGGTGTTTAATATAATTTAGTTTAAGATATCATTGCAAAATAACTGTATGCATTTATTAATACATATTTCATATTTGATAAATATTTGATTTCCTTAAATTTGAATAATAATGTTATTAGTTAATGTCCAATATATTGAGAAATTATAATGACAGTGACAGTCTGAAATTATATAGTGTTCATAAATAATTCAAATATTTAAGTTATTATTGTGCCATTGTATATAAAGAAAATTGACTATATCACTATATGTAAGAAATACTGTGTCCTAATTTTAGTTTATAAAAAACTTCCTAATTAATTATTCATAAATTGTAATAGCAAAAAGCTTAATTAGTCTTATTTATATAGTGAATTATTTCATATGGAAAACTTTTAATGTCTTATTCTTCCAATATAAAATAATATAAAAAAATTTCAGTGTTAATTAACTCGTTATTACGTGTTAAAATACTAAATTATTTTAAAAATTAATGTCATGTATAATGAAAACTATTCAAAAAACTAGCAAAAAAATAAATTTGCTTAAAATTTTTAAAATATGTTAATTATAAAATATATAATCATGTTTTATTCAAAATATAATTAGTAGTATTAAGACAAGCTTATCCATAATAATACTATTCAAATTAATAAATTAATTTAGAAAATGTTCATCAAATTAAATTAATTAATGTGTTAAGATTTTTATAAACCAAAAATTAAATTCAAATTATATACTTTAATCCTACTACTATCAAATATTACGAGTATTACAATATCATTTAAATTATATAATAATATATTATTAAGATAAAATTTATTTTTTATAAAATCATTTCAACCATTTCAATATAATTACATAGTTAAATAAGTGAAAATCAAAATAAAAGTTATAGCAAATCAAAATATATTAAATTAATACCATTTTGTTCAGAGATGATTGTTTAATTTTTTTTTTTTTTTTGTTCATTACCATTTTTAGATTCAGAATACGTGTGAGACAAGCCTGAATCTCTAAATAATTCATATAATTTAAATTTACCAAGTTACAAATACAAAATTCAATTAAATATCAATCAAATGAATTTAAAGAAATTGAAATTACATAAGAAAAATCATTTTACAATTATTTTTCGAATTAAAAATCTCACGAAAGAAAAAAAAAAGTATACAGAAACCAATAACATTTTTTTATATGCAATTGTAAATCTATATGAAATGTTCATTTTTAAATTTAACAATTATTTACGATTGCATTTATAAGATAAATAACATAACAAGTAACATATTCTCATTTTGAAATCACGTAATTTTTTTGGTAAATTTTTTTTATGCATTGATTTTAGTTAATGGAAAATTTCACATTAATTATTATGCACGTAATTATATATTTGTGAAGATAATAATTTTCAAATAAACTATAATTTATAAATAAAAATTGTTTTATTTAAAAAAAAATGTTAAATAAAAAAATAAAGATTGTCAAATATAATTGCATAAATGTTAAGACAGAAAGTGAAGAAAATTTAAATTTTTCGTTGAATGCAAATTTATTAGTAAAAATATTTACTAATCAGAAAAAATTAGTAATTTTATGGGTTGAGTATAAGATCCCCAAACACAAAATCCCCAAATTTACAAAATCCCCAAGTTTTGTTAAATAAACTTGGGTTGTTTTCATTTCTTTGAATATTTCTGGAAAAGGGCAATCCAACGCTTCTTGCAGATTTCTGAAAAAGGATAAACCAATTCTTTTGCATATTGTTTTGGGGATTTTGTGTTTGGGGATTTTGTATATGGGGATTTTGTGTCTCTCACAATTTTATTTTATGATTTTTAAATCTCAAGAAAAACATACAAAATAACTATATCAAATTTTCGCGAGATTTCCCTTCCATGCCTTTTAAAACAAAATGAAATAATTCAAATTGTTAAAACTTTTTCCTTGTGATCATGAATGAATGAAATTGCTTCATATTCATATTTCAGTGTAGTATAGTTCGAATTGAATAATGTATAATTAAATAATTGTCAGTAATTCAAATCGATGCTTCCGTGCTTCCGTGTGTAAATAAAAAATAATTAATTTCTTTAGTTGAGTTATTTCCTTTTCTTATTAATTTTTTCTATTAAATAATTAAAATTTAAGTTAATTATAAAACAAAAGCTCATTTTCCCATCAGTTTTGGAGATTTGGTATACAAGTGTTTAAGGAAATTAAAAAAAATCAATTCTTTAAAACGCTCTCTTTTTTAATTTTGCATTTTTGTCAATTAATATTTCAATTTATAGCATTTTGATTTTTCTTATCATATAAAGCAATTTGATTTATAATATAAAACTTCTAAGATGTAACTAGAAGCTGTTTGTTAGTTACAGAGAAAATTGCATTTGAAGTAAGAATAATTGTTATTATTACACAATGACTGTTACCAAAATATTCAGAAGGATATTTATTTTTTTAAAAAAATACTTTTTATTTAACATCTTTATTTTGCCCTCATAAACTGAAATATTACTTACTTACTTTCCACAAAACAGATACATGTATCAGAAAGGTAGAATTAATTGCTCTAGGTACAAAGAATTCATTGACAAGAGGAGTACATTAGGGACTATAATTGACCCTAGTTACGAAGTGTTAAGTCCAACCTCCTTTCAAAACAAGCGAGTAAACAAATTCATAACATAATCCGATTTAATTTTTAAGAGTTTCAGAAAAAATATAATTATAAATTAATTATAGAAATAAAATAATGTAAATTATGTTGTAAATGAGAATTTTCACTTACAACAAACCAACAAAATACTCAATTTAACGGTCATTAAATTTAATTATATTTCCAGTTTTACAATGAGAAATTTTCCATATCCATCAAGTAATTTTCATCTACACCCAAGAAAGTACATAATAACATATTCATATTTGTTCATGTTTTTTTCTTTACATACTGTAGTAGGTCTATTATCATAAAATTATTCACTATAAGTTTTTCGTATTTACTCTCTAACTAAATAATACACATATATACCTTAATTAAACATAACTTATTAACCTAAATTTTTTTTAGTATAATTAATGTACCCACGCGTCATAAAGTCGTTTTTTTACCAATGTAGGTTGTTGAATTTTTTTACTAATTATAAATATTTTCTAATTTTAAGCATCATACACATACACACAAAATTACTAAAATAACATTTTCTCACATTATAATTTAATTAATATTCATGAAAATTCAGTGTGTTTTTTAATATCTCAAACAAAAATTATTAAATTATTAGTGCAAAGATACAAAAAAAGATAACAAAAAAATACCTAAAAATTAAAATCAGAAAAATTTCTCTTAATCGTGTAAGTATGTTTAATACTTATTATCACATAATATATGATTATGACGTCTTTGTTGTATTAAAGTACAGAAATAATGAAAAATTAGCATAATTTTTTTATGGTTATAATTTGAATATAATTTTTGTTTTTTTATTATTATGACCCGAACGATGACCTAAAACTAAAAAAAACTGAATTGAGGACAAAAAAAGCTTTTAATTTTTAGGTTTAACATATATGATATAGTTACTATGCTTTACCCACAACATAAATTTTATTTATTTTTACTACTTCCTATGGGTAAAATTATGGCAGAGAAAATTTTGAAATTTGTATTTAAAATGACAGGTGCACAGCACTTTACTGCTAAAGAAAAAAAATCGCATAAGTGTTAATTTGAAATTTTTGTAAATTCTATTTTAAATTCTAGTTTTTAACTTTGTAAAAGTTTAGTTTAGATTCTTAGTTTAAGAAATAAAGAAAATTCAATCTTAGAGAGTGATGAAATTTTCATAAAATTTGTATTAAATTAAATATATTTTTATATAGAAACCGGCTCGATTTTATTTATACCAAAAATAGAAGGCAAATCATAATAAATAAATAGCACAAGCTTTTTAAGGTTATATTGATAATTAGATACGGTCGTTACGAATAAAAAAGACTTTATGGATTTTAATTACTAAATAGAATAAAAAATTTACCTTTTATAAAGCTTTCGATATAGTAATTATGCTAATAAATACTGGGTGACTATCAATAGATGACAAAAACTAAATTGTAAATAATACAATTTATATTAGGATTAATCTTTTGTTGTATCATATAATCCAACCCTTATTTATTAATTGTCGCTAACTGTTAGTTATCTATAAATCTAACTAACTACTGTCTGTCTAAGTGTTAGCCAAATCTTAATCTAAATATTATAAAACTCTTACATAAATTTTTAGTCAACAACATTTTTAGTCAACGGTTACTTATATAGAATTTATATTCTCACTGCTGTGTACTACATGTCAACAGGATGCTGTTCTCACTGTGTATTAACTAACTGTTGTTACATTTCTTTTTCATTTATTTTTGGCCAAATTTTGAATGTGTTAGTACGTTGCACAGGCGAGGTGAATCACACAAAAATATTGTTAGCGAAAATTTCATTTTCGATGCAACTGCAGATTAAACAGATTACTACAGAATGTTCAATATACATATGCCCATCACAAAATTGTTGAGCAATGAAGATGGTCGTATTACAGCTGACCGTTAATCAAGGAGGGACTGTTTGTACATTTCAATATGTTAATTATATAAGTATGGTGTCTTGTCCGAAACTCTTACCAGTATATACATATTTTCTTACTTAACTCAAAAAAATAATATTTAGCTTATTTTATTAAATTTCTTATTAGAATTTTATGCAAATTTACTTAAACATCTAGAAAACCTTTGTCAGTTCCAACCCTTTTATCAATTTTTGATAATAAGTAATTTACCATTTAATATTTTGTAAATACTCTGTACCCTCGAAATATATATAAATACAATACATGTATATATGTATATATATAAATTTTCATTAAAATATACAAAATATAAATGATAAATTAAAAAAAAAAACAATATTGAAGAGGTCAGTCAAAATTGGTGGGTTTTTTGAAAAGGTGAAATTTTTTATTTAAACATAAAATTTATATACTTTCCATTATATAAAACGAAAATTTTCATCAACTTAATGAAATTTTTTTTTTCATATTTGACAAAAACAAAAAACCGCCGAAATTGTGAATATCATAAAAAAAGTAGAAATTATAAGATCAATTCATTGATCTTATAATACTTTCTGAAACTGCGAAGTAATCGAAAATAAAAGTATTAATCATAATTGTGAATTCAATAAAGATTACAATTTTAAAAGCCATCATTATTTTAAAATTTATGACTTGATGATCTTTAAATTGTAAAAAAAGAAGAAGAAATATAATTATAATAAATATATGAGTTTATGAGTATGTTAAAAACTAGTAATTTAACGAATTAAATAATTTACGTAGAATTAATAATTTCGCTTTCTGTAATGAAAGTTGTTAAATTTTCTATTTGATTTAAGAAAGTATTTCGAAAATTTCTATAATTAAAATTTCAGTTTTTTTTTGGATTAGGACCAAATATAAAATCAAATAACCTAATTTTTTTTACCGCTTAAAAATCATTAATTTTAATTTCGGGTTATATAGTAAAATTTAACCATAATGTAACATAATGAAATAATTTATTTAAATAATATGTATCTGTAGTTTAATTTAAAAAAAAATAATAATTTGTATGTATGTTATATTTTAAGTTGAAATTGTACCATTCATAAGATTATTTTTTAAATATTTATAATTTTTTTACATAATTTTCTTTTTATATTTCCTATTTTGCAATAATATATAAACAATTTATTTTAACTAAATTTTTTTTACAATTTAGTTTATTCCGAAAAAGCCCCTAAATTAAGATTAACTTTTAAAGTCTGGCAAAGATTATATTAGATAAATTATATTCAACACAGAAATTTGATATTTTTTAAGAAATTTATAATTGTACGTTTTTGAAAGAAATTATATTTAGTTATACACTAAGAAAGTGTTATACAATATTTCTGCACCAATTTAATTGCTTTTCAGTACCAAAAATGGTTTATAATTTAAAATTTTGGTTAACATAGTTAATGTTTTAAAATTGTTTCATAATTATGAAATATTTTGTTAAAATTTATAATTATATAAGTAAAATTTGAAGGAAGTTACATATAAAGGCCTCGTATTTTTAATTTCTATGAATAATTTCGGGGCTGTCATTAATTATTTCTAATGTAATACAATTATTCAGCTCTCTTTTTTTCTGTACCTATAATTTTGGTTATATTTTAAAATTAAATTATACCTAACCCTAAAATCTATTAATAATTACATGTCCAACATACAAAATAATCAATATATTGGGACCAATCTGCAATATAATGAACGGCACAAAAAGAACAAAAATAATTTTTTTTGTTATGCAATTTATAGAAAATAATCAATAGAAATAATTTTGTATTATCGCCTTTAGCTAAAAAAAATCCGTACCAAAAAAACGAGATCAAATAATAACCATTAACTTACAACATCACATATATAAACAAATTTACAATTCACCAAGGTTTTTTAAAACGTATAAATACGTTTTTGATAAATTAAATGCTAATTTTATAAAAAAAAGTTCAATCTATATTTGATAGTTAGTATAAATTACATGACGTAGTACCTTCCAGGAATTTTTAATCTATAAACTAAAATTTAAATTATAAAACCCACTCCTGGATTTTGACCAAGTACAATATATTTATTACTTCATTGGCTGTTCATTCTTTTTATTATTTTTTGCTGTTAAAGAGAGTGATTTGATTGTCGTATAAAAAGTTAAGAATATTCCCAAAAGGAAAATCTAATAAATAACAGTAAAAGGTGAAAAATAAATGCACACACGTTTTTTGAGGTACTTAGAGTGGTAAACAAAAAGAGAATATTTATTTTAAAATAAAAAGCTAAATTACTTTTTAGATCTGGGCGAGGCAATCATGCTTTTTAAGAAATTTTTATTTAAAAAAAAAATAGTCATATATTATTATAAAAAAAAATGATTATTTACCGGGTGATTATAAAAATATTAACTAGTATAATTTATAGTAATTTGATAGCAAATATATATTTTATATTGTGCCAGTCTGGAGTGTGGTAATATAGTCAAGAAATACTAGATAGATCATTATAAATACTAATTTAATTATAGTTTAGAAATTAACATTGTATGATAAATTTTGTAATATTAAATGTTTTAGTTTTCTGCATAACTTTTATTAATGTAAACTTAACGAAAAAACGTGACTGATGCAAAAAAAAAACAATATTTCATTGAAAAACGTGATAAACGAAATATTTCATTGAACTAACGACATAATTGTGGTCAAGAAACCTCTTGATATTCTTACATTTTTTTTTTTTAAGTTTTTTTTGAACATTTATTATCACCCTGTACTACTTTCTGTTCTCTTCTGATGATAAAAAAATTTAACAAATATATTGAAAATAAAATCGTAATTTAAGCAAAAATTGTCAGAAATTTTTATCATTTATTTTAAATTTATATTAAAAATAAAGGTTGTTTTTTTTGGGGTTCGTACTCCAGAAATCTTATCTGAAATCAAATCACGAATTTAGTGGTTTTTTTTGTGTGAATTACCAAAAAAAATATTGCTATATATCGTGTTTTTTTTTTATTTTGTCTTTTTCCCAATGTTAATCTCATAAACTATAAAATTATTTCAGAAAAAAAACGATACTTGTAATGCACAACACTTTAACTTGATTATAAATTATAAAAACTCTTCTGTTATTTTTATTATAATTATGAATAAATATAATTTATATATGTACATAAAAAAAAGTTATCAGATTAAATGTTAAAGATAGCCATGAAAGTCAACCACAAATTCCGTTATTAAGAATCCTATTACACAGTTTTTAATTGCTACTCTTTGATGTACCACAATTTTTCCTTATACTTAATGTTATTTTTAAAATTTGTAATGACAAAACATTATTATAAAAATATATTTATATTAAGTATAATAATGTATCTAAAATTTTATACTTGTTACAGATATTTTACACAGTATAAAATATAACTTCAACTGAAAGTTTTGTGGTTTGATTAATGATTACATTTTTTTTTTGCATTATAGATTTTATTTTTATACCAGATACAACAAAATGAAGAAAATATTTTTTAAATTATTTAATTACATATATATATATATTTTAAGTATTTCATTTATTTTTGAAAAAGTAAATTTTCATTTAATTACAAGAAATTGTAAACATTTTAGAAGGATTTTCTCATTCTAGAAAAAAAAAATTTAAAATCAAGTTACTACCTTTACACTTTTGATTTCTCCTTGATGTAATTTTAATTTATATATTATTGTATTTAATTGTAATCTTGGTATGTAATTCAAAAGAATTTAATTTAACAATCATTTGCAATGGTTTGTAATAAAAGAAATACATTTATTGTATACATATATGTATATGAATTTTTACACAAAAAATAAATAAAAAAAATACAATTGTCGGAATATTTAACAATTCTGAGAAACATCAATGTAATCATGCCATCATAATTTAAGAATATATAGTGAAAATTTTATTTATTTTTGTATTTAATAAATTTCTTGCACAATGTTTTATAGCTCTAATGTCTGCAATTTTGAAATGATTAAAAACAAGTTTGATAAATTTTATAATACATATGTATATATAAAAATATTAGTTTTCTCTATTCCAATCTTTATACCTATATCTAAAAACAAAATTCCAAAATCATTCACTTTTCTTTTTCAAAACACCATTTATATTTTTTTTTTTTTAGTGTAATTTTGCAGTCTAGAAATTCTGTAGCAGATTGTTATCTTCCAAGTAAATTTAATAAGCTAAATAGTCTCTTATTTATATAAAACTAGATTAATGTCAAAGAATATAGGAGAAGTTATATATTTACCACAATTTAATAATTGAGTACAAAGTTTGTTTTTCAAAATCATCGTTTATAAAACGAAATATTCAAATATTTATAAAAACTTTTAAGTAAATATATAAGTTTTACTATTTATATTTACTTAATTTATGTAAATAAAAAGAATATAAATAAATATATACATAGGTTAAAATGATACTTGGCAAAAGAATTATTCAAAAATTTATCGTATAAATTATAAATTGTTTGTATGTACTCAATTCTTAATACACAAAGTCAAAATGTTTTCAAAATTTTGATTTTTATTATTTATTATTAATTAAATTCCGATTGATATTATAATTGTTTTTTTAAAGAAGCCCACCAATCAGATTTGATATTGTTGAGGTTTTTTTCCTACAGACTTCGGGTTGAATTTCACTTTAATTAGGTCTGGTCGGGAATCGAATCCGAGACATTACAATTATAAGTCTAGGACTTAACCCATTAGGTTACTGAGACTCCTAATAAAAGTTTTATTTAAGTTAAATTTTAATTTTGTATATGTAATAATAAATTCCATAAAATATTTATTGAATAAAGTTAAGTATTCTGTTAGTACGCACTTAAAAAAAACGAGATTTTCCATACAAAATCATAAAAAAAATTTACCAGGGGCAAAAATTTATCTTACATTTTTTTTGTAGTATGAGTATCCACTTCAAAAATATAGTTTAGAATTTAGTTGTTCTTTATCTGACAAACAGGTGGCGTTGCTCAAAAAATGTCAAATTTTTCCTGCAAATTTTTATAGGCTAGCGCTATGTAGGGCTAGGCTAGGGTATAAAAAAGTGGCTATAAATTTTTTTACTCGTTTATGTCAACGGATTTCACATTTTTGCTGTGTGAATACTTAAATGTCCAATATGCAATTTGTTCTACTTAAAAAAAACTTATTAATTAATATAATAAAATGGCTTTTTCTCTTTATTTTTTATTTAAACTCGAATTTAATGTCTGTGTAATTTTTACTATTTAGAAAAACCTAGAAATGTGTTCAATATCGATTTTGCAAGTTTTATACAGAAATTAAAATATTAATAAAAGCTTACAAAAATTTAAACGAATGTCCACCCGAAGTACTACCTACTAAGTGGAGAAATCAATTAAAACTCTAAAATCCTGTCTAAGTCAGCATACGTGACGTGATTAAATTAACAATTGAAACTTAAAATGCATTTTCCTCACATATTATACTTTTGGATATTGGACACTTAAGTATTTCACACCAGCCATTTATAATTATTTCAAAAAATAATTTAATTTATTTACATTCGATATTGGCAATTAGCTGATTTTAAAATCCCCGCCATCTACAGCTCAAACTTAATTTAATCCGATATCTTACTATCATTTTTACCAGCCTGAAGGGCGTCCTAACAGCATGTTTATCTTAAACTGATATTTAACCCTTCCTTTCCCATCGTAGCCATATATGGCACCCATAATTATTTCAATAAATCACGTAAATCAATGTACATGCATTTATTTTGTATATATTGTGTGCTACGTTTTTTGTCTGTATTATTCTGAGAATTTTAAATGAGGTTTTAGCTAAGAAAAATTTTCGCCGTTGCATTTTAGTTGTAAAATAAAATTTTGTGTCAGTGCATTAGAATTAAAAAAAACAGTTATTTGTTTAGGTACGACAGTTAAATACAATTAAAAATAAATAATTAAAATTTGTTTTGCATCTGGTAATATGCGTATTTTTAAATAATGGAACTATTTTAATTATATGAATTAAATTTGTAAAGTTATAACGAAAAAACGGCTGGTGGTAGCCATATGGCTCCAACTCCTTAAATGCCCACAGGATAATAAAATATCCTTTTGCATCACATTTATGACTTCTTTGCAATCTAAGTGTTAATAAAAACCAATCAAATATTTTTTTCTGTCACTACATAATAATTCGGGACTCAAAAGGTTAAACCTTAAACTTAAATTATTTTCAATAAGATTTAAAACCGACATAAACGCAAGTCTGATATTGTAAACAAAAAAACAAGGAAGCATTTTAATTCAAATTAATGATTTAATTATGCATGTGATCAAGAATTGTTCAAATTGATTACATACAAAATATTCTATTCCAGATATAAATAAATATCAATTTATTACATATACAAAGTTCACAGATACAAAAATCTATACATATTATATTATGTTAATTTTTTTTATCATCACCGTAATATATTTTTAGTTTATGATTTTTAGAAAAATTATAACGTTATTATGCATATTTTCATTTTCTGTAAATATATGTAATATGTTTTTCAATTGAACTTTATTTATCTGATATTGATTTTTCAAAAAAAACCGTTTCACTTTGTTTCAGTTTAAATAAAACATTATTATTTTTTAATCTATTGTAAATATATATGTATGTTAAAAAACTAGGAAATATTATTAATATTTTAAATAGAATTTTATCACACGTAACTGGTGCAAAACTGATTATTAAAGAAAAAATAATAAATATTTAATATTTTCTGGTCTAGAAGTTTCAATAATTAATTTTATAATTCTGTAAAGAATATGTTTAAATTTTTTATTACAATTAAATGTTGGAAATATTACACGGTTCTTTTGATTTAATAGGTTAACATAGTTTTATGATTAAAGGGGTTTTTAAGAGGCCTTTGCCCAAAAAGTAAGATAAGGTTTTTCGGTGGAGCAGATAACTTGAGCTGTAATTATCGGATTTTGATCTGGTTTTTTGCAAATGGTTGGTAATAGACCTACCTTTTACACTAGGTAGCTTTTTTTTAAGTTTTTGGCCTAGGTTGTCTGGAAATTTTAAAAAAATTTCATTTCCATACAAAAAAAACGTTGCGACCTAGATTTTTTCTACAATTTTCATCCAATTTGGGTTGAGTAATTTTCATCCAATTTGGGTGAAATTTGGAAGACAAGTAGTCCTAATAAAACGAATCTACATTAGGCAGCCGGAATTTTGATTTTTGACTCTAATTTTGATTTAACAGCAATTATATTTTCAAACTTTGATATGGAATAAAAACTAAACTAAAGAAAATAAATTCATAAAATTAAGTCATTTTTTAAATTTACTCTTTTCCCAACATTTTCTTATAGAAAATAAGTTTGTAGGAGCCAAATTAAGGAAGTAACTTTTTCCAAAATTTTCTAAAAAAATACTAATTTGAAATTGTTATACAGAAAATAGTTCCACTAATTCCTAATAGGATCGTCGGTTGTAAATTGTTATATTCGCTATTATTTTTTGTAACTATTACCATGTTTCCATGCACGGAGTTGAGTTGAGTTGAGTTGAGTTGAGTTGAGTTATCGTTCAGTTGAAAAAATTCAAATTTCAACCCCAGTTGTTTCCATGCAAAAACTCGAGTTGAGTTGAGTTGAACTGACAGTTCTGGTAACACGATATAAAACAGGTTTTATTATTTCATAATAATTAAATTTATGTCATTAATTTTAATATATTTTTCTCCTCCATTACTGATATTAAAATTTTTACTTCATCGTCACTCCAAAAAAGTCTTCCTGACGCCATTATTATTAAAAAAATAATAATTTTTTGTTCATTTACACATACAAGGATATAAAATGTCAATTTACTAATACAATGACATAACTCAACTCAATCCCACTAGTTTCGTGGAGTTGAAATGGATTTAACGAAAACTCAACTCAACTTGTGTTTCCATGGGGTTCAACTCGAGTTGAACTCGAGTTCAACTCGTCATGGAAACAAGGTATATATCCTTTCTTATTTTAGGTATACATACTTTTTTTTTCATTTTCTTATACAGGTTTTAGTTATATATGCAAATATTTTCATTTAAATTTTAAATTTCAATATTTTAGAATTTTTTCGTTTTCTATATTCAGAATATTTATAATTTTTGAGGGGTTTAATAGTTTTTTTGTTGAATATGCTAAAAGTCTGTCGAGTAAGTTTAAAAAAGTATAAATGGAAAACTCAATAGCATGTTTAAACGGGAATATTATTAATATTATAATAATGAATAATGAATACTAATAAATAACAAAGAGGATAGCTGTAAGCCATGTTATCTTAAAAATACCAACATTATGTATATATTTACCTATTTTTTTTACTTTTTCATTATAAGTAATATAGATACTATAATTACTAAAAAAATATATACGAATATGTATGTAGATTAAAAAAATTTCATTCTACCAAAGATATTTTTTTAAATGCATTCATTCAGTATAAATTAAACTACGATCGCATATTTGATTTTTTCCCAAAAATAAGAAAAATAGAAAAATATTTAAATTTGAAATTTAAATATAAAACTTATATCCTTTTGAATGGATAAGAAAAAACTCATTCCAGGTAACAAATATAAAAAAGGGTCAAGAAATATCCACAGCAATAAACCATCGTAAAATAAAAACAACAACAAAGGCACATAGGAATAATAAAACTAGAAAACTTAAATATTTTTTGAAAAATTAAATGAAGTTGCTGTCTTAACACTATTGATTTCTCGTTAATCTACAATTTTTAGATCTACAAAAGATATTCATAAAGTTCACTATTGTTTTAAAAATTGTAATTGTAAACTTTCTAAATGAATAATTGGAATTTTTGTAATCTCATTTCCTAAGTAAATTTTTTTAGGTTGAATTATATTTTTATCTGAATTAATTTCAGATTTAAATCTATAAATTAAATTTTGCATTTCATAGAAATATATTAATTTAATCAAAAAATAATCTTTCATATAATAAAATTTCCACATTAAAACAGTTCAATAATCAATTTAATTTTGTTAGATCTCTGTCAAAAATATATTTATAAAACAAAAAAATTGAATATTAAATCTAATAACTAAATTCACAAAAATTTTAAATTTCTTCAAGCAAATCAATATTCCACTCTAATAATTATTTATATTTTTCTACATGATTAAATATTTAAGTTCAATTATTACTTAAATTATTAAAATAAAATAGAAATAAAAAATTATCAACGAAACGTAAATGATCAAAATTAAATTTAAAAAGAAAATTAAACTTTTTTAAACAAAGTTGAAAAAAAAAATATCATCTTATGAAACTAAAAAACAGAAAAAAACTGACAAATAAGGCCAAAAAAAAAATTTAAATTTCAATTAATAACCTAAACCTAAAGAATAACAAAAATATCAAAAGCAAAAATGATTTTAAATACACATTATTTTT
The DNA here is from genome assembly GCA_949752835.1 of Empis stercorea. Taxonomy (NCBI): domain Eukaryota; kingdom Metazoa; phylum Arthropoda; class Insecta; order Diptera; family Empididae; genus Empis; species Empis stercorea. Next base: position 40,489,926 of record OX457087.1, read on the forward strand.
TTTTTACATAAAATGAAAGTGGGACATAACGTGAGTGAGGAGTTTATGGTGAATTTTTATTTACCTTTTAATCAATTCTCGATTCACGACAACATCGTCGCCGTCACTTTGTAACATATTCAAATAATTTACATAAAAAAATAAATATATAAAAACTTATATATAAATGTAGGTGTGCAAAATTTTAAAGGGGAATTTTAATAGCTAATTATACATATATGTGAAAAATAGTTTAACAGACAAATTATTGTCAAAATATTGCCCTAATTTCTTCGAAATATACTGAAGGTATTATATTGAATCTTTGAAGAATACAAATTAGTTTGATAATTTAACTATAAACAAAAAATTCAAATTTGCATTCAACTTAATAAAATGTAATTATAGCTTTAAAAAAATTCGGATTTCAACATTACTAAAGTTAACTAAAAAAATAAATCTTGAACTATAAAATGCTTAATTAATTAAAAAATGTAATTAACCATTAAAAAACTAATTACATAGTGTTTTTTTTATTCAATATTTACTATATATTTATATATGTATTTAATCTTATAATTTTAGCCAGGTAATAGTTTATAAGAATTGCATGCAACAATAAATTTTTTTCATTCAAATAAATCATGATATCTTTTAGATTTTAAACCATTTTTACCCACCAATAACACCTGTAAAATTGTACACCATAATTTATATACCAATCTCCAGAAGTACTTTTTGCTGTTGGCAAATGAAGTAATCTAAAAATTTGTTTTATAAATTAACGATGGTATAATATTTCAAACGTTTTTTTATATACAATTATTTTAAAAGCTGCACAACACGAAATTGCAAGTTTGCAAGGGAGGATTTTATTTTGTGGACAAAAATTTTGTTATAGAATTTTTTGTATTCGAAAAAGAAAAAAATGAATGGAACAGGTTCGAAAATTAAATATTTACTAGCAGATGAAAGAAATTATAATTTCATGGGTGTATTGAGTAGGGAACAAAACTATTTTTTGTTTTCAATTAACTTTTAAAGATAAGGAAGAAATTAAACTAAAATATAATTTCCTTCTTTAGAAATAATCTTAGAAACCATTTCAGTTTATATTAGAAACCATCAATATAAAATTATTTTAGTATTTTAGTACAATTTATTCAATCATCATAATTAGCTCTAAGTTAGCCTTAAGCTTTAAAATGGGAAAGCCCATTAAATGAAATATTTATATTTTACCTTTCAAATATTTATAATAAATTAAATATCTATTTTTTAAATAATCTTTCAAATTTGAAGACGAATAATTTAAATATTTGGTTATTGGAAAATAGTTAAAAGCATAAAAATAAAAAGAATTCCCACTGACAAGCCTCTGAGTTAAAAATTAGAATGTACTGAAAATTATTTTATTATAAAAAAGTTATGTAATAGAGTTTAACTTTTTAGTTTTAGCGAAGAATAAAACATAAAATATGTTTCTTACCTACATACATATATGATTATTGGATTTTTGAGTCATTTAACAATAAATAAATTTGGTTATACGTTAAATATATAAAACGTTTATAATTATAATATTATCATTATGTTTAAAACAACTTGCAAGTGGAGAAATATATATTAGACGAAAAAATAATGAACGAATTAATTGGGAAAGAAGACATTAAAGCAAAAGAGCAGCTTTTCAGATTGGCTGGCTAAAATTATAGAAGAAAGTCGAACAAACATTTATTGATACATTTAATAATGTTAGAGCACCACTGGCACTGTATCCGATAATGTTGAAAACCAGAAATTAAATTCGAAATTGGAGAACGGTTCCACAAGATCTTTTAATATGGTATGACCTACGGAAGGATGCTAAAAGTTAATCCTTGAGTTGTTTGTAAAACTACAAGTAGAATATTTATTTTGGAATCGGGAAACTGTAATAATTTAGCAATTCCCTATAGATAAGATCTCTTTAGTTAAGTACAAAGAAAATTTTCAAATTAGATTAAAGATTTTGACTTATTAACTAAAATGTTATTAAACATACTCGTAATCGTAAGCAAAATTGACATATAAATTTAAACTTAAACCAAGATGAACACACCTGATATATCTTATACGACAAGATAATCAAATATGTTAAAAACGAAATTGAAAAAAAACAAAAAAAAACAAGTAAACAAAGCATAACCAAAATAGACTTTCAGAAAGATCAAATACATATTTATTTACCTTGTTTAACATTAAAATTATTCTTGCCAATTTTCTAATTTTTTGAATTGTATATTTCCTCTACTATAGTTATCCAATATATAAAAAAATGATCAATCACGTTCTTTACTCATAAATTCGCATTTTAATTTTGTTTATTTATTTTTTCACTATAAATTTTTTGTAATGCTTTCTTTTGTGTAATTATTATTTTTTATACAGTCCAATAAATTTAATATTTATAATAATAATATATCTTTGCCTCTTCACTTTTGTATTTTTAATCGTATAAGTTTTATGTTATAAATAATTTGATGTTTTAAATTTTAATAATAATAAAAAAAAACGGAAATAGAAATTTAAAAATAATTTTTTCTGTTTTATTATTTATTTAAAAAATAAATAATAAGAGAAATTTCTTTAAAAATATTTATGAATTTTGTAGTAAATATAATGTAAAAATTGAAATATTTCCTGTAAATCAGCGAAAAATAAACATGTACGTTAATTTTTATTTTTGTGTATATACTTTTTTATGTTGCAACAAAAGATTATTCTATAAAACATAATTTTGATATCATATACAAAAAATAACGAAAAACTTCCGGGTAAACTTTTTTTAACGACTTTCTACGTTCTTATTTTGTTTATATTTTTCTTTGAATGTAATAATCGAGTTTTTTTTATTTATATTCGCTTCACCG